>CM074722.1:445695322-446292822 GCA_037306005.1 Rhinophrynus dorsalis | reverse complement strand
AAGATCCAAGTTGTTGGAGACCTCTATTCCTTTTTAAAAGATAAAATAGCTCAAATTTTTTCCAAAATAAAATTTTAATTGCCCCCTCAGATGAGGCAAATGGTTTGAACCAAAACTGCCCCATCATGCATTGCTGTAATAAAAAATATACCAGAAGAAACAAAAGTCAAAATAAAGTTGGCATACATGCCTCATTTCAAGTTTATGACAGGGTCAACCAGTTCAGGAAGAATCACTGAATTTCAGCTAGCATTTCCATGAAGTCAATTACAACCTCTCCCCAAATTTAAAATTTATGAATATTTAAAGTATAAAATGTTGTGGTTTTTTTTTTTTTCCAAGATAATGTTTCAAAATGTTTGTTAACAACCTTTAATTTGCCTGTTTAGGTATTTCTGTGTTTTAGATTTTAACATTGATTTACTCATGATAAAAGTATTTATCAGTGTAAATTAGATATTACAGCTTTATCAGGTACAGATTAAGTATTGATATTTAAAAAACAATTAAATAAGAAGAGGTTAGGACATTGAAAAACAACGCCATCTATTGGTTGAAGACTTTTCAATCTTATAGTGCATGCTCTATAATGCTGATTATAATATGGAACTGAAGTTGTACTGGAGCAAACCAACTGAACCATAGGGGAATATAAAAATATCCTAACTTTCCACCAATTTTAAAAAGTGATTATAAATGTAGAATGCTAAGTACATTTTAAATGAGTTAAGATCCAAGTTGTTGGAGACCTCTCTTAGTTTTTAAAAGATAAAAAAGCTCAATTTTTTTCCAAAAAAAAATTGTAATTGCCCCCTAAGATGAGGCAAATGGTTTCCCCCAAAACTGCCCCATCATGCATTGCTGGAATAAAAAATATACCAGAAGAAACAAAAGTCAAAATAAACTTGGCATACATGCCTCATTTCATGTTTATGACAGGGTCAACCAATTCTGGAAGAATCACTGAATGTCAGATAGCATTTCCATGAAGTCAATTACAACTTCTCCCCAAATTTAAAATTTATGAATATTTAAAATATAAAATGTTGTTTTTTTTTTTCTTTTCTTTTCTTTTTTTTTTTTTTTCCAAGATAATGTTTCAAAATGTTTGTTTACAACCTTTAGCTTGCCTGTTTAGGTATTGCTGTGTTTTAGATTTTAACTTTGATTTACTTATGATAAAAGTATTTATCAGTGCAAATTAGATATTACAGCTTTATCAGGTACAAATTAACTATTGATATTTAAAAAACAATTAAATAAGAAGAGGTTAGGACATTGAAAAACAACGCCATCTATTGGTTGAGGACTTTTCAATCTTATAGTGCATGCTCTATAATGCTGATTATAATGTGGAACTGAAGTTGTACTGGAGCAAACCAACTAAACCATAGGGGAATATAAAAATATCCAAACTTTCCACCAATTTTAAAAAGTGATTTTAAATGTAGAATGCCAAGTACATTTTAAATGCGTTAAGATCCAAGTTGTTGGAGACCTCTCTTAGTGTTTAAAAGATAAAAAAGCTCAATTTTTTTCCAAAAAAAATTTTTTAATTACCCCCTAAGATGAGGCAAATGGTTTGCCCCAAAACTGCCCCATCATGCATTGCTGTAATAAAAAATATACCAGAGGAAACAAAAGTCAAAATAAACTTGGCATACATGCCTCATTTCAAATTTATGACAGGGTCAACCAATTCTGGAAGAGTCACTGAATGTCAGCTAGCATTTCCATGAAGTCAATTACAACCTCTCCCCAAATTTTAAATCTTTTAATATTTAAAGTATAAAATGTTGTTTTTTTTGTTTTTTGTTTTGTTTTTTTCCAAGATAATGTTTCAAAATGTTTGGTTACAACCTTTAGCTTCCCTGTTTAGGTATTTCTGTGTTTTAGATTTTAACATTGATTTACTCATGATAAAAGTATTTATCAGTGCAAATTAGATATTGCAGCTTTATCAGGTACAGATTAAGTATTGATATTTAAAAAACAATTAAATAAGAAGAGGAAAGGACATTGAAAAACAACGCCATCTATTGGATGAGGACTTTTCAATCTTATAGTGCATGCTCTATAATGCTGATTATAATGTGGAACTGAAGTTGTACTGGAGCAAACCAACTGAACCATAGGGGAATATAAAAATATCCAAACTTTCTACCAATTTTAAAAAGTTGTGAAAAAGGTAGTATGGTAAGTATGTTTTAAATGAGATAAGATCCAAGTTGTTGGAGACCTCTATTCATTTTTAAAAGATAAAATAGCTCAAATTTTTCCAAAATAAAATTTTAATTGCCCCCTCAGATGAGGCAAATGGTTTGACCCAAAACCGCCCCATCATGCATTGCTGTAATAAAAAATATACCAGAAGAAACAAAAGTCAAAATAAACTTGGCATACATGCCTCATTTCAAGTTTATGACAGGGTCAACCAATTCAGGAAGAATCACTGAATTTCAGCTAGCATTTCCATGAAGTCAATTACAACCTCTCCCCAAATTTAAAATCTATGAATATTTAAAGTATAAAATGTTGTGTTTTTTTTTTCCAAGATAATGTTTCAAAATGTTTGTTTACAACCTTTAGCTTGCCTGTTTAGGTATTTCTGTGTTTTACATTTTAACATTGATTTACTCATGATAAAAGTATTTATCAGTGCAAATTAGATATTACAGCTTTATCAGGTACAAATTAACTATTGATATTTAAAAAACAATTAAATAAGAAGAGGTTAGGACATTGAAAAACAACACCATCTATTGGTTGAGGACTTTTCAATCTTATAGTTCATGCTCTATAATGCTGATTATAATGTGGAACTGAAGTTGTACTGGAGCAAACCAACTGAACCATAGGGGAATATAAAAATATCCAAACTTTCCACCAATTTTAAAAAGTGATTATAAATGTAGAATGCTAAGTACATTTTAAATGCGTTAAGATCCAAGTTGTTGGAGACCTCTCTTAGTGTTTAAAAGATAAAAAAGCTCAATTTTTTTCCCAAAAAAAATTTTAATTGCCCCCTAAGATGAGGCAAATGGTTTGCCCCAAAACTGCCCCATCATGCATTGCTGTAATAAAAAATATACCAGAAGAAACAAAAGTCAAAATAAACTTAGCATACATGCCTCATTTCAAATTTATGACAGGGTCAACCAATTCTGGAAGAGTCACTGAATGTCAGCTAGCATTTCCATGAAGTCAATTACAACCTCTCCCCAAATTTAAAATTCATGAATATTTAAAGTATAAAATGTTGTGTTTTTTTTTTCCAAGATAATGTTTCAAAATGTTTGTTTACAACCTTTAGCTTGCCTGTTTAGGTATTTCTGTGTTTTAGATTTTAACATTGATTTACTCATGATAAAAGTATTTATCAGTGCAAATTAGATATTACAGCTTTATCAGGTACAGATTAACTATTGATATTTAAAAAACAATTAATTAAGAAGAGGTTAGGACATTGAAAAACAACGCCATCTATTGGTTGAGGACTTTTCAATCTTATAGTGCATGCTCTATAATGCTGATTATAATGTGGAACTGAAGTTGTACTGGAGCAAACCAACTGAACCATAGGGGAATATAAAAATATCCAAACTTTCCACCAATTTTAAAAAGTGATTATAAATGTAGAATGCTAAGTACATTTTAAATGAGTTAAGATCCAAGTTGTTGGAGACCTCTCTTAGTTTTTAAAAGATAAAAAGCTCAATTCTTTTCCAAAAAAAATTTTAATTGCCCCCTAAGATGAGGCAAATGGTTTGCCCCAAAACTGCCCCATCATGCATTGCTGGAATAAAAAATATACCAGAAGAAACAAAAGTCAAAATAAACTTGGCATACATGCCTCATTTCAAGTTTATGACAGGGTCAACCAATTCTGGAAGAATCACTGAATGTCAGCTAGCATTTCCATGAAGTCAATTACAACCTCTCCCCAAATTTAAAATTTATGAATATTTAAAGTATAAAATGTTGTGTTTTTTTTTTCCAAGATAATGTTTCAAAATGTTTGTTTACAACCTTTAGCTTGCCTGTTTAGGTATTTCTGTGTTTTAGATTTTAACATTGATTTACTCATGATAAAAGTATTTATCAGTTCAAATTAGATATTACAGCTTTATCAGGTACAGATTAAGTATTGATATTTAAAAAACAATTAAATAAGAAGAGGTTAGGACATTGAAAAACAACGCCATCTATTGGTTGAACACTTTTCAATCTTATAGTACATGCTCTACAATGCTGATTATAATATGGAACTGAAGTTGTACTGGAGCAAACCAACTGAACCATAGGGGAATATAAAAATATCCTAACTTTCCACAAATTTTAAAAAGTGATTATAAATGTAGAATGCTAAGTACATTTTAAATGAGTTAAGATCCAAGTTGTTGGAGACCTCTCTTAGTTTTTAAAAGATAAAAAGCTCAATTCTTTTCCAAAAAAAATTTTAATTGCCCCCTAAGATGAGGCAAATGGTTTACCCCAAAACTGCCCCATCATGCATTGCTGGAATAAAAAATATACCAGAAGAAACAAAAGTCAAAATAAACTTGGCATACATGCCTCATTTGAAGTTTATGACAGGGTCAACCAATTCTGGAAGAATCACTGAATGTCAGATAGCATTTCCATGAAGTCAATTACAATCTCTCCCCAAATTTAAAATTTATGAATATTTAAAATATAAAATGTTGGTTTTTTCTTTTCTTTTCTTTTCTTTTTCTTCTTTTTTTTTTTTTTTTTTTTTTTTTTTTTTTTTTTTTTTTTTTCCAAGATAATGTTTCAACATGTTTGTTTACAACCTTTAGCTTGCCTGTTTAGGTATTGCTGTGTTTTAGATTTTAACTTTGATTTACTCAAGATAAAAGTATTTATCAGTGCAAATTAGATATTACAGCTTTATCAGGTACAAATTAACTATTGATATTTAAAAAACAATTAAATAAGAAGAGGTTAGGACATTGAAAAACAACGCCATCTATTGGTTGAACACTTTTCAATCTTATAGTACATGCTCTACAATGCTGATTATAATATGGAACTGAAGTTGTACTGGAGCAAACCAACTGAACCATAGGGGAATATAAAAATATCCTAACTTTCCACAAATTTTAAAAAGTGATTATAAATGTAGAATGCTAAGTACATTTTAAATGAGTTAAGATCCAAGTTGTTGGAGACCTCTCTTAGTTTTTAAAAGATAAAAAGCTCAATTCTTTTCCAAAAAAAATTTTAATTGCCCCCTAAGATGAGGCAAATGGTTTACCCCAAAACTGCCCCATCATGCATTGCTGGAATAAAAAATATACCAGAAGAAACAAAAGTCAAAATAAACTTGGCATACATGCCTCATTTGAAGTTTATGACAGGGTCAACCAATTCTGGAAGAATCACTGAATGTCAGATAGCATTTCCATGAAGTCAATTAGAATCTCTCCCCAAATTTAAAATTTATGAATATTTAAAATATAAAATGTTGGTTTTTTCTTTTCTTTTCTTTTTCTTCTTTTTTTTTTTTTTTTTTTTTTTTTTTTTTTTTTCCAAGATAATGTTTCAACATGTTTGTTTACAACCTTTAGCTTGCCTGTTTAGGTATTGCTGTGTTTTAGATTTTAACTTTGATTTACTCAAGATAAAAGTATTTATCAGTGCAAATTAGATATTACAGCTTTATCAGGTACAAATTAACTATTGATATTTAAAAAACAATTAAATAAGAAGAGGTTAGGACATTGAAAAACAACGCCATCTATTGGTTGAGGACTTTTCAATCTTATAGTGCATGCTCTATAATGCTGATTATAATGTGGAACTGAAGTTGTACTGGAGCAAACCAACTAAACCATAGGGGAATATAAAAATATCCAAACTTTCCACCAATTTTAAAAAGTTGTTAAAAAGGTAGTAGGGTAAGTATGTTTTAAATGAGATAAGATCCAAGTTGTTGGAGACCTCTATTCCTTTTTAAAAGATAAAATAGCTCAAATTTTTTCCAAAATAAAATTTTAATTGCCCCCTCAGATGAGGCAAATGGTTTGACCCAAAACTGCCCCATCATGCATTGCTGTAATAAAAAATATACCAGAAGAAACAAAAGTCAAAATAAACTTGGCATACATGCCTCATTTCAAGTTTATGACAGGGTCAACCAATTCAGGAAGAATCACTGAATTTCAGCTAGCATTTCCATGAAGTCAATTACAACCTCTCCCCAAATTTAAAATCTTTTAATATTTAAAGTATAAAATGGTTTTTGTTTTGTTTTTTTCCAAGATAATGTTTCAAAATGTTTAGTTACAACCTTTAGTTTCCCTGTTTAGGTATTTCTGTGCTTTAGATTTTAACATTGATTTACTCATGATAAAAGTATTTATCAGTTCAAATTAGATATTACAGCTTTATCAGGTACAGATTAAGTAATGATATTTATAAAAACATTTAAATAAGAAGAGGTTAGGACATTGAAAAACAACGCCATCTATTGGTTGAAGACTTTTCAATCTTATAGTGCATGCTCTACAATGCTGATTATAATATGGAACTGAAGTTGTACTGGAGCAAACCAACTGAACCATAGGGGAATATAAAAATATCCTAACTTTCCACCAATATTAAAAAGTGATTATAAATGTAGAATGCTAAGTACATTTTAAATGAGTTAAGATCCAAGTTGTTGGAGACCTCTCTTAGTTTTTAAAAGATAAAAAGCTCAATTCTTTTCCAAAAAAATTTTTAATTGCCCCCTAAGATGAGGCAAATGGTTTGCCCCAAAACTGCCCCATCATGCATTGCTGGAATAAAAAATATACCAGAAGAAACAAAAGTCAAAATAAACTTGGCATACATGTCTCATTTCAAGTTTATGACAGGGTCAACCAATTCTGGAAGAATCACTGAATGTCAGATAGCATTTCCATGAAGTCAATTACAACCTCTCCCCAAATTTAAAATTTATGAATATTTAAAATATAAAATGTTGTTTTTTTTTTTTTCTTTTCTTTTTTGTTTTTTTTTTCCAAGATAATGTTTCAAAATGTTTGTTTACAACCTTTAGCTTGCCTGTTTAGGTATTGCTGTGTTTTAGATTTTAACTTTGATTTACTCATGATAAAAGTATTTATCAGTGCAAATTAGATATTACAGCTTTATCAGGTACAAATTAACTATTGATATTTAAAAAACAATTAAATAAGAAGAGGTTAGGACATTGAAAAACAACGCCATCTATTGGTTGAGGACTTTTCAATCTTATAGTGCATGCTCTATAATGCGGAACTGAAGATGTATTGGAGCATACCAACTGACCCATAGGGGAATATAAAAATATCCAAACTTTCCACCAATTTTAAAAAGTTTTTAAAAATGTAGTATGGTAAGTATATTTTAAATGAGATAAGATCCAAGTTGTTGGAGACCTCTGTTAGTTTTTAAAAGATAAAACAGCTCAATTTCTTTCCAAAATCAAATTTTAATTGCCACCTAAGATGAGGTAAATGGTTTGCCCAAAAACTGCCCCATCATGCATTGCTGTAATAAAAAATATTCCAGAAGAAACAAAAGTCAAAATAAACTTGGCATACATGCCTCATTTCAAGTTTATGACAGGGTCAACCAATTCAGGAAGAATCACTGAATGTCAGCTAGCATTTCCATGAAGTCAATTACAACCTCTCCACAAATTTAAAATTCATGAATATTTAAAGTATAAAAAGTGTTCCTTTTTTTTTTTGCTTCTGAGATAATGTTTCAACATGTTTGGTTACAACCTTTAACTTGCCTGTTTAGGTGTTGCTGTGTTTTAGATTTTAACTTTGATTTACTCATGATAAAAGTATTTATCAGTGCAAATTAGATATTACAACTTTATCAGGTACAAATTAATAATTGATATTTAAAAAACAATTAAATAAGAAGAGGTTAGGACATTGAAAAACAACACCATCTATTGGTTGAGGACTTTTCAATCTTATAGTGCATGCTCTATAATGCTGATTATAATATGGAACTGAAGTTGTACTGGAGCAAACCAACTGAACCATAGGGGAATATAAAAATATCCAAACTTTCCACCAATTTTAAAAAGTGATTATAAATGTAGAATGCTAAGTACATTTTACATGAGTTAAGATCCAAGTTGTTGGAGACCTCTCTTAGTTTTTAAAAGATAAAAAAAGCTAAATTTTTTTCCCCAAAAAAATTTTAATTGCCCCCTAAGATGAGGCAAATGGTTTGCCCCAAAACTGCCCCATCATTCATTGCTGGAATAAAAAATATACCAGAGGAAACAAAAGTCAAAATAAACTTGGCATACATGCCTCATTTCATGTTCATGACAGGGTCAACCAATTCTGGAAGAATCACTGAATGTCAGATAGCATTTCCATGAAGTCAATTACAACCTCTCCCCAAATTTAAAATTTATGAATATTTAAAGTATAAAATGTTGCTTTTTTTTTTTTCTCTTTTCTTTTTTTTTTTTTTTCCAAGATAATGTTTCAAAATGTTTGGTTACAACCTTTAGCTTCCCTGTTTAGGTATTTCTGTGTTTTAGATTTTAACATTGATTTACTCATGATAAAAGTATTTATCAGTGCAAATTAGATATTGCAGCTTTATCAGGTACAGATTAAGTATTGATATTTAAAAAACAATTAAATAAGAAGAGGTTAGGACATTGAAAAACAACGCCATCTATTGGTTGAGGACTTTTCAATCTTATAGTGCATGCTCTATAATGCGGAACTGAAGATGTATTGGAGCATACCAACTGACCCATAGGGGAATATAAAAATATCCAAACTTTCCACCAATTTTAAAAAGTTTTTAAAAATGTAGTATGGTAAGTATATTTTAAATGAGATAAGATCCAAGTTGTTGGAGACCTCTGTTAGTTTTTAAAAGATAAAACAGCTCAATTTCTTTCCAAAATCAAATTTTAATTGCTACCTAAGATGAGGTAAATGGTTTGCCCAAAAACTGCCCCATCATGCATTGCTGTAATAAAAAATATTCCAGAAGAAACAAAAGTCAAAATAAACTTGGCATACATGCCTCATTTCAAGTTTATGACAGGGTCAACCAATTCAGGAAGAATCACTGAATGTCAGCTAGCATTTCCATGAAATCAATTACAACCTCTCCACAAATTTAAAATTCATGAATATTTAAAGTATAAAAAGTGTTCCTTTTTTTTTTGGCTTCTGAGATAATGTTTCAACATGTTTGGTTACAACCTTTAACTTGCCTGTTTAGGTGTTGCTGTGTTTTAGATTTTAACTTTGATTTACTCATGATAAAAGTATTTATCAGTGCAAATTAGATATTACAACTTTATCAGGTACAAATTAATAATTGATATTTAAAAAACAATTAAATAAGAAGAGGTTAGGACATTGAAAAACAACACCATCTATTGGTTGAGGACTTTTCAATCTTATAGTGCATGCTCTATAATGCTGATTATAATATGGAACTGAAGTTGTACTGGAGCAAACCAACTGAACCATAGGGGAATATAAAAATATCCAAACTTTCCACCAATTTTAAAAAGTGATTATAAATGTAGAATGCTAAGTACATTTTAAATGAGTTAAGATCCAAGTTGTTGGAGACCTCTCTTAGTTTTTAAAAGATAAAAAAAGCTAAATTTTTTTCCCCAAAAAAATTTTAATTGCCCCCTAAGATGAGGCAAATGGTTTGCCCCAAAACTGCCCCATCATTCATTGCTGGAATAAAAAATATACCAGAGGAAACAAAAGTCAAAATAAACTTGGCATGCATGCCTCATTTCATGTTCATGACAGGGTCAACCAATTCTGGAAGAATCACTGAATGTCAGATAGCATTTCCATGAAGTCAATTACAACCTCTCCCCAAATTTAAAATTTATGAATATTTAAAGTATAAAATGTTGCTTTTTTTTTTTTTTTCTTTTCTTTTTTTTTTTTTTTTTTTTTCCAAGATAAAGTTTCAACATGTGTGATTACAACCTTTAGCTTACCTGTTTAGATATTGCTATGTCTTAGATTTTTAACTTTGATTTACCTATGATAAAAGTGTTAATCAGTGCAAATTAGATCTTACCGTTTTATCAGGTACCAATAAACTATTGATATTTAAAAAACAATTAAATAAGAAGAGGTTAGGACATTGAAAAACAACGCCATCTATTGGTTGAGGACTTTTCAGTCTTACAGTGCATACTCTATAATGCTGATTATATTATGGAAATGAAGTTGTACTGGAGCAAACCAACTGAACCATAGGGGAAAATAAAAATATCCAAACTTTCCACCAATTTTAAAAAGTGATTATAAATGTAGATTGCTAAGTACATTTTAAATGAATTAAGATACAAGTTGTTGGAGACCTCTCTTAGTTTTTAAAAGATAAAAAAGCTAAATTTTTATCAAAAAAATTTTTTTAATTGCCCCCTAAGATGAGGCAAATGGTTTGCCCCAAAACTGCCCCATCATGCATTGCTGTAATAAAAAATATACCAGAAGAATCAAAAGTCAAAATAAACTTGGCATACATGCCTCATTTCAAATTTATGACAGGGTCAACCAATTGTGAAAGAATCAGTGAATGTCAGCTAGCATTTCCATGCAGTCATTTATAACCTCTCCTCTAATTTAAAATTCATGAATATTTAAAGTTTAAAAAGTTTTTTTTTTTTTCTCTGAGATAAAGTTTCAACATGTGTGATTACAAACTTTAGCTTGTCTGTTTAGATATTGCTGTGTTTTAGATTTTAAACTTTGATTTACCCATGATAAAAGTGTTAATCAGTGCAAATTAGATCTTACAGCTTTGTCAGGTACAAATAAACTATTGATATTTAAAAAACAATTAAATAAGAAGAGGTTAGTACATTGAAAAACAACGCCATCTATTGGTTGAGGACTTTTCAATCTTATAGTGCATGCTCTATAATGCGGAACTGAAGTTGTACTGGAGCAAACCAACTGACCCATAGGGGAATATAAAAATATCCAAACTTTCCACCAATTTTAAAAAGTTTTTAAAAATGTAGTATGGTAAGTATATTTTAAATGAGATAAGATCCAAGTCGTTGGAGACCTCTGTTAGTTTTTAAAAGATAAAACAGCTCAATTTTTTTCCAAAATAAAATTTTAATTGCCCCCTAAGATGAGGCAAATGGTTTGCCCCAAAACTGCCCTATCATGCATTGCTGTAATAAAAAATATACCAGAAGAAAGAAAAGTCAAAATAAACTTGGCATACATGACTCATTTCAAGTTTATGACAGGGTCAACCAATTGTGGAAGAATCACTGAATGTTGGCTAGCATTTCGATGAAGTCAATTACAACCTCTCCCCAAATTTAAAATTCATGAATATTTAAAGTATAAAAAGTTGTTTTTTTTTTGTTCTGAGATAATGTTTCAACATGTTTGGTTACAACCTTTAGCTTGCCTGTTTAGGTATTGCTGTGTTTTAGATTTTTAAATTGATTTACTCATGATAAACGTATTTATCAGTGCAAATTAGATATTACAGCTTTATCAGGTACAGATTAACTATTGATATTTAAAAAATAATTAAATAAGAAGAGGTTAGGACATTGAAAAACAACGCCATCTATTGGTTGAGGACTTTTCAATCTTATAGTGCATGCTCTATAATGCTGATTATAATGTGGAACTGAAGTTGTACTGGAGCAAACCAACTGAACCATAGGGGAATATAAAATATCCAAACTTTCCACCAATTTTAAAAAGTGATTATAAATGTAGAATGCTAAGTACATTTTAAATGAGTTAAGATCCAAGTTGTTGGAGAGCTCTCTTAGTTTTTAAAAGATAAAAAAGCTCAATTTTTTTTAAAAAAAAATGTTTAATTGCCCCCTAAGATGAGGCAAATGGTTTGCCCCAAAACTGCCCCATCATGCATTGCTGTAATAAAAAATATACCAGAAGAATCAAAAGTCAAAATAAACTTGGCATACATGCCTCATTTCAAATTTATGACAGGGTCAACCAATTGTGAAAGAATCAGTGAATGTCAGCTAGCATTTCCATGAAGTCATTTATAACCTCTCCCCTAATTTAAAATTCATGAATATTTAAAGTTTAAAAAGTTTTTTTTTTTATTCTCTGAGATAAAGTTTCAACATGTGTGATTACAAACTTTAGCTTGTCTGTTTAGATATTGCTGTGTTTTAGATTTTTAACTTTGATTTACCCATGATAAAAGTGTTAATCAGTGCAAATTAGATCTTACAGCTTTATCAGGTACAAATAAACTATTGATATTTAAAAAGAATTAAATAAGAAGAGGTTAGTACATTGAAAAACAACACCATCTATTGGTTGAGGACTTTTCAATCTTATAGTGCATGCTCTATAATGCGGAACTGAAGTTGTACTGGAGCAAACCGACTGACCCATAGGGGAATATAAAAATATCCAACTTTCCACCAATTTTAAAAAGTTTTTGAAAATGTAGTATGGTAAGTATATTTTAAATGAGATAAGATCCAAGTCGTTGGGCGATCCACCCCTTTAATAGGCAGGAACATTCATTCAAATGTATGCAGGGGGTGGAGCCTCCCCTCCTACTTAAGCTGCCTTCAGGCCAGAGCCAAGCTAGATTGATTTGTTCCTGTGTGCTGTGCACACCAGGTGGAGAACATCTATCATTCAGCTTTAGTTTTTTATTGTTTTCTTCAAATATGGAATACCACCATTAGGAGGGTGACCATGGCTGTGAATTGTCCTCTCCAAAGTTGTTAGTGCAGTTTCCAGGGATTTTCTGGTAGACCTTATGCCCTGAAGAGGGAACAGCTTGGGTCAAGTAGCTTCCCTGCTGGGGAATTTGCCTCTGGTTAATTCCTATTTTAACATGGTCACCTGAAGACAGAAGTCCTGCAGAAAGGCGAGCCACCCTTTGAGTGCTGAAGGTCCACTTGTCCCCACTGTGTCCCTTACTTGGGCTTGTAGTTGGGAGTTTGCATTTTGGACTCCAGCACTCATAGGGTGTTTTTATTTCTATTGCTTGTATTTATGCAATTTCTGTGGTATTCCCTGGGTTTTGGAGCTTTGGAATATTATTTTCTCATGTTTCTCATGTGTTAAAAGTATGTTTGGTGTACTTTCTATTTCAGAAATACTTTATTAATATTTGATGTTCCGCGCCTTTAAGCGTGCCTTTTACCGCATAGACGCCATTGCTCCTTTACTCTGTATGGGTTTGCACATTGTGGGACATATCGCTGGAACCGCTTATCACAGCAACTTCAGAGAGGGCTCATTTTGTTGGTCTTCCCCTGCTCTATCATCCGGTGGCTAGTTTCGGGGTGTGGGGAGTTTGGGGGGCTTCGGGCACTGTTTGGGGTACTTTTGAGAGAAAACTACATTTCCCATGAGCGCCCGTTTCGCGCTCGTTTTCTGATGGGCTGCAGTCGCGGCAGCCATTTTGTGGTGTTATTCTCAGCGAGTATACTACGCAGGGACCGAGCCTTCTCTCCTCTCAGCAGTTTAATCCTTCGCTGGCCAGATAAGTCCGATTTTAGACATTTCTGGGGTGAAACTTTAATCTTTCACACTTCTACTGGGTGATTTTTCTTAGTGGTGTATATCTGACGCTGTGAGCATGCCTACTCCACTGGAGTCAGGGGCTAGACCCAAGACTAAGGAGGCTGGGGTGTCTGTTTCCCCCATTGCGTTTTGCTCCTCTTGTCACTCTGGGCTGCCTAGAGAATTTTCAGGTCATTTATGCCCAAAATGTACAGATAGTCATTATAGCAACCCTGGGCTTCCCAGCCACGCTATTGAGCCAACTTGGGTGAAAGAGTTCAAAGCTGCCACTAGGGATCTCAGATCCACTCTCCAACTCTTTCCCTCTCAGGTTCAGGGGGCTCTACAAGTCTGGCAGACCCCCTCCTCAATCAGGACCTCCCTGCCTAAGCCACAGGGAGCTCCTGATGTGTCTGATTCTTCTGAGGAAGAACTTTTGCAGGATTGTGATGCTGAGGAAGGCACTGTTATTGAATCTAATAGGTCCAATGGGGACCTTTATGAATGTGACCCTGAGGTTTCTGCTGAGGGTTTGATTAGAGCGGTGTTAACCACGCTCAACCTTCCTCTGACTCAGGAATCTACTCATGATCCAACTGACATTTTTCAGAAACAATCTAAGGCGGTTATATGTTTTCCAACTAACCCTACTCTTGCCCGTCTAGTCTCTGATGCGTGGAGGAATCCTGAAAAATCCTTTTCTGTGTCCAAAAAGTTTGCTAAGCTTTACCCTTTTCCTGAGACTGAACTGGCAAAATGGGTTCATCCTCCCAAAGTGGATGCCCCTGTTTCTAGATTATCCAAATCTACTGCTTTAGCTGTATCTGATGCCTCTGCCCTGCAGGACTGGACGGATAAAAAGTTACAGATTTCTCTTAAATCCATTTTTGCCTCCATTGGCACTGCCATGCGTCCAACCTTTGCAGTGGCGTGGGTTAATATAGCTATTGCAGCCTGGACTGAACGACTGACTGAGGAGGTTCGCCAGGATGCGCCAGTGTCTGAGCAGTTACAACTTCTTGCTAATATAGCAGAAGCCCAGAATTATGTTTCTGACGCTGCCTTTGATGCTGTGCGCATGATGGCAAGGGCCTCTACTTCCTCTGTGGTGGCTAGACGTGCTCTTTGGCTGAAAATTTGGTCTGCTGATACTGCCTCTAAGAAAGCCTTACTTTCTTTGCCCTTTCAGGGGAACTTGTTGTTCGGTTCTGAACTTAAGGAGATGATTAGTGAGGCTACTGGTGGTAAAAGTACTCTTCTACCTTCAGTCTTCAAGAAGAAGTTTCCAGTCAAACGCAATCGGTCCTTTCGTTCCTTCCAGACTGAGACACGCTCCACGTCCCAGACAGGTCCGTCCTCCACGCGCTCCTCCTCCAAGCCCAAACAGTCCTGGAAGCCCAAAGTTGCCCCTAAGGCCAAGACCTCCAAGACTGCTTCGGCATGACTCACCGAACCCGGGTCCGCATCCGGCTGTAGGTGGACGTCTCCACATCTTTCGCCGGATTTGGGAGGAGTAAGTGACGGACCCATGGGTAATTCAGGTGGTATCAGAGGGGTACAGGATCCCTTTCTCTTCCCTTCCTCCTTTCCGGTTCCATTTTACTCGTCCTTCTCAGGAACCTACAAAAAGACGTCTGTTCGACGACGCTATTCAGGATCTTTTGGACAAAGAGGTCCTGGAATTGGTTCCACCAGAGGACACAGGTTCCGGATTTTATTCCAACCTGTTCGTTGTGGCCAAAAAGGACGGAGGCGCTCGTCCTATCTTGGATCTAAAGGATCTCAATTTCTTTGTTGTGAGTTCCCACTTTCGCCAGAAATCCCTGCGCTCTGTGATAGCCGCAATGTCTCCAGGGGAGTTCCTTGCCTCCCTGGACCTTAAGGATGCGTATCTTCACATCCCTATTCATCCAGAGAGCAGACGGTATCTCATGTTTGCCTGTCAAAAGGGCCACTTTCAGTTTTCAGCTCTTCCCTTTGGACTGACTTCAGCCCCTCAGGTCTTTCAGAGGGTATTGGGATCTTTGATAGCTGTGCTTCACCGAGAGGGTGTCAGGGTGACTCCCTACATGGACGATCTGCTCCTGAAAGCTTCATCTGTGGAGATTCTCCACCAGCAGCTGCAGCTGTGTATACACACACTGAATCGCCACGGCTGGATTGTGAATCTGGACAAGTCAGACTTGGTCCCATCTCAACGGCTCCTCTTCTTGGGTCTCCTGTTCGACACTCAGCAGTGCATGGTGTTTCTACCAGAGGAAGTTGCTCATCAGATTGCTATCCAAGTAGCCAGGATCCTGGAATTCGACAGGGTTCCAGTGCCGAAGTTGACCTCTCTGGTGAGGAAATTCATTTCCACAATAGAGGCGGTGCCATTTGCTATGGCACACACCAGGGAACTTCAGAGGTTTGTGATCCAGACGTGCAAGAATCATCCAGATCATCAGCATCTGTCAGTCTCTCTGCCTCTCATGTCGAGTTGAGCCTGCAGTGGTGGTTGGACTTGTCTCATCTCCTGAAAGGGAGATCCTTTCGGGTTCCCTATTGGACCACAGTCACGACGGATGCCAGCCTCCGGGGTTGGGGAGCTGTGTTGGGTCGTTTCAGTGCTCAGGGGAAATGGGGACTGGAAGAATCCCTTCTCTCCATCAATGTTCTGGAACTTCGTGCCATACTTCTTGCCCTGAGGCACTGGGAATCTCAGCTGGAAGGCTGTCCAGTCAGAGTGGAGTCCGACAATGCCACCGCAGTGGCTTACATCAACAGACAAGGCGGTACAAAAAGTCTCACCGCTTGGTTAGAGGTCAAAGCCATTTTATCCTGGGCAGAAGATCATGTGCCAGTCATCTCAGCGGTACACATTCCAGGCATAGACAACGTCATGGCAGATTTTCTCAGTCATCACACAGTCGTCAGCGGAGAATGGGCGCTTCATTCAGAGGTGTTTCACCTTCTCACCCAGATGTGGGGGGTGCCAGTAGTGGATCTGATGGCTACCAGACACAACAGGAAGGTGCCAGTGTTTTGCTCCCGGTGGAGGGACCCTCTTGCTCTGGCAGTGGATGCTTTGTCAATCCCTTGGACGTTTCCTCTGGCTTACATCTTCCTTCCTCTTCCTCTGTTGATCCGAGTCATCCAGAAGCTGAAGGTGGAGCGTTGTCCTGTCATCTTGATCACTCCAAATTGGCCTCGTCAGTCCTGGTATCCGGAACTGCTACCCATGTCTGTGACGGATCCTGTTCCGCTTCCTGCACGTCCAGATCTACTTCTTCAGGGATATCTGTGGAAGGAGGATGTTCAGCATCTCCATTTGATGGCTTGGAGGTTGAATCCTCAATTTTAAAGAAGAAAGGGTTTTCCTCTTCAGTGGTGTCCACGATTCTTAGAGCTCGCAAGCCTGTGTCTTCCAAGATCTATCATCGCATATGGTCCACCTTTGTAGCATGGTGTACTGATAAGGATCTGTCTCTAGATTTCCATCTTCCCACAGTCCTAGCCTTTTTACAGGATGGGGTTGAGAAGGGACTCAGCCTGAGTTCTCTCAAGGTTCAGACTTCTGCTCTGTCTGTGTTTTTCCAGGAAAGAATTGCTATTCTTCCTTATGTTAAGGTTTTCTTCCAAGGCGTGGCTCACGTTCGGCCTGCCTTCAAGAGTCCTACTCCCCAGTGGGACCTCAATTTGGTGCTGGGGGTTCTCCAGAGACCCCCGTTTGAATCCTTGGCTTCTATTCCTTTGTGTCTCTTGACCTGGAAGATGGCTTTTCTTTTGGCTATTGTCTGAGTTCGTCGGGTAGCAGAGTTACAAGCTCTGTCTTGTAAACCTCCTTACTTGGTGTTTCACAAGGATAAGGCAGTGCTTCGCACTTCCAAGGAGTTTTTACCCAAGGTTGTCTCCGAATTTCACATCAATCAGGAGATTGTGGTTCCCTCTTTCTGCCCAAACCCTTCCTCTGACAAGGAAAGAGATCTCCATTTGTTGGATGTTGTGCGTTGTCTTAAATTTTATGTTCATCGCACTGAGTCTATCAGGAAGTCTGACGCCTTGTTCGTCATTCCTGAGGGGCCTAGGGCAGGGAGACCGGCATCCAAGGTAACTATTGCCTCTTGGATTAAATCTACCATCCGTGAAGCCTGCAAATTGCGGAATAAGCACGTTCCCTTCAGGGTTACTGCTCATTGCACCAGATCTATTGGGGCCTCTTGGGCCTACAAGAATCAGGCGTCTGCTGATCAACTGTGCAGAGCGGCCACTTGGTCCTCTGTGCACACATTCTCTAAGCACTATCGTGTTAATGTACTGGCCTCGGCTGATGCCAGTTTTGGGAGGAAGGTCCTGGAGGCAGTCTTGCCTGTTTAGGACTTCTACCCTGTGGTTCTTAGTGCTTCTTTACTGTTGAGCCCCGTTGGCTCTAGTTCAGTGTGCTGTGTTAGTTTGGGGGTTTGTATTTCCCCCTGGTTGGTGTCCATTGACACTTCTGTTACTGGGCTATATGATTAATTGGTTCATAGCAGTTCTAGTGACTTGAGCCTTGCGCCTGGTCCTTGCCTTACTTCCCGCCTCAGGGACAGCTCAATGTTTGTACATCCCATTGTACCAGTGACCTGTATTGGACGACAGTGAAAATAGGATTTTAGTCTTACCTGTTAAATCCTTTTCACTTAGTCCATACAGGTCACTGGTCTCCCACCCTGTCAAGGGACCATGCTTGGCTCTCCTGTGGCATTCAGTGGGAGACCTTCGGGGCATGCTCACAGGAGTCTTCCTTTTCTTCCTTACCTCTGGTCAGTTTAAGTGTCTCAAATCAATCTAGCTTGGCTCTTATTGTCGTCTTCTTCTTGCTGATAGATTTTATCCATCAGTGGTGATTTTTGGATACCGAGGTTTGTGCCTCACTACTCCATCTTCTCGGGTTGGGTCTTAAGTCGCAGGTTTGGATTCTTCTTGGTCTGTGTTGACTTGTCACAGTTGGGTTAATTTCACAGGGTCTTCGCTGTGATGGGCCGCGGGTAGCGGTCGAAGGGGTTTGCAGTGGTGGCAGTGAGTTTTCTGATCAGAGGGTTCAGGTTCTGATCCAGTCCTTGGCAGAAGTTCTTACTCAGCTTCTCTAGGTGTTTGTCCAACATCTCGATGTCCAGCTCCCTGTGAAGGTCAGCTGTCCTTACGAATCTTGGGGCTCCGGACGATATCCGCAGGGCCTTGTTCTGGACTCTCTGAAGACTCTTCCGGTGTCGCTCATGGCAAGTGATCCATGCTGGGGAGGCATACGTCAGGGTAGGTCTGATGATTGCCTTGTAGACGTTAATCTTTGTCCGTAGTGGCATGGACTTGGTCTTCAGGAGTGGGTACACTGCTGCCATCTTTCCTGTTGCCTTCTGCTGAGTATTCTCAATATGGCTTCCCCAGTTGAGCTTGCTGTCCAGGGTCACACCGAAGTAGCAGCTGCTGCTCTCCCACTTGATGGTCTCCCCATTGAGGCTGATGTGGGGGTGCTCCTTGATCTTCTTTCTGGTAAACAGTGTTGCAGTTATCTTGCTGATGTTGAGTTCTATTCGCCAGTCGCTGTACCAGGTTGAGATGGTATCTAATGATACTTGCAGATTCTTCGCCACTTCCTTTTTGCTGAATGACTGGGAGATGATTGCGACATCATCCGCATACAGTGCCAGGTCGGTCTTGTGCAGATCTGTCGGGATGTCACTGGTGAAGATGTTGAACAGAAAGGGTCCGAGGTTCGATCCATGTGGCACGCTTGCTTGGATGGGATGTGATGAGGACATCTCAGACCGCATGGCGACATGGAAGGTGCGCTCCCCCAGGTAGCTTGAAATTGTCTTTACCAGGTAGTTTGGAAATCCCAGGCCAATCATCTTGTGGAGCAGTCCCTTGTGCCAGACTCTGTCGAATGCTTTGGCGACATCCAAGAAGACAATTCCCGTGGATTTCTCACATGCTCACAGGAGTCTTCCTTTTCTTGCTTACCTCTGGTCAGTTTAAGTGTCTCAAATCAATCTAGCTTGGCTCTGGCCTGAAGGCAGCTTAAGTATGAGGGGAGGCTCCACCCCCTGCATACATTTGAATGAATGTTCCTGCCTATGAAAGGGGCGGATCGCCTCCCATTGTACCAGTGACCTGTATGGACTAAGTGAAAAGGATTTAACAGGTAAGACTAAAATCTTATTATCAGTGCAAATTAGATATTACACCTTTATCAGGTAAAGATTAACTATTGATATTTAAAAAACAATTAAATAAGAAGAGGTTAGTACATTGAAAAACAACGCCATCTATTGGTTGAGGACTTTTCAGTCTTATAGTGCATTCTCTATAATGCTGATTATAATGTGGAACTGAAGTTGTACTGGAGCAAACCAGCTGAACCATAGGGGAATATAAAAATATCCAAACTTTCCACCAATTTTAAAAAGTTGTTAAAAATGTAGTTTAAGTATATTTTAAATGACATAAGATCCAAGTTGTTAGAGACCTCTGTTAGTTTTTAAAAGATAAAACAGCTCAATTTTTTTCCAAATTAAAACTTTAATTGCCCCCTAAGATGAGGCAAATGGTTTGCCCCAAAACTGCCCCATCATGCATTGCTGTAATAAAAAATATACCAGAAGAAACAAAAGTCAAAATAAACTTGGCATACATGCCTCATTTCAAGTTTATGACAGGGTCAACCAATTCTGGAAGAATCACTGAATGTCAGCTAGCATTTCCATGAAGTCAATTACAACCTCTCCCCAAATTAAAAATTAATGAATATTTAAAGTATAAAATGTTGTGTTTTTTTTTGTTTTTTTTTTCCGAGATAATGTTTCAAAATGTTTGTTTACAAACTTTAGATTGCCTGTTTAGGTATTGCTGTGTTTTAGATTTTAACTTTGATTTACTCATGAGAAAAGTATTAATCAGTGCAAATTAGATCTTACAGCTTTATCAGGTACAAATTAACTATTGATATTTAAAAAACAATTAAATAAGAAGAGGTTAGGACATTGAAAAATAACGCCATCTATTGGTTGAGGACATTTCAATCTTATAGTACATGCTCTATAATGTGGAACTGAAGTTGTACTGGAGCAAACCAACTGACCCATAGGGGAATATAAAAATATCCAAACTTTCCACCAATTTTAAAAAGTTTTTAAAAATGTAGTATGGTAAGTATATTTTAAATGAGATAAGATCCAAGTTGTTGGAGACTTCTGTTAGTTTTTAAAAGATAAAACAGCTCAATTTTTTTCCAAAATAAAATTTTAATTGCCCCCTAAGATGAGGCAAATGGTTTGCCCCAAAACTGTCCCATCATTCATTGCTGTAATAAAAAATATACCAGAAGAAAGAAAAGTAAAAATAAACTTGGCATACATGCCTCATTTCAAGTTTATGACAGGGTCAACCAATTGTGGACGAATCACTGAATGTCGGCTAGCATTTCGATGAAGTCAATTACAACCTCTCCCCAAATTTAAAATTCATGAATATTTAAAGTATAAAAAGTTTGTTTCCCCCCCCCCCCCCCCCTTCTGAGATAATGTTTCAACATGTTTGGTTACAACTTTAGCTTGCCTGTTTAGGTATTGCTGTGTTTTAGATTTTAACTTTGATTTACTCATGATAAAAGTATTTATCAGTGCAAATTAGATATTACAGCTCTATCAGGTACACATTAACTATTGATATTTAAAAAACAATTAAATAAGAAGAAGTTAGGACATTGAAAAACAACGCCATCTATTGGCTGAGGACTTTTTAATCTTATAGTGCATGCTCTATAATGCTGATTATAATGTGGAACTGAAGTTGTACTGGAGCAAACCAACTGAACCATAGGGGAATATAAAAATATCCAAACTTTCCACCAATTTTAAAAAGTGATTATAAATGTAGAATGCTAAGTACATTTTAAATGCGTTAAGATCCAAGTTGTTGGAGACCTCTCTTAGTGTTTAAAATATAAAAAGGCTCAATTTTTTTCCAAAAAAAAAAATTTAATTGCCCCCTAAGATGAGGCAAATGGTTTGCTCCAAAACTGCCCCATCATGCATTGCTGTAATAAAAAATATACCAGATGAAACAAAAGTCAAAATAAACTTGGCATACATGCCTTATTTCAAGTTAATGACAGGGTCAACCAATTGTGGAAGAATTAGTCAATGTCAGCTAGCATTTCCATGAAGTCATTTATAACCTCTCCCCAAATTTAAAATTCATGAATATTTAAAGTTTAAAAGTTTTTTTTTTTTTTAATCCTCTAAGATAAAGTTTCAACATGTGTGATTACAACCTTTAGCTTACCTGTTTAGATATTGCTATGTCTTAGATTTTTAACTTTGATTTACCTATGATAAAAGTGTTAATCAGTGCAAATTAGATCTTACCGTTTTATCAGGTACCAATAAACTATTGATATTTAAAAAACAATTAAATAAGAAGAGGTTAGGACATTGAAAAACAACGCCATCTATTGGTTGAGGACTTTTCAGTCTTACAGTGCATTCTCTATAATGCTGATTATAATGTGGAACTGAAGTTGTACTGGTGCAAACCAATTGAACAATAGGGGAATATAAAAATATCCAAACTTTCCACCAATTTTAAAAAGTTGTTAAAAATGTAGTATGGTAAGTATATTTTAAATGAGATAAGATCCAAGTTGTTGGAGACCTCTGTTAGTTTTTAAAAGATAAAACACCTCAATTTTTTTCCAAAATAAAATTTTAATTGCCCCCTCAAATGAGGCATATGGTTTGCCCCAAAACTGCCCCATCATGCATTGCTGTAATAAAAAATATACCAGAAGAAACAAAAGTCAAAATAAACTTGGCATACATGCCTCATTTCAAGTTTATGACAGGGTCAACCAATTCAGGAAGAATCACTGAATGTCAGCTAGCATTTCCATGAAGTCAATTACAACCTCTCCCCAAATTTAAAATTTATGAATATTTAAAGTATAAAATGTTGTGTTTTTTTTTTTTTTTTTTCCCAACATAATGTTTTAAAATGTTTGTTTACAACCTTTAGCTTGCCTGTTTAGGTATTGCTGTGTTTTAGATTTTAACTTTGAATTACTCATGATAAAAGTATTTATCAGTGCAAATTAGATCTTACAATTTTATCAGGTACAAATTAACTATTGATATTTAAAAAACAATTAAATAAGAAGAGGTTAGGACATTGAAAAACAACGCCATCTATTGGTTGAGGACTTTTCAGTCTTATAGTGCATGCTCTATAATGCGGAACTGAAGTTGTACTGGAGCAAACCAACTGAACCATAGGGGAATATAAAAATATCCAAACTTTCCACCAATTTTAAAAAGTGATTATAAATGTAGAATGCTAAGTACATTTTAAATGAGTTAAGATCCAAGTTGTTGGAGACCTCTCTTAGTTTTTAAAACATAAAAAGCTCAATTTTTTTCCAAAAAAAATTTTTAATTTCCCCCTAGGATGAGGCAAATGGGTTGCCCCAAAACTGCCCCATCATGCATTGCTGTAATAAAAAATATACCAGAAGAAACAAAAGTCAAAATAAACTTGGCATACATGCCACATTTCAAGTTTATGACAGGGTCACTTAATTCTGGAAGAACCACTGAATGTCAGCTAGGATTTCCATGAAGTCAATTACAACCTCTCCCCAAATTTAAAATTTATGAATATTTAAAGTATAAAATGTCTTTTCTTTTCTTTTCTTTTCTTTTCTTTTCTTTTCTTTTCTTTTCTTTTCTTTTCTTTTCTTTTCTTTCTAGATAATGTTTCAAAATGTTTGTTTACAACCTTTAGCTTGCCTGTTTAGGTATTGCTGTGTTTTAGATTTTAACATTGATTTACTCATGATAAAAGTATTTATCAGTGCAAATTAGATATTACAGCTTTATCAGGTACAGATTAACTATTGATTTTAAAAAACAATTAAATAAGAAAAGGTTAGGACATTGAAAAACAATGCCATCTATTGGTTGAGGACTTTTCAATCTTATAGTGCATGCTCTATAATGCGGAACTGAAGTTGTACTGGAGCAAACTAACTGAACCATAGGGGAATATAAAAATATCCAAACTTTCCACCAATTTTAAAAAGTTATTATAAATGTAGAATGCTAAGTACATTTTAAATGAGTTAAGATCCAAGTTGTTGGAGACCTCTCTTAGTTTTTCAAAGTTAAAAAAGCTCAATTTTTTTCCAAAAAATTTTTTTAATTGCCCCCTAAGATGAGGCAAATGGTTTGCCCAAAAACTGTCCCATCATGCATTGCTGTAATAAAAAATATACCAGAAGTAAAAAAAAGTCAAAATAAACTTGGCATACATGCCTCATGTCAAGTTTAAGACAGGGTCAACCAATTGTGGAAGAATCAGTGAATGTCAGCTAGCATTTCCATGAAGTCATTGATAAACTCTCCCCAAAATCAAAATTCATGAATATTTAAAGTTTAAAAAGGTTTTTTTTTTTTTTTTTTTTTTGTTCTCTTACATAAAGTTTCAAGATGTTTGATTAAAACCTTTAGCATGCCTATTTAGATATTGCTGTGTTTTAGATTTTTAACTTTGATTTACCCATGATAAAAGTGTTAATCAGTGCAAATTAGATCTTACAGCTTTATCAGGTACAAATAAACTATTGATATTTAAAAACAATTAAATAAGAAGAGGTTAGTATATTGAAAAACAACGCCATCTATTGGTTGAGGACTTTTCAGTCTTATAGTGCATTCTCTATAATGCTGATTATAATGTGGAACTGAAGTTGTACTGGAGGAAACCAACTGAACCATAGGGGAATATAAAAATATCCAAACTTTCCACCAATTTTAAAAAGTTGTTAAAAATGTAGTATAAGTATATTTTAAATGAGATAAGATCCAAGTTGTTGGAGACCTCTGTTAGTTTTTTAAAGATAAAACAGCTCAATTTTTTTCCAAAATAAAATTTTAATTGCCCCCTCAGATGAGGCAAATGGTTTGCCCCAAAACTGCTCCATCATGCATTGCTGTAATAAAAAATATACCAGAAGAAACAAAAGTCAAAAAAACTTGGCATACATACCTCATTTCAAGTTTATGACAGGGTCAACCAATTCAGGAAGAATCACTGAATGTCAGCTAGCATTTCCATGAAGTCAATTACAACCTCTCCCCAAATTTAAAATTTATGAATATTTAAAGTATAAAATGTTGTGTTTTTTTTTTTTTTTTCCCAAGATAATGTTTCAAAATGTTTGTTTACAACCTTTAGCTTGCCTGTTTAGGTATTGCTGTGTTTTAGATTTTAACTTTGATTTACTCATGATAAAAGTATTTATCAGTGCAAATTAGATCTTACAGCTTTATCAGGTACGAATTAACTATTGATATTTAAAAAACAATTAAATAAGAAGAGGTTAGGACATTGAAAAATAACGCCATCTATTGGTTGAGGACATTTCAATCTTATAGTACATGCTCTATAATGTGGAACTGAAGTTGTACTGGAGCAAACCAACTGACCCATAGGGGAATATAAAAATATCCAAACTTTCCACCAATTTTAAAAAGTTTTTAAAAATGTAGTATGGTAAGTATATTTTAAATGAGATAAGATCCAAGTTGTTGGAGACTTCTGTTAGTTTTTAAAAGATAAAACAGCTCAATTTTTTTCCAAAATAAAATTTTAATTGCCCCCTAAGATGAGGCAAATGGTTTGCCCCAAAACTGTCCCATCATTCATTGCTGTAATAAAAAATATACCAGAAGAAACAAAAGTCAAAATAAACTTGGCATACATGCCACATTTCAAGTTTATGACAGGGTCACTTAATTCTGGAAGAACCACTGAATGTCAGCTAGGATTTCCATGAAGTCAATTACAACCTCTCCCCAAATTTAAAATTTATGAATATTTAAAGTATAAAATGTCTTTTCTTTTCTTTTCTTTTCTTTTCTTTTCTTTTCTTTTCTTTTCTTTTCTTTTCTTTCTAGATAATGTTTCAAAATGTTTGTTTACAACCTTTAGCTTGCCTGTTTAGGTATTGCTGTGTTTTAGATTTTAACATTGATTTACTCATGATAAAAGTATTTATCAGTGCAAATTAGATATTACAGCTTTATCAGGTACAGATTAACTATTGATTTTAAAAAACAATTAAATAAGAAAAGGTTAGGACATTGAAAAACAATGCCATCTATTGGTTGAGGACTTTTCAATCTTATAGTGCATGCTCTATAATGCGGAACTGAAGTTGTACTGGAGCAAACTAACTGAACCATAGGGGAATATAAAAATATCCAAACTTTCCACCAATTTTAAAAAGTTATTATAAATGTAGAATGCTAAGTACATTTTAAATGAGTTAAGATCCAAGTTGTTGGAGACCTCTCTTAGTTTTTCAAAGTTAAAAAAGCTCAATTTTTTTCCAAAAATTTTTTTTAATTGCCCCCTAAGATGAGGCAAATGGTTTGCCCAAAAACTGTCCCATCATGCATTGCTGTAATAAAAAATATACCAGAAGTAAAAAAAAGTCAAAATAAACTTGGCATACATGCCTCATGTCAAGTTTAAGACAGGGTCAACCAATTGTGGAAGAATCAGTGAATGTCAGCTAGCATTTCCATGAAGTCATTGATAAACTCTCCCCAAAATCAAAATTCATGAATATTTAAAGTTTAAAAAGGTTTTTTTTTTTTTTTTGTTCTCTTACATAAAGTTTCAAGATGTTTGATTAAAACCTTTAGCATGCCTATTTAGATATTGCTGTGTTTTAGATTTTTAACTTTGATTTACCCATGATAAAAGTGTTAATCAGTGCAAATTAGATCTTACAGCTTTATCAGGTACAAATAAACTATTGATATTTAAAAACAATTAAATAAGAAGAGGTTAGTATATTGAAAAACAACGCCATCTATTGGTTGAGGACTTTTCAGTCTTATAGTGCATTCTCTATAATGCTGATTATAATGTGGAACTGAAGTTGTACTGGAGGAAACCAACTGAACCATAGGGGAATATAAAAATATCCAAACTTTCCACCAATTTTAAAAAGTTGTTAAAAATGTAGTATAAGTATATTTTAAATGAGATAAGATCCAAGTTGTTGGAGACCTCTGTTAGTTTTTTAAAGATAAAACAGCTCAATTTTTTTCCAAAATAAAATTTTAATTGCCCCCTCAGATGAGGCAAATGGTTTGCCCCAAAACTGCTCCATCATGCATTGCTGTAATAAAAAATATACCAGAAGAAACAAAAGTCAAAAAAACTTGGCATACATACCTCATTTCAAGTTTATGACAGGGTCAACCAATTCAGGAAGAATCACTGAATGTCAGCTAGCATTTCCATGAAGTCAATTACAACCTCTCCCCAAATTTAAAATTTATGAATATTTAAAGTATAAAATGTTGTGTTTTTTTTTTTTTTTTTTTTTTTCCCAAGATAATGTTTCAAAATGTTTGTTTACAACCTTTAGCTTGCCTGTTTAGGTATTGCTGTGTTTTAGATTTTAACTTTGATTTACTCATGATAAAAGTATTTATCAGTGCAAATTAGATCTTACAGCTTTATCAGGTACGAATTAACTATTGATATTTAAAAAACAATTAAATAAGAAGAGGTTAGGACATTGAAAAACAACGCCATCTATTGGTTGAGGACTTTTCAGTCTTTTAGTGCATGCTCTATAATGCGGAACTGAAGTTGTACTGGAGCAAACCAACTGAACCATAGGGGAATATAAAAATATCCAAACTTTCCACCAATTTTAAAAAGTGATTATAAATGTAGAATGCTAAGTACATTTTAAATGAGTTAAGATCCAAGTTGTTGGAGACCTCTCTTAGTTTTTAAAACATAAAAAGCTCAATTTTTTTCCAAAAAAAATTTTTAATTTCCCCCTAGGATGAGGCAAATGGGTTGCCCCAAAACTGCCCCATCATGCATTGCTGTAATAAAAAATATACCAGAAGAAACAAAAGTCAAAATAAACTTGGCATACATGCCACATTTCAAGTTTATGACAGGGTCACTTAATTCTGGAAGAACCACTGAATGTCAGCTAGGATTTCCATGAAGTCAATTACAACCTCTCCCCAAATTTAAAATTTATGAATATTTAAAGTATAAAATGTTTTTTCTTTTCTTTTCTTTTCTTTTCTTTTCTTTTCTTTTCTTTTCTTTCTAGATAATGTTTCAAAATGTTTGTTTACAACCTTTAGCTTGCCTGTTTAGGTATTGCTGTGTTTTAGATTTTAACATTGATTTACTCATGATAAAAGTATTTATCAGTGCAAATTAGATATTACAGCTTTATCAGGTACAGATTAACTATTGATATTTAAAAAACAATTAAATAAGAAAAGGTTAGGACATTGAAAAACAATGCCATCTATTGGTTGAGGACTTTTCAATCTTATAGTGCATGCTCTATAATGCGGAACTGAAGTTGTACTGGAGCAAACTAACTGAACCATAGGGGAATATAAAAATATCCAAACTTTCCACCAATTTTAAAAAGTTATTATAAATGTAGAATGCTAAGTACATTTTAAATGAGTTAAGATCCAAGTTGTTGGAGACCTCTCTTAGTTTTTCAAAGTTAAAAAAGCTCAATTTTTTTCCAAAAAATTTTTTTAATTGCCCCCTAAGATGAGGCAAATGGTTTGCCCAAAAACTGTCCCATCATGCATTGCTGTAATAAAAAATATACCAGAAGTAAAAAAAAGTCAAAATAAACTTGGCATACATGCCTCATGTCAAGTTTAAGACAGGGTCAACCAATTGTGGAAGAATCAGTGAATGTCAGCTAGCATTTCCATGAAGTCATTGATAAACTCTCCCCAAAATCAAAATTCATGAATATTTAAAATTTAAAAAGGTTTTTTTTTTTTTGTTCTCTTACATAAAGTTTCAAGATGTTTGATTAAAACCTTTAGCATGCCTATTTAGATATTGCTGTGTTTTAGATTTTTAACTTTGATTTACCCATGATAAAAGTGTTAATCAGTGCAAATTAGATCTTACAGCTTTATCAGGTACAAATAAACTATTGATATTTAAAAACAATTAAATAAGAAGAGGTTAGTATATTGAAAAACAACGCCATCTATTGGTTGAGGACTTTTCAGTCTTATAGTGCATTCTCTATAATGCTGATTATAATGTGGAACTGAAGTTGTACTGGAGGAAACCAACTGAACCATAGGGGAATATAAAAATATCCAAACTTTCCACCAATTTTAAAAAGTTGTTAAAAATGTAGTATAAGTATGTTTTAAATGAGATAAGATCCAAGTTGTTGGAGACCTCTGTTAGTTTTTTAAAGATAAAACAGCTCAATTTTTTTCCAAAATAAAATTTTAATTGCCCCCTCAGATGAGGCAAATGGTTTGCCCCAAAACTGCTCCATCATGCATTGCTGTAATAAAAAATATACCAGAAGAAACAAAAGTCAAAAAAACTTGGCATACATACCTCATTTCAAGTTTATGACAGGGTCAACCAATTCAGGAAGAATCACTGAATGTCAGCTAGCATTTCCATGAAGTCAATTACAACCTCTCCCCAAATTTAAAATTTATGAATATTTAAAGTATAAAATGTTGTGTTTTTTTTTTTTTTTTTTCCCAAGATAATGTTTCAAAATGTTTGTTTACAACCTTTAGCTTGCCTGTTTAGGTATTGCTGTGTTTTAGATTTTAACTTTGATTTACTCATGATAAAAGTATTTATCAGTGCAAATTAGATCTTACAGCTTTATCAGGTACGAATTAACTATTGATATTTAAAAAACAATTAAATAAGAAGAGGTTAGGACATTGAAAAACAACGCCATCTATTGGATGAGGACTTTTCAATCTTTTAGTGCATGCTCTATAATGCGGAACTGAAGTTGTACTGGAGCAAACCAACTGAACCATAGGGGAATATAAAAATATCCAAACTTTCCACCAATTTCAAAAAGGTTTTAAAAATGTAGTATGGTAAGTATATTTTAAATGAGATAAGATCCAAGTTGTTGGAGACCTCTGTTAGTTTTTAAAAGATAAAATAGCTCAATTTTTTTCCAAAGTAAAATTTTAATTGCCCCCTAAGATGAGGCAAATGGTTTGCCCCAAAACTGCCCCATCATGCATTGCTGTAATAAAAAATATACCAGAAGAAACAAAAGTCAAAATAAACTTGGCATAC
Source organism: Rhinophrynus dorsalis (assembly GCA_037306005.1). Classification (NCBI taxonomy): domain Eukaryota; kingdom Metazoa; phylum Chordata; class Amphibia; order Anura; family Rhinophrynidae; genus Rhinophrynus; species Rhinophrynus dorsalis. The sequence goes on along the minus strand of CM074722.1, from coordinate 446,263,096 downwards.
ATGCCTCATTTCAAGTTTATGACAGGGTCAACCAATTGTGGAAGAATCACTGAATGTCGGCTAGCATTTCCATAAAGTCAATTACAACCTCTCCCCAAATTTAAAATTTATGAATATTTAAAGTATAAAATGTTGTATTTTTTGTTTTGTTTTTTTCCAAGATAATGTTTTAAAATGTTTGGTTACAACCTTTAGCTTGCCTATTTAGATATTGCTGTGTTTTAGATTTTTAACTTTGATTGACCCATGATAAAAGTGTTAATAAGTGCAAATTAGATCTTACAGCTTTATCAGGTACCAATAAACTATTAATATTTAAAAAACAAATAAGAAGAGGTTAGTACATTGAAAAACAACGCCATCTATTGGTTGAGGACTTTTCAATCTTATAGTGCATTCTCTATAATGCTGATTATAATGTGGAACTGAAGTTGTACTGGAGCAAACCAACTGAACAATAGGGGAATATAAAAATATCCAAACTTTCCATCAATTTTAAAAAGTTGTTAAAAATGTAGAATGCTAAGTACATTTTAAATGAGTTAATATCCAAGTTGTTGGAGAGCTCTCTTAGTTTTTAAAAGATAAAAAAGGTCAATTTTTTTCTAAAAAAATTTTTTAATTGCCCCCTAAGATGAGGCAAATGGTTTGCCTCAAAACTGCCCCATCATGCACTGCTGTAATAAAAATTATACCAGAAGAAACAAAAGTCAAAATAAACGTGGCATACATGCCTCATGTCAAGTTTATGACAGGGTCAACCAATTGTGGAAGAATTAGTGAATGTCAGCTAGCATTTCCATGAAGTCATTTATAACCGCTCCCCAAATTTAAAATTCATGAATATTTAAAGTTTAAAATGTTTTTTTTTTTTTATTCTCTGAGATAAAGTTTCAACATGTGTGATTACAACCTTTAGTTTGCTTGTTTAGATATTGCTGTGTTTTAGATTTTTAACTTTGATTTACCCATGATAAAAGTGTTAATCAGTGCAAATTAGATCTTACAGCTTTATCAGGTACCAATAAACTATTAATATTTAAAAAACAAATAAGAAGAGGTTAGTACATTGAAAAACAACGCCATCTATTGGTTGAGGACTTTTCAATCTTATAGTGCATGCTCTATAATGCGGAACTGAAGTTGTACTGGAGCAAACCAACTGACCCATAGGGGAATATAAAAATATGCAAACTTTCCACCAATTTTAAAAAGTTGTTAAAAATGTAGTATGGTAAGTATATTTTAAATGAGATAAGATCCAAGTTGTTGGAGACCTCTGTTAGTTTTTTAAAGATAAAACAGCTCAATTTTTTTCCAAAATAAAATTTTAATTGCCCCCTCAGATGAGGCACATGGTTTGACCCAAAACTGCCCCATCATGCATTGCTGTAATAAAAAATATACCAGAAGAAACAAAAGTCAAAATAAACTTGGCATACATGCCTCATTTCAAGTTTATGACAGGGTCAACCAATTCAGGAAGAATCACTGAATGTCAGCTACCATTTCCATGAAGTCAATTACAACTTCTTGCCAAATTTAAAATTTATGAATATTTAAAGTATAAAATGTTGTTGTTGTTTTTTTTTTTTTTTTCCCCCAAGATAATGTTTCAAAATGTTTGTTTACAACCTTTAGCTTGCCTGTTTAGGTATTTCTGTGTTTTAGATTTTAACTTTGATTTACTCATGATAAAAGTATTAATCAGTGCAAATTAGATCTTACAACTTTATCAGGTACAAATTAACTATTGATATTTAAAAAACAATGAAATAAGAAGAGGTTAGGACATTGAAAAACAACGCCATCTATTGGTTGAGGACTTTTCAGTCTTATAGTGCATGCTCTATAATGCGGAACTGAAGTTGTACTGGAGCAAACCAACTGAACCATAGGGGAATATAAAAATATCCAAACTTTCCACCAATTTTAAAAAGTGATTAAAAATATAGAATGCTAAATACATTTTAAATGAGTTAAGATCCAAGTTGTTGGAGACCTCTTAGTTTTTAAAAGATAAAAAGCTCAATTTTTTTACAAAATAAAATTTTAATTGCCTCCTAAGATGAGGCAAATGGTTTGCCCTAACACTGCCCCATCATGCACTGCTGTAATAAAAAAATATACCAGAAGAAACAAAAGTCAAAATAAACCTGGCATACATGCCTCATTTCAAGTTTATGACAGGGTCAACCAATTGTGGAAGAATCAGTGAATGTCAGCTACCATTTCCATAAAGTGAATTACAAGCTCTCCCCAAATTTAAAATTCATAAATATTTAAAGTAGAAAAAGGTTTTTTTTTTTTTCTTTGAGATAAAGTTTCAACATGTTTGGTTACAACGTTTAACTTGCCTGTTTAGGTATTGCAATGTTTTAGATTTTACCTTTGATTTACTCATGATAAAAGTATTTATCAGTGCAAATTAGATCTTACAGCTTTATCAGGTACAAATTAACTACTGATATTTAAAAAAACAATTAAATAAGAAGAGGTTAGGACACTGAAAAACAAGTTGTTGGAGACCCTTGTTAGTTTTTAAAAGATAAAATAGCTCAATTTTTTTCCAAAATAAAATTTTAATTGCCCCCTAAGATGAGGCAAATTGGTTGCCCCAAAACTGCTCCATCATGCATTGCTGTAATAAAAAATATACCAGATGAAACAAAAGTCAAAATAAACTTGGCATACATGCCTCATTTCAAGTTTATTACAGGGTCAACCAATTGTGGAAGAATCGCTGAATGTCAGCTAGCATTTCCATGAAGTCAACTACAACCTCTCCCCAAATTTAAAATTCATGAATATTTAAAGTTTAAAAAGTTTTTTTTTGTCGTCTGAGATAAAGTTTCAACATGTTTGATTAAAACCTTTAGCTTGCCTATTTAGATATAGCTGTGTTTTAGATTTTTAACTTTGATTTACCCATGATAAAAGTGTTAATCAGTGCGAATTAGATCTTACAGCTTTATCAGGTACAAATAAAGTATTGATATTTTAAAAACAATTAAATAAGAAGAGGTTAGTACACTGAAAAACAACTCCATCTATTTGTTGAGGACTTTTCAGTCTTATAGTGCATGCTCTTTATAATGTATAACTTGAGCAAACCAACTGAACCACAGAGGAATGTAAAAATATCCACATTTTCCACAAATTTTAAAAAGGCGTTAAAAATGTAGAATGCTAAGTACATTTTAAATGAAAAACTACTCCCCTTAGCATACTAGGACTACCTAGAAGTTTTCTCCAAGCAAAAGGCCCACCATTCCTGCAATTGCCCTATTGATCTCCTGCCCAGCACTACTCACACAAAATGAAAGGCCTATCTGTTATCTGAAGCAGAAAATTGAGCTCTACTCACAGATATTGATGAAAATTTAGTCAGAGGATTCATCTGTCCTCCACCTCTTCTGCCGGTGCAGGTTTCTTCTTTGTCACAAAAAAAAAACGGATCTCTCTGGCCCTGCGCTGACTACAGAGGTCTCAATAACATTAAAAATCTTTACCCGTTTCCATGATTTCTGAACTCTTTGAGATGGTGAAAGAAGCCACCTGTTTCTCCAAGTTAGACTTACATGGAGCATATATTCTTATTCGAATTTGGGAATGGATGAATGGAAAATGGACTTCAACACCCGCTACATCCATTATGAATATCTTGTCATGCCATATGGCCTGTGCAAAGCGCCAGTGTTTTTCAAAGTTTTGTCAATGACATCTTCCGAGACTTACTCTTTTTTTTTTTAATATATGTTTATTCATTTTAAAGGAATTTTTATAACAAAAAACATTGACAGATAAAACATACAAGACTCGTTGTACAAAGAAAAAGGGTAAGGTATGCACCAGTATTGGAAACATATGTGAAGCATTGGTAAGAAGGTACAAAAACCATCAATAGACAATGAAACAGTAAAAAAAAAAAAAAAAACGAGCCAAAGAAGAGGAGAAAAGAAGGAAGCAAAGAAAGGAATAGGTAGAAAGGAAAAAGAAAAGGAGAAGGAAAGAAGAAGGAGGGAGGATCAAGGCCATGTGCGCTGTGAACAGAAACAGTGGGGGGGAGGGGGGGAGAAGCCATCGAATCAAGAAGAGTCCATCGACAACCGTTCCTGAAAATCCCTACCCTGCAGGAATTCCTCCCAATGGAACCAATGTGTGGCATGAGTTAAGCCACGTCCCTCGGCCGCAAACGCTAAGTCTTCCGCAGAGAGGATAGACTCAACGGAGGATATCCAATCCCTATAGGAGGGAGGGTGAGGCACCTTCCAGAATCTGGGGATCAGAACCTTGGCTGCGTTTATCATGGCATATCGTTAATAAGCATGAGTATATGTGTATGGGATGGGTAGTGTGAAGCAGGAGAAGGGCCATCGGGGTCTTAGGAAGAAGAGGATCCGCCACGACGTGAATCATATCCACCACCACCGTCCAGAAGGGCTGGAGCAACGGGCACGTCCACCAAATGTGCAAGAAATCACCTTTGTGTTGTAGGCACCTCCAACACGTGTCCGGAACCGCCGGATAGAGTCTATGCAATAGCGAAGGAACCCGATACCATCTAGTCAATATCTTGCGGGCATTCTCCTGGATTCTAGAGGACAGAGAACATCTATGGACAAGGACAGCCATCTTAGACCATTGCCTATCCATCAATATACAACCGCAATCCGTCTCCCAGGATCTAACAAAATGGGGCTTGGACGAATGGGATAAGGAAAGCAGAAGGCCATGCAAAGCAGAGACCAGCCTGCGGGGTGGATCAGGGGAGGAGCAAAGAACCTCTACGGGAGTCCTAGCAGGAGAGGTAGTCGGAGCCATCTGAAAGGAGTTAACGAAATGTGCAAGCTGAATATAAAAATAAGGGATAGATGGGTGGCATGCCCTGCCCTCCAATAAAGTCTGCAGTGGGAGGAGTTTACCATCACGTGTCACATCAGAGAGTCTGGGGATTTCAGTCCCCAAAGGGAGGAGCCTCCTCCACAATGAACCCGATAGACCAGGCAAAAAGTCAGAATTATGTACCAATGAAATAAGAGGAGAAGGGGAACTGAGCAGGCCTGGAGTGGTAGCCAAACGTCTCCATATTCTAAGGGTGTGGGGTATTAAAGGGTGTGACTCGTCCGCCATAACCAGCTGTCGGGAAGCTACCCAGGCAGCTACCGAGATGGGGACCAACAAGGAGTCCTGTTCTATAATGGTCCACAATTTGTCAGACGGGGCAGTCCACTCTACAACGTGGGCCAAAATAGTCGCTCTGTAGTATTCTCCCAAGTCAGGCAAACCCACCCCCCCTAGTTCCCTGCGGCGAATCAGGTATGAATAACTCAAGCGCTTACCTTTCGAGGACCAGATAAACTTAGTAAGTAACCGTCTCACCCCCTGAAAGAATGAACCTGGGACTGAAAGGGGGACTGTCTGTATAAGATAGAGAAAACGTGGTAAGATGTTCATCTTCACCACGGCCATGCGTCCAAACCATGAGAGCTTCAATTTGGCCCATTTGTCTAAGTCTGCTTTAAGAGTGTCTCTAAGGGGTAGATAATTACACTCGAAGAGGGAGGAAGGGGAAGCCCGTGAAATGCCGAGGTATAGTAGACTGGTCGAAGCCCATTTGAAAGGGAAAGAAGATCCCAGCTGTTCCCGCATCTGCGGGGACAAAGAGATGTTGAGTGCCTCTGATTTATCCATGTTAATTTTGAAATTAGACAGAAGCCCGTAGGCACGTATCTCGGAGAGGAGACTAGGTAGAGACACCAGGGGTTGGGTAATGAAAAACAGAAGGTCATCAGCAAACGCTGCAATCTTGAAACCTCTACCAGACACCTCAAGTCCATGGATCGAAGAGTTCTGACGAATCGCATTAAGGAAGGGCTCCAAAGCCAGCACAAAGAGAAGGGGGGACAAGGGACAACCTTGGCGAGTCCCATTCGACAGGGCGAGGGGATCCGAAAGCAAACCATTCGCCCGGATTCAAGCTGTAGGGGAATGGTACAGAGATGTTATCCAATGGAGCATTCAAGTCCCTAGGCCAACATGTCGTAAGACGTGCCATAAGAAAGGCCAACTCACCCTGTCGAACGCCTTCTCTGCATCAGTGGACAGCAGCAAAGTAGGAACACCCCGTGATCTAGCCAGATGAATCAGATTTATGGCTTTCACAGTGTTATCCCTAGCTTCACGCCCGGGGAGGAAGCCTACTTGGTCTTTATGTATCAAGTCAGCAAAGGCGAACTTCAAGCGATTACTTAGAATTTTAGCAAACAGCTTCACGTCAACATTTAGCAGGGAGATAGGGCGGTAGCTGGAGCAAAGTTCCGGATCCTTTCCGGACTTCGGAAGAATAGTGATATAAGCAGACAGAGAATGAGGCGCCAAAGAGGCACCCGGCATAAGAGTTGAAGGGGAACTACCACCCCGCAATAACTTAAGCTTCACTGATTGCTCATCTGGCGACTAGCTGCTTAGTAGCGCTAGTCGCCAGAAATATTACCCGGTTCAGCAGATATCGGCGTTTTACCGATGGTGACAGGAGCAGGAAGCACGGACGTCTCTTCACAGTGACGTCCGTGCGCCTGCGCTGTCAGTCCCTTTTGCACCGTGCGGTGCAAAAGGGACTGACAGCGCAGGCGCACGGACGTCACTGTGAAGAGACGTCCGTGCTTCCCGCTCCTGTCACCATCGGTAAAACGCCGATATCTGCTGAACCGGGTAATATTTCTGGCGACTAGCGCTACTAAGCAGCTAGTCGCCAGATGAGCAATCAGTGAAGCTTAAGTTATTGCGGGGTGGTAGTTCCCCTTTAAATGTGAGACGAAAACTCGGGATCAGAATGTCTCGAAAGGTTTTATAATAGGAACTAGTCAAACCATCTGGTCCCGGGCTTTTACCACTGGGAGAAGATTTGATGGCCTAAAGAATCTCCTCGTCTGTCAAGGGGTGGTCAAGAGAGTCTGTAACCTGGGTGGACAACCTATGAGGCATATAACGATTCAAGTATTCCGCTATCTCAGGAACAAACCCAGAATGGTCCGGTGTGGGAGAAGAGCCATTGATGTTATACAAAGACTGATAATAGACTCGAAAGGCCTCAGCAATCTCATCGGAACGATGAAGCAGAGCATGTGATGCAGATCGGATCTTCGGAATGAAAGTCTGAGCCTGTTTGGACCACAAGGCTCTAGCCAGGTATCTGCCAGGTTTATTGCCATGGACATAATAGGAACTCCGAACCGTCTGGCAAGACCGAACCATCGACTCATTACACAAAGAAGCTAAGGACGCCCGCAGTTGAGTCAGTTCCTGGTAAACCTCAGGAGACAAAGTAGACTTATGTACACGTTCAATAGTTGCAATACTGTCTAATAGATGACACATCCTAACCTCTCGCTGCCGTTTACGATAGGTACCCATGCTAATCAAGTGTCCATGAATCACCGCCTTGTGAGCCTCCCATACCACGGATGGGGACACGGTAGGACCAGAATTTTCGGCAAAGTATTGCGTGAGGGATTCACGTAATTTGGCTACATTCGAGGGATCCTTCAGTAGAGAATCATTAAGTCTTCAACAAAACTGACGACCAGACACTGAGGGAAGCCACATTTCCAACAAAACAGGAGCATGGTCACTCCAGGTAATATTACCCACTGATGCTGATCGAGCCAAGTGAAGATGTCTGTGTGAAAGAAAAATGTAATCCAACCTAGAGTATTTGTTGTGTGGAGGTGAATAGTATGTGAAAAAATCTCTAAGTGTAGGGTGTGTGATACGCCAGACATCAGCCAATTGGGCCTGGTGTAAAGCCTGCCTCACCCTCCGCAGCTTGACTAGCCGTACAGAGGACAGACCCATTGAGGAATCCAGGGCAGGGTGCAGCGTGACATTAAAATCACCACCCAAAATTAATACGCCCTCTGCAAAGTCAGTGAGCTCCTTAAGGACAGAGCAGATGAACAGATGTTGATCCCTGGTAGGGGCATATATAGTAGCAATCGTAAGTTTCTCCAGCCCAATAGTCCCCTTGAGAAAGAGGGCCCTACCATCACTATCTGTCCATGTGTCCTGAACCACAAAAGGAAAAGAGCGGGCCAGAAATATCGCCACACCCTTAGTTTTTTGGAAGGGAGAATGGGAGAAATACCCATGGGGATAGGATGAATGTGAGCAGGAGGGAGCTCTCCCCCTACGAAAGTGCGTCTCCTGAACCAAAGCCACATCTGCACCCTGGGCCCTTAGTTCCCTAAACAATCTAGATCTCTTACCCGGAGCGTTAAGGCCCTTGGCATTAATAGATAACACCTTAAGGGTGTAATCAGTTGAAGTTAAACCAACCATGAGAAACATCCAGGGGGAAAATACTTGTGGACAAGGAAGGGGGGCAACCCCCAACAGGAGACCCACAAGTCATCAAGCCGTACATGACCATGATCCAGAAAAGGGAGCAACAGAGCAGAAAGCGAGAGAGAAGAATAGAAACAAAAGAATTGGATGGGAGAAATAGAGCATAGGAAAAAAGCAAAAAGAAGGGACAGGGACAGTGACAGTTAAGGAACATGCAATACAAATGTAAAGTCACACAAGAAAATACCCTGACAGTATTTAAAGCTAGATGAGTGTGCACACCGCAATCAACAACCGGTGCGCCCAGTCTCCAGCACTCAACGACACGTAAGCGTCGCGGGAGCACAACGGCGAAAGCAAGAGGAAACAGGCAGCAGAAAAAATTTCTTCGCGTCCAGCAACCCCTCGACTCCCTCCGCGAGCATGTCAAATAACCAATACACACGAGACTCAATGTAAATCAACTATAAAGAATAGATCAAATAGGTAAACTAGGACTCGTAATCTATGTTAAAATATGTTTAACCCGTACATTGAAATAGACATAATTAAACCGCATAATAGTAGTATTTAGGCAACAAGCGATCTACATGCAGAACAGATCCCACCCCCGTGATGTAACCCCAATAGGGAGGAAAAAAAAAAAAAAAGGGGGGAGGAGGGGATGGAAAGAAAGGAAATGGGGGGCAGAGGGGATAAAGGAAGGAAAGGACGAAGAAAGAGGGGAGGGAAAAGAGAGAGAGAGAAAAAAAAAAGAAAAAAGGGGGGGGGGGAATTCAAAACATGCATAACAACCCCAAGGAACAGATAAGATTACCCGGTCTAGTGTAAGACAGGCCCAAGAAGATAATGCAAGTATATGAAATCAATACGAAATAAAATAGGATAAAACAAAATAATCCCTCTTCTTCACCAACCACCCGGGGACAAAGAAGTAGTACCCCCCAATGTCCACCGGAGATCCCAGGCCCACACTGCACAGCGTCCCCAGAAGAAGGCAATACAATAGAGGCCATTGGGGCGTCTCCAACTTGAGAACCAGGCCACTTAGATCCCGGGGCCAAGAGTACTCCTCTCTCCCCAGGCTCCGCTCTCGCTCAGCCCACACAGCCTCCAGAGGGAGGTGTAGCCAGCCTGGGTGGAGGAGTACCGTGGAATGTTCAGGAAGAAGACCGAAGTCACAGCAGACCAGCAACGTCATCTGGACACATATCAGGGAAATAAGGTGGTTTGAGCAAGTCCAAGGTAATGCGTCTCAAGCCTCCGGAGCCTGAACTTCCATCTGAGCCGGGACAGCCTCATCCCTCCTTGGCCTGGGTCGGCGTCTCCTCTGCGGTCGCTGTACCCACGGACCATTCTGCAAGGCCAAAAGTTGTAGCGGACAGTCCCCTGCAGCAAACTCCCTCCATCTCCCCAGATCAGGTATCGCAAGCCCCAACGCCATACAGAAGGGCTCAACATCCACGGGGGTCCGCACTGTAAACAGGGAACCATCCTTTCGAACAGAGAGGGATAGAGGAAAGCCCCAGCGGTAGGGAATATCAGCAGCTCGAAGGGCCTCAGTCAATGGGGCAAGTAGCTTTCTCTGTTGCAATGTCACCCAGGCGACATCTGGGAGAATGTGTATAGGCGAGCCATTATATTCCAGAGTACGCTTCTTGCGAGCTGCCTGTAGAATATCCTCCTTGAGGGTAAAAGAGTGCACCCTACAGATAATGTCTCCGTTACGGTTTTTCTGACACTCAGACCAGATTGTAACGTAAACACACAGTTTATTAAAACAGAATGATAAACAGTGCCCCTAGGGGCCAGTATAGGTAAGAACAATGCCAACAAAAACAGACAAGAACAGGCAATATAAACAGAGGATGGAAATAGCTACAGACAGGAGCTACATAGAGGGTTAACTTGAGCAACTGGTGAGGCTCAGGCTAGATTGGCCAATGCCCAGGAGATATAACAGTCTCTGGAAACAGTCTTTAACTGTAGAACAGGAACACAGGATCAGCGCTGTATCACTCTCGAAGCAGAAGCAGGATGAGCCCCTGTTGCTCTGAGCTGAGCCCGAACCACCACCGTGGGCTATGAGGAGTGCTACTGCCAGTCTGATGTAACCAGAATAGGAATCGCCCTGAATGAGTAGTAAGTAACCCTGCGTCTGCCACGGAAAGTATGCCAGCCCTTGGGAGGACACAGTAGAACGGATTTGCCCAAGTTTAAGAAGAGCCTATGCACAGAGTAGTGCAGTTGGAATAGTGCACTTTGAGCAAATGAGATACTGCCCAGACACCATTCCGGTGTCGCCCAGAATCCTTATTGCAAGAGCGAACGGACTGCCAGTGTCAACCGGCGTGATCACGGTGCACCCCGAGCACCGGACAAGCGGAGCTCTGCAAGGACTGGTATAACGTCAAGCGGAGGCTCAAAGTGTAAAGGCTCAGAGAATCAACAGGAGCTTGGCAATATAACAAGTGGCACGTAATCGGAGACTACCGGCAGTGCAAGGGTTAATCTGGTACATTTGAAAGAGCAATGCTCAGCGAGTACAAGGCAGGCAACCTCGGCTACAGCTAAATGAGCGAGCGGAAACCGAGACCAGTTCAGAATGTCGCCAGCGCGACCGGAGGACACTGGAGCAGCAACCGGACAGGAGCAGAAGCCGGAACCGGATGACCGAGTCGCAGGAACACCACCGGAGAGTGGATCAATCACGGAGCAGGATCAGGAGCCAGAACCGGGTCGAATCTCGGAGCAGGATCGTCAGCCAGAGCCGGGTCAGATCACGGCGCAGGGTCGTCAGCCAGAGCCGGGTCAGATCACGTTGCAGGGTCGTCAGCCAGAGCCGGGTCAAATCACGGAGCAAGGTCATCAGCCAGAACCGGGTCAGATCACGGAGCAGGAACAGGAGGAGAGTCAGACTAGCCGGGTCGGTACACAGGAAACACTGGAGATCAGCAACTAGGCGCAGCAACATAACACCATGAAAGGGCAATTGACAAGTGCCCAAAACCCAGCATATAAAGGCACATCCTGGGCGGGCCAATCAGACTCCTCCAATGCAAATGTACACAGTCAGAGATTGACAGGGAAACACGGGGACCGTGATAGTCTCGTGGGGAATTGGAAGAGAGATCTTTGGGGCGTAGCGCCCTATGGGCTCGATCCAATACGATGGAGGCGGAAGGGTCTCGTCCCAAAATGTTGTTAAAGACCGCAGTCACCAGTTGACGAGTGTCCTCCGGACCCTCAGCCTCCAGAACGCCACGAACCCTCAAGTTGTTTCTGCGCCCACGGTTATCCAGATCAATGATCTGCAGAGCCAATTGAGATGCCATTTTGCACTGCACCACAAGCCTGGCGTCTAGGGCCTGAAGCGAGGCCTGCAGAGTAGCCTGATCCTGCTCCAAGACCTGTATTCTGGAGCCCTGTTGTCGGAGATCATCACGGATCTCAGATAGTTCATCCCGGACAACCGTACGAACCTGATCCACCACTGAGGCAAAGTCTTTCCGAATCTGCAAGGTAAACGCAGCAAAGTCTGCCTTAGTCACTCCCCCGCGATGGGCAGCTTCACCCCCCATCGGGGAAACAGAGTTGTCTTCATCAGCTTCACCATCCGATGAGCCCGGGGTAGGGGCTGCGTCAGGCTGAAACGGAGTCAGGGCCGGTGGACACGTCTGGCTCGACGCGAGGGGTATCAGGTAATGCTTCATCGTCTCGGTCGCGGCAGGCTTAGCTTCCTTTGTAGGGCACGCAGTCCTGGGAGTCTTTCTTGCCGTTTTGCCCATGTTGACAGGTTTGTCGGTGATAAATAGCTCGCGGAGTGGGAGCTAGAGCGAGACACGTCCTCTCACATTGCGCGCCGCCCCGGAAGTTCCGAGACTTACTCTACTCATTTGCGGTGGTATGTCTTGACAATATCCTAAACTACTCTAACAATTTAGAAGTTCACAGGAATCACGTGAAAATAATGCTCCAATGACTACACAGAAATCACCTGTATGTTAAAGCAGGGAAATGTGGGTTTGAAAAAGAACAACTCTCTTTTTTTGGGTTATGTTCTCTTCTCCAGATGTCTGACTATGGATCCTAAATAGTCTTGGCTGTCAAATCCTGACCTCAACCATCTACTATAAGAGGAATCGAAAGGTTCCTAGGATTTTCCAACTACTAGAAAAGATTTATCCAAAATCATAGCACCATAGCTCGTAAAGGTGCTAACCCCAGACACTAGTTTCAAGATGCCATCCAAGCTTTTGAAAGACTTAAGCTTTCCTTTACTACCTCCTCTATCCTCTGAATCCCAGATCCCAGCAAGTCGTTCTAGGTAGAAGTGGACAAATCAGAGGTGAGAGCAGGAGCCATCCTCTCCCAGAGAAACTACGGTTTATCCTATCTTCACCCCTACTCCTTTTTCTCCAAACAGTTCACTCCCACGGAAAGAAATTATGATGTCGGTAATCATGAATTACTAGCCATCAAACTTGCCTTGGAAGAATGGAGACACTTCCTTGAAGGCACCTCTCTTCCATTTTGATAGACCACAAGAATCTCCAATTTCTTGAAAAGGCTTAACAACTCAACCCCCGCCAAGCCAGTTATGGCTTATTATTTTACCAATTCAATTCATCATTACCTAACAACTGGGATCAAAGACTACTAAAGCTGATGCACTATACAGATTGTTTCCAGAAGCAACTGATTTCAACCCAGAGCCCATCCTCTCTCATACTCACTGGCCTTTCCTGCACCACTCTCAAGGAGATACTGGAAGGACAAAACCACTTCAGAGGTCTTAATAAACATCACCCTAATAGTCTACACCTCATTACAGAAAAGCTATCCTGGAATAGGCACATTGCACTCCCTACATGGGTCATTCCGATATCCACCAAGTACCTCCTTATGCAATGTTTTTGGTGGCCACCTTTGAAGAGGAATGTAGAAGATTTGGTCAAGGTCTGTGTTACTTGTGCCCAAAACAAAAACCCCACCCTCGACCGGTGGGTCTTCTATACCCCTTACGAATCCCCAAGCAACCTTGCACCCATCTTGCTTTAGACTTCATTGCTGGCCTCTCATTAATCGCTGGTTATAACACTGTTTTGATAGTTGTAGACAGATTCTCCAAGCAGGCTCATTTTATCTCCCTCCAAGTTTTACTCTCCTCCTTGACCCCATCAAGGAAATCTTCCGTCTTCATGGGATTCCTACTCAAGTTATTTCAGACAGGTGAACCCAGTTTATCTCAAGATATTGGAGAGCCTTCTGCAAGAGACTAGGCACCCTCAAAGTAACGGCCAAACTGAAAGAACTAACCCGTCCAAAGAATCTTTCCTCCAGCATTAAATAAATGCCAGTCACTTCAACTGGTGGAATTACTTTTGTTAGCAGAATTTGCATTCAACAATTCCAATCAGTCTCCTAAGGACTGCTCCCTTCCATGCTGCCCTCGGTTATTCCCCACACGTTTCCACCTTCCAAAGCTCTGGGAGACTTGCTGCTGACACCAGAGTCAAACACTGGACCTCTATCTCTCGACAAATCCACTAATCCATGAAACAGTACAAAAAAACTGCAGATCAGCATAGATTATTAGAACTTGTATATCAAATCAGGGACAAAATCTGGCTATCCACACGTAACCTACAAATTAAGCAACCTTCCAAGTTAGGACCTCGATATTCCGGTCCCTTGTCCATCTCAGCCAGACTCTCCCCTGTCACCCACTCCCTGGATCTTCCCCCATCCATGAAGATTTCAAATTTCTTTCATGCTTTATTGATTTTAGATTAGACTCTTGTTACAGGTTAGATTTGATTGGATTAGATTTGACTTACATTTATTGGTCCATGTTATGTTATGATTTACTTTCAGACCTAATAATTCTAGATCATACTTCATACTTAACATAGATTTCACATATAGTATATACTGTTTTCCACCACACTTATAATCCAATATTATAATTCGCTAAGGATGTTTGTCAGAAGCCGCCATGCACAGCAGTGACAGCTGCGTGTGCTGCACTCATGCGCAATACAGACTGCCCGCGCCGTGGCTGATACGGGAAGGTGCGCAGAGAAGACTACAGTCTGAATTTGGAGCGCCCGCTCCGTATCAGCCACGGCGCGGGCAGTCTGTATTGTGCATGACTGCAGCGCTGCCAGTGTTGGCCAGTGTACACGGGCTTTAAAACTAGTATTATATATTAGAGTAATATTTATTCATGTATTATATATATATATATATATATATTTTTTTTTTTTTACACTACACTTTATTTCACTTCATACACTATACATATTATTTCTATATTTCTTTCGTTTTTACTTTAACACATAACATCACTTCTGTTTTTATGTACAACTTATTTCATTAATGCAATATATTTTTATTTTATTTTTTCCTCTTTCCTCAGTATTATATACTTATTTCTTTTAGGAATTCACCTTGGTATTGCATAATGTTGCATTTCATGGTAGTACTATATTAGTATATCTGATTATATGAATCTAGATATATACTGTGTAAATATTGTGATGACACCATTTTATAGAGGAGTATTAAAACACTTTCACTTTCTCACATTATTGTTCACTTCTTTTCAACACTTTCATCTATAGTGTGATGTATTAGTTAAGATGTTGATCCATATGGGGTTAATAATTTAGATTTATGAAACTAATGGTCGAGTTTTGACACCGTCTCGGATATGCTATCAGAATTCCGGGCTACCAACTAAACTCTGACCATTAGAGAACTAGAACGGTGACACTTGATTAAGGTTTTTAAGTATTGTGTATTACTTCTAACCTTACCATTGGTGTTAATTATATATATATAGTTATTTTTCTGATCATACTTATGGTATTTGGATTCAGTGTCATCTACTGACGTTGTGTCCAGACACGTTAGAGCGAGTGATCTTGTTACTTGGTAAGTAGGGGATGTATATGAACATCCTTGTTAACCCTGTCCACGAGGAAGGAGGTAGAACTATTAACCAATTATGGGCTATGTTGCTTTATGGTTATTATATACATCTTTTTAAGTTAGTTCAATGCGTATAATCTACTCAAACAGTTGCTCTTGTATTTTAAATGATGCTGATCTTTTTATATGGTTTTAATATACCAAGCAGATTTGTTTTGCTTTCAAATAGACTTTATTCTGTTCATGAATTGGTTGTTATACATCCTATTGTTTGAGTTGATTGACAACTAGGTTTAACCAATCATGTCTTTTGGAGTGATATATGTATGTTTGTTTCAGAGCCGGCTTCTTTGTATTCTTTGAGTTTTAATAAAGCGGTGTTGTAGCCGTGAAATGCATAAGCATTACAACCGTTTAATATTTTAATACATTGTTTTACAAGTGGAGCCTCCTCCTGGTCCTCTTCATCTGAAGATTTACTACATGCACCATTTGTGAGTGTTTCCCTGAACGGAGACGGGGCTAGTCTCTCCGTATGCTTTGAAGTCAGTAGTCCTTAGTATTAAGACTCTGACCACGATATATTGTGAGTAGATTACCTATTATTGCATCGACTTTTGTGTAGAAATTTAATATACTATTAGGCGCTCTCTCTCTCTTTTTTCTTTTGCCTTTGACACTATACCGCTGAGGGGAGAGTGGTTACTTTAAAGACAGCTGCCTTGCCCAATCATCCGATAAAGAGTTTGTTGCTGTTTCTGGAGACAGCTTTAAGCTCCAGCTGCTTGGAACATTGGAGTCCAGTATAAACCGTCTCCAGCACATGTTTATTGTGAGTGCACACCAATGAGGGTGTTTGTTGGTGGTCAATATCGGTCTGATTGATGCACACAGGGGTACCCCTGGTTTTTCTTCCCCTTCCCCTGTTTTTGTCTTCAAATTTCTTTCATGTTTCTTTCCTGAAACCCGTAGCCCAAAATCGCTTTTCCTCCTCCATTCATCATCCTGCTCCCCTAATAACTGATGACCATCCAGAATATGAGGTTCAACAGATACTGGACTCTGCCTTGTATGAGGTCATCTTCATATGTTATTAATTGGAAAGGCTATGGTTCCCAGGAACTATCCTGGGTACCCGCATCTGATGTTTATGTCCCTACCCATGTGAGAAAAATTAATCGGCTCCATCCTGTGAGTCCAAGGGCCGCCCGTTAAGAGTGGGACACTCTTATGCCTCGTTCTGTTGATCACCATTGTCTTGAGAATTTCTCCTGTCAATCACAGCTGTCCATCACTGTTCGCCATCCAGGACACAATTTTATTGGTCTGTCTTTTTATAGCTTGACAGTACACCAGGAGAGCGCACTTCAAGCTGCATTGTGTTTCAGTTTGTCGACTGAGTCCTGTGTTTGACCTTGGCTCTTGTCCCACCACTCTCCTTTCCATCTCTGTTTTCTATCAGCTGACATCTCCACACTGCCTACGATCTCTAGCTCTGTTCTCAATGCTTCGTTCCCTAGCTTCTCTACTAGAATCTTGGTGTTACTCTCATGTTCTTCCCAAGTCTGCCATCAAGGGATGTTGTTAACTTTAGGGGGATTATCCCTATGAATGCGAGTGGGGTATGCAATGCCCTGCAATACGTTGCATACCACACTGGCACTCAAAGGGTTAATTTTTCTAACATTCCACACATTTTTTTCAGTAATTTGGATGTATTGATATAGGGCTTAGGGCCCCCAATCAACAAATATACTGGTCAATTAGGGCTTCCCCCCCCCTTCAATTCCAGTGCCGGCAGTTTAAAACATACTTTAAGGGACTCTACTCAAAAAAAAGTAGGTGCTGATTTTTGGTGATAACATGGGGTCCCTTAATGCATGGAATTGAATTGGAAATTTAGTGTTCAATGTGCTTTATAAAAGGAAAAAGACAAAACAGGAGGCGCTCCTAATGTATTATCCCAGGGATCGGAATATATTAATCTTCAGTTTTTACTCTTGTGTAAAATATACTCACAAAAGTATCTTCCAGAACAACACTTATATGTTTTCTGGAGATATCACTTGGGCTTTTTTTTTTTTTTTTTTTTTTTTTTGGGAGTACTGTCCCCTCCTCAGTAGCGGTGTTTCGGCTGCTCCTCACAACATCCTCCAGGACGATACACATGCAAAAACAAAAAGAGGGAGCCAATAGTGTCTTAAATGACAACTAAAATCTTCAATATTTTTACTCACAATTGAAGGTGGATGTCATTGATTTATGCCAACAAACAACAAATACATGTACAGAGAAATTGTCCTGTCTCTGTCTGGACGAGGAAGAAGGGGTGCTGCTCCAGAACTTTGTAAAAAAAAAAAAAAAAAAAATGTAATTATAAAATATAACAAATTAAAAAGACAACAATAGTCTTGTGTTTCCAACAAAATACAACTGCCAATAAAAACAACGTTTCGCAGATCAACTGCTTTCTCAAGTAATAGGCAGAGGCACAATCAACAAAACAAAGTACTAAGGTACAATTTCTCTGTACGTGTTTTTGTTGTTTGTTGGCATAACTCAACGACAACCATCTTCAACTGTGAGTAAAAATACTGAAGATTTTATCGTGCTAAATTTAGTTGTCATTTAAGACACTATTGGGCGCCCTCTTGTTGTTTTTTCAATGTGCGTTTTGTTCATGTGGTAATTTTTCACAGCATAGGTAATTGAATGGCTTACCATGCTTGAAAAAACCTACTGTTGACTTTTTTTTTTTTCCTTTTTCTTTAACGGGGACAATTGAATCGAGCCCCTGGTGTGCACAAACATTTCCAGAAGGTGCTGCTTTTTTTGGACTCAAAAAAAAAAAAAAAAAAAAAAAAAAAAAAGCCCAAGTGATACCTCCAGAAAACATGTAAGTATTGTTCTGGAACATACTTTTGTGAGTATATTTTACACAAGAGTAAAAATTGAATATTTTCTTTTACATTTCTACTCCACTAAATTTGCTAAAATCTTTGAAGACTATATAATCTCTTACTGCTTGTTTCAGAAACATGGTACCCCATTGGTATAGGTTGACATACCTTAGGTGGTACCAGAGGCATAAAACTACACCTGCCTGTTTTCTTTTTTAAAATTGTCTTTCTGCACTCAAACAGTCATAACTAGTCTATGCAAATCATACTAGACATACACCCGCATCAAATGAGGGGTTGTTTGATTTACTAACCCTAGGCTGTCTGCATTATTATTTCTATAAGTTGGTGCTATAGGGAAACATGTTTTTTGTTTTTTAGATTTCCACCTCTTCGAACATACTAAAGTCTCTATATTGTCTGTATTCAGCACTTTCTACCAGCCCAAGAAAAATGGTACCCCCTTGGTATGGGTTAACCTACCTTATGGGCGCCAGAAGCACAAAACTACACCTGCCATTTTTCTTTTGTGAAGTCACCTGCCTGCACTAAAATGTTATAACCATTATAGATATGATGAAAAGGTCAGTAAGGCATACTAGTTTGGAAAATAGAGATTCAAATGAAGAGCAACTTGTCTTTTTACCCATAGGCTAGATATACACACCTCTCTCCAGAATGTGGTGCATAGGAAAAACCCATCATTTGTTTTACAATTCAGTTTCTTGAAAAGTGCTAAAATCTTTCAACACCACTGGATTTCCTAGTACCTATTGCCATCCCAAGAAAAATGGTACCCCATTGGGTATGACAGTGTGTGGGGTCTGTAGTGGGAACAGACAAGAGGGGGCAGATATAGTATGTCAGGGTGAGTGGGCTGTGGATCAGAGGGCTAGGGGGCTGTATGTGTGATTTCCAAAAGGGTGTCTAAAGCATTGCAAAGCAATACACATTGGACACCCCTCTTGCACTTCTTTTTATATATCCTTTTTGAAATTAGTATTTTTTTTATTATTATTAACCCTCTGGGTGCCAGAGAGGTGTTCACTGCAACTGATTCCTTCCACCACTCAAAGGGTTAAATTCAGACCCTATGGGTGGCATCAGGACCCCTCCTGATGTCCTCCCAGCTACCGATCTCCCGGGCAATATGGCTGGGAAATCAAGAGGTGATACAGGGATGCAGAGTGACTTCCCTGCTTCCTTCCAACCCAAAGTACTGGGTAGGAGTGGACAGGAACAGTGATATGACATTCTAGGCTTTTCTAGATCCTTCTCATGCCTACCCAGAAGTTAGGGTAGGTTGGAAGCAGGGGAGATGCTGCACACCCGTGGCACCTTTATTGATCTCTCAGCTAAACCAGGTTGGAGATCAAAAGCTTGGAGGACATCAGGAAGGGTCCCAAGGACCCCACAAAGCCTAGATTATTTTTTGTACTGCTGTGGTACAACATACGGGCTTGACACAACAGAAACAGCTGTAAAAGACCATATGCTGTACAACCATGGCACTGTGGGTGGTAAAGAAAGATCACTGGCCATTGTATTGTCAGTTTTAAAAATATATATCTTTAAAGACCACTGTACTGACAGTATTTTTTATATTTTTACACTTACTTAAATGTCATAATGAGGCCAGTGGTACGGCTTAGCCTTGGTGAGTGAGCTTGGTGTGCCTTGAGGCTACCACCACTCCCTAAACATTCTGAGGCTTTCCTGCCAAGAAAGCCAAAGATTTTGGCCTTTGAGTAGCGATGCTGGAAGGAGAAGACACCAAATCTCCTTCAAACTTTCTAGCTGAAGAAGGGAGGTAAAAATCAAGGGACCTCCCATTTCCAGCACTAGAGCTCCTTCCCAGCAGCTCTGGACCAGTACAAGGAAGCATATATATCATGGTCTTTTATATATATATATATATATATATATATATATATATATATATATATATATATATATATATATATATATATATATATATGTGTGTGTGTAAAAGATATTCAAGGAGCATTTAAATAGGAGCAATTCCACATATTCTGTAAAACAAAATCAATAAAAAAATTTGCATTTTATTTACAATATTTATTGTGTAAATAAATATATAATTATTTTTCCTTCTTTTTAACTTTTCTCTGACTGGTTAATTCGTTGATTTTTTTATCTAGCTTTCTCTGTAAGTGAGCCTTTTTAGTTGGGTCTAGTAAGTGGTCTTTATATCCACTCCCTGCATAAATGACTCCTTCTCGGCTGATCCTTGTTCGTGCGTTGGCTTTGGCTTTTTCCCCGCAACCATGGATCTAGAAGAAATTCAGTGCAAAAATGAATAGAAGTTTTAGAAGAAACAAAAATAAATCAATAAACACATTTAAACCTAGAAAAATGCTCATGTGCCCCCAATATTGACTTCTTTAGGAAATTACCAGCCAGCAGCTTCTTAAAAGGACACTAATACCAATATATAAAGGTGTGCCTATTTCCTCTACACAAGAAAAGTAGCATCCTGGAGCCCCTTAACATTTTCTGGAGGCTCCAGGCACCAGATGGAGACCCCCGCTGCACACCCAAACTAACAGCCATCTTCATTTGATGGACTATCGAGCTCCTAGTCTGCATGATGGGCTTGTGCGTGATTTTCTCATCTCTATAGATAAGCAACAGTATCTCTGGGAGCACATACTTTTTTTTTCCAGAAAGGAGAGAGGCTGCTTTTCAAATGTATATCTTATCTCCCTGGAAAGTGGTGGCAGTGGGGATCTCAATCAAAGTAACAGGAACACCTTTATATATTGGTGTTAGTGTTCCTTTAATTACTTCGTTATACTCCCCACCCCATGACCCAAAGTTTGTTCATTAGTTTGTAAAGTGTGAAAAAAAAAATACATAGAGGCAAACTGTCTGATTGGAAATGTATGCAAACAGGATTTTAACAAACTTTTAAATCAGACTCTGGTAATTTGCATCTTTTTACCCCATCAAATGGTATATGGCAGAAAATAGTATTTAAAAAGGCAAAAACGATCAACCAGTCTGATATTTTAAAGTTTGCATATTTTAAAACTCCTTTCAGGACTACGTAAGTGCTATGTTAACCAAAAGAGCAGCAGATGCACCTCTAACACTCTTTTAACCAGGGATGTATGAGTCTCTGTCAGGGCCTGATTTACATCTCAGGAGCCTGTAGGCACAGAATTCTGAAGCGCCCCCCCCCCCCCGATTTGCCAACTCCACTGGACATCTTCACAATGCTCATCAGCTCCATACTGACCCCTAATCAGCTCCATATTGCCCCCCATCAGCTCCATATTGCCCCCCCATCAGCTGCAACTTTCCCCCATCATCTCTATATTGCCCTCACTTTGCCCTCATCATTTCCATATTGCCCCCATCAGCTCCAGCTTGCCCCCCATCAACTCCATATTGCCCCTCTCATTACCCCCATCATGTCCATATCCCCTCACATTTCCCCCATCATGCCCATATTGCCCCTCACATTGCCCCCATCATTTCCATATCCCCTCACATTGCCCCCATCATCTCAATATTGCCCCTCACATTGCCCCCATCATCTCCATATCCCCTCATCTTGCCCTTATCATGCCGATATTGCCCCACACATTGCCCCCATCATGTCCAAATCCCCTCACATTACCCCCAACATCTCAATATTGCCCCTCACATTGCTCCCATCATCTCCATTTTGACCCCCTTTTCCTACCTCACTGGAGAGGAGAGGTATGCGACTCCTTTGGCACACAGCTATAGCTGCTGGAGCTCCCGCGTGGTCTGTAATGCAGAGCGCTGGGAGATGATGTCATCTCCCAGCGTTCTGCATTATTACTAAAGACCCGACAGCGACGATGGAGCTCAGTAGCTACAGGTCTTTGGCGCAGACCTCTCCTCTCCATGTTGTGGGCACCAAGCGCCGGGCGGGGGTGACTGACGAGGCTAATAAAAAGTTAAAAAAAAAAGAAGAAGCCAAAAAACTATCCCAATGAAAGGCACCCCTCTGTGGGATGCGCCTGTAGGCAGGTGCCTACTCTGCCTTATTGCAAATCCGGCCCTGGTCTCTGTGGATTCCGATGGGCCCTTCTCCCACTGGTGTACATCACCCCCAGGCTCTGGCTCACTTTTTTCCAATGGCATCACAGGATGTGTGTGAGCTTTATTTAACACAGTAGTCCCAACACACATGCTTTCATATTCAGGGAACTTTCTAGCTTTGTATAGAATCAACCTAGTTAGTGAACCTTCTCTACCACCTCCTGCAGGGAATCCTATGTCAGTGGTGATACAGTGGTTATGACTTCTCCAGTTCCTATGTTATTTTATGGAGCCTATTCACTATGATCTCCAGAGCTGAAAAAATCTTAGTGCATAGGCTCCATAGAATAGCATCACCACTTTATCACCTCTTTACCATCACTTAGTGAATCTCCCCCCAGGTGTGTCCTCTTTTCAGAGTAAATGCTCCACTGCAACTCAGACCAGAAGCCCTCCTACACAGGCCAATATAGCTCCTATTCTGGCTCCATCTACTGGGGAGACCCCAGAATTTCTATCTAACCAAGGGTCATACTCAGGCCACTAATAAACTACACTAAGCTAACCCAGAGGTCATCAAACTGTGTTCAATGGACCCACATAATTCCTTGAAGAAATACAAAGGGTTGCATAGGCATGTCAGACAGTATATGTGTGGGTTTTAGGACTACCAGCAGGAGATTGGAACAAAGCAGGGTGTATGGACAGTGGAACAAGGCTGGACTGTCAGAGTGTGTACATGTGGTCCTGTGACTATCAGCAGACATTTGAAAGATTGAAACAATTTCCTGTTAATATTTACATTAAATTTTATCCTGATAATTGTTGAACTACCTGTGCAAACTAGTATTCAGATAAATGTTTTACATTTGATATTTGTGGTACTTAACCATTTGGATGACAGAAAAGTCATCAATGCATTGTGAAGAAATGTGATGGAGACTTCTCTAGCATTCATGGTGTTAAAGGGATAGTAATGTTTCATAATAAAAGCAGCTCTAATTAATCATCATAGTATTTGGACTTTGGAGAGTGTAATTTCAATTCTGTCAGAGTTGTAGTTTCGGAGTAATTCAATGATAAAGTATCCCCCTCCCGCCCCTTTTACTGATGTAACACTGTTCAGCCAGATCAGAAGGGAGGTGCCCAGGTAGATTGCAGAGAGGAACAATCTTCAATTAAGATAAGGGAAAAACCTGAAAAACTTGTCAAGGGGGGCAGGGCTTTCATTGTTCTTATAGGAAGAAGACTGTCCCCTTCTGTTATCTGTCTGGTCTATGGACTGGATTCCACATCTGAGAAGAGATGGCTTACACTAGGTAAAAGGGGCGGGAGGGGAACTTTGCTTGTGAATATCTCTCAAACCATAACGGTTTGAGAGATAAGACTTATATTGTTCGTCATGTTTTTTTAATGCCTACAAAATAAAATAAAGATAAAACAAAGTATTACTAATCCTTTAAAGGGTTTGATTATTAGGATCCACCACCACCAAATGTTTGACAACAATTATCCTAGTCAATGTATTTGCTGAACGTTTTCATAACTTGGTACATAGACAGTTTTGAATGAAGTATTAAAATATGCAAACTTGAATTCATCATGACAAGTCCACTTTAAATCATACAGAAAAAAGGGCACATTTGGTCGGTGAAGCCGTCACCTACATCCGCACTGTATATTTCTGTGTGACACAGCAGTACAAACACTAATCACTACCCCTGCCTTGCTAGCAGAATCTACACCTCATTGATATATGACATTGCTGTCGGCTGCAGACACGCTATGCTCAGTAGTATGATGTGCATCGTGATCTTTTATAACTGCAGTAATAAAATAATTCAACATGAAGAATTTTACCAAGTAACTATATGCCTATAAAACCATGGAAGTTATTATACTGGAGGTAAATTCCATTTTAAATAGATGTTGCTTTTATTACAAATATGCTATGTTGGAAATTAATTTCAATCCTGCCTCGTGAAGTGAGCCGAATAGATTTTATTATTGTGCTCAATTTGCATCTTAATAGTACTTCCAGAATACAGATTTGAAGAGAAACTAGAGCAAAATAGTTAAAATAGTCTTTTTTTTAATAAAAAAAAAAAGTTTTCTTAAACCCACCCTTGGATGCTAAAATGTCTTCAGTGCATTCCTTCCTACCAGTTTAGGGAACAGTATATAACTTAAATCTGCTTAAAGATGATCGGTCTCCTTAACAAGTCCTCACCTTGGTGGGATCATACATACTGACAGGAGTGGCATGATTATCCCTCCCAATTAATCTACTAATTTGGCAGCCTCAGAAGGAGGAGTAAGAATTTCTGGGCAGGTTAGTTAGTTATGCAGGCTGTGTCACAAAGGTCAGATAATTCTCTTGTGCTGAAGATACAGAATTCCTAACTACTAAACCAAAAAAAATCACTAAAACCATTACGCTGATTGAAAAACAAAAAGCATAGGCTATAGGCAGTTTAGATAACTTTAATGAGACAAAAATCTGTGTGGTAACAACTACATTCAAATATATGTCTATAAACCCCCAAATAAATGACACACACACTGCCTGTATTTGTAGGTTCTCAGCGCTACATCATAGGGTGCAGGAGTGGAGGATAGACATAGCAAGTGATAGAGAGAGGAGCACACACTGGAGACAGGTAGAGCAGAGAGAAATGCATATAAAAATACACAAAACACACACATCACATACACACATATTTTGTCTGTGGTCAGGGCTTTCCGCATGATTGAGGTAACTAGTGTGGAGCCTGTGGGAGCTTGAGCCCCAGGGCTGAATTCACAAGGTAGGCCTGATTAGTTGGCCAACCTTTGGAGGGAAGAACTGAAAGAATGGGAGGCTTGCGACTGAGTGAGCCCAGTGGGAGGAGCTGCGGCCTGGTATTTATCGTCTTGCAGCCCCCCCCCCCCCACACACACAAATACAGGCAAAAGCCTTATCATTTTGGACACACAACACATTTTTATTTCACATAGTGTGATTCAGTGAGTACAAAGGAACGCAAGAAAGGGGTTGTGACCGAATGCCTCTGGGAGTGACTGGGTGTGAGGGAGCTAGGAGAGTGGTAGTGAGACATCAGGAAGAGGAGTGGAGGTTGGAAGGATGGGGAGAGGTGCAGGAGAGGAGGAAAGAGAACAGGGGATCCCTGGTCAGGGAAAGAGGGGGAGAGGGAGACCAGCTGGGTGGAGGGGTACCCAGCAATAAACAGGGACAAAGCAGCTAGAGAACAACATGCCAGTGGGAAACATAGGGGATGGAGTACAGGAACATACACATCCAGGGACAGCACAGGCAGGGCCTGACCACCAAACTGCCATATATAGTTCCAATACATCCCAGACTGCATTGGAGGAAGACTGTGTGTTACAGTCTGCTGTACCTCTTGACCGGCGTCGTGTTGCCGGTTACCATTGCCTTGCTGGGACCAGGGCTGGCACCCCTTCCCTGCTCCCCTTGTCGCTCTCCGCTCACAGTCTAGCAGCATCTGGTGCCTCCCATGTCCATCTGTGCCCTCTCCCGGGGTGGCCCGCTTGATCTCCTCTTCTAGGCAACACAGGGTTTGACGCACATGAGCGGGTTGTTGCGACATTTTCTTTAGTGCGCCTGTGGAAGTGACGCCCGCATGACTTTATACACCCATGGCTTAACTCCTCCTTACTACTTACTGGATAGGTATATAATGGCTGGGGAACCTGTGGTCAGTAGCCCTTACGTTGGTGTCCGATATCAGTTGCTTTATTCCTAGTTGCTCTCCGTGTATGACCTTGGCATTGTCTGACCATCCTATCTGGTGTTGACCTGTGGCTCTGCTTGACAATTCGTTCTGCTCTTGTTCCGTTATTGTTGGATAACCAGTCTGGTGCAGACCTGAGGCTCTGGCTGACTACCCGCTCCGTGTATGACCTTGACATTGTCTGACCATCCTATCTGGTGCTGACCTGTGGTTCTGTTCGACTATCTTCTCCATTTCATCTCTGGGATAGTTGGATACTCAATCTGGTGCAGACCAGTGGCTCTGGCTGGCTACCCACTCCGTGTATGACCTAGGCTTGGCTATCTATCCATCCGGTTGCAGAATTGTGGCTTTGGCTGACTACCCGCTCCGTGCCTTGACTTGTCTCGCTACCCATTCTGGTGCTGACCTGTGGCTCTGCCTGATTACCCTGTCCGTGTTGCCTCGACTTAGTCGGATACCCAATCTGGTGCAGACCTGTGGCTCTGGCAGACTCCTAGTCTATGTGAGATACACAGACGCAGTCTCCTACTTCTCATAGGACTATCTTGCTCAGTGGTGGAATCCTATTTATCTTATCCTGTTTATTTCGTATATTCCATTACCTGTTTGCCTCTTTCAATACATTTAATTTTTACTCTAAGTACTTGCCCACCATCATTACAAACCGTGACACTGTGGGACCCTATGCACTCCGACGAGGAGAACATGAAACTGGTGCAGAGCATCCTCGACAGGAGCACATACTGTTCACCACAGAAAAGGCTAGGGGGATTGGTGCAAGAAAGAAGCTTGCCTGGCGTCAGGTCCAGAATGCAGTGAACACGGTGTCCAAGTGTAAAAAACAAGATGGGAGACCCGGCCCTGCATGGGAGGGGCACCAGAGGTGGTCCACCAACAAACATTATCTTTAATGCCTGGGAGGAGATGCTCCGATAACTTCTCCACCCCTGCTGTTGAGGGGATCCAATGCAACTGTGACTCAGAAGATGACAGCACCTTCCAGACTCCTGGTAAGTCAATATGTCCACCACACAATGTCTCATAGCTAGACACATGGCCAGCATTGAGCTCCTCAAACTTGATCAACACCGAACTGATAGGGTTCAAACAAGGAGATAATGCTGTACATCCCCAAACATGGAAATAATGCTGCACATGTCTGGAAATAATCAGTTTGTCATCAGGTACTTCCCATTTCTTCAAAACTACCTGGCTGAAGAAATAAACAGAAGGGAAACACACAGCTCCCTGCCTGAGGACTAAGGCAGGAGCTTCCAAGACCATCAAGGTCTCCAACACAGTCCCAAGAAACCCCTTAAGAGAGGATCCAGAGTCTTTCTCAGAGGAATTCCCCAGAAAAAAAAAAATTACAAAACACCAGTATAGATCTCAAAAATAGCCTCTTCTACCAGAAGGAAACCCCGGCAGCAGCACTAAGTAATCTGAAAATGGGAGCAGGATGACACCAGACCAGGATGGCAGGACCCCGTAAATAACAGGAGGAAGCGGAAACCTAGAAAGAAAGCTTCACTCTCAGCAGGCATCTGAACCGAAGAAGAGGAGCTTGGTAAAACAGGAGCCACAGGACAAGATGAACCTAAGGCAGTCCACAGACTTAACTCATCAAAGTCCATAGAAATACCACAAGAGAAGGGGTTAAAGAGGAATTCCCTTAAGTCTTGGTGGAAGTAGACTCACCATGTCTCCCTTGAGCCAGACATAGCCAAGAGAACACCAAAGAAAGAATGCAGTCCAGAAATGTAACAAAAAATTCTTATCTGCCTGATGGTGTTAAAACAGAATAAAAGAACAGAGAATCCAGCCACATGTATCACGTCAGGAAAAAGAAACAGGGTAAGCAAAGAATCTTACCTTTCCACTCCCTGAGGCCTAGGAAAAACACGGGTCTCATGGGAGTTATAGTTGCAATTCCCTTCAAAACCTATAATGACACTGTCATTCACTGGCCTGGTAGCAGAAGGGGAGGAATCCTCAAGGACATTCCATAATTGTGTGTATATCTATCTATCCATCTATCTCTAAAAGAGAAAATAGGATTTTAGTCTTACCTGTTAAATCCTTTTCACTTAGTCCATACAGGTCACTGGTACTTCTGGGAGGCGATTCGCCCCTTTAATAGGCAGGAACAATTATGCAAATGATTGCAGGGGGCGGAGCCTCCCCTCCTACTTAAGCCACCTTCAGGCCAGAGCCACTAGATTGATTTGAGACCCTAAAACTGACCCCAGGTAAGCAAGAAGAAAGACTCCTGTGAGCATGCCCCAAAGGTCTCCCACTGAATGCCACAGGAGAGCCAGGTCTGGTCCCTTGACAGGGTGGGAGACCAGTGACCTGTATGGACTAAGTGAAAAGGATTTAACAGGTAAGACTAAAATCCTATTTTCACTGTCGTCCAATACAGGTCACTGGTACTTCTGGGATGTACAAACATTGAGCTGATCCAGAGGTGGGAAGAAGGCAAGGACCAGAACAAGGCCCAAGTCATTAAAAACGGCTATGAACCAGTTAATTACATAGCCCAAACTGTAAGTGTCAACGGACACCAAGCAAGGGAACAATCCCTGAACTAACACAGCACACGGAACTAGAGCCAACTGGGCTCAACAGGAAGTACTTAAGGATCACAGAGCGGAAAAACTACACAGGCAAAACTGCCTCCAGGACTTTCCTTCCAAAACTGGATCAGCCGAGGCCAGCACATCAACACGGTAGTGCTTAGAAAAAGTGTGCACAGAGGACCAAGTAGCCGCTCTGCACAGTTGATCAGCGGAAGCCTGATTCTTGTAGGCCCAAGAGGCCCCAATAGATCTGGTGGAATGGGCAGTCACCCGGAAGGGAACATGCTTATTCCGCAACTTGTAGGCTTCACGGATAGTAGCCTTAATCCAAGAGGCAATGGTAACTTTGGAGGCCGGTCTCCCTGCCCTAGGCCCCTCAGGAATGACGAATAGAGCGTCAGACTTCCTGATAGACTCGGTGCGATGAACATAAAACTTGAGGCAACGCACCACATCCAACAAATGGAGATCCAGTTCCTTGTCAGATGAAGGATTAGGGCAGAAAGAGGGAACCACAATCTCCTGATTGATGTGAAACTCGGACACAACCTTGGGTAAGAATTCCTTGGTAGTGCGAAGCACAGCCTTATCCTTGTGGAACACCAGGTAAGGAGGTTTACAAGACAGAGCTTGTAACTCTGCTACCCGGTGAACTGAAACAATAGCCAAAAGGAAGGCCATCTTCCAAGTCAAGAGACGTAAAGGAATGGAAGCCAAGGATTCAAACGGTGGTCGCTGGAGAACTCCCAGCACCAAATTGAGGTCCCACTGGGGAGCAGGACTCTTGAAGGCAGGTCGAACATGAGTCACACCTTGGAAGAAAACTTTCACATCAGGAAGGATAGCAATCCTTTCCTGGAAAAACACAGACAAGGCAGAAGTCTGAACTTTGAGGGAACTCAGACTGAGCCCCTTATCAACACCGTCCTGCAAGAAGGCCAGGACAGTGGGAAGATGAAACTCAAGGGATAATTTCTTATCAGAGCACCATG
This sequence comes from Rhinophrynus dorsalis, assembly GCA_037306005.1. Taxonomy (NCBI): domain Eukaryota; kingdom Metazoa; phylum Chordata; class Amphibia; order Anura; family Rhinophrynidae; genus Rhinophrynus; species Rhinophrynus dorsalis. Next base: position 446,233,547 of record CM074722.1, on the reverse strand, counting down.
CCACAAAAGTTGACCATATGCGATGATAGATCTTGGAAGACACAGGCTTACGAGCACTGAGCATGGTCGACACCACAGAAGGAGAAAAGCCTTTCTTTGCTAGAATCGAGGATTCAACCGCCATGCCATCAAATGGAGAGAGTGAACATCCTCCTTTCACAGATATCCCTGAAGAAGTAGGTCCGGACGGGCAGGAAGTGGGAACGGATCCGCCACTGACATGGCCATCAACTTCGGATACCAGGACTGGTGAGGCCAGTTTGGAGCGATCAGGATAACAGGACAACGCTCCCGCTTCAGTTTCTGGATGACTCTGATCAATAGAGGAAGAGGAGGAAAGATGTAAGCCAGAGAAAAATCCCAAGGGATCGACAAGGCATCCACTGCTAGAGCAAGTGAGTCCCTCCGCCGGGAGCAAAACACCGGAACCTTCCTGTTGTGTCTGGAGGCAATCAGGTCCACCTCCGGCATCCCCCACCTCTGAGTGAGCAAGTGAAACACCTCTGGATGAAGAGCCCATTCTCTGCTGTCGACGGTATGACGACTGAGGAAGTCTGCCATGACGTTGTCCACGCCTGGAATATGAACTGCAGAGATGACAGGCATGTGATCTTCTGCCCAAGACAAAATTTCCTTGACCTCCAACCAGGCGGTGCCGCTTCTTGTGCCGCCTTGCCTGTTGATATAAGCCACCGCAGTTGCGTTGTCGGATTCCACTCTGATCGGAAGACCGGTCAATTGAGATTCCCAGTGTCTCAGGGCAAGCCGGATGGCACGTAGTTCCAGAACATTGATGGAGAGCAGAGATTCCTCCAGACCCCATTTCCCCTGAGCACTGAAGCGACCCAACACAGCACCCCAGCCCCGAAGGCTGGCATCCGTCGTGATCGTGGTCCAACAAGGAACTTGAAAGGATCTCCCTTTCAGGAGATGGGAGAGATCCAACCACCAGTGCAGACTCGATTCCACATGAGGAGGTAGAGAGACCGACAGATGCTGATGATCTGGATGATTCTTGCACGTCTGGATCACAAATCTCTGAAGTTCCCTGGAGTGGGCCATTGCAAAAGGAACCGCTTCGATCGTGGAAATGAACTTCCCCACCAGGGAAGACAACTTCGTTACCGGCACTAAGTCCAGTTCCAGAATCCCCGCCACTCTGATAGCTATCTGATGAGCCACATCCTCCGGCAGGAACACCATGCATTGGCGAGTGTCGAACAGGAGACCCAGGAACAGAAGCCTCTGAGATGGAACCAAGTCCGACTTGTCCAGATTCAGGATCCAGCCATGATGAGTCAGAGTGTGGATACACTTCTGCAATTGCTGGTGAAGAAGCTCCGCCGAAGAAGCTTTAATGAGGAGATCGTCCATGTAGGGAGTCACCCGGACCCCGTCCTGATGAAGCACCGCTATCAGGGAGCCCAACACTCTCTGGAAGACCTGAGGAGCTGATGTCAGTCCAAAGGGAAGAGCAGAAAACTGAAAGTGTCCCCTGTGGCAGGCAATCCTGAGGTACCGCCTGCTCTCTGGATGAATAGGGATGTGAAGATAAGCATCCTGAAGGTCCAGGGAGGCAAGGAACTCCCCTGGAGACATTGCTGCAATCACAGAGCGCAGGGACTCCTGGCGGAAGTGGGAAGTCACCACATAGGCATTGAGATCTTTGAGATCCAAAATAGGACAAGCCCCTCCGTCCTTTTTGGCCACCACAAACAGGTTGTAATAAAATCCTGAACCTGTGTCCTCCTGAGGAACCACTTCCAGAACCTCTTTGTCCAAGAGATCCTGAATAGCTTCGTCGAACAGACGTCTTTTTGTGGGTTCCTGAGAAGGACGAATAAAATGGAACCGAAAAGGAGGAAGGGAGGAGAAAGGGATCCTGTATCCCTCTGACACTACCTGAAGAACCCATGGGTCCGCCACTGACTCCTCCCAAGTCCGGCGAAAGATGCGGAGATGACCCCCTACAGCCGGATGCGGACCCGGGTTCGGCGAGTCATGCCGAAGCAGTCTTGGAGGTCTTGGCCTTGGGGGCCACTTTGGGCTTCCAGGAAAGTTTGGGCTTGGAGGAGGAGCGCGTAGCGGGAGGACCCGTTTGGGCCGAGGAGCGTGTCTCAGTCTGAAAGGAACGAAAGGACCGATTGCGTTTGGCTGGAAACTTTTTCTTAAAGACTGAGGGTAGAAGAGTACTTTTACCGCCAGTAGCCTCACTGATCATTTCTTTGAGCTCAGAGCCAAATAGCAAATTCCCCTGAAAGGGCAAGGAAAGCAAGGCTTTCTTAGAGGCTGTATCAGCAGACCAAATTTTCAGCCAAAGGGCACGTCTAGCCACCACAGAAGCAGTGGAGGCCCTCGCCATCATGCGCACAGCATCAAAAGCAGCGTCAGCAACATAATTCTGAGCTTCAGTGATATTAGCAAGAAGCTGCAACTGTTCAGATACTGGTGCATCCTGGCGAACCGCTTCAGTCAGTCGTTCAGTCCAGGCCGCAATGGCTCTATTAACCCATGCCACTGCAAAGGTTGGACGCATGGCAGTGCCAATGGAGGCAAAAATAGACTTAAGAGAAAGCTCTAGCTTTTTATCCGTCCAATCCTGCAGGGCAGAGGCATCAGAGACAGCCAAGGCGGTAGACTTGGATAGTCTGGAAACAGGAGCATCCACCTTGGGGGGATGAACCCATTTTGCCAGCTCAGTCTCAGGAAAAGGGTACAGTTTAGCAAACTTTTTAGAGACAGAGGAGGATCTATCAGGATTCTTCCATGCCTCAGAGACTAGACGGGCAAGAGTAGGGTTAGTTGGAAAACAAACAACAGGCTTAGATGGTTTCTTTTGAAAAACATCAGTAGGATCATAAGTGGATTCCTGAGTCAGAGGAAGGTTGAGCGTATTCAGTACAGCTCTAATCAGACCCTCAGCCGAAACTTCAGGGTCACATTCATAAGGGTCCCCAATGGACCTGTTAGACTCAATAACAGTGCGTTCCTCAGCATCAGAATCCTGCAAGAGTTCTTCCTCAGAAGAATCTGACACATCAGGAGCACCCTGTGGCTTAGGCAGGGAGGTCCTGATTGTAGCGGGGGTCTGCCAGACCTGGAGAGCCCCCTGTACCTGAGAGGGAAAGAGTTGAAGAGTGGATCTGAGATCCCTAGTGGCAGCTTTAAACTCCCTCACCCAAGATGGCTCAATAGCATGGCTGGGAAGCCCAGGGTTGCTATCTTGACCAGTGCAGTTAGGGCATAGATCCCCCACAGTATCACTAGATAGCCCAGTGTGACAAGAGGAGCAAAACGCCATGGGGGGGGCAGACCCCCCATCCTCCTTAGACTTGGGTCTAGCCCCTAGCTCCAGTGAAGTAGACATGCTCACAGCTTCAATATACCCCACTTTAAACTTTATCACCCAGAAAAAGTGTGGAAGATTAAAGTTTCACCCCAGAAATGCCTAATATTGGACTTATCTGGCCAGCGAAGGGTTAATCTGATGAGGGGAGAGAAGGCTCGGTCCCTGCGTAGTGTACTCGCTGAGGAAGAGCTCCACAAAATGGCGGCCGTCAGGATAGCCAATCAGAAACGAGCGCGAACCGGGCGCTCATGGGAAATGTAGTTTTCCCCATACAAGTACCCCAAACAGTGCCCGAAGCCCCCCTGAACACCCCACACTAATAAAACACACACCGGATGATAGAGCAGGAGCCTAGCATTAAAATGAGCCCTCTCTGGAGTTGCTGTGACAAGCGGTTCCAGAGATATGTCCCAGACTGTGAAATCTCATAGAGAATAAAGGAGCCATAGCGTTTAAGCGGGAAAAGCCGCGCTTAAAGGCGCGGAACACCATTTTCAATAAAGTTTACTAAAACATTAAAAAGTGCCCAAACATACATAAAACACATAAAGAAATACTATTCAAGGCTCCAAACCCAGAGAATACCACAGAAACTGCATTAAATTCATTAAATGTAAATAAAAACACCCTATGAGTGCTGGAGTGCAAAGCAAACTCCCAAATACAAGCCCATCAAAGGGACACTGTGGGGACAAGTGGACCTTCAGCACTCAATGGGTGGCTCACCTTTCCTGCAAGGACTTCTGTCTTCAGGTGACCATGATGAAGTGGGAATAGACCAGAGGAAAATTCCCCAGTAGGGAAGCTGCTTAACTCAAGCTGTTCCCTCTTCAGGGCATAAGGTCCACAGAAAATCCCTGGAAGCTGCACCAGCCACTTTAAAGAGGGCAATTCACAGCCATGGTCACCCTCCTAATGGTGGTATTCCATATTTGAATAAAAATACTAAGTTGAATGCATAGATGTTCTCTACCTGGTGTGCACAGCACCCAGGAACAAATCAATCTAGTGGCTCTGGCCTGAAGGTGGCTTAAGTAGGAGGGGAGGCTCCGCCCCCTGCAATCATTTGCATAATTGTTCCTGCCTATTAAAGGGGCGAATCGCCTCCCAGAAGTACCAGTGACCTGTATTGGACGACAGTGAAAGCCTCATTACATAATTTATGTCTTCTCAGGAGACACACACATACCCAGAGGCGGCAGTAAGGAGGAGATATTCCTATCTCCTCCATACTGCCAGTCCTGGAAATACAGGAGGCGAGTGCGCACACACACACACACACACACACACACACACACACACACACACACACACACACACACACACACACACACACACTTACATTTTTCTGTCAGGATTTGCATACTATTAGTTAATGGAAAAAAAAATACCCCTAAATAATAGGATTTTAGTCTTACCTGTTAAATCCTTTTCACTTAGTCCATACAGGTCACTGGTACTCTGGGAGGCGTAAGTCCCCTTTAATAGGCAGGAACAACTATGCAAATGATTTGCAAGGGGCGGAGCCTCCCCTCTTACTTAAGCCACCTTCTGGCCAGAGCCACTTTAGATTGATTTGATACCCTAAAACTGACCTCAGGTAAGCAAAAAGAAAGACTCCTGTGAGCATGCCCGAACGGTCTCCCACTGGATGCCACAGGAGAGCCAAGACTGGTCCCTTGACAGGGTGGGAGACCAGTGACCTGTATGGACTAAGTGAAAAGGATTTAACAGGTAAGACTAAAATCCTATTTTCACTGTCGTCCAATACAGGTCACTGGTACTCTGGGATGTACAAACATTGAGCTGATCCAGAGGCGGGAAGTAAGGCAAGGACCAGGCGCAAGGCCCAAGTCACTAGAACTGCTATGACCAGTTGATAACATAGCCCAAACTGTAAGTGTCAACGGACACCAACCAAGGGAACAATCCCTGAACTAACACAGCACACGGAACTAGAGCCAACCGGGCTCAACAGTAAGGAAGCACTAAGGATCACAGAGCGGAAGACCTACACAGGCAAGACTGCCTCCAGGACCTTCCTTCCAAAACTGGCATCAGCCGACGCCAGTACATCAACTCGGTAGTGCTTTGAAAAAGTGTGCACAGAGGACCAAGTGGCCGCTCTGCACAGTTGATCAGCAGAAGCTTGATTCTTGTAGGCCCAAGAGGCCCCAATAGATCTGGTGGAATGGGCAGTCACCCGGAAGGGAACATGCTTATTCCTCAACTTATAGGCTTCACGGATGGTAGCCTTAATCCAAGAGGCAATGGTAACTTTGGAAGCCGGTCTCCCTGCCCTAGGCCCCTCAGGAATGACGAATAGAGCGTCAGACTTCCTGATAGACTCGGTGCGATGAACATAAAACTTGAGGCAACGCACCACATCCAACAGATGGAGATCTCTTTCCTTGTCAGATGAAGGATTAGGGCAGAAAGAGGGAACCACAATCTCCTGATTGATGTGAAACTCGGACACAACCTTGGGTAAGAATTCCTTGGTAGTGCGAAGCACAGCCTTATCCTTGTGGAACACCAGGTAAGGAGGTTTACAAGACAAGGCCTGTAACTCTGCCACCCGGCGCACTGACACAATAGCCAAAAGGAAGGTCATCTTCCAAGTCACAAGACGTAATGGAATGGAAGCCAAGGATTCAAACGGTGGTCGCTGTAGAACTCCCAGCACCAAATTGAGATCCCACTGGGGAGCAGGACTCTTAAAGGCAGGTCGAACATGAGTCACACCTTGGAAGAAGACTTTCACATCAGGAAGGACAGCAATCCTTTCCTGGAAAAACACAGACAAGGCAGAAGTCTGAACTTTGAGGGAACTCAGACTGAGCCCTTTATCCACACCGTCCTGCAAGAAGGCCAGGACAGTGGGAAGATGGAAGTCAAGGGATAACTTCTTGTCAGAACACCATGTCACGAAAGTTGACCATATGCGATGATAGATCTTGGAAGACACAGGCTTACGAGCACTGAGCATAGTCGATACCACAGAAGGAGAAAAGCCTTTCTTTGCTAGAATCGAGGATTCAACCGCCATGCCATCAAATGGAGAGAGTGAACATCCTCCTTCCACAGATACCCCTGAAGAAGTAGGTCCGGACGGGCTGGAAGTGGGATCGGATCCTTCACTGACATGGCCATCAACTCCGGAAACCAGGACTGGCGAGGCCAGTTTGGAGCAATCAGGATGACAGGACAACGTTCTCTCTTCAACTTCTGGATAACTCTGACCAATAGAGGAAGAGGAGGGAAGATGTAAGCCAGGGGAAAGTCCCAAGGGATCGACAAGGCATCCACTGCTAGAGCAAGGGAGTCCCTCAACCGGGAGCAAAACACCGGAACCTTCCTGTTGTGTCTGGTAGCCATCAGATCCACCACAGGCATCCCCCACCGTTGAGTGAGCATGTGAAACACCTCTGGGTGAAGAGCCCATTCTCCGCTGTCGACGGTGTGACGACTGAGGAAGTCTGCCAGGACGTTGTCCACGCCTGGAATATGAACTGCAGAGATGACAGGCACGTGATCTTCTGCCCAAGACAAAATATCCTTGACCTCCCACCAGGCGGAACCGCTTCTTGTGCCGCCTTGCCTGTTGATGTAAGCCACCGCCGTGGCGTTGTCGGACTCCACTCTGATCGGAAGACCGGTCAATTGAGACTCCCAGTGCCTCAGGGCCAGCCGGACAGCTCGAAGTTCCAGAACATTGATGGAGAGCATGGATTCCTCCAGACCCCATTTCCCCTGAGCACTGAAGCGACCCCAGACTGCACCCCAGCCCCGAAGGCTGGCATCCGTAGTGACTGTGGTCCAATGAGGAACTAGAAAGGATTTCCCTTTCAGGAGATGAGAGAGATCTAACCACCAGTGCAGACTCGACTCGACATGAGGAGGAAGAGAAACAGACAGATGTTGATGATCTGGATGATTCTTGCACGTCTGGATCACAAATCTCTGAAGATCCCTGGAGTGGGCCATGGCAAATGGTACTGCTTCGATTGTGGAAATGAACTTCCCCACTAAGGACGACAACTTCGGTACTGGAATCTCGTCCATGTCCAGAATCCCAGCCACTCTGACGGCTATCTGGTGAGCCACGTCCTCTGGAAGAAACACCATGCATTGGCGAGTGTCGAACAGGAGACCCAGGAACAGAAGCCTCTGAGATGGAATCAAGTCCGACTTGTCCAGATTCAGGATCCAGCCATGACGGTTCAGGGTGTGCATGCACATCTGTAATTGCTGATGGAGAAGCTCCGCAGAGGAGGCCTTCAGTAGGAGATCGTCCATGTAGGGGGTCACTCTGATCCCATCTTGATGGAGCACCGCTATCAAGGAGCCCAACACCCTCTGGAAGACCTGAGGGGCTGAAGTCAGCCCAAAGGGGAGCGCTGCAAACTGAAAGTGTCCCCTGTGGCAGGCAATCCTGAGATACCGCCTGCTCTCTGGATGAATAGGGATGTGAAGATAAGCATCCTGAAGGTCCAGGGAGGCAAGAAACTCCCCTGGAGACATTGCTGCAATCACAGAGCGCAGGGACTCCTGGCGGAAGTGGGAAGTCACCACATAGGCATTGAGATCTTTGAGATCCAAAATGGGACGAGCTCCTCCGTCCTTTTTGGCTACCACAAACAGGTTGGAATAAAATCCTGAACCTGTGTCCCCTTGAGGAACCGCCTCCAGGACCTCTTTGTCCAAGAGATCCTGAATAGCGTCGTCGAACAGACGCCTTTTTGTGGGTTCCTGAGAAGGACGAGTAAAATGGAACCGAAAAGGAGGAAGGGAAGAGAAAGGGATCCTGTATCCCTCTGACACCACCTGAAGAACCCATGGGTCCGCCACTGACTCCTCCCAAGTCCGGCGAAAGATGCGGAGACGACCGCCTACAGCCGGATGCGGACCCGGGTTCGGCGAGTCATGCCGAAGCAGTCTTGGAGGTAACTTTGGGCTTCCAGGACTGTTTGGGCTTGGAGGAGGAGCGCGTAGTGGGAGGACCCGTTTGGGCCGAGGAGCGTGTCTCAGTCTGAAAGGAACGAAAGGACCGATTGCGTTTGGCTGGAAACTTTTTCTTAAAGACTGAGGGTAGAAGAGTACTTTTACCGCCAGTAGCCTCACTGATCATTTCTTTGAGTTCAGACCCAAAAAGCAAATTCCCCTGAAAGGGCAAGGAAAGCAAGGCTTTCTTAGAGGCTGTATCAGCAGACCAAATTTTCAGCCAAAGAGCGCGTCTAGCCACCACAGAAGAAGTGGAGGCCCTCGCCATCATGCGCACAGCATCAAAAGCAGCGTCAGCAACATAGTTCTGCGCTTCAGTGATATTAGCAAGTAGCTGCAACTGTTCAGATACCGGCGCATCCTGGCGAACTGCTTCAGTCAGTCGTTCAGTCCAGGCCGCAATAGCTCTATTAACCCATGCCACAGCAAAAGTGGGGCGCATGGCTGTGCCAATGGAGGCAAAAATAGACTTAAGAGAGAGAGCTCTAGTTTCTTATCCGTCCAGTCCTGCAAGGCAGAGGCATCTGAGACAGCCAAAGCGGTAGATTTGGATAGTCTAGACACAGGAGCATCCACTTTGGGAGGATGAACCCATTTTGCCAGCTCCGCCTCAGGAAAAGGGTAAAGTTTAGCAAACTTTTTGGAGACAGAGGAAGATCTATCAGGATTCTTCCATGCCTCAGAGACCAGACGGGCAAGAGTAGGGTTAGTTGGAAAACAAACAACTGGTTTAGATGGCTTTTTCTGAAAAACATCAGTAGGATCATAAGTGGATTCCTGAGTCAGAGGAAGGTTGAGCGTATTCAGAACCGCTCTGATCAGACCCTCAGCCGAAACTTCAGGGTCACACTCATAGGGGTCCCCAATGGACCTGTTAGATTCAATAACAGTACGTTCCTCAGCATCAGAATCCTGTAAGAGTTCTTCTTCAGAAGAATCAGTGATATCAGGAGCTCCCTGTGGCTTAGGCAGGGAGGTCCTGATAGTAGAGGGGGTCTGCCAGACCTGGAGAGCCCCCTGTATCTGAGAGGGAAAGAGTTGAAGCGTGGATCTGAGATCCCTAGTGGCAGCTTTAAATTCCCTCACCCAAGATGGCTCAATAGCGTGGCTGGGAAGCCCAGGGTTGCTATCTTGACCAGTACAATTAGGGCATAGATCCCCCACATTATCGCCATCCAGCCCAATGTGGCAAGAGGAGCAAAATGCCATGGGGGTAGCAGACCCCCCATCCTCCTTAGACTTGGGTCTAGCCCCTAGCTCCAGTGAAGTAGACATGCTCACAGCGTCAATATACCCCACCAATAACACTATCACCCAGAAAAAGTGTAAAAGATTAAAGTTTCACCCCAGAAAAAACGGACTTATCTGGCCAGCGAAGGGTTAATCTGTTGAGGAGAGAGAAGGCTCGGTCCCTGCGTAGTGTACTCGCCTAGGAAAAGTACCACAAAATGGCGGCCGTCATGACAGCCAATCAGAAACGAGCGCGAACCAAGCGCTCATGGGAAATGTAGTTTTTCCATACAAGTACCCCAAACAGTGCCCGAAGCCCCCCTGAACACCCCACATAAATAAAACACATTCCGGATGATAGAGCAGGAGCCTAGCGTTAAAATGAGCCCTCTCTGAAGTTGCTGTGACAAGCGGTTCCAGAGATATGTCCCACACTGTGAATTCTCATAGAGAGTAAAGGAGCCCTTGCGTCTGGGCGGGAAAAAGCCGCGCTTAAAGGCGCGGAACACCATTTTTATTAAAGTTTAGTAAAACATTAAAAAGTGCCCAAACAAGCATGAAACACATGAGAAACATAAATAAATGAATACCCAAAGCTCCAAAACCCAGAGAATACCACATAAATTGCATAAAACAGTAATAATGCAATAGAAACACCCTATGAGTGCTGGAGTGTATTAAAACTCCCAAATACAAGCCCATCAAAGGGACACTGTGGGGACAAGTGGACCTTCAGCACTCAATGGGTGACTCACCTTCCTTGCTGGACTTCTGTCTTCAGGTGACCATGATAAGGAGGGAAAGAACCAGAGGTAAATTCCCCAATAGGGGAGCTGCTTAACACAAGCTGTCCCCTCTTCAGGGCATAAGGTCCACAGAAAATCCCTGGAAGCTGCACCAGCCACTTTAAAGAGGGCAATTCACAGCCATGGTCACCCTCCTAATGGTGGTATTCCATATTTGAATAAAAAATAATAAAATACTAAGATGCATAGATGTTCTCTACCTGGTGTGCAAGCACACCAGGAACAAATCAATCTAAAGTGGCTCTGGCCAGAAGGTGGCTTAAGTAAGAGGGGAGGCTCCGCCCCTTGCAAATCATTTGCATAGTTGTTCCTGCCTATTAAAGGGGACTTACGCCTCCCAGAGTACCAGTGACCTGTATTGGACGACAGTGAAATATTCATTTTCTTCTCCTGAATATAAGAGTACCCCATATGCCTAGTATTTTAGTCCTTTACTCACATTTACAAGGTAAATATTACAAGATGGCTGCTGTTATTTCCAACTTGTGATGTTTCAACAATTGGCATGTGAGCATCATAGCTTAGCTGACGGTGCCAGAACCAAAAATGTCCCACAAAGGTATATGTTTCTGAAAACTACACAACATAAAGTAAATAATCAGGAGAATTTTGGAGTTTTTCATGCAGCTATTTTTCCAGAAAAAAATTTCAAAATTGTGGTAATATTTTGTTTTTTTGCAGTTTTCACACTTACATTTCAATACTACTGTTGATATCAAGCACATGATAGGTGAAGATTTTTAAAAATGCATTGTTTAGTGTTCAGCTCCTTCTTCCGAGTACGGCAATACCCCATATGAATAGGTTTCTCAAGGTTTGGGAGAGCTACGGGGCCCAAATTGGAACATGCGCGTTTCCAGTTTCACAGTTTGAATTTTCACAGCTTGCATCACTGGTGCCATGTCTCATTTGGGGCTGTGTAACAGTGCTCCACTCTAAGATTTCCCCCCAAAAGTATATATTTTTGGAAAGTAGACACCCCAGGCTTTCATTTTATGTATGTTTTCAATTTTTTTACGCAGCCATTTTACCACCAATCGCTCGTAAATCTTGACGTAAGTTAAAAAAACAGCGTTTTTCACACTTGCACTTCAATGTTGATGTGAATTTCAAGCACAGGATAGGTGAAGATTTTTAAAAATGCATTGTTTAGTGTTCAGCTCCTTCTTCTGAGTACGGCAATACCCCATATGCATAGGTTTCTCAAGGTTTGGGAGAGCTACGGGGCCCAAATTGGAACATGCGAGTTTCCAGTTTCACACTTTGAATTTTCACAGCTTGCATTACTGGTGCCATGTCTCATTTGGGGCTGTGTAACAGTGCTCTTTTTTAAGATTTCCCCCCAAAAGTGTATATTTTTGGAAATAGACACCCCAGGCTCTCGTTTTAGGTGTGTTTTCCAATTTTATACACAGCCATTTTACCACCAATCCCTCGTAAACCATGACGTAAGTAAAAAAAAAAAAAAAACAGCGTTTTTCACACTTAGGGTTGGCGGCAGTATACTGGGCTGCATACAAATTGGTTTGGGACACAATTTCACCTAAAATGTCTTTCCCCAAAGACAAATCAAAAAAATTATCATGGGTAAATCCTTCCACATCAATTTGAATCCCTGGGTTGCCTGTGAATTCTGAGATTTGTGGCCATAAATTGATACCCATTCATTAGGATCCGGAGTGGCAGGTGTTGGGGCATTTCTTTGGGCAGGTCTTTTGGCAGGTCTTTGGGCAGATCTTTTGGCAGGTTCTGGGGCAGTTGCCAGGGCAGCTCTTGGGGCAGCACTTGGGGCATTTCTTTGGGTAGGTATTTTGGTAGGTCTTTGGGCAGTTCTTTTGGGAGGTGCTGGGGCAGTTGCCAGAGCAGCTCTTGGGGCAGTGCGTCTTTTCTTGACAGAAGGCCCAGCGTCATCACTAGAACTGCTCTCACTTTCTGAAAACTGCGCTATGTCAAAATCTGACGCAGTGTCTGTTGCCTCAGAGTCAGACGCCAAAAAGGCATATGCCTCTTCAACGCTGTACCTGCGCTGCATTTTGCCCACTAAAAAAACTTTTTTTTTTTTCTTACTCTATCCCTAAACCTAAATCTAACCCTAAAACTTACCCTAACCTACGTATATCCTGAATGTACCTAACCCAATTGATCTACCTATCTAAACTGCGCTTATTATATATATATATTTTTTTTTTTTTTTGGGGGGGGGGGGGGGGGGTTGGGTTTTTTTTTCCCCCTAAACCTAAATCTATCCCTAAAACTTTCCCTAACACACGTCTACACTAAACCTACCAAACTACCTACGTAAACTATATTTACTATTTAAAAAAAAAAATAATAATTTAAAAAAAATTTAAAAAATTAAAAAAAAAATCTAAAAAAATTCCAGGGGGATGGGGGGTGTCCCACAGATCAGAAAACACTGATCTGCAGCAAATTGATCACTCCAAGAGTGATCAGATGGGGGGAACTTATTGATCACTGCAGAACAGTGATCAAAGGGTTAATTTTTTTTTATTTAAACTTTTTTTTTTTCCAGGAACACTGGAACACCATCTCTCTATGTCTCTCTCCACCTCAGCAGTATGCAAGGTGGAGGGAGGCATAGAGATCTGACAGGGAAAGTATTTACAAATACTATCCCTGTCATTCAGGTTTTGCAACATGCGATTCGCTTTTGAAGCGAATCGCATGTTGCAACAATGTTTCTGCCGCTTGTTACTAAGTGTCCCGATACCGGGACACTTAGTAACAAGCGGCTTGAACTCTTCCATCGCTCCGTGCGGCCGCGATGGAAGAGTTTAACCCTTGACGTACCGGGACCGTCAAGGGTCGTTGGATCACTTTTACCCTTGACGGTCCTGGTACATCAAGGGTCCTTAAGGGGTTAATCTACAAATGAAAGGGTTAAACCACTTATGCTTCCTTGTGACTGTTTCTTAACAAGATACCCATTGGGGCAGGATTTCTTAAATGATTCGGAGGCCATGGACCTGCAAGACTCCTTACATTGCCAGTGTCAGTATTGGAACAACCACTTCGGAAATCCTTACCGTCAGCTCCACCAAAGGCACCTGGCCACTCCTGTCAAATACTCTGCAAGGAATCTGCCCTCCCTCAACTTCCTCCTCCTCAAAAACATGGCTGACACACATACACACACTCTGACTCATAGTGGCCTCAGCCGGACCTGTAGTACTGCCACTGAAGGGAAGCTGCAGCACTGGAAGGAACATAATGGCATTCAAAGGGTTAAGGTAGGCCCTTATTGCTCAATTATTTCATAGGTTCAACATTTGCCATGCAAGACAGAGGACAGACAGCCATCAGGTACACACTTAACCCACCAACTGCCACAGGGTTGTGTATCAACTTTTACCCCACAGGACAGACCAGCAGCATATGGGGAAATGTCCTCAAAACGCTCACAATGTAAACTTCATGTCCCTTTCCATTTGCACAACCCAAACACACTCAGAAGCTACAGATCCAGGGGACCAGCAAAAGCAACAACCTACAGAGATGAGGGCTTATCACTATGTCTGTACCCCCTGTGTGTGTGTGTGAGTGTGTGCATATCCGTTGCATGCATGTGTGTATGTCTGTTCTGTGTGTGTGTATCATTGTATGTGTCTGCCTGTATGTTGAATATGTCTGTATGTATCAGTGTGTGTACACGTCAGACATGTATGCATTGCACCACGACACATTGGATGTATTTCCAGAACTCAAAGGGTTAACTCTGACATGACACACCACTGTATACTGCATGCCACTCTATGGCTTCACATAATTGCCTTTTATTTTCTGCTTTCCACTTCTACACGCTAAACACACAGTGGGATAATACTGCAATTCTGGCCCAAAGTAAAGGAAATAAAACATACCATTGGTTTAATGGTTTGAAGACCACGGGGGGGGGGGGGGTGAATGCAGCACATTGTGAAGTGATGTCTTCTGGTCCTTAGAGGGCAATGTTTGGCTTCTAAATCTCTGAATACTGCTGATATTCACTTCAATACCAGATTGTTACCTACACAACACTGCAAAGCTCCTACACTAATCCCAGGGTGGCCACAGCCCACACATCTGCACTCAGAACCTACAGATCCAGTGTCCCCCTGTGTGTGTGTGTCAGTTGCATGTGTGTGTTTGTGCATGCCTGCTGCCTGTGCATGTCCGTTGCGCGTGTGTGTGTGCGTGCGCATCTCTGTTGCATGTGTGTGTATGTGTGTGTATGTGTGTGTATGTGTGCATCTCTGCTGCCTGTGTGCGTGCGAGCACGTCTTTTGCATGTTTCTGCCGTTCATTGTTTGTGTGTGTCTGCCTGTATGTTGCATATGTCTGTGTTTATCAGTGTGTCTACATTTCACACACGTATGCCCAACTGTCTTAACATGACGGGCAATGCCGTCCCACATTGCTAGTATATCGATTTTATAATATATATATATATATATATATATATATATATATATATATATATATAGCTTAAAATTGGAAGTCCTTTGATATTAGCCAGACCTGAAAAGTTACTCACCACTGCAAGCCATAGCATACCCACCAGGGCTGAATTTCTACTCGCTAGGGCTAAATTTTCACTCGCCATTGGCTAGTGGAAATTTTGAGCCCCGATATATATATATATATATATATATATATATATATATATATATATATATATATATTTATTTCTTTTTTCCAGACAAGCTAAGAAGAGAGGAGAGGTAAAGTCTGATAGAGAAAGCAATACTCTAGCAGATCTAGATTCTGTAACAGCTTGCACTCTGATCCATATTCATCAAGGATTCATCATTACTCAGCCCCAAAAAGTTAAGAAAATAAAAAAGGCTAAGTAAGAGAATCTTTGACCTGACGCATCTTCCATGTGGTCTCTCATGGGGGTAAAAAGGAGTAGGGAGGGAGTCCCTTCTTCCAGAGAGCCTTTTAAGGCAAGCACCTTGCCTCCTAGCCATACCACATGGTTCCAGTGTTCCACAGTGGAAAAAAAGAGAAACTCCCTTTTGGAAAGCTAACAAATGCCTCATAATGATCCCAAATCAATTATCAAGTTTCACTGTAAACGGAGTAAAAAAATATTGGTGATTGCTTATTTATTATTTGTTAATGGAGGGAAGGAAAGGACCCCCACCAAAAAAAACAAACAAAAAACATTTATTTAAGGCTAGTGTGGCCTCAATAAAATTACAACTTTCTTTGAAAGAAGCTTAGTCTTTCCATTGCAGTTGTAGCTGGAATGCATGGATTGCAATACATTCCCAGCCAATATGACAAAGGAGGGGTTAAAGTGGTCTTGGTTAGGCTACAGGGTGTGACAGGGCAGTTAGAACAGCTGGGTCTCCGGGGCAGAGGCTGATTCTCCAGATGTTGGGCAGTTTTTTTTTGTTTTTTTTTTTAAATCAAACTCTGCCCATTCCTGTGTCTTCTCAGTCTGTTTCTCCCACTCCCCACCCACTTCTCCTCCTTTGCTCATGTAAGTTAAGCTCCGCCCTCACTCTTGATTAAGTCCCACCACTTTTTGACATGAATCGCATTATTTTTCTCCCTCCAGTGGCACCACAGGACTCCAAAAAAAGTTCCCATGTATGGTGGTTAATGCGTATTGCTTCTGTTGCGAGTTTTTGACACCCTGCACAGCAATCCCTTGCAAACTGTCTATCACACAAAACAATGAGAGAAGAGCGAGCGCAAATTGCTTTTGACTGTTTTAACAAATAGTGACATTGAATTGCCAAATTCAGGATACACAGCAGCTGGCATGTGATAGCAGGAGTTGGAAAAAGGCTATGACAATGTAGACAGATAATGAACTTTTAGAAAAAGCAGAATAAAAAACCTGAGGGCCATATACATCAAGGTAATGAGGAGCAATTCTAGAGCAATCCAACTGTACCATAAGAGAGAAATGGAAACTTCCATTTATTTAACTCTGTGAATGCTAGAAGGGTGTTCAACTCATTGCTTTACATGCATTGCACAACCCTCTGACACCCAAATAATTAAATGAGGATTTTGACCACTTGAATGTAAATGCACTGGAGACCTCTTTAGCATTCAATGGGTTTAAATCCTCATTTAAATTAATGGTAATTTCTGGAAGTTTCATTTCACCCCAGTGGTACAGTTGGTATGATGCTGGTTAATGCACCAGCTGTAGAATCTGATCAAGCCTCAAGGTCGCAGGTTCCAGTCCCCGCAAGGTCAGCTCAGCCTTTCACCCTTCTGCGGTAGATAAAATAAGTCCAGGACATACTTGAAAACTAGAGATAATCTCAATGTATTCTTCCTGGTAAAATAATCTCACACAAGAAAAAAAAATTGCACCTAGTTTACTTGATGAATAAGGCCCTGTATTCCATCAGTTAAAAACAGTGAAGGAGCCTGTGTTATTACACAAAAAACGACTGTCCTGAGTTGCTTTGGAAAAAACCTCCTTAAAGGAATAGCAACGTCTTACATAAATAAAAAGTAATATTGTAGATAATCAAAAAAGAAATCCATTGATGCCAGTCCTCTCTCTTAAACCTTTATGGTTTGAGAGATATATAATGTTTTAAAGAGTTAGTAATGCCCAAAAAAGTTTATTCTATATGGTAGATTTTACAAAAATAAAGTATTTGGAGAAAGTCCTATCTCTCAAACTGTATTCTCAGCTAAAGTTCCCCCCTCCCTCCCCTTCTCCTAACGTCTGCTGGCAGCAAGAGATCCCGGTCCTGGGACCAGCGGGCGGCTCTGCAGCGATATTGGAAAATAATTACTTCACTGGAACAGTCTACAAAGTGTGCTTGTTTGCAAGCACACTTTTTAGACCGTTCCAATGAATTATTTATTTTTAAATTGCGCTATTGCGGCTCGGCTGAAAAGCTTCCTCATGTCGGACGACACGGATCTCCTGTCAGCTTTACAGCTGACATCAGGAGAAGGGGAACTTTAGCGGTGGATATCTCTCAAACCATAAAGGTTTGAGAGACAGGACTTTCTCCAAATACTATATTTTTGTAAAATCTACCACATAGAATAAACTTTGTTTCAGGCATTACTAACCCTTTAAAGTTCTCCCCTTAATGATGTCAGCTGTAAAGCTGACAGAAGGAGATTCGTGTCAGCTCTTCAGCAGAGCCGAAATACAGCAATCAAAAAAGAAATACTTCTTTGGAACAGTCTACAAAGTGTGCTTGCAAACCACACCGGGACCAAGATCTCCTGCGGTCAGCTTACAGCTGGATCTCCCAGTAGTACTCTGTGATCAGGCTACATTTTCATTACCCTTTGAGTGCCGGAGGGGTATGGAACGCATTGCAAAACAATGCGTTCCGTACCCCTCTGGCACTCAAAGGGTTAAACCCTTGGATGGTATTGATGACTCCAACGCATTACTTCGCAAAGTATTTTAGACATCACTAGCGTTAAAGGGATTAAGTGGGGTTTGCACTGTTTGAGGATCAAGATTTTTCCCATGTGTAATGATGGAGAAGAAAAGGTTAATAATAAAATTGTTTACCTCTGGAATATGGTGACTCAAGCAGTAGCGTTTATTGCAGTGTACACAGAAGTCTCCCACTGTTACAACGCTTGTTTTACATTTAGCAAACCCACATGTGTTGTCAGCTCTCACCACAGCGGCAATTAACGCATCAAAACTTTCTGCATCAGAGCTAGGATTATCAACTGTTTTACCTGGACATAAAGCAAGAAAGTGTTACATTTCCAAGGGTGGCCATTTCTTAGGAAGTTCATTTTTAATGTAATCGTATATTGTATATGGTTATGTCAGGCAAGTTGTTTCAGCTGAAAATCTGATAAAAATAACTGAATCTTACAAGCCATTAGGGTCTACTAAAACCCATTGGCAGACAAAGTAATAGATTTTAAGCGCTCTGTTTAACACTTGATGAAATTCAATATCATTGAGAATTCACTTACCACGGTGTTGAAATGCAGCTGTTTAGGTGGATCTCACAATCACAATCCACGTCGTTGTGTGAACATGCAACACAATAAAAGAAGAAAAGAAGAAAAACAGCGCAAAACACCTCTAAGTGTAGTATTGTAAGATCACACTAATAAGTATAAATGGCCCTTTACCCTCCAATAGTATTACTCACATTTATGAGAGGTTTCTCCTGCCTCTCAGTTTGATTCACCTGCACTGGTTTGTGGGGTGTCACACCAGGCTAGCGACTGCATACGTTACTCCAGACAGAAAAAAACTGATGTTGTTCTAAATATTTTGTTTGTTGTTCCTAATTTTTACCGCATACAATAAACAGTGTGCAGATTTTAACTTGGAACTTTTAATCGTATCAACAGTGAGCTTTCTTTTTTTCTTGCTCCTGAAGAAGTGACATTAATCAGTCACGAAACGCGTAGAGCAATTTTAGCCCACTAATAGGGCAATATTGAATTGATAATTATTCATTATTTTTTTATATTATTATTATGTTTTTTGCTTGTATTATTTAATACTCTAGCTGTTTTGTCTTTATTTATTATTACCTTTATTGGTAAAATTCCTCTCCTTCTCTCTGCCCTAAATTAACACCCCTGGTAGAGGTTAGGCTGAGAATTTTTAGAATATTCTTCTATTAAGATCACAATAAAAGACTTTTATTATTTTTATTTTCTATTGGTTCCTGCATACTCATTGTGAAAAATGCGGGCCAGTCGATAATACTGTTGATATGATTAAAAGTTCCAAGTTAAAATCTGCACACTGTTTATTGTATGCGGTAAAAACTAGGAACAACAAACAAAATATTTAGAACAACATCAGTTTTTTTCTGTCTGGAGTAACGTATGCAGTCACTAGCCTGGTGTGACACCCCACAAACCAGTGCAGGCGAATCAAACTGAGAGGCAGGAGAAACCTCTCATAAATGTGAGTAATACTATTGGAGGGTAAAGGGCCATTTATACTAATTAGTGTGATCTTACAATACTACACTTAGAGGTGTTTTGTGCTGTTTTTCCTCTTTTCTACTAAAACCCATTGTTTCCTGTGAAGAGGCGTGAACTAGGTAAATATCTACAGAAGCTTCCGTATAAAGTAAACTACACGTATAGTGCAACATATACAGAAGTCTAGTATATCTATTTAACTGAATAAATGTTCTGCTGTTGCTCTAGGTGAGTAAAATATACACGGTTATACAAGGCAACCCAGATTATCAGTCTCTCCTTGTCTTGCTCACTGTCACAGTTGTGCAGCCCCTCACTTTATCTCACTGAAGTGTATATTCTAAGAACTGGAGCGATTATGGAACAAAGCAACTGTACCAGAGGGGAAAAATACAGTTTCCTAAGCTCCCCATTGATTTAAATTTGGCATTTAACTCCTTGAATGCTAGAACTTTCATAGGTTTGGTTAAATTTACAGACAATTAAACAATCTCTATATTGTGCTAGTCATTTATTTGTGGAAAAGGGCTAACGGAGCCAACGAAATCGGATGACGCAAAAAGACCTAGGAGATATGACTAGATGAATTTGGCATAACCTCGGTCCCTAATGGACCCAGGCCTGAGGACGTAAAAGCCAGCCTGATTAGAGGGATGGCTTGGACTGATTAGAGAATTGCTTAAGGGAGGGAAGGAGGGAGACTGCAAACGGACGCCAGGTATGAAGCTGCAGGGACCAATTTGAAGGCTCCTCCCGCCCCTTCCACAAATGCAGGTGAAGCCTGCTTACTTGTAATACAGTTTTTTGAGAAATGAACCTTTATGTGTTGGTGGCTCAGTGTGGCACTTTATGCTAAATAGTGTCTGTGCCAGGCCAATATTAGTTCACACAGAGACTGATTTTTTTTCTGCTCTGTGGTACACTTGGATTACTTCAGGACTGAGATGCCAGGATGGTGATAGTGTCGGATCTGTTTTGATGGCACATTGCCAGTATTGACTAATGTGTCCTCGCCATCATATCCCCTTCGATCCAGCACCAATCCGCCAACATCACCATCAATCCGCCTTGCCTTCAACAGGTTTATGATTTTGGACTGAACACACTGACAATGGGTAATTTCCACATGGAAATGCAGGTTAATGAGCCATAGTCGTATTCACGTGGGTGTGTTTATATGTTAATGTGGCTGTTTGCCCCATGCACTAAGCTCCGACATCAGCCTCTGCTGTTGGGGTTCACAATCATTTACCTGAGGTTGGCGATGTTGGGATGTCCCTGCAGCTTCTTATGCAATAATATCCCTCAATGAATCATAAACATGTAGGGTTGTCTGACTGCTGGCCATATACAAGATGCCCTCCCTTACACATCGCCAGCAGTTGACAACAGATGAAGAAGCACTTTGGTAACGTGTGAAATAGTGAAAATGTATTGTCACATGTAAGCTAATCATCTTTACTGTGTAATATATAAAAGAGAGTTGAGAATATGTTTGTGTATTGGCATATACTGTACTTTTTAACACTTACAATGCATATCCTTATGGCACTCAATTGATAAAGGGAGTGATGCCGTTTGTGGTGCTGAAGTCTGAGATGATCCTCTGAGGAAGTTGGGAAGTAGAGAGGAAGTTCTCAGATTTCAGGGTTGTCTTCTGCTGGTGATGTGTAAGAGAGGGCAACCCTCCCAACATCGCCAAGGATCCGACAACCCTGTATGCTAAAGGGGAACTTCTCCTCCCCTACACTTGCATACCCAATTCTTAATGCATATGGTGATGTGTGTCTCCATAGACAAGAAAATGTGCTCCCCACACATAAATCACCACAGCATCGAACCTTAGAACATCTCCACCCCAGTACTACATCAGCCTCACTGCTCTATGAATGAAGACAGAGCCCTCACACTGGGGTAATTTTAGAGATAAGTTTGGCCTCTAGCATAACTAATCAGCATACTGTACACAAAATTAGCCTCTACAAAAAATGTTAAACAGACCAATATAACATACAGGTATATTTGATTCTCTATAAAAACTTGCCTGAGGGTTACAGGTCTATGTTACCCTTTGAGGACCAGAGGGCTGTGCATTGCACTGAACTGTGCACCCATATGGTTCTCTTAGGGGTTAAATGAAATGAAGATACTCACATTTTGTATCAGTTTTCTTCTTTTCTGGAGGTTTCTGGACAGCACCTTCTTGTTTTTTCCTGTTTCTCTCTTCGAGTTTTGTTTTCTCCCTTTGCATTCTTTCCATGTGTAAAGCTTTCAAGTCGACTTTAGCGGAACTTTCACTGCCGCTTATCTCTTTTGTAGTCTTTTCTTTTTCCAGACTTAGTAATTGGAAGTGTTCCTCTGTGCCTGAATCATCCATTTTCTGAGATACCAGATCTGCTGAAATTGTTTTGGGTTTTGTAACTGAAATCGATCTCTCCTTGCCTTCTCCTGTACTTACATGCTGTAGTCCACATTCATCTGCAATTTGATGGACTAATAATCTATCATGGGATGTAAGGGTTGAAGGAAAAGTTAACTGCATTTTATGATGATCTTGTAAAAAGTCTTCAATCATTTTCCTAAGACTGTCTTTATTTGAAGTATTCTCAGTGTGTGTATCCAACTTGTCTTTTTGAATGTCCTCACCTTGAATCCGCAGTTTTACTTTTACTTTCTCACTTGTGCTGCTCTTGGTAACATGTAAGGGATTCTGGTTGCTCGACCTTTGAGTTTCAGGTCTTTTTTGGTTATTTTGGGTGGCTTTTTTTGAATGATTTTCCTCTTTAGAAGCACTCTCATTTTCACGAGAGTATTTTTCAGGCACAATGTCTTCAAGATATTCAAAAGCAGTCCGGACTTCTCCATGCTCACTGACATAACTCACAACATCTTTTAGAAATTTATGGTGGACTACTGTATGAGAGTCACAGATTATAGCAACATGACGCCGAGCTCGGGTAATTGCAACATTTATCCTTCTGTCTTCTGCCAGAAAGCCCACTTCCCCTACAGAAAAAATGGATGTAAGAAGAAAAGAAAAGCTTAATAAACACTTTCAAGTACATATATACTTTCTGTACAGATATACAAACTATATATTTTGGGTGTATTTATTTACTGTGTAAAGAAAAATTACTAGGTCACTCAATGTTAAACATTATCATCTGCTAACCATTTAAAAGAGGTGTAACAACCTGATACAAGTGCTTTTAAAAATATGTGTTTTTTTCCAAGGTGCCCTGAAACAACATCATGTCACAGACAATGTCATCCCCAGATAGCCAGGGCATATTGAATGAAGAGCAAAGTAAGAGAAATGCAGTGTCAGTCAGCACCTGGCACACTTATACATAGGGGAATCTTGGCATGGGTTAGTGAAAAGGTAGCTGCCAAATCAACCAGTCATTGAATGAGAAGCCCATAAGGATTTGAAGACACAGTACATTGTAATTTCAGCAACGTAAAAGTCCCCCCCACCCCCTAGATAAGAACAAAGCTCTTACAGCGGAACTTTGATCCGCTGTAAATTCACCTTGCTATAATTAAGCAGGTAGCGATTAGCATCTGAATGTCTAGTTTACCTTTCACAAGTAGCCCGATCTGAAGAAATCCATAATTGAAGGAGACTGACGGCCGGGCTAGCACAGTCTGCACTCCTGCGCCGTCTGTCCCTTCCGGTAACCATATGGTGCACTGCAGTCTACACAAAGGAGACCGGGACTGACGGAGCAGGCATGCAGACAAGATGTCTGCGCTGTAGCCTGGGTTCCGGTCTCCTTCAATGATGGATTTCTTCAGAACGGGCTACTTGTGAAAGGTAAACTATATATTCAGAAGCTAGTCGCTACCTGCTTAATTGTAGCAGGGCGACTTTACAGTGGATGATGAAAGTTCTGCTTTAAAAGGGCCAGTAACACTTTTTTATATATTTCATGGTGGTGCTGTTGTTACAGCAGTCTATGGATAGCTATGGTCAATGGACTATAGACCTCCATGGGGTGCTGTAGCAATAACACCACTAAAGAAATTCTGGAAGTACTACACCCAAAAAGCTTGAGCTACATAAATGTTTGAATAAAACATCTCTCAGGAGTGGGATGATCTTTATTTTACTCAGTGAGATAAACCCTGCAAAATATATATGTATATATAATTTTTTTTTTTTCGTATTTCTTTTTTCATTACTATCCCTTTAAATCAGGAACCAAAGGGAGGCTGAAAAGAACTGGAGGAATTCTGGAATAAAGTATTTTTACCATAGGGGCAAATGAACATTCCTATTGATTTAAATTGGACTTTTTTTGAAGGCTAGAAAGATAGTGATGCAGTGTAAAGAAACCCACTGGGGACCTCCCTACCATTCAGGCATTAAAATCCCTGTTTAAATCAAATAGTAACTTGTATTTATCTCATCTGGTGATAATGGTTCAGAATTAATAATCCAGCTTCAGTTTGTCTTACTGCATCAGCCTCAATATGCACAAAGCAGCAAGACACGATCATCAGCAATCAGTGTAATTAACCCCTCTTGTTGTAGACCTCACTAGCATCCAAGGGGTTAATGTAAAATTGAACTTAGAAAATGGATGAAATGTAAACTGTAATGACATGGCTCTTTTTTATTTATGCTAGTACCTATTGTGTAGCATCAGACAAAACAGAGAAATGTTTAAAAAAAAAAAAAAAAAAAAAAAGTTATTTTGACTTTGCAAAGCATGCCGTATCCCTCTAGCACTCAAAGAGTTAAAGGCACAGAATAGTTTTATAATAACTGTATAAGCGTTATTGCTAACACATAATAACAACAAGGCTCAGATAAACATACCTCAATGATTCATGAAAGTGAAACATGGAACAAAGTCACCCCAAGCAGATTAGAGAACATATAGGTGCTGTACCACTGCAGGCTTCCACCACCAACTACAATCATAAGGGATGCACGGCAGAACTCTGACAGTAGAAAATATTGTGTTGAGGGAAATAGCTTAATTAAAAGAACTAATTTATTACACATTGAAACACGAAAAAAAAAAAAAGATAAGCAAAAGTGAGGCGGGACATACACTGTATGTTACACAATTTCATAGTTCCAGCATACCAATATATGCCTCACTTCACTTATGCCTATCCTTTTTTTATTGTTTTTAAGAAGTTTAATATACAGGTGTTTTTAATTAAGCCGTTTACCTCAGCACAATATTTTCTACTGTCGGAGTACTGCCGCATCCCTTATGAATGAAGGTTTTATTATAACAATATGTATATTGCAAGTTTGTTTCTTGCAGAGTACAACAAGGGTACTACCACTGCTAAGAGAAGCTCCAGTCAAAAATTACAGCTCAGACCTGTTTGATTTATTCCAATGTGAGCAGAGGTGCTGGCTCGTTACTCCTAATGGAGAAATTCTGTCATTGACTGTTATGGTCTGTATACAGTGAAATATTAAGAGATATTATATTTTTGAGTGACGCATCTCTTGGTGGGAGTACCGCTGTTTATTCAGCAAGTAAAACAAGTTTATCTACCTTTAGTATTTGATCTCACAAACGTCAAGATGACAGCTTCTTTTTCTCTTCCTTGAAAGCCATCCACAGATTTAATTTCCATGTCTGGATATCTGTGACGAAGGCATTGTCTTAACATATCCACCTGAAATGGCAAGGAGAGTCCAATTAAATTACATTCTCTAAACCTCTTTGCCATCACTGCAGCACTTTCATATGGTAATCTACACTTCGCCCATACTCCTAGACCTGGTAACAGATGGAGAGGTGGCACTGGCATTTGAATATCCTCCAACTACGCAATTTAACTACTCCCATCTGTTCTCTCTCTCCCTCCTCATCTTTGAAGCTCTCTCACGTCTCTTCTTCTCCCCATCCTCTCCTTGGGTGTTGCAGTCATCTACACACCCTGCCTGTCCTGCTACTCCGTTCCTTGACCACTTTGCTTCCTGACTTCCTCATTTTATGTCCTCTGATGCCCCTTGCTCATCCTGGGGGGCTTCAACATCCCTCTAGATAACCTAAACACCCCCAACCCAACCTCAAAATCTTCCCCTTAACACTTTCAGTGCCTGAGGGGTAGGCAATGCATTGCAAAGCATTGCATTACATACCCCTTTGACAACGAAATGGTTAACAACCTCCTTTGGTCTCAAAACACAGAGATATTTTACAGTTGCTGTATGAAGTACAGGATATTTAATTGTATATAACCCCAGCTTATTTCTAGGCTTTGTATTCCATTAAGTAAAAAAAACATGAATAATGTAAGATATTAAGTATTTCATATCACCACCACTACTTTCCCTGACGACAGCCCATTCTCTAAGTAAGAGTATTGACCTACTCAGCTTAGATGCTGCAATGGCAACTGATCAACGTGTTTTGTGCACTGACTGAGCTGTACTCACAAAGAGAAAATTCTCACTGAGTGTCACAACTATGTCATGTCAACCGACCATTCACTGGAGAAGGGAGACGGGGTGGGGAAAGAGTATATTAAACATTTAATATCCTTTAGTAGAGTGAATATTAAAGAGTTGTTAATTTAATACTTTAGAACACATTAAAATAAAACATTATTATCTCTTTAATAAGAAACAAACTCTGCTCTTTAACTCCACAGATGAAAGAGCCCTATCCAACCTATCACTTTGCAAGCTGTTAGAGACCTCTCTTACATTCAATGTCTGATAACTAATACTATTTTTTAACCCTTTGAGTAGCAAAGCAGAATGCACTGCACACCCATCTGTCAGTTCAACGGTTAAAGTGATAGTAATCTTTTATTGTGACCTGATTTATTCTGCAGAAAAAGTCAAATTATCTGTTCTTTCATATAATTATTTTTGAACATTCTTACAATTTTTGCCACATTCTCATGACTTCTTTAAAGGGATAGTAATACTTCGTTTTAACTTTATTTTATTTTGTAGGCATTAAAAAAACATGAAGAACAATATAAGTCTTATCTCTCAAACCTTTATGGTTTAAGAGATATTCACAAGCAAAGTTTCCCCCTCCCGCCCCTTTTTCCAGTGTAAGCCATCTCTTCTCAGATGTGAATGTGGTTGTAAGACCAGACAGATAACAGAAGGGGACAATCTTCTTCCTATGAGAACAATGGAGGCCCTGCCCCCCTTGACAAGTTTTTCAACTTTTTCCCTTATCTTAATTGAAGATTGTCCCTCTCTGCAGTCTACCTGGGCACTTCCCTTCTAATCTGGCTGAACAGGGGTGGGGATACTTTGCTTGTGAATATCTCTTAAACCATAAAGGTTTGAGAAATAAGACTTATATCATTCTTCATGTTTTTTAATGCCTACAAAATAAAATAAAGATAAAACGAAGTATTACTATCCCTTTAACTACACTACCAAGTCCTCTCTCTAGACTGGAAAAGCCTGGATAGTGATTTAAAGGGATAGTAATGGTTAAATTTAAGTTGGTTTAATATTGTAGACATTAAAAAAAGATTAACATCAATGTAAGTCTTATCTCTCAATCCTTTATGGTTTGAGAGATATAACTTGCTAAAGTTACCTTTTCCTGGCTGTTTTACTCAAGTCTGCCATCTAGCTGACAGCTGCAGATTCCAGTCATTTGATCAGACAGAGGCTCTTCAGCAGAGCTGAAATCACGCTATTTAGAAATAAATACTTCATTGGAACGGTCCACAAATTGTGCTTGCAAGCCAGGTACACTTTGTAGACCATTCCAAATTAAGTATTTATATTTAGATATCGTTATATCGGCGCTGCTGAAGAGCCACATCTGGTCAAGTGACCAGAATCTGCTTCTGACAGCTTTACAGCTCGTCAAGCAGAAAGGGGAGGGATCAGAGAACTTTATTTTCCTATATCTCTCATAACGGTTTGAGAGATACAAATAAGTGCAAGTACTCTCTTTTAATTGTATCTGCCATATAGTTAATACTTTTTTTCTGACATTACTATCCCTTTAATGTACCACTCTCCCTGCTGCCTAAAAAGAACTAGAAGGAATGAACTTGGGAGATGTTTGCTCCAGTCATTCTTACACAGCAAAGAGTATGGGGCACCCTGTATACTGTGAGTATATCCTTTTTGGACCCCGTGGACATCATGACTGACGCCTAAGGGATTCCCCTCACTGTAGTAGATACTGGTTTCCAATTAACTCTTTGAGTGCCAGAGGAGTACACAACGCATACCCCTCTGACACTCAAAGGGCTAAAGGGAAAATATCCTCATTCAATTAATCTGTAATCTGAGGAAATAGTATAGGCTTGTCTGCAAAGCCCCGTTATGTAGCTCAATAGCCATCTCTGTGGGTCAGATAATTTACCTCAGTAGCTATCTTGTCAGGAAAGCCTGAGATATAGATGTTTATGACTTTAGTTGCAGAGGAACAGCATGCAGCCCCCATAGACAGCAACGGGAACCTTCAGAGTCTTAACCACTGCTACCTACTGAAACTGTATTGCCACAACTAAAGTCTATTCCTTAACCCTTTGAGTACCTGCCGGGTATGCACCTCAGTGCTTTGCAATGAGCGGTGTATCCCTTTGGTGCTCAAGGGAAATCTATCATCTAACATGAAATAGAGATCATATACACTTAAATACTCTTTCCTTCAAGGTAACAACTGTATAACATGTCCCATTTGTTACCTGAAACCTACAATCTAGTCTTACATTTGCTCTGTGGAACTATCCATTCATCTTTGTGCAGGTCTCTAGGACCCCATAAGCACAGCAATCTGGAAATGTGTTATACTAATTATAATGAATTATTGAATAAATCAGTATTAGGCAACCATATTCACCCCGAGGGCTCCATATGAACAGAGGGGCAAGGAAAAAAAATTGTAGGGAACATTCTCATTTTCTGGCCATAGTAAGGCAAGTCGAGTGTTATTATAGTTAGGTGTTAGTTCTCCTTAACCCTTTAAGGACACATGACATGCCAGGACCGTCACGGTGGTTCCAGCACATAAGAACCAGTGACGGTCCTGGCACGTTGTGGAATTCTGGGCTGCAGGCTGCTCTACCATCCCAGAATTCAATCTGAAAAAAAGCTCAGTGGTACCTAATGGCCACCCATATGCAGATTGGGCAGTTGCTAAGGGGTTAAACAAAATATGCCAGTTTTCCTTTTACCATTATATGTTGAATACATTTATACCCGACTGGCAAAGAATCAATTATTTATTATTCACTCTTTATAGGAGTGCTGTACAAGTGTCCTGAAATATTGATGGTATCTCACCTGAAGATTGTAGGGTGCTATAACTGCAATATCACTTGGTTTAACACCAGCATTAGTTAAAGCCTGAATGTGTAAATCCACCAGGCGAACCTCACCTAATAAGGCAAATACAAAAGAGAAGAGGACTCAATGTAAATTAACATTCAGCTAAAGAGAGCAAATGAACTGCATTATTATCACAGAGAACAATTCTTTGGTAAAATCAATATTCAGTAACACCGTTAAAGGAGCAGTACATGTTTTACTGCAAATATATGAATTGTGCTTGTTTTCTAGTTAAAGGGGAACATTCACATCCCCAAAGATTTTCACTACTGCTTTTAAAATATAAAGCAATATCAGCGCTGGCTTTATTTATTTTCTCCACTGCCTAAGAGTGGAGACATTAATTGTTGAAATGTGGCACTTCTGCATTCTGGGGAACCATGTATGAGCAGAAGGACTTCCCACCTCCCTCCCAGCAGCCCCTGGGGCGCACGTTCTCGCTTCTCTTCGGAGCTGCATTTTTCTGGGCTAAAGTGACAGCGAGCTCTGTTTACCATGCTACTGAGGTTGCAATCTCAGTAGCATGGTAAACGGAGCTCGCTGTCACGTTAGCCCAGAAAAATGCAGCTCCAAAGAGAAGCGCGAACGTGCACCCCAGGGGCTGCTGGGAGGGAGGTGGGAAGTCCTTCCGCTCCATGCCGCACGTACACGGTGCCGCAGACCTGGAAGTGGCATATTTCAAAGATTAATATCTCCACTCTTAGGTAGTGGAGAAAATTAATAAAGCCAGCGCTGATATTGCTTTATATTTTAAAACCAATGGTGAAAATTTTTGGGGATGTGAATGTTCCCCTTTAAGAAAAGCAAGGCTACTCCCAACACTGTAAGATTTTCCTTTCAAAGTCATTACAGTTCAGTCTTTTAACCCTTTAAAACCATTTGAGTGCCAGAGAAGTATCAAAAGAATGGTGGTACAGTGTGTTGGATATCTCTTTAGCATTCAAAGGGTTCCATACGGTTCTGGAACTCAAAAGGTTAAAGACCAGGGATATTTTGCACCTTAAGAGCAATGGGAATAATCTTGGAGATACTTTCAAGATAGAAGCTCCCACTGAAGGGAATACTTGGAAAGGCAATAGACACCTATGAAGACATTAAAAAACACCTATCATCTTACCACTCTCCATCAACTATTTCAAACTATACATCTACCTTAAGTCCCAATTCATTAATGTCCTTCTCAAGATGTGACATCCACAACCGTACATAGTACTCCACTGGAGGCCTTATAAGTGATCTATAGAATAGTATTAGCACCTTTCTTTTACAGCTGATAAGGACTGCTAAGGGCTCTTCCTATAAACCCAGTATGCTGTTAGTGCCATCATCCAGGGGGTTGAAGATTAATTACTCCAATAGCAAGCACAAGCTACTAAGTAAAAACTCACCCTATGCACTATACATCATAACTTACCAGGATTCCCTTTAGACTGCTCATCTTCTACTTCAATTTCAAACAGCCCACAATGTGCGGTGTCAATCAGTAGTAATGGGATGCTGGTCTCCTCAGTTGATGCCACTCCAGGTAAGTCCCTATATGAAATTTCACACACAAATTCAGTGAATGAATGTTCCCTCGCCAGAGTTCAGATACCGATACCCCAATACAGAGGCCAAGGAGCAATGTCTAGTTTTGGAGGGAACAAACAAAGTCATAATCAGCTCTTGCTACTAACACCTTACTTTAAAGGAGCAGTAAACTTTTTTTTTTTTTAATGAAAATATATATATTGTATGGATTTTCCTATTGAGTAAAATAAGGGTAATCCCACTGCGGAGAGATTTATATTTCCAGAGTTATTACAGTTTAAACCCATGTTTTTTTACATTAGCAGTGCCATCTAGTGGTCAAATTCTACTTAGATTTCCTGTTAGATTCTAATGGAAAGGAAAGTCAGAAAAGTCAGAGACATACAGTTCTCCACAGAATGTGACAGAAACTGCCTGTCACTTCCTGTCAGTTAGAACTATCAGGAAGTAAACACAGTAAATTCACTTCCTGATTATTTGAACTGTTATAAATTTTGAACAAAACACCTGACAGCAGTGGGAGTAACCTTGTTTTATTCAGTGGGAAATTCTCTACAAAATATATGTTTTCATGAAAAAAGTTTACTGCTTCTTTAAGACTACACACAGGGCCTTGTGCACAAAAGAAAAATTGTTCAGTTGTGGATCAAACGAAATGTACCACAGCGGATAAATAAGCATTCCCAAACTTATTTTGCTTTAAATAGAGTTTTTAACCAGTTGAATGCTACGGAGGTCTTCAACGCATGGTAAAACAATGTGTTGGAGATCTCTCGAGTTAAAACGGTTAAAAATCCCATTTAAATTAATGTTGAATTTTAATGTGCCCTTTTGTTGCAGCTGGTTTGCATCAGAACTGCACCACTTTTCTTTTGGGCATAGGTCAATTAATAGGATATACATTCTTGGCATAATGACTATAGTGTCCCAGTATTCAAGGGGTTAAAGCCCCAATAAACAAGAAAGTTTATTGAATTCCTCCAGTACTTTTTAGTACACAGCCTCCCTGTATTTCCTGACCTAGTAGCCTACTGTTCTGACCTATGAGAAAACATTTCTATTGTGAAATTACAGTGTACAGGTCCTTCTAATCCTCATTCAAGTGACTTAGGGCTTAGGTCACAACAAATATTGATTTGATTTAGATTTTTCTTCTGTTCACTCACTTAGCATTTTGTTACTTGATAAAAATACACTATTAACAGGCTTATTTTTTAAAGCATTCTTACTTTACAGCATTTTTTTACACCTGCCTAAAACTTTTGCACAGTACTGTACATACAGTACTTAAAAACACTACAAAAAATCCCTACTGTTTTAAATTGGGCTTTTAATGCCACGAATGCTGGAAAGATGTCCATTGCAGTGCATTGGAGACATTGCTAGCATCCAAGGAGTTTAAAGCTCAATTTAAACAAATGGAGATTTTTTTTCCTCTGTAGTGAAGTTGCGGTACCTAAAAATTGATCCATAGTTTATTGGTACATTAGCCTGACTGTCTATTACTCATTTACAGATATCTGCAATCTGTGCAAAAAAGACTCACCTGAGCAAATGATGTTCAACAGAAGAGTGTGCGATTAGCTTCCCTCCATACAGTGCTTGTGAGGCCCAGTCCATTATGGAATGATGCATTCGGTACTGCACAGTCAACATTTTCACTACTGAATCCCCGTACTTGTCAATCACACGCTCCATCAGACTAAGAGACAGGCCATTGGCTGCAGCTCTGTATAAAAGAAGGAATACACATTCAAAACCACACCTCTACAAATCACATCTTGTAAAAACGTTTCTGAAATGATAGCCTCCATGTTTAATCAAAAACGTGGTTTATAATTGGAAGTAAAAGATGGGACTGAAGGAAAACTGCACAACAGGTAATAAATGTCTCAATTTGTGTACCCTTGAGTGCCAGATCAATGTCTAGTGCATTACCAAGAAACACCTTGGACACCTCACTGGTACCCAAAGGATTTATTTAGGTAAGATTTCTTCATATAGCAATCAAACATATCATTTGGGTTAAATGCAAAATGCAATAGAATAACAAATCTTGGAGCAAACCGACTGCACCATAGGGGACATGAAAATTTCTGTTTATTTAAATTGGGCTTTTAGCCAATTGAATGTTAGAGAAACTTAGATGAGAGTTGGTACCGTGTTAGCCGTAGAAATACAGGATGCAAAATTTTTTGTAAAGTTGATACCTTTATTGGCTAACTAAACAGATTTAAAATGCAAGCTTTCAAGACTTCTTAGGTCTCTTCCTCAGGCATGTTATACCTTAGGTATAACATGCCTGAGGAAGAGACCTAAGAAGTCTTGAAAGCTTGCATTTTAAATCTGTTTAGTTAGCCAATAAAGGTATCAACTTTACAGAGAAACTTAGAAACATAGATATTGATAGGAGGAAAAAACATCTGGCTCAACCAGTCTGCCCATTTTCCTGTCCCTAATGTAGTGAGATCTGCCTAGTATTCAACGAGAGAAAACACCCTTTTAAAGCAAAGGATGTTTGGGGAATATTTACTTCTCCCCTATGTTTGCGCTTGAAAGAAATGTATCTAATCTTCTCTTAAATGTATCCACTGTATCTGCCATTACCATATCCTTGAGCAAGGAATGATAGAATTTAACAGACCTTCCAGTAAAAAAACCCTGAAGTTGAAACCTCCTTTATGCTAATCACAAAACTGTCACTGTCCTTTCCTGCTAATGCAGAACTGGACTACATTATTCAGTATGAATGTCTATTTCCTGACAAGGTTCTCTGTGCATCAAAGAAATTTCCAAAGTTTATCCCTTTCCTATGGATAGAGTTGACCTCTGGTCTGAAACCCCTAGCAGTGGATTTGGCGGTTTCATAGTAGCATACTACTTTACCTGTCCATAGTGCGGCTCTGCTTCAGGATTCCACCGATAAAAAAAATTTGATTCACTAACCAGATTAATTTTTTCGAGCTAAGTGACTGTTTGCAATGCACCTTTGCATCAGCTTGGGCTTGCAAGGCAATGTAAGCCTGGCTAATTCAGATCCTAAAAGATATACAGAATGACATACATAAGGAGGAAGTTTACTTCAGGATGTCATGGTATATACTGGCAAGTCAGCTTTAAACATTGCCAAGATAGCGGCTAAATGCTCTGCTACTTCTGTGACGGCTCACCATACTCTGGCTTAGAATCTGGAATGCTGATTAGGCTTCTAAGAAATATTTAGGGATTTACCATTTAATGGTTCTCTTATTTGGTCCTGAATTGATAAGATGGTCAGTCAGGCCACAGGGAGTAAAAGTCCTGTAAGAGTGATTTCAGGAAAAAGAGTTCTGTTTATCGATCTAGTGGTGTCTTTCGAAGTTCCCCACGTTAGTCTTGATATGCAACGTTTACAACTTCCTTTGGTTATTTTGAAAAGTCCAAGTCCACCTAACCTCAGAAAAGTTAGATGCCAAGTCCAAAGATCCCAAACTGTCCTCTGCATGAAGGTGGTCCCACAAATCTTCTGCAGGGCCTTCCCGTTTAGACAACGCAACAGCAGTGGCGTACATCAAGCATCAGGACACCACAAAGAGCAGAGCTGCCTGGAATACTACTATGTGTAAGGCTCTGTCCACTGGATATAATCCAGGCATAGAAACCTGGGAGGCAGATTATCTCAGCAAACAGACCATTGATCCTGGTGAATGGGAACTGCATCATTCCCCTTTAAAGCTATAATTAGGTTTTATTACAAAACAATAGATATTGTAGGGTTTTCCCTTCTGAATATAACAAGCGTACTCCCACTGCTGGGAGATAGTTGATTAAACATTATAACAGTTCAAACTAGATCGATTTCTTGGACTTTAAAAAAAAAAAAAATAAAAATAAAAAAATACGGTTTCATTTGATCCTGTGAAGAATTTATATCAATCGACTATAACACTCTCTAAACACTGAAACCCAGCGGTATTGAGACTGATGCACTATAAAAAACTTGAGTAATTCTAAACCAGGTGAACCATTGGGAACAAATAACAATTATCGTATCTCCCAATGATTTAAATGAAACTTCTAACAACTCAAATGAAACAGTTGGTTTGCTGCAGAATTACTCCAATTCTCCATTTTACAATGTGTGTGTATGTGTGAGAGAGTGTGTGTGTGTATTTCATGTTTATGCTGGTATTGTTCAGAAAAGTTAGATTCCAGGTCAGAAATGCATTCCCTACAAAACCTGCATGTTTTATAATACTAAACTGATAAAAAAATAAAATACATTTTTCAGATTCGGCTTAACCCCTCAAGGACCGGCCACGCATGTAGGGTTGCACCGATACTGGTATCGGTATCGGTGCCGATACCAGCATTTGCGCGAGTACTTGTACTCGCGCAAATGCGGCCGATGCCAGCACCGATACCCTGTGTCAGGGTCGGTGCTGCAGTGAGGGAACCGGGGAGCTGCTCACAATGCTCCCCGGTTGCCTCTCTCCCTCAAGTAGCGTATGAGCGTTGCCGCGGGTTACCATGGCAACGCTCTGACGCTGACTTCTGCCGGGGCTCGCGAGAGAACAGCGAGCACCCGGCAGAGGAGAGTATGGGAGGCTAGATGGGAGCGGGTGGTGAGAGGCAAAGAGGGGTGAAAAGGAGGGAGAAAAAAGGGACTAAGAAAAAGGGGGAAAAAAAGGCAAAAGGAGTAAAGATCAGGAGACAAAAGGAGGGGAACTAAGAAAAGGCAAAAAAGAGGGGGGATCAGGAGAGGGCAAGACAGGCAAAAGAGTGGGATCAAGAGTCAAGGAGGGGGACAAAGGGGGATCAAAAGGAAGAGAAAAAGCCAAGGCAAAAGCTGAAGAGGGGGAGAATGAAGTAAAAGGTAGGAATCAAGAGGGGGAGAAAGAGGCAAAAGGGGACAGTCAAGAGGTGGTGTGTGTGTGTGTGTGTATATTATATATATATATATATATATATATATATATATATATATATATATATATATATATATTATATTATATTTCAAGTACTCACCAATACTTTTTTGAGGTCATTTGCCAGTTTTCCAAGTACCTAAAGCATATATATTATATATATAATATATGCGCTTTAAGTACCTGGAAAACTGGCAAATGACCCCAAAAAAAGTATCGGTAATTGGTATCGGCGAGTACTTGAAAAAAGTATCGGTACTTGTACTCGGTCTTAAAAAAGTGGTATCGGTGCATCTCTACACGCATGCACAAGGCTGGCACTTAAGGACCACGGACCAATTTTTTTTTTTTTT
Source organism: Rhinophrynus dorsalis (assembly GCA_037306005.1). NCBI lineage: Eukaryota > Metazoa > Chordata > Amphibia > Anura > Rhinophrynidae > Rhinophrynus > Rhinophrynus dorsalis. Next base: position 446,198,157 of record CM074722.1, on the reverse strand, counting down.
TCCACTATGCGATTCAGGGCTCCTCGAACGGCGTGCAGGCGCACGGGGAGCCCTGAATTCCATGATGTACATGTACATCCTTGGTCCTTTAGGGACATCCACCTCATGATGTACATGTACGTCATGGGTCGTTAAGGGGTTAATTAGAAACTTTAGTTAGACCTACCAAACTAGCCTATGGAGTCTCACCAAAAGTGACAATCAGATAAACGGAACAGGAGATATTAAGGTTTAAAGTTCTAAAAAAGAAGCACGTTTATGATAATTAAGTAATTGGTGCACATGGTCAATAGACAGCATTTTACTAGAGGAAGGGTTATTTAGGTTATGGTAGGCTGCCATCTATTAGCAATTGAAGGAACTTACTTCTGAGGGGTTCAACCCTTTGGTGTCAGAGAGGTATCCAAAGCATTGTGTTACAACGTTTTGGATACCTCTGTGGCACTCATATGGTTAAGATATCTCCCACATCATTACATTTGCTACACTTAGATATTTTCTCACAGACCCCAACATACACTGTTGCCATCCCAGTCTCATTTTACACTACTAGCAGCCACTGATACCAACATATACTGTCCCAGTGTAAGACCTCTAGCATTAAGTTGGGTAAAAAGCCCCAGTTAAAGAAACCAAACTTTGTATTTGATGAATTTGGGTTGTTCCAGAACTTCAGCACTTTAAGAAAAGTGGCAGAGTTCTGGAGAAAGCCAACTGCACCAATCCGAATATTTGACAAACTACTGGGGCCATTGTATTCTGGCTCTGAGCAAGCACACTGGTTAGTGCATGGAGGCAGGAGAGAGCGATAACTGAGCTCATATCTCAGCCCCCTGCCTCCTAAAATTGTGGGTGTTAACTTTTAAGAATGTAGAGTAACATTGTTTGTCTCTCATTATTTGGTGCCTGAAATACAGAATGGTTCAAAATGTAAAGAAAAGAAAATGTTACATTTTTTATCCAGTTGCTAAATTTTATAAGATCTACTCATTAACCCCTTAACAACCGGCCATGCGGGCATGTTGCGGTCACTAAAGGACCAGGGAGCATTTTTTTTTTGTGTGTGTGTGTGTGTTTCCGGTTCCAGACTCCCTGAACGGTGTGCGGCGTACTAAGACCGTCAAGGGTCGTTAAGGGGTTAAAAACTCATGTTTTGGTGTTTTAGAAAGGAGAATTAATACTAAACTTAGAACCATAAGTATTAGCTGGTGGAACATAGAAAATGTACACTCCACTAATTTTGTTGGAATGACATTAAAAAAATGAATGTTGTGTGGGTTGTTCACAGAAAAATACCAACAATTGTCAATTGGCTATAAGCTGCAACAACATTGTGAAAACATGCTCTAAAAAGGCTTAGCAAATGGGGCTTTTAACCCCTTGAATCCTAGAAATGTCTCCAATAAATTGTGAAACAATGCATTATAGACTCAATGACATTAAAGGGGAACTACCACCCTGAAAAAACTTTATGTTAATTAAGTCTTCATCTGGCGACTAGCTGCTTAGTAGCGGCCAGCTCCAAAAGGGACTGACAGCGCAGGCGCACGGACGTCACTATGGCAAGATGTCCGTGCTTCCTGCTACTGTCAGCCTCCGAATAAGTAGAAAATCTTTGAAACCAGGTAATATTTCTGGCGACTAGCGCTACTAAGCAGCTAGTCGCCAGATGAAGACATAATTAACATACAGTTTTTGCGGGGTGGTAGTTCCCCTTTAATGGGGTTAAATGTTCCTCTTAAATTAATCAGCTTTGTTATTTGTCCCCTAAAATGCACATGGTTTGCCCCAGAATTGCTAAAGTTTGTTTTAGCACAGTGCAGCCTGACTGTATTGATAATGACAACAGAAACCCAGTGGTTAACAACAGGCATGTCACAATACATGTATCACAACACCGCGTTCAACTTTTAATGACCCTGTCACATGCCAGGTCACCATATTTTTCCCTTATGGACCGGTAGCGGTCCTGGCATGTCATATACTTTTTACTTAAAGCTCTCCTGCGGGAGCGATGTAAGTAAAAACGGGGTCTGAAATTGACTGCTCCAAAACCGGGTGGTCTCTCTCAGATCCCTGTTCGGCATGCTGGTACAAGTAAGAGGTCACGTGTGCCGGCAAGTCAGCATACATCAAAGCAGTCCTTAAGGGAAGGTAACTTCCAAGGACCACTAGTCCTTAACCCCTTAAGGACTACGTGACGTGGTATGACCGTCACGGTCCTTATACCCTTAAGGACCAGTGACGGTCATAGCACGTCACGTACTTTTTACTTACATCGCTCTACCGGGAGCACTGTAAGTAAAAACGGGGCCTAAAATTGATCGCTCCAAGATCGGAGCGATCTCTCTTAGGCCTCCAAGCGGCGCACCGGTACGCGTAACAGGTCACGTGTACCGGCGTGTCGGCAAAGATCAAAGCGGTCCTTAAGGGAAGGTAACTTCCCTGGACCGCTGGTACTTAAGGGGTTAAGGAGTGACGGACCAGTGGGGTGTGCAATACATTTCTTCTCAGCACATTACATACCACTCTGGTCTTAAAAGGGTTGATCTGACATATATTCATTGAATTAGATTGCGTTTCGTCACAGAAATCTTAATTTTCCAACTACATGTGTTTTTTTAACACTTGTGCCTGAGCTCCTTGGATCTGTTTTCCAGATAATTTTCTGTCAGGGACTGGGAAAGTCGGTACAATGATAAAATGTAGAAAAGATACAATGCAAAAAAGATAGCATACAAATCACTCGATGATGCAGGGACAGTGTTACATTGTATCACTGTTCTACTTTGGTCAAGAAGCTTTCTGGAAACCGAAATCCAGGGACCATTCTGTCTGGGAAGTAAAACAGTGAACATAAAAGGTGAGGGTGGAAAACAAAAGGCAATTACACTTTACATATTCTGTAGGTGGATAATATGTAAAGTCAAAATAATGGGTCACTATCCCTTTAAACAGAAACCCCAGCACAGGCCAACACAGCCTTCTTACTTGTGAGAAATAATCGTGGGTGGTAGCTGTTTATGATCCCCAGCCAGAATACACTTTCTTGCCTGCAGCAAGGAGATCCAGCAGCTTGCCTCTAATGCCTGAGCGCACTCATCAATCACCACCACATCAAAATAATTATCGGGAAGCAATTTCAGAGGGCCATCTAGTGAAGCACCTGGCAAAGAAAACAATTTGAAAACAGATCAATGTGCTTACAACTCAGTCATTTTCAAATGAACAATTATTGGTAATTAGAATAGAAATATACTTTTCAAAATACACGTGCTATATACAGGTGGACTAAGGCCAAGATTCTGAGATCATTAGGCAATCTGTTTGCTTCATAGAAAGCCACAGAGCCAAAACAAGCCATCCCGTTTTGTGAAGTTGGCATCAGTCCTGTGTAAATGTTTTTTTAAAGGAACACTAACATTGAAACATTCACAGATATATATTGTCATCTTTCTCATACCTTAAAATAATTTAAAGGGACATTGAGGCAGATATACTAAAACAACTGGATAAATTCAGCAGTAAACCAAATGCACCACAGTAGACAAAATCCTCAGACTTAAAAGGGATTTTATTTAACCTTTTAAATGATAAAGAGGTTTCCAGCATACTGCTCTGCAATGAATTGGAGACCTATGTAGAATTCAAGGGGTTAAAAGCCCCAATTAAATTCAGTGGAAATTTTGGGGATGTTTGTCCCCCAACAGTGCAGTTCGATTCCCCCAGAATAGCTCCAGCGCTTCTTAGTACTTCAGCATTAATACCAACTAGTTTCCATTCTTCTGTGAATTTATTTGGGTTCAACAAATTCAGATCTCCTGCTGCCCCCATCTTCTTCCTTTAACCCTCTCACTAATAAAGGCGCACCCTTTGATGGAAATTTTTAGGAGCAGCAGGACCTGAAAGCATTGCACTGGGTTTCAGCAGCTGACATCATTGTAGAAGAGGTTGAGAACAAGGATTATATCTTGCTGCCATAATAATACAATTTTGAAATCACATCTCAAGTTGTAGGGTCCATGCAGGGCACACTCCTGGGTTTGAAATGGACACAGTAATGTATGTGGGGGCAGAGCATGACTACAGTATACAGAGCAAAGTCACACATGCTACAGCCAGTCATTCCCTGCATAGGTCTGCTCACTCAACTAACTGTACTATACAACACAATTCATTTAGCCCTCTTCCACACTATCACGGAGTGACTTGATTAAGTTAAATTCCCTGCGTAGACCTGCTTGTTAGGCCGATGGCTCCCCGTCACCTTTCTTAACTCGTATGGCCACTCCCCAGGGGAGGGATGGCAACTTGTGGCCCAGGGGGTAAATTCAGTCAAGTGGCCCATTTCTATATAGCTCAAGCCCACTGTTCCAGCCCACCCCCTTTTGTTAATTTTAAAATTAGCATTAATGTTGTGAAGTAAGGCAACTGATACCACATAGCTTACAGCTGAAATGAGGCTACACTAGTGCGCTCCTACAAAGCTTGCAATTTAAGTAATTCTACACTAGTTATACTATAGAGCTTACAAGGGAATGGGTTATGCTACTAGTGTAGCTCCATTTGTATTGTTCCTCTGTGGTATCACTGGTGTAGCTCCATTTGAATTGTAAGCTCTATGTTATTACTAGTGTAGCTCCATTTACAGCAACAATTGGGAGATTTAGTGAGGAGTAGTGGCCCACCAGCCCAGACATATGACTGGCCCAGGGGGCAATTGCCCCCCTGCCCCCCAGGCCAGCCTTCCCCTGCCACTCCCTACTCTCTGTCCTGGTCTCCCTGTGAAGAAATTGCATTGACAGCGTCACTGGGAGAACAGCACACATGTCACAGAGGTAAGCGATGTGACTAGGATTCAGCGTGACGGTTGTCTGACGTGGGTAGGTGGGGGTTGGAGTCCGCAGGCACTGTACTATATGTGTTATTCTGCGACTAACAGTGCGACGCTGGAACAAAACTGAGATGGAAGATCGTGGACAGTGAAACAAAGCTCTGTGGCTAACATCTGATAGTTGAAAAAAAGCTGGCGTAGCAGACACTATGTGTATCAGTGTGACTGTAAATGGGTGTAACTGGTCATAATAATTACAGGTATTAAAAAAAGGCTGCTTCCATTTTTGCCCCTACTCTAAAGTGCATAAACACTTTTTATATTTCCACCTTCTGGAAATGCTTATGTACTTCAGCTTAAGGATAAAAATTGCAACCAACCCCTCATTTGAAGCAGCTGGTTATACAGTTTACACAATGGTGAGACTTGTCAACCTTTTCTACATACCCATAAATGTTATGACCAGATCATTTAAAAAAGGTAGGTGCTTTTGGGTTGAAATTAGAACATAGAGTTTTTTTTGTGTCTTGGATGGGGGGGGTGAGAGGACAGGAGATTAGGAAACTTTATTTTCCCTGTCACACTCCACAGTAACTAATGATGGGAGATTAAGTGGTCTCCCAATATTAATATTCTCAGGAGTACCTTCACATAAAGGCAGGACCTTTGGACCACTCTCCTGCAAATGAGGGTACTGTACCCCTTTGGGCCTGGAGGGTGGTGGTTGGGGAGATTGGAGCTCCTTCTGGTACTCATTCTAACCACATACCCAGTAACTATACCCTAAGAACTAAGGTTAGGTGATCAAGTGACCACCCAACATTATTACTTCCAGGAGTACAATTATCTGAAAGAAAATTGATCCTACTTTTGAATGAGGTTACTACTATACCTTTTAAAAGACTCAGATGGGTGGCAATGTATACACTTTTTTGCGCTCCCAGCATAAATAAATAAATAGGAAGGCCAATCTAGCCTGAATGTTGATAATAAACCTATACATTTTGTACCTTCTAAAACCCTGTGAGAGCTTTTGTGATGTTTATAACTACACAGTAGCCTGACAAAAGCACCCAGGCACATTTCTCCCTCTGAGTGCTTCATTTTTATTTTCATGGTCAGATGACCAAGGAGGTACCCTAAAGCATACTCTTGTACCCAAATATGTAGAGGAGAGCAATGGGGACTCCTTATAAGCCTCTAGGAGGAATGTGTTTAATGGGTAAAGTTCGTGCCATGTGATCGATAGACAGATAATGAGACGATACACGGGGTGTAACAGTTGCAGTTAAGGGGAAGAGGATAATGAAAGGCAGTGAGACAGAGAGAGATGGGAGGCAGAAACTGATAATGGCAGGGGAAACACCTTCTTTAAAGGGATAGTAATACCTAAAATGTAAAAAAAATATGTTGTAGGGTTTATCCCCCTGAGTAAAACAAGAATACTCCCACTGCTGAAAGGTGTTTAATTCAAAAGTTATTAATTTTCAAAGTTGAATTTTTTAGGTGCAATATCACAGTGGCCTAAAATTTTACAGTGGCGCTGTTGCTACACCATCCTATGGAGAGTTATGGTCCTGAGACCAGAGCTGTCCATAGGATCGTGTAGCAACAGCGCCACTGTACAATTTCAGGCCACTGTGATATTGCACCTAAAAAAATTCAACTTTGAAAATTAATAACTTTTGAATTAAACACCTTTCAGCAGTGGGAGTATTCTTGTTTTACTCAGGGGGATAAACCCTACAACATATTTTTTTTTACATTTTAGGTATTACTATCCCTTTAACCTCCTATGTCCAATGCATTGAACATCCCTCTGCTCATAATGGAGTTATGACTTATATTTCATAGTGAACATGGGGGTATGAGAGGAGTTGAGAAGTCAGAGCAATATTCTTCAGAAATGTCCTTTATAATATTGTTATGTTTATGCCAAAAATTCTAACTTCATGTGTCCACCTTCCCATTTCATTAGTGACACTGGGTGAACACCTGCTATCAGCATCGATATTGGAGAGGTCTTCTCAGTAGTTTCTATCACTGATATGCCACTTCAGGGTGTTTCAGAGCTACTGATCACTGAGAATTAATGGGGCACATTCTTATTGATCTATCGCTCAGTCCTACAACAGAGGGGCATATCAGTAATAGTAACCTCTCCAGTACTCATGCTAATAGTAGGTGTCAACAAGATATCATTAGTGACATTGTGTTGGGGACACATGAAGATGGATGTCTTAGTGTAAGCAACAAATACAGGTAAGTTTAATTTAGTGCTCCTGGCACCCCCTATGGTATGGTATGTCAACCCACAGTTAGGATGTACCATTTTCCTTGGGCTGGCACTAAGTACTGAATATTGTAGGAAATTCTGTAAATAGTTGTGTACAATAGTCTAGGGGTAAAAATGCAAATGACTCCTCATTTGATGCGACCAGTTGTCGTCTTTGCAAAATTCTATGATTAGTTAATGTTTTCTTCATTTGTGTAGTATTTACAACCACTTTAGTATAGGCAAGACATATTTGAAAAAAATAGAGATTATAGTTGTTTTGTGCTTGTGGCAACCGCTTCATTATGTCAGCTTAAACCAATGGGTTGCCATTTTTTCTAGGAAGAGCAACAGCTAATGAATACGGTACAAAATCGTATTTACAGATTTCAGTACTTTTGAAGGGGTGGAAGTGTGTGTATGTATGTATGTGTATATATATATATATATATATATATATATATATATATATATATATATATATATATATATATATACACATTTCATTTAATGCAATCCTTTAGAAACATTTATGCACTCTAGGCTAGGGATAGAAGATAAGTGACCCCCCATCAATTGATGTAGTGAGATTTCTATTTTCAGGAAATTAATGTTTTAAGGGGGTTTAATTTGAAGTTATGGAGTAATTATACCTTCAGACTGTTTAGTGCATTGTGGTTATCGTCATGAAAATGATACTTTGGGGCCCCAGGGATTTACATACATTTGTGAACTTATACATGTTTATAAGTGTACCCTGAAGATAAGGAACATTCATATTTCATACTTTGTTTGTTTGTTATATCAAGTTTGTTTGAGATGTTGTATAGTAAGTTGTGCTTCTCTGCAGAGTGGCATGTACTGTAAAGGATGAAAAGTGCCTCTTTTTCCTTTATGCGGACTCAGCCAGAGGACGGTAATAAAGTTAACAAGGTTAAACAGAGGCATCGTATGAGAGATGTGTTAAATCCCAAGCAGAAGAATAAAGTCTGTAAAAAAGGTGAGAAAATTTTCTTTAGGTATATTACTGAAAAGAGAAAAGTAAAGGAGGCATAATAAGAGTAATGTCTGAAAATGGTACATTTGTGGAGGGAGATAAGGAAATAGCTGACTGTTTAAATAATTATTTCTGCTAATCTTTACAGATAGTTATGAAGAAAAGGACTTCCATGAAGAAGGGGAACTGTTATTGTTAAACCAGCGGACACTAGTCTGTTTCCAGGGAATGAGGTGTTACTGATGTTATAAAAACTGAAAGTGGGTAAATCAGCTTGCACAACCTGTAGCTGAGCTTTTTAACCAATCTCTGTTGACAGGAGTGGTTCTGGACAACCATGAAATTGCCAGTGTAGTGACACTACACAAAAAGTGGCAGTAGGGAGGACTCCGAAATTACTGGCCCATGAGTCAGACATCACTAGTTGAGAAATGAATGGAAATGTTATTGAAAGCAAGAGTTATTTCATATTTGAAGTATATTACATGCAAAAACAATGGCAGCATGGCTTCAAAACAGGAAGATCTTGCCAAACATACCTGGTTGAATATTTTTATTTTTTTGGTTACTCAAGTGATAGACTAGGGAAGAGTACTAGATGTAGAAAATGTGGATTTTGGTAAAGCTTTTGATCATGTACCACACAGTAAACTGATTCATAAGATGCACAGCATGGCACTGATCTCAAAGACAGTTGATTGGATAAATAATTGACTTAAGGGCAGGAAACAGCATGTCACAGTCAGTGATATTTATTGAGAGGAAGGACAGGTGGAGTGCCACAGGGATCAGTGCTAGGGCCTGTTAGTTTCATTAGTGACATTATTGGCGGTATTCAAGGTACATAGCCCTTTTTTTGCAGATAATATAAAAATCTGCAACAGGGTTGACTCTCCAGGAGGGATAAACCAAATTCATGAGGATTTAGGAAAAATGTAGGAATGGCTAAAGGTATGAGGTCTAAAGCTTAATGCTGAAATTGCAAGATAATGCATTTAGGACACAGAAACCAAGAGGTGAACTACAGGGTTAACAGTACTGCACTGACAAACATCAGAGTGGTGGTGGGGAATAAATAAATTGCCACTATGCAACCCGACAAGGACTCACACTTTTCCAGTCCAAAAATGAAAACAATATATAGTCTGGCAAATCTGGACCCTATGTACAAAATAATAATTTTAATACACACAATAAAAATATAGACATAGTTTAATATAAACCATATGTCATGCGTCCATGCACACAGTATAAAAATGTTCTACGCATAAAGCAATACACCAAATGCTATCAGCCATATGCAAAATGCTATACACAATACACAAAACACCAAATGAAAAACACTATATGCCAAACTCCACATGCAAAATGTCAAAATCTTTACGCTAAACGCAATACACCAAACACACAACGCCATATGTCAAATGTATGCCAAACAACATGTGCCGAAAGCTAAACGCACAATACGCAAGACACCAAACATTAAGTGCAATATGCAGAATGCCAAAAACTATACACCAAATGCCAGTCTAAATAGCAACCACAAAACACTATAATCCAAATGCTATACGTGCAATGTTATACTCAATACACAAAATGCCATACGCCAAAGCCATACACAAAACAAGATAAGCAAAATGTTATACACAATATGCCAAATGCTATACGCAAAAGACAATACATTATATGGCAAGTGCAATATGGCAAATGCTCTACAACAAACACTCTATGCAAAACTTCAAAAGCTATAGACTAAATGCTATATACAAAAAACTCCAAACACAATATACAAAAAGCCAAATGCAATTCACCAAACCTTCTACACCCCAAATGCTAATCGCTAAACACATTATGCCAAATGCAATAAGCCATCAACACAAGGCAAACCGCCATCCACACAATGCTATATGCAAAAAGACTATACTGCCTGTCTCACTGGTGGAAGGCAAACAAATCTCCACAGTGTTACGATTCCTTTTTGGTCCTTACCGACTTCTGTTCTTCGTTCATTTGGATTGGGATTCCATTGGTCAGAAGTTCCTATTTATACCATTGGTGCCTATCCTTTGGTTCCCAATTACTGTCTGTTCAGTGAATTCCTGTTGATTGTGTTGTTCCTGATCTGACCTTGGTTTCTACTCAGTCATCCTCCTTTCTCCAGTCCTGATCTTGGCTTGTATTAAACATGCTCCAGTCCTGACCTTGGCTTGCTTTCGACATTCTCTGAACATCATTCTCCTGATGAGCTTTAGTGTGGATTCGCCCTTCTGTGTAAGCTAAAAGGACTGTCTTCCTTCAGCTCCATCTCTCCTCTTCGTCTGGGGAGATTCGCCTGTTTGTATAAGTTTACCAGACCTTCATCCATTCAGTGTAGCTCACGATCATCAGAGGCGATATTCTTCAGTCTGTGCATCTTCTTCAGTCCACATCTGCCAGTGTGTGTCACAGAATGATCGCCTGTCTAGAATCGTTAGTCTGGGTCTGTTCACTAGCTACTCATTCGCCAGATTGCGCCAGACTTATCGCTTGTAGAGAATCAACAATGTGAGTCTGTTTGCCAGACAAGCATCAGCCAAAGGGTTTCAGAAACAGACGGTCTTCCTAGAGCCTGTCTATTGGGGTCTGTCCTACTCATCATTAATTTCTCAGCCTGAATTTACTTCTGGCAGTCAATCCCAGTTCCTACTATTACTCTAGGGTCTCTGGGGAATTCCTCTGAGCAATCTATATAAGGTGCTTGTGTTACCGATCCTGGTCCCGGCCCAGGCTCAGGTGGGGTGAGACATCCTCCTTCTGAACTAACAACTTTAATCAGGCTTCATCCACAGCAAGAGAACATCCGCAACCGTCAACTTTCACTAGCCTTGCATCCTAGCCAGTGCACGCAAGCTGCTTCTTTGCAGAGTTTCTCTAGAGCATTACACACAGAATATTTCCAACAATGCCTCAAGTGAGTAAAAGATAATAAAAAAACAAAAAAAAAAAAAAAAAACAAAAAAAAAAAAAAACCTTACCGACTCTGAAAGGCAATTGTAGTTGGGTCACATATTTAAATACATGTATATGACATTTTCAGAATAAAAATTACCACTCCGTCAAATTTAGAATCAATATTATCTATGATTCAGAATGTGTCTTTATTAAACATTTGGATGCTGGAGTGTAGAGACATCTCCAATGTAATGCTTTGCAATGTGTTGGAAACCTCACTAGAATCCAAAAAGTTAAAACAAACCTGCATACAATATGTTGGATAGCAAAAAAGATGCAGTTTCAGAACTCATTCTATAAGAAGTACAAGCAGATTCTTCAAACACCACTGATCAGATATATCAACAAGCACAAGTTCCAGAAGCGTTACAGCATGTCTCAGTTATGGCTGCTATTAATATTCTTTAGCAAACATCTCACACACACACAGTATGAATCACATAGTCTGACATTTATTTTCATTGCAAATCAATGGCAATGATAAAAAGAAAAGGATCTCTTGGAAACGAATAAAAAAAAAATGTGATTAAACAGAGTACACTGCCTTGAGTGACAGCATGACTAACCAGTGTTTGTTGCAAGGATAACGTTGGCCTGTTTTATCGTATTTATCATTGCTGACTCTTCTCGCTCTTTCAGCTCTTTCCTAAGCATTTTGATTTCTGTTTTAAAGCTGCTTCTCTCTTCTTTATGGTGCAGTTTTCTCATTTTTGCCTTTAAAATAGTAAAATAAACAGTATTATGACCAAGCAAATAGATCAATGAACTTTAAAGAAGCAGTAAACTTTTCTAGGACATACTTGAAAATGAGAGAAATCTCAATGTATTCTTCCTGGGAAAACATTTTCTAAATAAACAAACAATTATAGACCTCTTCCTAAATGGAGCATTTTAAAGGATCAGTAAAGTGAAAAAAAAGAAAAAGAAAAGAAAAACATATTACAGGGGTTGCCTGTTGAGTAATACAAGAGCAATTTCACTGCTGGCAGTTTCTTTATTCAAAAGTTATAAATGATGAACATGTTACCATCAAGTTCTCAGATCTGCATTACAATGCTACAGAATAAAGGTCTTGCAATGTGTCAAATACTCCTCCTGAATTCAAGGGGTTAAAGGAGAAATTGTAATTTTACGAATTTTCATGCAGAGTGAAAAAAGGGTATTCATACTGCTGGGGGGTGCTTCATTAAAGGGGAACTACCAACTCTTCAAGAATTTAACTTCGATTAATCCCCATCAAGCTGCTAGTTGCCAGATGGGGATTTATTGAGGTTAAATTCTTGAAGAGGTGGTAGTTCCCTTTAAAAGGTTATCATTGATTTTTTTTTTTTTGTGGCCTGTTAGCTTAAGATTATGGGATTCTTGTGTGCTTACCAATAATTTATTTTTCTTAGTCCATGTGGAACACAGAAACCATGAGGTAAAGTTCCCTCCCCCAGGAGGGCAGGGCACTTTAACAAAAAAGGTCTCAGAGGCAGAGACTCTCTGCTATATCCACTTTATCACTGCTTGGACAGTTTTAACACATAGCAAAGAAACAAAAAGAAAGAAAAGTGGAAGAGAGGGAATCCCCTGAACTAGTGGACCCAAGAGGAACCTCCTATGTGTGTTTTTTTCTCTGGGAGGGAAGTCCTGTGTGCCACATAGGCTAAAAGAAATGTACTTAAACCGAACACAAAGTACACAAAAATCCTCTTCTCTCATATGGCATATGTGAAATGCAGGAACCATGGGGATATAACAAATCATCCACCTAGATTCCAGGGAAAGAAAGAGGAAAAACCCCTCTAAACACAGACCAGTTCTAACAGAAATGAACTGGTGCAACACGAACCTCAGGTGTCAACCAACACTAAACGACCGCCAAAGAACAGAAATCAAAATGTTACGGGACAAATGATATATCAAGAATGACACCTACACAGGCACAACAGCCTATAACACCTTCCGGCCAAAACTGGCTTCAGCCAAAGCCAGCACATTACCACACAACTTTTAACAGATGTGTGAAGAAACATCCACATTACTGCAGTACACAGCTGCTCAGCAGAAGCCTGATCTTATGGGCCCAAGATGCGCCCATGACCTGGTGGAATGCTCCGTAATGCAAAAGGGCACAGGCTTCTTTTTGAGAATATATGCCTGGTGAATGATTGCCTTAATCCAAGAAGCCACTGTTACTTTAGATGCAGCATGGCCTGCAAGAGAACCCTCAGGGATGACAAAAAACCAAATCAGATTCCTGAAAGACTGCAAATTGTACAGTGGAGCTGTGCTGTTGCTACACCATCCTATGGACATTTGTGGTCCCGGGACCAGATCTCTCCATAGGATCATGTAGCAACAGCGCCACTGTACAATTTCAGGCCACTGTGATATTGCACCTAAAAAATTCAACTTTGAAAATTAATAACTTTTGAATGAAACACCTTTCAGCAGTGGGAGTACTCTTGTTTTACTCAGGGGGATAAACCCTACAACATATTTGTTTTTTACATTTTAAGTATTACTATCCCTTTAAACAAATTCAGCTTTCACTACATCTACATTTGTGCCCCAAAGCGGCTGGTGTCAGATGTTTGGAGGTCAGAAAACTCACTCTTTTTCCTGGCTTGAACTGGAAAGCAAGCTGAAAATTTGTGACTCATAGCCTGGACTGGAAGGCCATCACTAGGGTCAATGGTGGCAGGGGACTGGTCTCATTTCAGACTTCAGTTCTGCACCCCTTCACAACACAGCCCAGTCTACATTGACAAGTCTTTTCCTATGGCACTACACAAAACAGTTGCCCTTTAACCCTTTCAGTGCCAGAGGGGTACACAACGTACCTCTGAGGCACCGAAAGGGCTAAAAGCCAGTTATTCATAGAATACAGATCCTCTTTAAGTAAGTTTAGGATGTACATTCATAACAAAGACAATCAAGAATGTTCAACCCAGCAAAAAATGATTTTAACCCTGTGAGTCCCAGAGGGGTACGCCAAGCATTGCTTTGCAATGCGCGGCGTACCCCTCTGGCACTCAAAGGGTTAAATTGCAAGTAACATTTCTTTAAATAATACTACAGAAAATAATAAAAGAATAATAAGATAATAATAAATGGAACAGTGTACTTACAAAAGTATTGTCAATATCTTTCCTGATATCCACTACAATCTGTGCATTGTCACTACGTGCCAATACAGCATCAAGAGAGTGGTGCTGCAAAGACTCAAGCAGACGAGCAGGGTGCCCCAGGCGCAGTATCTTCTCTTTGTATGCTGCCAAACGCTCCACTAAATTGTCCACAGCAACGTTTGAAGGAGCACAGCAAAGGACCTTAGGAAGAAAAGCAACTTATCATTTACAGATACCTTAACCATTTTGTGACCAAGGTTTTTTTTTTCTTTTTACACTAGAGAACCTGAGCAATTTGGTGTTTTTATTATGTGATTGTTCAACCATATTCCCTTCTAATTCATACAGTACACCCACACAATTATATATTGTTTTTTAACCCCTTAAGGACCAGCGGTACAGGGAAGTTACCTTCCCTTAAGGACTGATTTGATCCTTGCCGATGTGCTGGTACACGTGACCTGTTACGTGTACCGGCCCACCGCTTTGGGGCCTAAGACATCGCTCCAGTCTTGGTCAATTTTAGGCCCTGTGACGTGCTATGACCGTCACTGGTCCTTAAGGGTATAAGGACCATGACGGTCATAGCACGTCATCTGGTCCTTAAGGGGTTAAGGATAATTAGGGCTTATATTCGTTCATACCTCCAAAGTGCCCCACCCTGGTGTCCCTCTTTTAGGATATCAGACTGAGGTGTGTATATAGGTTTATCACATTGCTCCACGGATTAAAGTTTGTTTAAACCTCAGTATATGTTTATAAATTATCATGTGCAAATAAAATACATTAAATACATTGGTCTTGCTCTAAATCCTTTATTCAGCTACACAAAGATGTGTCAGTAGGTCATGAAGTAGCCAGCTCCGCTCTACCCATTAATCCTGCTCCAAGCACCATAAAATAAAATAAAAGTAGCCCTCTTTTGGCCATTTGATCTGTTGGGAATGCTGTTCTCAGTTTGTCTCTTGCTCTCAACCGCAGTGAGGACAGAGGCAGAGAGCAGATTGCCTTTGTCACGTGGCTCCACTGGAACATGTGTTCGCTGTAGTAGTGCACATGTGCCAAGCCCCCGGGGAATGGCTGGAACTGACTGCTCCGCAATGATCACAGTGAGCCCAGAGGGGCGCTGCAATCATTAAACAAGTATGTGCCAAGACCATCATTGGTCCTCAAAGGACCAAACTGTGTGACAGTCATGAAGTGTCATTTGTCCTTATCTGGTGAAAGAAGATCTGTCACCTTTACTAGTCCTCATCTCAAGTGTAGTGTCCACATTGACAGGATTTGTATGAATATTCCCCAAAATTTTCCATTCCTTTGTTGGAAGCAGATTCTGGCAGTGGGCAGAAGTGAAGCAATTTTAGGATACCCGAGACATTAATTAAAGGGATAGTAATGGTTAATTTTAAGTTGATTTAATACTGTAGACATTAAAAAAGGTTAACATCTATGTAAGTCTTATCTCTCAAATCTTTATGGTTTGAGAGATATAACTTGCTAAAGTTAACTTTTCCTGGCTGTTTCACTCAAGTCTGCCATCTAGCTGACAGCTGCAGATTCATTTTAGCAGACAAAGGCTCTTCAGCAGAGCTGAAATCACGCTATTTAGAAATAAATACTTCATTGGAACAGTTTACAAAGTGTGCCTGCAAACCAGGCACACTTTGTAGACCATTCTAAATGAAGTATTTGTCTTTAGACATCGTTATATCGGCGCTGCTGAAGAACCGCATCTGGTCAAGGAACCAGAATCTGCTTCTGACAGCTTTACAGCTCGTCAAGCAGAAAGGGGAGGGACCGGAGAACTTTTAATTGTTCTTTCAATTGTATCTACCATATAGTTAATACTTTTGTTCTGACATTACTATCCCTTTAAGCAGGCTGTTATGCTAGAGACCTCAGCTCTGCTGAAATTAGAAGTGTCCCTAACTACTGAATAAATAAAAATTCACTCAAAACATTACACCAATTGAAAACAAAGAGCAAAAATGTATAGGTAGTTTAAATAGGTATTAGTTTAGAGACTAAATACTGTGTAGCTACAGGTCCACAAGAAAGAAAAAAAACCCAAAAACAGTTTATAGAATATCTCTGTCCTATATCATGATAAGAACAAATGCTTACTTTCTGTATCACTGGTGAACTGTTCTGCACCTTTAGTGCTTTAGAGCTTCCCTACCAACTACCCAAGTTGCCTTACATAACTTCCACAGAAGCCATCTTGGTACACTTAAAAAAACTACCACGATCAAGGCAATACCCTTAGATAACTCCCACCAGTGCAAGCAAGGAATTAAAATAACTATTTAAATCAATGATTCAGTTGGTTTACCCCAGATGTTTTTGAGAACGTAGCCCACATGTATAACAAGAGCTCTCTACTCACCTTTAATCCCTGTTTCACAGCCTGAAGGATGATTTCCACTACAGTTGTAGTTTTCCCTGTACCAGGAGGTCCATGAACAACAGCGACTTCTCTCTGATTCAGAGAAAAGACAACGGCTTCCTTCTGGGAATCATCCAAGGAAAGATTGAAAAACTCCAAAGGTCCTGAAATCACATTCAAAATATACACTGAATTATCCATGTATTTGCCAAACATCACCTTATAATAACAGTGCTTATCGTCAAGTATGTTGGGTGTTTTGTTTATTAATTAAATCGATGTATTCTCAGCTCTGCCAGGATCCTGAGAATCCCCAGTATCATTTTATGTTTTTATGTGAAATCTTAAAAAACATACAGAATCACTGAAAAGTAAGCACTGCTTTGTTGAGCCAATAGCATACCGATATGCAAGCTTCCTACAAGCTGCTTCCAGCTGCCATTACAATTTTGGTTCCATGTTACCAGTTAATTAAAAGTGCCATTTATTAACTCTTTGAGTGTCAGGTGTATGTGCTGAGCACCCCCCAATGGCACTCAAAAGGTTAAACTAGCACTCAATAATTTAAAGTAGTAATAGACATTAAAGCGGAACTTTCATCTAAGCACAAGTTTGCTTTAATCCATTTATTATACAGATTGTAACCGCGCTGTGTTTTGTTTAAAAAAAAAAAAAAAAAAAAAAAAAAAAAAAAAACCCTCGATAGAAATGAAGTTTGAGGGTTTACCTTTTCCCTCTTGACGTCTTATTCTGAGCGGCACAATTTGTGCCTAAGAGAATACAGGAGAGATCCTCCTCCCCGCTGGTCTGTCAATAAGCTGGAGAGCTCTCATTGGCAGAGATCGATATCTAGCCAATGAGAGTACTCCAGCTTACTGATAGACCAGCGGGGGGGAGGATCTTCTGTATTCTCATCGGCAAGATGGTGCCAATCAGAATGAGGAGAAGATGGAAAAAGTTAACCCTCAAACTTCATTTCTAACGTGTGTTTTTTTTTTTTTTTTTTTTTAAACAAAACCCAGCACAGTTACAATCGGTATAATAAGTGGATTAAAGCAAACTTGTGCTTAGATGAAAGTTCCGCTTTAATTATGAAAAAAAGATATATCGTTGGGATGTTCCTACTGAGTAAAACAATGGGAGTACCGTTGCTGGGAGATTTTTCATTTCAAAGTGATTACAGTTTAGAGTGGAATTGTCAGTTTATAATAAATTGATAATTTTGAAAAGTGTCCAAAATCAACCACTAGTCATTTTTACTTTCAAACAATATTTTCTGAGATATTTAGCTTTATTTATTTGTCAGTAAATTTAGACACTGCTGGGGGAGATTAACGAAGTGGTGATAAAGTGGAGATGACTTCTCCAGTGATATCACTTCTCCAGTTCCAATGTTATTCTTTGGCGCCTATGCACGAAGATATCTGGAGATCTTAGTGAATAGGCTCCAAAGAATAACATAGGGACTGGGTGTCACGGAGTGACTAAGAAATAACAACACTGACAAGTACAGATGAACTTAAAATAAAACTTTATTTTAAATACAATAGCGGCAGCAAGGATGACACAGTAGTGGCAGCAATGAATGACACAGAGTGGCAGCAATGAATGACACAATAGTTGGCAGTAATGAGTCAAACAACAGTGGCAGCAATGAGTGACACGATAGTTGGCAGCAATGAGTAACACTTTCACAAGGCCAGGGAGGAACAGTGAACTCACTTTCCTCACCCTTCACTAGGCTAGTGCGATAGGCCCACGTTTGTACCCAGATGATAGAGTAACTCAGGTAACGGCAGCGAGTAGCTCCAGACACTGGAGCACACAGTAGTGACTCTAACTCCATCACCTCCACGAGGCCAGGGGAGGACAGTGCAAGACACTTCCTCAACCCTTCACTAGGCAGGTGTGGCTAGTCTCTGTATGGCCCTAGGAACCTTCACAGACAGATGGGAGGACAGTGCATAGCACTACCACAATCTGAGTCGGCAGGAAAATGAAGCGCAACTATACCCTAGGGTATACCGAATGCAAAGTAAATGGCACTGAAGGCTAGGTAAGGCAGCACAGAAACCGAAACGACCACGGGAGGTCAGTACATGGACTGACTGATAAAAACACTGCTAGACGTAGCAAGCGTAGAAATGGGTAGGCACAGGCAGCAAGGATCCCAATAGCCGAGGCTCGGTAGCCAAGGCTGGTAATCGCAACTGGAGCGCTGCAGAGGTAGAGTAACCGAAGGCAGCCAGGGACCAGAACCGGAACGGGTAGTCAGCCAAAGCCAGAGGTCAGAGCCGGATCGGGTAGTAAGACGTCGCCAGCGGTCGGAGCTGGATCAGGAAGTCAGACGAAGCTAGAAGTCAGAGCAGGAACGGGTTGTCAGACATAGCCAGGAGTCAGAGCCGGAACAGGTAGTCAGACGGAGCAGGAGTAATACACAGGAACAGCAATGGACCAACACAGCACTAGGCTCAGGTACAACACGAAAGGGCAAAGGTAATAGGACATGCTGAAGTTTAATAGGCCTGGCAGGTGAGCGGAGAGATGACATCACAAGCACAGAGACCTATAAGAACATCGACTCCCATAGAGCGACAGCCAGCAAGTAACAATGTTTCTGTTACAGCTATTACCCACTGGAGGCAGTCACGGCACTGTGATACTGGGGAAGTGATAAACTAGAGAAGTCATCCTCATTTTATCACCTCTTTATGACCGCTTAGTGAATCTCCCCACTGGGGTTCTTGTACGAACTGTAAATAAAGCTAAATACCTTATAAACTATTGTTTTAAATAAAAAATGCCTACTAAAAATATAGTTTACCTTTTGCAAGATCTTTCAAAATCACCTAGTTCTTACAAATTGAGTTACAATGTTATTTACTTTTGTAGTATTAAGGTGCCACCTGGTGCCCAGACAGTTTGTCTGTTTCTTTCCATGGAAGGAGCAAGCCAATGGCTATAGTTCTCCATAGAATGTGATACTAACTGCTTCATCATTTAGTGACAGTTTAAACAGTTATAACTTTTGAATAAAGCAACTACCAACAGTGGGAGCGCCCTTGGATTACTCAGCAAGAAATTCCTGTAATGTTTTTTCATAATAAAACCAGACTTCATTTAAAATGCCCCATGTAAATCAGAGGGGATTTTAGGACTCTTATTTGTTCCCACTGGTGCAGCTGGTTTGCACCACAATTGCTCCAATTTTCTCATTATACATGTGACCCAGTGTTCTGTAGACTGCAATGGCACATGGGAGTGAAAAATGTGACTTGAGCAGCACCTGAGAGGCTACCATGCCTTGAGCAAAACACTTAATTTTGTTCTCTCGGTGGGTGTTTGTCACACTTTTTTGTTCTTGTAGCCTCCCTAAGTGAAAGTGTATCCCAGGCATGGGCCCTTGCTTCCATGTGCCTAAAGGGAATCAGCTGCACCCCACTGACGAGGTCCACATAGACTGAAACGTATGTCTAAGGTTACGGTGCTTCTCTTGTGCAGAGGATTTGACTGCCATTTCGGAGCTGGATTGTCTGTGGGCGGGATCAGACTGATATGAATATGGAAATTTCCTCTCTGCAATGGCACATGGGAGTGAAAAATGTGACTTGAGCAGCACCTGAGAGGCTACCATGTCTTCAGCAAAACACTTCATTTTGTTCTTTCTAGATGTGCATACATCACACTATGTTTTTGTATTCTTAATTCAGCAGCACTGCAGAGAATGTTACAACTAAAATAAAATAAATCCACAAACAAAATTACAAATAAAAGAGGTTAATCTACTATGTACCTGATGCAGGAAAAAAATAGTACAGAAAAGTACTTCTCTCAATGTACTGAAACCATCATGAGCAGTTTGACACTATGTAATAAATGTTAGTCATTTTTATTTAAAACAATGGTTTATAAGATAATTAGCTTTATTTGTCCATTAGTGGATCTCTGGAAGGCAATGGTCCACTGCTCCCCATCTAAACTGTCACTTCCTACCAGGAATAACCAGCTAATTCACATAAACCAGTGTTTCTCAACCAGGGTGCCGTGGCACTTTGGTGTGCCATGGATATCCACTTAGGGTGCCCCATTTTATCTATAATGCGTTGACAAAAATGTTAATGTAGACTTCCAGCTGTATATTTTAAGGCTATTACAATGCACAATATGTTTATTTTAGTTGTGAGGTTTAACAATAACTGTATAATTATGTTTTTTAACCTCCATTACAACCTAGACAAATTGCATAAAATGATAGGGGTGCCCCGAAAATACCAGACTGAGTGTTATGTGTGCCTTGAGCAAAAAAAGCTTGAGAACCACTGACATAAACTGACAAATAACTAAAGCCAAATATTTCATAAACTTTTGTTTGAAATAAAAAAATGGATAATCAAATACAGGAGCTTTCGATTTCAAAATCCCGTTTGTTACAAAGTGACAGTTACACATTCTATCCAGTTGTGGAAACCTATCCCACCAGGAGAAAATAAATAAAGCTAAATATCTCATAAACAGATTAATTATGGAGAAGAAGTCACCACACAAATAATTCAGTGGCCATTAGGAATTTCTGCTCAGATTAAAATAAGTGGGTTCTTTTTATTAAAGGGATAGTAATACTTCGTTTTATCTTTATTTTATTTTGTAGGCATTAAAAAAACATGAAGAACGATATAAGTCTTATCTCTCAAACCTTTATGGTTTGAGAGATATTCACAAGCAAAGTTGCCCCTCCCGCCCCTTTTACCTAGTGTACGTCATCTCTTCTCAGATGTGGAATGCAGTTCATAGACCAGACAGATAACAGCAGGGGACAATCTTCTTCCTATGAGAACAATGAACGCCCTGCCCCCCTTGACAAGTTTTTCTCTTATCTTAATTGAAGATTGTCCTTCTCTGCAATCTACCTGGGCACCTCCCTTCTGCTCTGGCTGTGCAGTGTTACATCAGTAAAAGGGGCGGGAGGGGGATACTTTGTCATTGAATTACTCTTGAACTACAACTCTGAAAGAATTGAAATAACACTCTCCAAAGTCCAAATACTATGATGATTAATTAGACCTGCTTTTATTATGAAACATTACTATCCCTTTAAGAGATGCTTTTGTTATATACAGTGCCCAGTTAGATACAGGTCTTACGTGACTGTGCTGAGCTAGAAGGTGCTGAAGAATAGAACAGGACATCGATCAAACTGGATGCTGGCCCAGAGTGGTACTGACTTAGATTAGTCAAAGCCCTATAAAGAAAAAACAACACAAGGAAACAGAATTTAATAATGATCTAATGGAGATGCATATAGAACATGAGTGTATTTGATTGACACATAGCTCATCTTTCATCCCAAAAAACACTTTGGCTCATGAGTACAAAGGCAGTGCATTGGAGATATCTCTAAAGTTCGGAGGGGTTAAAAACCCCATTTAACTTAAAGGGATAGCAATGTCTTAATTAAATAAAAAGTAATATTGTAGTGCATAAAATAAGAAATCCATCGGTGCTATTCCTATCTCTCAAACCTTTACGTTTTGAGAGATAGAGCATTCTAAAGTTCCCCCTCCCTGATGTTAGCTGTAAAGCTGACAGACGGAGATCCAAGTTGGCCGACTTGAGGAGGCTCTTCAGCAGAGCCGCAATAGCACGAATGAAAAAGAAATACTTCTTTGGAACTGTCTAAAAAGTGTGCTTGCAAACCAGGCACAATTTGTAGACTGTTCTAATGAAGTATTTCTTTTTAAATCACGCTTCTGCGGCTCTGCTGAAGAGCCGCCTGTCAGTCCCTGGACCAGGAACTCCTGCTGTCAGCTTACAGCTGACGTCAGGAGAAAGGGAGGGAGAAGGGAACATTAGAACACTCTACCTCTCAAACCATAAAGGTATGAGAGATACGAATAGCACCGATGGATGTATTATTTTACACAATACAATATTACTTTTTATATCATTAAGACATTACTATCCCTTTAAAGGAAAAGTTGATTTATTCCCTATAGTGACGTTCGTTTACCGGAGTAATTGTATGTACAGTAATCACACTGAGGCTCATGTATCAACATAATGTGGTGCAATTCTGGTGCAAACCAAATGCACCATAAGGGGCAAAAATTCCCATTGATTTAAATGGGGTTTTAACCCCTCGAATGCTAGTGTCCTCCAATACATTGCTTTGCAATGTGTTGGAGAGCTCTCTAGGATTCAAGGGGTTAAAAATCCAATTTAAATCAATTGGTGTATCTGGAACTTTTAACCCTTTGAGTAACAGAGGGGTGCACAATGCATTGGGGAGGCGTTGTGTACCTCTGTGGCATGCAAAAGGCTAATTACAACATATTCTATTATATTCTCCTGATGAAATAGCCTGAGTGCTATGAAACGCATTGATTTTTAAACTTTGTTATAATAGCAGTTAAAGATTATAACATATTATAAACTGATACAGGCACTCACATATTATTCAACCTTGATCATCATCTGCCCACCGGGTGCCGGTCCTCAACAAACAACAAATCTGGAGAAACTGGACGCACTCACGGATATGGGTTTAAAATTTATCAATGTATTTGAAGTTGTTTCACAGCATATCAATAAACACAATTAGCACAGCAACGTTTCGATCTCCCCGGGATCCCATGGCTTGAGAAAGATCCCGGGGAGAGGATCGAAACGTTGCTGTGCTAATTGTGTTTATTGATATGTGTGAAACAACTTCAAATACATTGATAAATTTTAAACCCATATCCGTGAGTGCGTCCAGTTTCTCCAGATTTGTTATATATTTTATATTATATATATATATATATATATATATATATATATATATATATATATATACAGTAAAGACAAGACTGCACTCTCAGGTCTTCTAAGAAGACCTGAGAGTGCAGTCTTGTCTTTACTGTATTTGTATATTTGGCATTATAGATTGCACCCAGGCATTATACATTGAATTGTGAGTGCTTCCTATACATGACTTTGCTAAATATATAAAAATATATATATATATATATATATATATATATATATATATATATATATATATATATACATACATATATACACACACACATATATATATACATACACACACATTTTTTTTTTTTTTTATAATGGTTAATAAATACTGTTCGTATACGGGTTTCTTTTATTTAGTTACATAGCCCAAGTGTCACTCCGTTTGCAACTATATATAGTCCTGTTCATTTATCAATTGTTTCTGATCCAACATCGACAGAGACCGAGTGAGGGCAGTTTTAAATTACCCTCATGAGCTATTCAAGCCCCAGGTTGTGAATTAACTCCCAGGCCGTCAAGTCGAGTGAGAAACTCGATTATTCCTCTATATTATTGTCCTGCATGGTGTACTACAGAGACGTGTGTTGGATACCATCAATCACTGATCCTGTTAGGCTGAGTGAGGGCAGTTTTATCAATTGACCCCACAAGCTCTGGTTGCTTGTCTGCCTTTCTAGCCGGTCAAGCACAACTTTCCACAAGTGAATGTATTCTGAATCAGAAGCACCTTAATTGTAATTGGAGCTCTAGAATTTGTTTTTTCTATAATCAAACATTTCTGAATTCCACCTGGAAACAATTAGGACTGCCGAAATTTGTATTGTATTATATTGTATCATGCATTTGCTTGATTAGTTTAAAACAGATCACACTATGTGTTGCAATTTATTTCTCTTTCATGTTTGACACAATACGTTGGCCTTTTTTGGATTCACTGTCTCTGGAATACGACTACTGATACATTGTGTACATTGTACATATCTATAAGTGCCTCTCAAGCTCTGGTTTATGAGTATACATCTTTGGATATTACCAATATCCGATTATACTGTCTTTTTGGAGATATTTTTGACATTGTACTGATGAAATTCCTATTCATTATAGTATTCATAATTTTTTGTTGCTATTTATAAATTGTATAGATTGAACATTGTATATTACACTGTGCTCCCTCTGTAAATTCTCTATTGGTATTGTATTACTGCAGGGCTCAAAATTTCCACTTGCCACTAGCCAATGGCGAGTGAAAATTTAACCCTGGCGAGTAGAAATTCAGCCCTGGTGGGTATATTATGGCTTGCAGTGGCGAGTAACTTTTAAGGTCTGGCTAGTAGCAAAGGACTTCAAATTTTAAGCCCTGTATTACTGTATTATTGCACCATTGCACTTTTGCCACTTGCTTTTACTATAGCGTAGATATACATACACGATTTGTTATCTGGAATAATTTAGTTCTCATTTATTTGAGAGATTGAGTATTACACGTCTTTCAAACATATATATTTATTTTGGTACTTTCTTGTTATCCGGAACCATTTTCAAAACCAATTCCTGTTGTTCTTATTTCCTGTCAGAATCTCAAACCTAATTCCTGTCAGAATCTGTTGTTGTTATTTCCTGTCAGAATCTTTTGTAAAAATGTTTGAAAAATGTTTTGAAAATGGTTCCGGATAACAGGAAAATATCATTTATTTGATTCATATCTAGTGTGATTTATAAAAAGATCTGACACTGCTTAAAAAAAAACTAAAGCAGGAACTTTACTTTTTATTTCTTTTGTAGGTCACATCGTTAGCTAATTTTAGAAGTCGGTAGGTAGTCTCACTACCCAGATTTAATGAGTCATTATTGGACTCATCAAAGGCTACGTTAACAGTCTTCTGTGTGATGCCAGCCACAATCCCTGTACCAAGTGCTTCGCTGGGGCTGTTTGACTCATAGAGTCCCACGATGTCACCTGCAACAGAAGACAAAAGAGAGGGTAAATACTATCGAGTTTTATATCCCTTTGAACAGGAGTATGCAAAACATTGTTCTGCAAGACTGAACTACATCCTGGCACTCCATCATATATATATATATATATATATATATATATATATATATATATATATATATATATATATATACCCCCTCAGAGCTTCTCAACCGCACTCCTCAAGAATCCCTAACAGTGCAGGCTTTCTGGATTTCCCTACTTGAGCAGAGGTGAATGAATCAGATGAAAATATTCAATAATTACACACCTGTACTCAGTCAGAGAAATCCACTAAGCGTGCACTGTTAGTGGTACTTGAGGACAGCAGTTGGGAAACTCTTCTCTGCAACAGGGGTAGTCATCCCTGGTCCTCAAGAGCTACAAACCGTGCATTTTTTTGTAATATCCATGCATCATAACAGATGGATTGCCAATGACTCTGTCTGTTTAATTGATCCACTTGTGTGTTCGGCAATGATATCCTGAAAACGTACTGATAAGGACAGGGGTTGGCTATACCTGCTCTGCAGTTACTGAAAACGAAAAAAATGATCAGTCAAGTTGTATATACTTTTCAGTGACAGAATGATTGCAAAGCAATGCGTTGCGTACCTCTCTGGCACTCAAAGGGTTAACATCACCTGGACCTTGGCCCACGTACACGGCTTTTACACTTGTCACTAATAAATGTACTGAAGTCACTCCCAGTTCTATTAATTATTTGAGTGGCAGAGGGGTATGCAATGCATTGCTTCACAATGTGTTGCGTACTCTCTTGACACTTAAAGGGATAGTAATACTTCATTTTATCTTTATTTTATTTTGTAGGCATTAAAAAAACATGAAGAACGATATAAGTCTTGTCTCTCAAACCTTTATGGTTTAAGAGATATTCACAAGCAAAGTATCCCCCCCCACCCTGTTCAGCCAGATCAGAAGAGAGATGCCCAGGTAGACTGCAGAGAGGGACAATCTTCAATTAAGTTAAGGGAAAAAGCTGAAATACTTGTCAAGGGGGGAAGGGCTTTCATTCTTTTCATACAAAGAAGATTGTCCCCTGCTGTTATCTGTCTGGTCTTACAACCAGATTCACATCTGAGAAGAGATGGCTTACACTAGGAAAAAGGGGCGGGAGGGGGAAACTTTGCTTGTGAATATCTCTTAAACCATAAAGGTTTGAGAGATAAGACTTATATCATTCTTTATTTTATTTTGTAGGCATTAAAAAACATGAAATTAAAAAGAAGTATTACTATCCCTTTAAAGGGTTAATTTCCACTTGAATTTGATTTTAGCCTTTTTTTTTTCAAGTTTTCATGTTGACTTTAGTCTGACATCTTTTTTTTAATTTGGTACTGTGACAAACCTGAAAACATAAAGTGGGTCTGACACCCTAAGACAAATTTTGGCTGAGTTGCGGAGAATTAAGACCTATATGTTGCATTAGCCATTTTTTCATGTAAAATAAATTGTCTTTAGAAACTAACCTTTATGTTTTCGTGGCTTATTGTAACATGCCATGTTAGCTCCCTGCAGAATATGCTAATTAGTTATATTTGAGGCCAAATGTATTGCTCATTACACTGTTCAAAATGCCCCCAAAGTGTGGCCTCTGACTAGATTCCTTCACAGCACAGGGAGGCTGATGCATTAAGTAGAAGTGGTTCAGTCCAATTACATTATATGTAAGAAATATAATTCCCATAATTTCAATTGAATTAAATGGAGCTTTTAACCAAATGAATGCTACAGAGGCCTAAAATGCACCGAAAAGCAATGCATTGCATTCAAGTGGTAAAAGTCCCATATAAATCAATGTGAATGTTTATTTCATTCCAATAGTGCAACTGGTTTGAGCCAAAATAACACCACTATTTCATTAATACATCTCAGAAATATTTATATTATAAACAAATGGCTAGTACACCCTATAAGCAGTTTTTATTCCTCTTTAAAATTAGCTAACCATATCTTACAGTCACAGGTTCACTTTAATTTAATGCATCCCCAGCAATGTGTAATACGTTGACACTATTAAACAGGGGTCTCAGGTTACTGGAATCTCTTTGGCTACCAGTGAGTAGCTCTCCACTACAATCAGGTATCAAACTATCTGACTAGCCAGAGACAAGTCCAGTGGTTGAAATGTTCTCCTTCCACAGCTTTCATCCACGGTACCCAACTAATCAAACCAGGGGGAGATGAACGTATTAACCCACATATGCCAGCAGATTTGGAGGAATTTAGCATGGCATGAGGAATGGGGGAAAAAAAAAAAAAGCTGTGTTCATCCCCATAACAAAGGAGATGTTAAGGACTGTGCTAACCACAGGACAATCGTACTAATACCACATGCAAGCAAAGTCCATTTAAAGATATTACAAAATAGACTAGAACCATACTTAGAACCTTACTTGGGAAAGAAATGACAAAAGAACAAGCTGGGTATAGGAGAGAAAGAGGAACAAGAGACCAGGGGCTGGATTCAAATGCAGGAGATAAATGTTACCTCCCATTTTATAAAAAAAAATCCTATTGAAGTCTATGGGGATACCTGGAGATAAAAGCAGAGATAAAATTAGCACCTGCATTTGAATCCAGCTCCAGATCTGTAACATAAGACAGATTATGGAAAAACAATAGAATTTCAAGAGGATGTACACCTATTGTTCATAGACTACAGAAAGCCCTTTGACTGTGTACATAGTAGAATGTGGCATGTGATAAGAAACATGGGAGCTCCAGAACACTTGACAATATTTATCAAATACTTGTATGATGATCAGAAGGCAACAATTGGGGTCAAACTTGGAGAAACAGATTGGTTCACTTTGAGAAAAGGTGTGCAACAAGGCTGTAGTCTATCACCATATCTTTTTGTCATGTACGCTGACTACATCATAAGAAGAGTGTGACTGGATGAGATGTCAATGGCTATCAAGATTGCAGAACATAACATCAATAATATCATATATGTAGACTAGTGTAAAAGCCAGTGTACACGGGCCAAGGTCGGGTGATGTTATCCCTTTGAGTGCCAGAGGGGTACACAATGCATTGCTTTGCAATGCGTTGCGTACACCTCTGGCACTCAAAGGGTTAAGAGGTTGTTCCTGCTCTGCATCCTGCCACCAACGCAGTCATGCACTGTAGAGACTGTCCGAAAGCAAAGAATGCTCCCAGCACAGAACTCCCAGCATTCTGTGCTCCCAACATTCTCTGCTCTCAGCACAGAACTCCCAGCATTCTGTGCTCCCAACATTCTGTGCCCTCAACACAGAACTCCGAGCATTCTGAGCTCCCACCATTCTCCCAACATTCTGTGCTCCCAGCGTTTTGTGCTTTCGGGCAGTTTCTACTGCGCATGATGGCTTCTAACATTCTAGCGAATTATAATATAGGATGACAGGCCAATACCTTCTGAAACACAACAGGATCTGGAAGAGATTCTAATGAAAGTAAAACAAGAAAGCACAAAATTCAGACTTGCCCTAAACATCAAGAAATGTCATGTCCACTGCACTGATAACTGAATTTTGTGTGGATGGCGACAGCACTGAGGTTGTTAACACATTTGAACTACTCTGATCGGCCATTATACGTGAGTGTGTTTGTGCCAATGGGATCCAGAGAAGATTGTCCCTTGCAAGATCTTCTATGGTTGGATTGTCCAAAATCATAAAAGACGGTGATGTCTCACAGACAGCTAAAGTCAAATTACTGTTGACATTGGTATTTACCGTTACCCAGTGTGGATGTGGAAGCTGGACAACAAAAAATAAATAACTAAAAAGTGAAAGTAGAATGATTGATACTTGTGAACTCTGGACATGGAGGAGATTACCGAGAGTCTGCAAAACAGAATAACAAATCCATTCTGCTTACTTTCTGTAAGCTACCATGATGAAATACTAGCAGAAATATTCTGGCCATGTGATGTGATCTCACAATTTCCTGGAAAAGTCTCTTATGTTGTGCAAAGTAGAAGGCAGTAAGAGAAAATGTGGACAGCTTAGGAGATGGATTGATGGAATCCAGGAGGACACATGACTCGCAATGCAAGTGCTGTGTAACAACATCCAAGACCGTACAAAGTGGAGAGCTCTAATCTACTTAATGGAATGTGACGATGACCCAGCAGTACCTCACAGCATTTTCCAGCAGCCTTGGATAACCACTTATTTACAGAATAATCTGCATGCTTTATCAAAACTACTTATATACAGGAGCGTAATGGCAGAGGGTGCAGTTATGCCAGAGTCAGCATCCAGGGAGGGCCCCATCTGCCCCAAGGTCCAATAGGTTCTAGTTAAGCATCTGGCAAAAAGTTTTTGCATTTGTGGGACCAAAATATATTTACTTAGATGATCTCCAATCTCTACTTACACCACTGGTTATATAGTGCTGTGGGCAGTATGTGCTGTCATAGTAGGTGAGAGAACATGGGGCCACAGAGTGACTCCATATTTACTCACCCACTGTAACACAATTTGCAGACTCATTAAATATTTTAATAACACAATCTAATAACTTTAAGCTTGCAAAGTAACATTAGATAGCGTCCTTAACAACGCATGATGTACATGTTCGTCATGAGGTTGCGGTCCCTAAAGGACCAACACATATATGTACGTCATGAAATTCCGGGCTCCCCATGCGGTTGCACGCCGTTCAGGGAGTCCGGAATCGAATGGTAAAAAAAAATGCTCCATGGTCCTTAAGTGACCGAACCGTGCATACACGGCCGGTCCTTAAGGGGTTAAGGATGGGAAAGAAATATCAAGCAGAAAATCGGGAGCTCAGTGAAGAGTCAAATGATTTGTCTTTTATAGTAAATGCAAATTTCTTCCGCTAAAAATGATACATCTTGTAACAGAATTTAATCACACTGAGCTGCTACAAAGGTTACATATTTTCTATGCAGTACTTTGTTATTGGAAGGTGAGGGAATACACAAAGAGACGGTAAAGGCAACTTTGGAGATGGTTTAATGCTTACAGTTATAATTTCATATATTTTCAGTATACGTTTTAGAGTAGGTTGGTACATCTTTCATTGATTAAAGGGATAGTAATACTTAAAATGTAAAAAAAAAATGTTGTAGGGTTTATCCCCCTGAGTAAAACAAGGGTACTCCCACTGCTGAAAGGTGTTTCATTCAAAAGTTATTAATTTTCAAAGTTGAATTTTTTAGGTGCAATATCACAGTGGCCTGAAATTGTACAGTGGCGCTGTTGCTACACGATCCTATGGACAGCTCTGGTCAATTGACCATAAATCTCCATAGGATGGTGTAGCAACAGCGCCACTTTACAATTTCAGGCCACTGTGATATTGCACCTAAAAAAATTCAACTTTGAAAATTCATATCTTTTGAATGAAACACCTTACAGCAGTGGGAGTACCCTTGTTTTACTCAGGGGGATAAACCCTACAACATATTTTTTTTTACATTTTAAGTATTACTATCTCTTTAAAGTAGCTCCCATTAACCAGGGTGCCAGAAAGGTATCCAATGTATTGAAACCCAGTGTGTTAGATATTTCTCTGGCAATCAAAAGTTTAAAGAAAAGGTTGGTAACCCCTGATCCAAAGCTTATTAATAATGACTTATCGTGTTATACCATACAAAAACAAAATAAAAAGAGTAGAAAGTGAAATGTAAAAAACTACCATCATTTTATTTAAATTGTGTACCTGATCCAAAGCTGTTACTTGGTAGCACTGCTTCAGAGTCATACTTCCTGGGGGTAAAGGTTACAAGCAAACGTCCATACAACCCAGTCTTTTGGCTTGCTACCTGAAGCTTTAGGAGGCAGACACCTTTACGCTGTAACTCTTTTAAAGATACATTTTCTTGCCAGGCCCTGCAGATGAAGACAATATATAGTAATGTACATTATACAATGCAATAAATCAAAGCTATAGAAATGTTTCATTTTTTTTCTATTCCATTAAATATTATTGAAGAGTTTGACTAGTGGCAGTCACATTCTTTAATACTAAGTAGTTTTAAATATTGAATTGTTTTCATCAGCCTGCATTTTGATTACTTCGCCTTACCTGGTCAATCAGTCTGATTTTGCTTGGTTGCCACAGCAACCAATCCAGACGCTCACTCACATGGAGACATTTCTTCAGTAGATGATCTCCACTATTTGTTTAGAGTATATAATAATGCATTGGATATTTGTTGCACCTCTTGATATAGGATATACATTGGCATTATTCACTGTAACCATAGTTAGTGGAAACAAGCAGCAAATTTATTAAAACGCTACATACCTCCCAACATTTCAAATGGCCAAAGAGGGACACTTGTGTTTTAGGTGGTGTTTCTAGGGGCGTGGCTGGTGGGCGGGGAATTTTTAGGTTACTTTGCCACCTATTGACAAGGCCGGCACCACCTATAGGCGAGGTAGGCGCCGGCCTAGAGCGCACATTCTCTGGGGGCGCATCGGGTCCAACCCCACCACCCCTGCTCACCGCTTATTGCCAAAGTCGGTGGCACAGCGGGGGGGGGAGAGCCCAGAAAATATTAGCCTGCCCGTCTAAAAAAAAAAAAAAAAAAAAATATTTTTCGGTGCCCTCCCTTGGCTGGCTATTTTTTTAATGTAGCACAGCGATGCCCGTTTCTCTCTCCTTCTTCAATCCTGGAAAAGGATTGAAGGAGAAGAGGGGGAGAGAGAAACGGGCATCGCTGTGATACATTAAAAAAATAGCCAGCCAAGTGAGGGCACAAAAACGGAGAGAGAGGAAAAAATAAATGAATGTGCTCTGGGAAGAGTAAGTGTAAGGGGGGTCAAGAGGGGATAAAGAGTCATATGGGGGAAAAAAGTGTCAAGGGGGGGGTCAACAGTCAGACGGGGGGGGGGAGATAGTCAAAGGGGGGACCAACAGTCAAGAGGGGGAGGGAAAGAGTCAAAGGGGGGGATCAACAGTCAGACAGGGGAGAGAGACAAAGGGGGGATCAACAGTCAAGAGGGGGAGAGTCACATATAGAGAACATACACACAAACTGACACTTATACACATATAGTGAACACACAAACACACTGACACTTAAACACATACAGGGTGGGGCATAAAGGGGTAGGACACAAGGGGCAGCAAAATTAGGTTTTGCCTAGGGTGGCAAAAATCCTTGCACTGGCCCTGCCTATTGACACCTCTTCGTGTAACTGAATAAATGATTTAGAGCAAGACCAAAGTATTTGATTTACACAGATTCAATTACAAACACATTTACTGAAGATTAAGTAAACATTTATGTGAATTTCATTGTTGTGGAGCAATGTGATATACTAATATATACACCACATACTCTGATGTCCTAAAAAGAGGGAAAACAGGGTAGAAAAGAGGGACAGGGGGATTTGGGTCTCAAAGAGGGACACTTCACTTGGGAGGTATGACGCTATGTAAATTACCCACGGGTGATTTCAAGCAGTGAAAGGGTTAACATCATACCTGGGAACTTTCAAGATGAGCTGACCCTGAGATCTTTGAAATATTAACCCTTAAAGCTTCCCATAATGTAGATTTTATGCGATATGTGCCTGCTTGCTCTAACACAGAGGTGCTCCGGTCAGTGTGCGAGGGACCTTTAACATGCTACAGTTTGGATAACTCACTGCCTGAACACAAACAAGACAAGCAGGACATCTCCCACTGTCTTTCTGGTACTAATGGCACCAGTTTAGAGGCTAAGGAAACATTTAATTGGGGAAATTCAAATAGTAGGTGACACAGACCTCTCTCACCCTGAGAATTTGGCCTTTCACCCTGAGACCCTGAGATTTGGGTCAAAACCCTGAGAGTTCCTAGGTATGGTTAACATGCTATTCTTATTTCCCTCTTGCTGATAGTACCAGTCAGTAAATGGGTAAATCCTATACCCCTCAAGGACGAGATAGGTATACAACGAATTGCGCAGCTATTCACTGCGCTCCCCTGTAGTCTTTACAGGGTTAACATGCTATTTTCAGTGATCAGTTAACTGGTGGATCCAGACAATGGACAAGTTAACATTTTCAGACATTGCCTGGCCGTGTGCGTCAAAGAGAAATACATGTGTAAATATAGTTATGCCCTACCTGGTCTCTTCTATCTCCGCCTCTCTCTCCTCTTTCAGGAGCTCCAGCTGCTTCCTCACAAAGTCCTCCATCCAGGACACAGCACCTATAGGACACTGCGGGGAAGCACTCTGTGAAGTTACCGTACACTCTACTATCACCAGGTAAGGCTTAGCCTGCACTTCCTGTGACTGGCGGAACCTTCCGCGAGCATTCGATGTTCCTGGGCGGAAGCTATTTTGTGTTGGAACACTGTCAGTCCTCTCTCAAAGTCCCGTTCTGTCTTAGGCTCTCAGGTATTAAGTTTTACAGATGGCGATGGGGGTGTGCAGGCAGCTAGTTCGGGGTCTGACAGCCGGTCCTGTGGTCCGTGCCTTTGCTCCAGGTGAGTAGGTTGAGATGGCGATATGAAGCCATATGGCCTGCTTGCGGGTGACATTCAATCTGTGCAGGGGTCACTACATGATAACTGATGGGGTAACACGAGCCTAACTATTGACATTACGAATGGAGTGTGCATCTTATGGCTCTCTAGCTGCTGTCTGACTACAACTTCAACACTCTTAGCTTTAGGTGTCATGACTGATAGAAGATACCCATTCCTGCATCTGGGCCCTATATACAACATAAACAGTGGAGCAGTTCTGTACCATAAAGAACAAACAGAAAAAGTTCAATTGATTTAAAAGGGGCGTTTAACCACTTGAATGCTACACATAATGTATCCAATGCCTATGGAGCAATGATGTTTACACTTGTCTTGGTCAGTCATACAGAATTGCATTTTAATAAGTGCCTTGAATTAAAAGGGGAGGTCTGATCCCCTCATGTGAGGGGATTTTCAGTTAGAACCTCTTCCCCCCTAAATGAAGAGAAATTATTTATTCCTATGCCAGTGGTGGGCACCTCCTACAGCTATTACTGGACTACAGCTCAAGCCATCCTCAATCTGCAGGCAGAATTGTGGTCCAGCAACTTTTGAAGGATATTAGCACTCTGCAACAGGCTGGGTTCATCCAAGATTGTAGTCACCCTTATGAATGTCCTGAACGGGGCAGTATGTTATGTTTTGAACAAGAGATTTTCAGAATTATTGCTATATTTCCTAGTGTACATAACCTTAGAAGGAGTGAAGCTTCAGTTTTTAAAGAGCAATGAAATGTACAACCTGTACTTTACTCTGGATATATTTATTTTTAATCTATAAATGTCCCTTTTAAATGTCTTGTGTAACTTTTTTTTATAATAATAATATTATTGATATGGCTTTTTCACATTGCAGGCACATTGTTTCCGTCCTCTCTTCGAAGCATGAGTTCACAGATGTCTTCACTGCAACCTAGGTAATAAAATTGAAATTATGATTATTGAATACAGGGTGACTTTTTTTTCGCTATAAAAGCAATTGAAAATTGCTGTAGCTGCAGTAACTTACTCCATAAAAAACAGTGATGCCTATTCTATACAATTTGTTGTCACAACAAAGTCTTCCATGTAGCCTAGGTCTAAGACTGCTTCTAGAATCTAGCCTGGTCTCCAATGCATTATTTTCTTTGGCAGTCTCATATGTAGCTTTCTTTGTCTTCTCTCTCCTATCACTTCTTGTATGTATTTTTCTTCTCTCTGAGAGGGTGATGTACTAAGAAAAAAATTGGGGTGCAAACCAACTGCACCACATTAAACAAATAATAATTCCCATTGGTTTAAGTGGGACTTTTAACCTCTTTAATGCTAGAGATCTATAGTACACATGAGTCCTTTAGGAATTTTTTATATATTCCCTGTGATGCATTTTTTTTTTTTTTTTTTGCTCTACAATTGTACCACTTTTATTTAGAACATCAGCCTCATTGAGAGGAGAGAAACACAGATATGAAGCAGGAGAGATAAGCAGCCTTACTGTCTATTTTCTCTGTATTTCTCTTCTCCTTCCTCTCTGTATGTCTTTCCTATCTGTGTCTAATATCTCTCTATGTCTCTTTCCTCTCTGTCTTCCTCCTTTCTTTGTCTCTCCTGTCTCTGTCTTCTCTCACTCCTCTATGTCTCTTTTCTCTGTACCCCTTTATGGAAAGAGCCAGTACCTTAGAATATCTTTATTTGTGTAGGTGCAGAGATCTGATCAGTGGGACATCTCCTCCAGGATCATTGGCCACAGCTTACAGGCTCCTCAGTAGT
This sequence comes from Rhinophrynus dorsalis, assembly GCA_037306005.1. Classification (NCBI taxonomy): domain Eukaryota; kingdom Metazoa; phylum Chordata; class Amphibia; order Anura; family Rhinophrynidae; genus Rhinophrynus; species Rhinophrynus dorsalis. The sequence continues at coordinate 446,162,538 of CM074722.1, read as the reverse complement.
TTTCTGGCCTCCTTCCTGCACCAGCCTGCTGCATATTATTGGGGAAGGGTCTGAGTGGTCACCTAGTGTCCAGTAAGAGTAAAAGGTGCTAAGAGACCAGGAAAGGGTGAATGTCAACTACGGAGAACATAGTGTGAGGAAGAGAGGGTAAAACACTGAAAAATGGCTCTTAAAGGGTTAGTATTGTCCAAAAGCATTTAGAAGAGCTTAAAAGCTGAACTAAATGCAAAAAAAAATGTATCTCTCAAACAGCTATGGTTTGAGAGATACAGGCATTTAAAGTTCGATGTCTCCTACTGACTGCTGTAAAGCTGTCAGCATGAGATCAGTGTTGGTTGACATGGAGGCTCTACAGCAGAGTCGCAATAGCGTTATTGACAACAAATCTCTTCATTGGAATGGTCTAAAACATGTGCTTGCAAACAAGGCACATGTTTTTGACCATTCCAATGAAGGGATTTGTTGTAACTAATGAGATTGCAGCTCTGCTGCAGAGCCTTGACGTTGACCGACAAGGATCTCCTGTTGACAGCTTTACAGTTGTCAGCAGGAGACATCGAACTTTAAATGCCTGTATCTCTCAAACCATAGCGGCTTGAGAGATACATTTTTTGCATGTAGCTCAGCTTTTTAAGCTCTTCTAAATGCAAAAAAACTTTTTTTTTTTTTTTTTTTTTTTGGACATTACCAACCCTTTAAGGATATAGTGTGAGACTTGGACAAAAGAGAAGAGTGAATAATGTTTTAGGTGATAGTGGGGCAGTGGTGTGGATTGGGGGATGCCTATCACTGAAGTAAGACATAAGAAGAGCATGGACAGTAAGCTTTTTCTCTTGCATGCATTACTCCAACACTGCATTCATCAGTATCCTATACAACCCAAAGGTGTGCTAGGCAAAGGAACATAAAAAGTGAATTCAGGAAGACTCTATTAGAGCCAATGTTTTGGCCTTATCCCTAACATTATTGTGATAATCTTTAGTGACGTTCAAAATATTGACACTAATATAGTAATCCTCAATTCACATTCTAACAGACCCATGAGGATGTTCTCTTCCATTTTACATCACTCCACGTACCATCATATGGGTAAAGATAAACATTTCACAGTGAGTGGTTCCATTTGATATTTGGAAAAGTAATGGAAAAGCTATTGAAAGGAAGAATTGTTGCATATAGGAAGGCTAATGACATACAGGATTCATGGCAACATGGCTTTGTGACTAGAGGATCTTGCCAAAAAATACAGGTGTTTTTTAATTATGTTACTCAAATGATAGGCTACATCTACTGCTCCCCCTGTGTCTATCTGGATTTTAGAAAATCTTCACTGTACCACATAGGAAAATGATTCATAAGATCATAGCTTAGACTGGACTCGGAGGTAATTAATTGGATAAAAGAATTGGAGGGAGGACAGGAAAAAGTGTTTTAATGGTATTCATTCAGAGGAAGCAGAGTTCTACAGCGATCAGTTACAAGGGAGTAATTATTCGAATGACTTAAAAGTAGGCAAGCAAGGTCGTAAAACTATGGGAAACAAAACTTGGTTCTTGGTTGTATAGGAAAAGGCATTTCAGCAGTAAGAGAGAGATTCTAATGTCACTGTATAGATCCCTTGTAAGGCATCACCTGGAGTACTGTGCACAGTCTGGAGACCACATTTCCAGAAGAACATTAACAAACTGGAGGGCGTTCAAAGAAGAAACACTAAAATGATAAAGGGTCTTATTGGCACAAGGTACCAATATAGATATGGTAGACACCTTTTAATGTATTATGGGGTTTAATATAGTTTAGGAGAGACTCCTGTTTAGAGAGAGAGGAATACTAGAACAAGATGTCTTGATCTAAAAGTTACAGGATTGACAATTCAGAAGTAGTGTGTGGAAGCACCATCTTACTGAAAGCATGAAAGACTCGTGGAATAGCCTCCCAGCAGAGGTTTTTAGGGACAAGCTTGTTCTGAAAAGTATGCAATATTGTCCATTTTACTATGTAATTAAAATATATACATACTGCATGATCCTGTTGTTTCTTATCAGCTGTCAACTGTTATGTGTCTTTCTATATTTTTAGCTATCCTGTATGGCTTTTCCTTCTGAGAAAAACTGGGATGCAGTGGGATTACCTTTTGTTTTATGTAAACAGAGAGTCAAAAGACTCTCAACTAGGAATGAGCCTGCAGTGCAGGCTCTCTAGGAGTGATGTCCTAGCCAGGGTGCAGTCTCCTTTAGCCCACTAGTGCCTTTCACAGAGAGGAAATATCCTAAAGCACATCATGCTGGTCCTTCCATAACAGCAGTCCAGCCAACCCCAGACATACGTTTCAGCCTTGTCAGTGAGGTGCATATGATCTCTCTAGGCACTGTGAGCAAGGGTTCCAGTGCTGGATTTCCCTATTATCTTTGGGGTGACTAATCCCAAGGATAATCTGCATATATAAATAAAGAGTCAGACTTTGAGCTAGGAACGAGCCTGCAATCAGATCAGCTGCACCATGCTGACAAGGCCCAATAAGGTCAAAACCTACTTCTGGGGTTGGCTGCTTCTGTTCAGAGAGGAATTCCCTGACATTTTGTGGTTGGACTGCTGTAATGGCAGGACCAATAAGATATGCTTTAGGATATTTTGTCTCTGTGAAAGGCACTAGTGGGCTAAAAGAGACTGCACCCTGGGTAGGACACAATTCCTATAGAGCCTGCAAATTTGTATTGGAGGTTCGTTCCTAGTTGAGCGTCTCTGACCTTTTAATATAAATGTGCAAAATATCCTTGGGATTAGTCACCCCAAGGGTAATAGGGGGTATCCAGCATTGAACCCCTTGCTCACAGTGCTTAGAGGTAGAGATGCACCGATACCGATTTTTGAAGACCGAGTACGAGTACCGATACTTTTTTGAAGTACTCACCGATACCAATTACCGATACTATTTTTTGCGGTCATTTGCCAGTTTTCCAAGTACCTATATGCTTTAGGTACTTGGAAAACTGGCAAATGACCGCAAAAAAGTATAGGTAATTGGTATCGGTGAGCACTTGAAATACACACACACACATACACACCACCTCTTGAGTCTCCCTTTTTTGACTCTTTCTCCCCCTCTTGATTCCCACCTCTTGCTTCATTCTCCCCATCTTGAGCCCCCTTCTTTTGCCTTGGCTTTTTCTCTCCCTTTTGATCCCCCTTTCTCCCCCTCCTTCTCCTTGACTCTTGATACCACCCTTTTGCCTCTCTCTCTCTCTCTCTCTCTCTCTCTCTCTCTCTCTCTCTTCTGATCCTCCCTCCTTTTGCCTCTTCTTGTCCCCCATCCTTCTGTCTCCTGATCCTTCCTCCTTCTGTCTCCTGATCCTTCCTCCTTTTGCCTCTTGACCCCACTCTCTGCCACATCTATCTGCCTCCCTTACCCTCCTCTGCCGGGTGCTCGCTGTTCTCTCGCGAGCCCCGGCAGAGGTCAGCGTCGGAGCGTTGCCACGGTAACCCGCGGCAACGCGCCGACGCTGCAGGAGTGAGAGAGGTGACCGGGGAGCATTGTGAGCAGCTCCCCGGGCTCCCTCTCTGCAGCACCGACCCTGACACAGGGTATCGGTGCTGGCATCGGCCGCATTTGCGCGAGTACAAGTACTCGCGCAAATGCTGGTATCGGCACCGATACCAGCATCGGTATCGGTGCAACCCTACTTAGAGGGATCAGCTGCACCTTACATTTTGGCCTTGTTGGGCCTCGCCAGTATGTTTGGGGATGGCTGCGTCTCTTGTTCAGAGAGGAATTGGCATTTCATGGTTGGACTGCTGTAATTGCAGGACCAATATGATGTGCTTTAGGATATTTCCTCTCTGTGAAAGGCACTAGTGGGCTAAAAGAGACTGTACCCTGGGTAGGACACCATTCCTACAGAGTCTGCAAATTTGCATTGTAGGTTCGTTCCTAGTTGAGCATCTCTGACTTTTATTATAAATACCTTTTGTTTTACTCACATGGAAAATATCTAGAACAAGAGTTTTATTCCTGTTTCCATTTCATAATCAAGGTTTAAACATTCAGCCTTATTCTTTCCATAGCTATGTTCCTAAGACCTCTCTGTCTGAACCTCCTTGGACTGAAACCAAATTGCCAGACCCTACAGAAGAATCAGAGTGTCACAAAGGTTCGTTCTTAAATGGCTTACTATTCTGGGTGATTCCTGTCACTGTTTGTTATTATTCAGTGGATGAGCTGAACTGGTCAAACTCATTGGAGCATTATGGAAGACCAAACATGCTGGAACTAATTAAGAATCTGGAGAGTTGGGGAAAGGACATGTGCACAGTGAATTGCACTGCAGTCCTCTCCCCTTATCTTAATATCCTCACTAGCAGAGGGTAAGCTAAACGGAAGCTTTTTATTTAGGTATTGATCGTAAAGGAACCAGTTATACACCATTTCATTTATCTTCTCAGTTGAAGATATAGACAGTCCTTAAGGATTTTTTTGTTTCTAACTATTGTTCTTCCCAAAATTTAACCTTTTGTATGTTAGTAAAGTCTCCACACATTGCAAAGCAAAACATGGAAGACCTCTCTAGCATCCAAGAGGCAAATTAAGTTTGCTAGGCCGTGCAGGAATTAAAGGGATAGTAATACTTGAAAATTATTTTATTTGATATTGTAGCCCTTAAAAAAACATTAAAAATGATATAAGTCTTATCTCCCAAACCTTTATGGTTTGGGAGATATTCACAAGTAAAATAAAGTAAAGTTCCCTTTTCCTGGCTATTTCAGCCAAGTCTGCCATCTAGTGGACAGATTTGGAATCCGGTCCACAGATCAACCGGCAGCTCTTTAGCAGTGCCGAGTTCACAATCTTTAAAAATAATTACTTCTTTGGAACTGTCTACAAAGTGTGCCTGGCTTGCAAGCACACTTTGTAGACCATTCCAATGAAGAAATTATTTTTAAAGATCGTGATCTCTGCACTTTTGGAAAGCCGCAGCTGGTCCCGGGACCGGATTCCAAATCTGAGAGCTAGAACGGTGACGTCACTCAGGGGAAACTTTGCTTGTGAATATCTCCCAAACCATAAAGGTTTGGGAGATAAGACATATCATTTTTAATGTTTTTTTTAAGGGCTACAATATCAAATAAAATCATTTTCAAGTATTACTATCCCTTTAAGTTTCCTCAGCAGAAAGCATGCATGTCCAGAATAGTAGTAGTCATATTTATTTTGTGTCCCTTCTTAATAAATAAAGGTAATTTTATAGTAACGCTTAGATTGAGACAGTTGCTCACATGTAGAAAATAATTAAAACTACATGAACTGCTTGAAGACGATTTTTGTTTCATTTCAATTTCAGCTATGGTATCTTTTTAAGTTAGAGCTCTTCCTCTATTCTGAGACAACATAGGCTAAGTTGTTTACAGGATGTTCATCAGTGGCAACAGACCACAAAGTGATCCATATTGTCATTTACCTGTGTAATTGCAGTTTTGTTTAATGTTATTAACATGCTTAAGAAACGTGAGGTTAAAAAATCATCTAATATTAATATATATAATACACCAGCAGATCAATAATTATTCTTGAGCATGTAGACTAACCGTCAGTATGAGTGTAGCACAGTGGAAGATAATGCCAGCTCCATGAAGTCCTATTGTTTAATTCCTGAAAGTACTAGGTTTATAGACATAGTCTACAGAGAAGATAGCCTGGAGAATAATGTATATTACACCTTTAGAGACAAAAATATTAACAAAATGGAACATAAATATCGATATACTGAACAGAAGTATTGTTAATTCTGGGAGACCAGAAGTTACCTTGAATGGTGGGTTTAGAAACCCATGCTTAGGATAGTCTGTGCTGCCTCTTTAAGCAGATGGTCTTTCAGAACGTCTTACCTGGTGCAAATTAACAAGTTTGCCACAATCTCACATGAAAAGTACTCCTGTAATATTTGTGATCCATACTGAAGAATGAATAATAAGAGTTCTCATTACTTTGATGTAGGGGTGCACCGAAATTTCGGTGGCCGAAATGTTTCGGCCGAAAATGGCCTTTTCGGCAAAAAGCCGAAATGAAAAAAATGGCCGAAAATCCTTGTCAGCCCGCATCATCACGCGCCCCTGCGGGCCGTGATGACATACAGACAGAGAAGAGGGTAGAGGCACCGGAAGAGAAGCGCTTGCTGCCAGCAGACTGATCGTTACTGTCTGGCAGCAAGCGCTTCTCTTCCGGTGCCTCTGCCCTCTTCTCTGTCTGTATGTCATCACGGCCCGCAGGGGCGAGTGATGATGCGGGCGGGCAGGAGGGAGCTCAGAGCCAGCCAGCCGCAGGGGACGGGGAGAAAGTACATAGGGGAGAAAGAGATATACAAGTGGGAGAAAGAAGTACATGGGGGAGAAAGAGAGGCACAAGGGGTAGAAAGAAGTACATGGGGGAGAAAGAGGCATAAGGGGGAGAAAGAAGTACATGGGGGAGAAAGAAGTACATGGGGGAGAAAGAAGTACATGGGGGAGAAAGAGAGGCACAAGGGAGAGAAAAGTACATGGGGGAGAAAGAGGCACAAGGGGGAGAAAGAGAGGCATAAAGAAGTACATGGGGGAGAAAGTGAGGCACAAGGGGGAGAAAGAGAGGCACAAGGGAGAGAAAGAAGTACATGGGGGAGAAAGAGAGGCACAAGGGGTAGAAAGAAGTACAAGGGGGAGAAAGAAGTACATGGGGGAGAAAGAGGTAAAAGTACATGGGGGAGAAAGAGAGGCACAAGGGGGAGAAAGTGAGGCACAAGGGAGAGAAAAGTACATGGGGGAGAAAGAGAGGCACAAGGGGGAGAAAGTGAGGCACAAGGGAGAGAAAAGTACATGGGGGAGAGAGAGGCACAAGGGGTAGAAAGAAGTACATGGGGGAGAAAGAAGTACATGGGGGAGAAAGAGGTAAAAGTACATGGGGGAGAAAGAGAGGCACAAGGGGGAGAAAGTGAGGCACAAGGGAGAGAAAAGTACATGGGGGAGAAAGAGGCACAAGGGGGAGAAAGAGAGGCACAAGGAGGAGAAAGAGAGGCATAAAGAAGTACATGGGGGAGAAAGTGAGGCACAAGGGGGAGAAAGAGAGGCACAAGGGAGAGAAAGAAGTACATGGGGGAGAAAGAGAGGCACAAGGGGTAGAAAGAAGTACAAGGGGGAGAAAGAGAGGCACAAGGGGGAGAAAGAAGTACATGGGGGAGAAAGAGAGGCACAAGGGGGAGAAAGAAGTACAAGGGGGTGAAAGAGAGGCACAAGGGGTAGAAAGAAGTACAAGGGGGGAGAAAGAGAGGCACAAGGGGTAGAAAGAAGTACAAGGGGGGAGAAAGAGAGGCACAAGGGAGGAGAAAGAAGTACATGGGGGGACAAAGAAGTACATGGGGGAGAAAGAGAGGTGCATAGACCCCATAGTAAAATAATAACAATGATGCATGTTAACTGTGTAAAGTTTTTTATTCTACAGTTTGTCAGGGTTACGGTTTTAAAATATGCATTAAAGTCATTTTCGGTTTCGGTTTTCGGCCAAGTGCATCCTGACGTTTCGGTTCAAAATTTTCATTTCGGTGCACCCCTACTTTGATGTTTGTTCTTCAAAGGACACATCCCATACCCAGTCTTAAAGGTTTAGTAATGTTTCAAATCATTGAAGCTATGATCCCTCCTTATGCTGTGTACTAATGTTCTGTTACCTTTTATAATGCTGACATCACTATATTTTCTTAGGTATTACATTATTAATTGTCCCCCCTCACTCCCCTTTTCATGTGGGTAAGCCACCTCCCCTCAGGTCTGAAGTCCAGTGGTTTGACCGGACAGAATGCAGCGAGGGGCAATCTTCCTCTATCCAGGAAATATACAGTGTCAGCATTAGGAGGGTAACAGGGAATTAATACACAGTATAATGAGGGATTGTGGCTTCACTTGATTTGAAACATTACTGTCTCTTTTTATATTCAGTTCCTGTCAAGCTAAGAAGTGGTTTAATGCTTTCAAGCTCCATATAATACTTTACAGGTGACCCAAAAAGCAGGCTATGTAGGTGTGGTACAATTAAATCTTCAACAAAAGCAGCAGACATTTTGGGAAGTATGTACAAAGATATTTGGAGAAACCAGTGGCACCATAGTAAAACAAATACAGACTCTTTAATTTAAATGGATCTTTTAGCCCCTTTAATGCTAAATATGTCTACAATGTATTGCTTCACATTGCTTGCCTCTCTAGCATTCAAGGGAGTAAAAACCCCAGTGATTGTAGAAAGCTTATTCCCTGGAGAAACAGATTTGTAGAGTGGAATCCCTGTGTAATGTGTACCTTCATTAAGTATTTCTAAATATTTCTAGATTCTGAAGTTATATATTTTAGAACCAAATAAATGAAAACGTGTACAAGGTGCACTCATCCAAAAAATTCACACTGATTGATTGTGTAAATAAATTAGCATTGATGATTACTCTCCAAACTTGTAACACCGTTGTGTTCACAAGCACTGCTGGTCAGAGAGTTTGTGGAAGCTATTAACCCACTTCGGTACACTGGGATCAACAGCACAGATGAATAAATCACAAGCTGTTTATTAAGATAAAAGTATATAAAAAGGCCATTATTTTGTTTTATATACTTTTATTTTAATAAAGAGCTTTTGGTTTATCCATCTGAGCTGGTGATCCTGTTGTTGGATTGTGTCCAAATGAGGAATTGGGCTAATGGCTTCCATGAACTCTCTGACCAGCAGAGCTTATGAAAACGATGGACGTGCAAGTTTGGGGAGTAAGCATAAATTCCAATTTATTTACACAGTCGGGTGGATAATCTTTTAGATGAGTGCACCTTGTATATATTTTCTTTCATTTCATTTTTACTGAGATGATGAGACGATAAGTACTCTTCTGACCAGGAGCAGTGAAGATAGCAGACATCCAATGAATGAGATTGAACAAGCTGTGTGGAATCAGGCATATCTTTCTCAAGTGTATTTGCCATGCTATCAGTGACCAACCAAAAGTTTTAGCAGCCATTTGGCTGAATTGCCTTTCATAAATATCTCATCTGCCATTTTGCTAATGCACATGGTGAGTCCCTGTACTTTATTCTTTACTTCAGAACCAGGTATTGGCTTGTGATAATACAGCAAGGCTGATGTACAAAGAAGAACTGGAGTAATTCTGGTTCAAATCAACTCGTCATAGGGGATAAATAAGCACAAATCCCCATTGATGTAAATGAGGATTTAACCCCTGAAATGCTAGTGGTGCCCCATTGGAGACCTTTCTAGTATTCAAGGTATTTTAACCCCTGTTTACATTAATGTGAATTTTGTCTGAAATATTTATTTATTTGCCCTATGGTGAAGTTGATTTGCACCACAATTACTAATTTTCTACTTGGCACATTCCCGTCAATAAAAGTAAATGAAAATGTTAGCCTATATAGTGCCTTTACTAGGCTAGCATCTATTTACACCATTGGCTAAGACATGAAGACAACAGCATAGCTTAGTGACTAGTAACTGTTCCATTCCAGGGTCTCCATTATGTAAGGTGACCTTCAAGTTCTCAAAAAGACGCATGTTAACTTTCCCCTTCTTGCTGGATCCAGAAACAAATAAAATATTACAGTGGTATATGGGAGTATCAAGATTTGGGTCACAGATTAAACTATTGAAATATAAATGCTATGGCTTGAAATTAGAACATGAATCTTTATTTTGGGATGAAATAATAAGGTATTGTGGTTGAAAGAGAGCTGAACTTGCTGCAGCTACACCAAAGCACAGGATGAGGGGATTGGGAGAATCTTTGTAGCTGTGTGCAGCCTCTTGGTCATGTTTGGTGCATATGGCAGTGCAGCTGCTATGAGAGATGCATTTACCAGTAACTTAGATCTATCGGGGGGTGCATGGAATTTGAAGTTGAAAAAATATCCAGGGAAGTAGATCATGTGGTATTCCTAGTAAGCAAATTAACCTGAATAAGAAGCAGTAACCTATTTCCAGTCTTTCACAGCTGTTGCATCTGAGCAACTTTCCATAAAATGATTGATTTTTATTATAAAAGACTTATTCAGCTCTAAGCAATGCCTTGGAAACCTGTTTCACAATCAAGGTGTTAAAAGCCCCATTTATAGCATTGATAATTATCATTAGTCCTCTTTAATGCAGTTGATTTGCTTCAGAATTGCTCTTATAGTTTTAGAAGAAAAATATTAAAACCTTTAAAATGCACTTTCTTCAATCTAATGGCTATGCAGCAGCAGACAAATGATATTTAATCTTGGTTTAACCCGCAGAAAACATAATTATTTTTTAAACTTTCTATATGCCAACTCTTGAAAACTTGAAAAGAAATCAAGCTGTAGAGATGCAATTGCTGGAGCAGACCAACTGCACCATGATGAACAAATTGCCATTCCCAGAATTCCAGTTGATTTAAATATATTTAAACCCCTTTAATCTTGGGTCTTGAAGCAATGCATTGGAGATCTCGAGCATTCAAAGGGTTATACACACCAATTAAACAATTGGGAATATTTATGTCTTTCCTATGCCGCAGTTAGCTTCCCCCAATTTGATCCACTCTTAGTGCACCAGCCTCACAGTTTTTACAGATCCCCATTAATAAACAGCAATATTTTTAATCCCTAATTTCTATCATGTCTGCTTTATTTTAATTCTAGAGCTTTGCAAAAAAGTTAACAACCTAATTGCCACAGGACAGTTTGGAAGACTTTTTGCCGTTGTACACTTTGCAAGTAAACAATGGAAAGTAACAAATGAAGATCTCATTCTAATTAATAGTGTTGTGGAGGCTGAATGTGGAGATAGGATCAGGTTAGAAAAGGTAAGGCTTTCTCCTTTTGAACTGTGTTCAGAACTTCTGTACAAGTGACAAAAAATGATTTTTTATTTTTTTTTTTTAATTTATTTATTTTATTTTAAAAGCCATAATATCTCATTTATATCCACAAGAGCTTATTTATAGAGACACGAGTTGCAATTCTAGGGCAAACCATCTGCACCACAGGGAGCAAACACAAATTTGAGTTGATTTTAAACGGGCCTTTTAACTCTGAGAATGCTAGAGAAGGCTTCAGTGCAATGTGTTTGAGACCACGTTCATATTCGAGGAGTTAAAAGCCCCATTAAAATCAATGGTAATTTGGGAAATCTTATTTGTTCCCTAAGGTGCTATTGTTTTGCCCCAGAAATACTCCATTTTCCCTTTCTTTCAAATACCACTGAGTCTCTTTAATAAAGAACTTGTTGCAACTCTGTTGCCACGAACACCCACCCCCACACACTCGCACATTCATAATTTGGTGGCAGATTTACATCAAGGTTTAAAATTGTAGGTTCTCTCTTTATATATGAATCCTACTTCATTAGTTTTGCACTTTCAGAAAATTGTTTGCTCATGGGCATCTGGAGCTACATATAAACATAGGGCCTGGGCAGACTGGCCTGGGTGTCAGATTATGGCTGAGTGCCCAACCAGCCCCACCTTGAAATATTTCTCAGGACACCCCTGAGGCTGCTACATCTTAAAGGGTTAGTAATATCCAATTATAATGTCATTTTATATTGTAGATATTAAAGGGGAACTACCACCCCGCAATAACTTTCCATGTATTCAGTCTTCATCTGGCGACTAGCTGCTTAGTAGCGCTAGTCGCCAGAAATATTACCTGGTTCCAAAGATTTTGCAGTTTTTCCGAGGCTCACATGAGCAGGAAGCACGGACATCTCGTTACAGTGACGTCCGTGCGCCTGCTCTGTCAGTTCCTTTTGGAGCCGGCCAGTTAGTCGCCAGTTGAAGACTGAATACATGGAAAGTTAATGTATTGTAAAGTTATTGCGGGGTGGTAGTTCCCCTTTAATACATTTTTTTTATCCGGCGCAAGTCCCGTCTCTCAAACCTTTATGGTTTGAGAGATATAAGGTTTTAAACCCCCTCCTCCTTGCACTGATGTTAACTGTATAGCTGACAGAAGGAGATCCTGGTCCCAGGAAATATTTAATTGTAACGGTCTACAAAGTGTGCTTGCAAACCAGGCACTCTTTGTAGACCGTTTCGATTAAGTATTTCTTTTTAGATTGCAGTATTTCGACTCTGCTGAAGAGCTGCCTTGAGTCGCACAACTCTAATCTCCTTCTGTCAGCTTTACAGCTGATATCAGGGAAAGGTGAGGGAGGGGTTAACTTTAAAACATTATATCTCAAACCATAATGGTTTGAGAGACGGAACTTGCTCCAGATAATTTTATTTTTTTTAACATCTACAATATAAAATGACATTCTAATCGGACATTGCTAACCCTTTACCCTTTTTGTTCTATTTTTCTATGAGTAGTATTCTCATGATTATTATTATTTTTGTTTTTAAGGTTTTGCTTGTAGGCAGTGATAATTTTACACTCCTTGGAAAACCTCTCCTTGGGTAAGCTTTTCTTCATTTGACACATACATTTTTAAAATTCTACAAAGACATTTTAGCTTAACTTATTGCATAATGGTGGGTAGCAGAATACAGATATGTGTGTTAAATTCTGAGTAAAAAGAATTTGAGATTAAAGGGATAGTAATACTTGAAAATAATTGTATTTTATATTGTAGCCCTTAAAAAACATGAAAAATCATATAAGTCTTATCTCCCAAACCTTTATGGTTTGGAAGATTTTCACATGTAAAATATAGTAAAATGCTGTTTTCCTGGCTGTTTCAGCCAAGTCTGCCATCTAGTGGACAGATTTGGAATTCGGTCCACAGAGCAACCGGCAGCTCTTTAGCAGAGCCAAGATCACGATCTTTTGAAAAGAACTACTTAATTGGAACTATCTACAAAGTGTGCCTGGCTTGAAAGCACACTTTGTAGACAATTCCAATTAAGAAATTCTTTTTAAAGATGGTGATCTCAACACTTCTGAAGAGGCACAACCGGTCCCGGGACCGGATTCCAAATCTGAAGGGTGGAGCAATGACGTCACTCCAGGGGAAACCTTACTTCTGAATATCTCCCAAACCATAAAGGTTTGGGAGATAAGACTTATATCATTTTTCAAGTTTTGTTAAGGGCTACCATATAAAATAAACTTATTTTCAAGTATTACTATCCCTTTAAACCCCTTAACGATCGGTCCGGTCAGTTAAGGACCATGGAGCATTTTTTTTTTTTTTTTCTTTGCTCCTTCCATTTCCGGACTCCCCGAACGGCGTGCAGCCGCGGGGGGAGCCCGGAATTCCATGACAGTCATAGTACGTCATGGGTCGTTCAGTCAGATTTACCCATGACGTACTATGACCGTTGAGGGTCGTTAAGGGGTTAAAAAATAAAATATTCAACATTTTTGTTGTTTTCGTGCCAGAAGTACCTCTTCATGTGGCAAAGCAATGCCATGCCACTGGGTCACTAACTCTGTACTAGTTAGATCTACTGCTTCATCTTGGAATAATCAGAGACTGATTTAACCCTTTGAGTGCCGGGGGTACACAACGCATTGCATACCCCTCTGGCGCTCAAAGGATTATTAAGAGGGACTGGAGCAATTCTGGGGTAATTAATTACATCCACATTATCCCAATGGTTTTCAATGCATTAAGAAACAACTCTCTGGAGACTTCGTTAGCATTCAAGGGGTTAAATTGGAACTATATGCCCCTCTATTAATAGTTAGTATAGTGGTAATCATTTAAATACTGTTATAATGTTCATCAAGTGCTGGCATTATATGGAAACATAAGATCTTCTGATACTCCCCTCAAGACTACAGACATCTTGGCTATGAGGGATCTGCATGCCTGCATTGTCTGTCCCTGTCTCCTCACTGATAGGTTATTTGCCAAAGGGGGAGTTGCAAGGATTGACAGCTCAGGCGCGCAGATCCCTCTTCTGTGCTGTCGTCTTCAGGCGAGTCTCCTAAGAACTTATGTTTCCATATAATGCCTGCACTTAATAAACATTATAACAGTATTTAAATGATTGGCGCTATACTAACTATTAATAGAGGGGCACTTATATCTCCTTCATAGTTCCACTTACAAATTTCGATTAATTTAAATGGGAATTTTAATTTGTCCTCAACTAAACTGAAGCCCAAGGGCAACATTCATATGGGCCATTAGGATCTTCTGTCCATAGTATGGTAAGTTGTAGGCTAATAATAGCAGGTGTTAATCCCTTAGTGACTGGCTGTGCGCACATGCGTCCGGTACTTAACGCCCGCCCAACTTTTTTTTTTTTTTCTTTCTATTGAATGACTTCCTGAATGACGTCCTCTGTCACTAAGTGACAGTTTCTGCGGGACGTACATGTACGTCCATTGTCGGGATGGAGTTAATGTTCCTTTAACCCCTTAATGACCGGCTGCAGTTAAAGACCACGGTGCTGGATTTTTTTTTTTTTCTCTCTCTCTCTCACGCAAGTTTATCCATGACGGTCTTGGCATGTCATGGATCCATAACCCTTTGAGTACCAGAATGCATTGCATAGCAGTGCGTTGCGTGCCCCTCTGGCACTCAAAGGGTTAAGGGGCTAAGCCTGCTAATGGTCCGGTGTTTAGTGCTACTTTTGTTGGAACAAAGGTGTTCCAACTATTTGACTGATACAGCTGAACCTGTACATGGAAATCCCTAAAACAAAGCCTACTGGCTTTCCTAAAGTGGTTGTGTCACCATAAATCAAATTCAGTTTGTTTTACAGATGAAATGTTGATTTTCCTGTAAAATAAATAGTTTTTAAAAAATAATATATAATTTGGTGGTACTTTATGCTAACTTTTCAGTTTGTTAATTATTTCTGATCATTGCAAACTGTATTGCTTTCTGTGCTATTAGAAATGCCTCCAGTGTGTGCTTTGTCTATATTCATATTATGTGTGTTAACCCCTTAAGGACCAGCGGTCCTGGGGTGTGTGGTCCTTTAAGGACCAGATTCAAAACTTTGACGTGCCGGCCCACTTGACTGATCACGTGTGCCGGCACACCGAATTGGGGACTAAAAGATCACTCCGGTCTTGGAGCAATCAATTTCAGTCCTCGCTATTACTCAGCAGGAGCACTGTGAGTAAAAAGTACATAACGTGCCAGGACCGTCACTGGTCCTTAATTGCCAGACAGCCGTGATGGTCCTGGCATGTCAGTGGATGGGAAGGGGTTAATATTGTCCAGGAACAAATGAAGGTTCATTTCTCAAAAATGCTTTTAATTTATTTATCTTTAGGGTGACAGATCAACTTTAATAACTGAAGCAGGACAGTTGTCACTTTTTATATTAACTGTTTGAGTGGCACTCAAAGGGTTAATATAAAAAGTGACAACGGTCCTACAATGCATTGATTATCCCTCTGGCACTCAAAGGGTTAATCTATTTATGTCTGTAACGAATACTAACCATTAAAAAAATACCAAGAAATAAAATGGTAGAAGTTGAAACTGGTTAATGTTCTATAGAACTGGAGCTCTATTCTTTAACCCTTTGAGTGATGCAGGGATGTGCAATACACTGTTGCTGAGCCCAGTGGCACTCAAAGGGTTTAGACATCTGTTGGTCTGTGTACATACAAATAACATCCATTCTATGGGTACTTGCAGGAAAGACTTGGTTCGAGTTGAAGCTACAGTGATTGAAAAAACTGAATCCCAACCGAAAGTTAATATGAGGTTTTGGCGAAGACACAGATATCAAAGGAAGAAAAGTAAGTAAAACAAATTTGAAAATATTAATAATTAGAAATGGACGTTTGAAGGTGGCTTTAAATATCAAATTCTCATTGGAAAAGTGTGTGCACTGTATTGCATGTAACCCCACACAGAACTGTTGGTTAACCCATTAACTACTAGAGACCTCTCCAACACAGTAATTTGCAATTGAATGGAATTCCTCTTTCAACCAAATGTTAAAGGGATAGTAATACTTAATAATTACTAATCCCTATATTAAAGCCATATTAAAAATAAATGTATTGCCCCCAGTGTCATCTCTCAAACCTTTATGGTTTGAGAGATAATCGCTCCTAAAGTTCCCCCTCCCTCCCCCTTCCCCAAAGTCAGCATTGTAGCTGACTGAAGGGAAATCCGGTTTTACGATAATCAGGAGACTCTGCAGCAGAGCCAAGATAGTGTTAATTAAAAAAAAAAAAAAAAAAAAAAAAAAAAACAAGTACACATTGAAGACCATTTCAGTGAAAAATGTCTTTTTTATTAACGCAGTCTTGGCTCAGCTGCAGAGCCGCCTGACGGTCGTACGACAGGCTTCCCTGCTAGAACGCTGACTTCGGGGAAGGGGAAGGGGGAGGGAGAGGGGAACTTTAGGAGTGATTATCTCTCAAACCATAAAGGTTTGAGGGATGGCACTGGAAGCAATACATTTCTTTTTAATATGACTTCAATACAGGGGTTAGTAATTATTAAGTATTACTACCCTTTAAGTTCTGCAGTTATACTTTGGGGTTATCAACATTACTGAATTATCATTGAAGATCGATTTAATACTTGCATAAAAAGTGTCATCAGAAGAGATTTGTATGAGAAGAAAATCTGGGACAAACCAACTGCAAATCTATATGTCCACTCCTGATCTTTCACCTCATATTCAGTTACAAATTTCAAATAGCCTCTTGGCCATATCCCCCTGGTTGGCCCACCCTCATCTGAAGATAAACATGCCCAAAACCAAACTTCTCATTTTCCCTCCAAGACCTCACCTAACACCCAGCTTTACTATTACATTTGATGTAACGGACATTTATCTGGTCACCTCCGCATGCTGCATTGGGGCCATATTTGATTCCTCCCTTACCTTCTCTGCACACATTAACTCTGTGGCTAGAACCTTCACTTCTTTCTCCACAACATTGCTAAAATCCGCCCTTCCTTTCCCAAAATACTACTAAAACTCTTGTGCATTCCCTCATTCTGTCCCACTTAGGCAATTGCAATGTCCTACTAACTGGTCTCCCCATTTCCCACCTTTGCTCTATACAATCTGTCTTAAGCTCAGCTGCATGAATCACCAAGTTCTCCCCCCAAAGCTGAACCTGCTCACATCATTCTTTGACATCTGATATGGCTTGCTATTCTGCAATGTATCCCTTACAAGGTCCTTCTTCTTACCTGTAATGCTCTCCACACTGTTGCCCCCTTTCCTCTCTTCCCTCATCTTCTCTTGCATTCCTTGCCACCTCCTTTACTCAGCACACAACGCCCTTCTTGTTACACCATCCAAGCCCTCTCCCGTCTCAAACTTTTTTCACTTTCTGCTCACTACCTATGGAACTCCATACTTCTCTTTCGTATGTCTAGAACAGTGGTTTTCAGCCAGGGTGCCATTGCACTTTGGTGTGCCACAGACATCCAATTAGGGTTCCCCTTTTTTATTTATTAAAAAAAAATTATAAAAATTTGAATTTTGAGTTTTAAGTGCATATTTATGGAAATGTTTATGCACAATATATTTTTTTTTTGTTCTGATTTGTGAGACCTAGGAATAACTGTACATTATTTATTGATAGCCTTCATAACGGCTTTGACAAATGACCTGAAATGTTAGGGGAGCCACGAAGAATCTAAACTGGGTAATAGGTGTGCCTTGAACAAAAAATGGTTGTGAACCACTGGTCTAGAACAATCCCCCTTTGTCTTTAAGTCTACCCTAAAATCCTATCTTCTGGAGCACTAGCACAATGCTCTACCTTTTTTTGCAAACTCAGCACTTTAACTCACTGCACCCAACACCCTCTTACCCTGTTGTCTGTCTCCTATTAGACTGCTCCTTGGGGCAGGGACCTCCCTCTCCTATTGTTTCTATGACTGGGACACTTATTTTATCCCCATTTCTGTATTGTAACATACTGTTGTAAGGCAAAGTGTACACTGTGTGTCGCCATATAAATAAAGATATGCATTCATATATAATAGGCGCCAAATGAAAATATGTTATTAGGTTTTATGATCATAATAACAAAAATAAACATATCGTGCATGACAATTTCCATAACTATACATTTGAGACTATGTTTATTTTAACACAGACCAGCAGACTTTCACATTTACTACATTTCAGTAGGCGACATGAGAATCTTGCACTGTCATGCAGTGCGAGAGTCTCATGTCGGCTTTTTTTATTATGGTGACATGGTTACTGTGTGAAAAGGTTGCAAGCTGTTATGCGTGCAACCTTTTAATAGGGATACCAAAACCCAACCTATAGTTTGTTTGATCCAAATTAGACCAAGCTGAATTCAGTCTTGGGTTGCAAATAATAGGATTTCTGCTGTTGCCCATCAGACTGGCAGATGAGATTAAATGACCACAGTATTACAAAGCACAGGAAGCTAATTAGTGTGATAAAGAAGGAAAATAATAAATGTGACTGAGTAATGTGAACATATAAAAATAATATAGCTTAATGAAGGACAATCTTAAATAGATGTAATCAAAGAATCTAATTCACATTTAATAGCAAAGATGAATTGCATAATCATTATGCAATTTATCTTTGCTATTAAATGTGAATTAGTTATGAATTAAAGATATAAAAATGGCTAAGAACATATACTGAAAGGAACACTAGAAACAATTATAAAAGGCATTTAAATCTATTCATTAAGCCAATGCCATTTAGAAATCCAACAGGTTCCTTATTGATCTGTGTCTGAAATCAATTATAATTTACAGAATTAGAAATCCGCACAAAAGGGGTGATCTTCAAATGTTTAAAATTCTTATCCTGTATGATTGCTAAATGTTGATTTAAAGGGATAGTAATGTTTCATAATAAAAGCAGCTCTAATTAATCATCATAGTATTTGGACTTTGGAGGTGTTATTTCAATTCTGTCAGTGTTGTAGTTCAAGAGTAATTCAATGACAAAGTATCCCCCTCCCTCCCCTTTTACTGATGTAACACTGCTCAGCCAGAGCAGAAGGGAGGTGCCCAGGTAGACAGCAGAGAGGGACAATTTTCAATTAAGATAAGGAAAAAAACTGAAAAACTTGTCAAGGGGGGCAGGGCTTTCATTGTTCTCACAGGAAGAAGATTTGTCCCCTTCTGTTATCTGTCTGCTCTTACAACCAGATTCCACATCTGAGAAGAGATGGCTTACACTAGGTAAAAGAGACGGGAGGGGAAACTTTGCTTGTGAATATCTCTCAAACCATAAAGGTTTGAGAGATCAGACTTATATCGTTCTTCATGTTTTTTTAATGCCTACAAAATAAAATGAAGTATTACTATCCCTTTTAAATAGTATTCAAACATGTTGGTTGGGCTAGCCTATGCATTATGCTCTACAGCTACTGTCTAATAAATGAATAAGAAGACTCAGAAGTTAGATGACTTTGACTTACTGGAATTGAACGGTTTCCTCTTTTGAGCTATGTATTTGCACATAATGCATTGGTTGTGTCCACACATACATCTTCCATTAAAATTCAACACCAGACCTATATAGTTTGTAATTATATTAGCATAGCTATTGATTTTGGTTTTGTAAAATGGCTGGAAACCAGTCTCATATTGCAACTTTTAGCCATTTTAAACTAAAAGGTCTTTCAGGGATGCAATGCTTTCTTCAATATTGCTAAACGTTTGTTACAAATCTTTAATATTGATGCCATATAGGGAGTTCCGTAGAATCAAAAGACATTGCTCATCTGCTTTTATCTGTAGAAAGAAAAGTCAGAGATGCTCAACTAGGCTCATGAGCTAGCAAATACATGCAAGAAGCTCACTGGGACTGTGTCCTTGCACCCAGGGTGCAATCTCTTTTAGCTCACCAGTGCCATATACATAGAGGAAATCTTCTTAAGCATATCATACTGGTCCTGCCAAATGACAGTCCAGCCACAAAATGCCAGTCAAGTCCTCTCTGAACAAGGGAAACCGCTAACCCTAGACGTACGTTTCGGCCTTCTTGGGCCTTGTCGGTGAGGTGCAGGTGATCCCTCTAGGCACTGTGAGCAAGGGGTCCACGTCTGGATTCCCCTCATTACTCTTAGGGTGACCAACCCCAAGAGCAATATGCATATGTAGAAAGAAAATTCAGAGATGCTCAACTATGTTCATGAGCTAGCAAATACATGCAAGAAGCTCACAGGGACTGTGTCCTCGCGCCAAGAATGCAATCTCTTTTAGCTCACCAGTGCCATATACAGAGAGGAAATCTTCTGAAGCATATCATACTGATCCTGCCAAATGACAGTCCAGCCATGAAATGCCAGACAAGTCCTCTCTGATCAAGGGAAACCGCTAACCCCAGACGTACATTTCGGCCTTCTTTATCTGTCATCCATATCCCATATCATTTTTGCTTAAGGGTTTCCCAAGAAAATTGATAGATGACTCCTGTTTGAGATACAGAAATAGCCTGTAGAGGCTATATGAAGCAGTATAGCCTTCATTAGCTTTGTGAGTTGCTTAATGAGTGTCAGTTTACACACTGCTTTTATATTGATTTTTATACTTGGGAATGTAGTAGGTGTTCCCTCTTCCCATTTCTTTTCTATTGGTCTGTAAGGTGGCATTAGGGCCTTTATCTTTCTACTGCTGATGCCTCTTCCTATACAATTAGTATACTGCTAGCTTTCCCCATCACTTAGCAAATCCCTCTAGTATAACTTAAAAATGCAGTTTCATGCTTATGCATGTTTGTGAGTTTAGGATAGCTTTATGTCTGTCTCAAACCGTTGTGTTTTTTTACTGTATTTTGTACTGCCACCTCTGCTAGGATGTTATCTAACACTGTTTAGCAACCTCACATGATGCAGAGCTAAACGTAAGCAAGTCTGGTGCATACCACAGGTGACTAATGAATACTTCCACTGATTGCTGTTTTAAGCCTTTGAATGCTAATGATGTCTCCAGTGCAACATTGTGCACTGCATTGAATACCTCTATAGTCTTCAGACTTTTAAAGGGATAGTAATACTTAAAATGTAAAAAAAAAATATATGTTGTAGGGTTTATCCCCCTGAGTAAAACAAGAGTACTCCCACTGCTGAAAGGTGTTTCATTCAAAAGTTATTAATTTTCAAAGTTGAATTTTTTTAGGTGCAATATCACAGTGGCCTGAAATTGTACAGTGGCACTGTTGCTACACCATCCTATGGGACCAGAGCTGTCCATAGGATCCTTTAGCAACAGCGCCACTGTACAATTTCAGGCCACTGTGATATTGCACCTAAAAAATTCAACTTTGAAAATTAATAACTTTTGAATAAAACACCTTTCAGCAGTGGGAGTACTCTTGTTTTACTCAGGGGGATAAACCCTACAACATATTTCTTTTTACATTTTAAGTATTACCATCCCTTTAAATCCAAGTTTAACCATTTGAATGCCAGGCAATGTGTTTCATACCCTTCTTGCACTCAAAGTGTTAAGTCAAAGCCAGTATGGTGCCCTTATGGTACAGTTGGTTTGATCCAGGCTCCACATATTTAGATTACTGAATACAGCACAATGTCTAAACATCAAGGAACTAAACAGATGCTTTCTTTTATTGCAGTTTTTGTGACCCCACAAACAATCCTGAGGATCAACACCATTGAAATTGCTCCTGCGTTATCTTGAATATCCATTTCCACTTAACCTTAAATATAGCAGTTATGAAAAAAAAATGTTGTCTTTTTTTAATTTATAATAAAAAAAAGTTTAATTTCTATGTTATGAGTTATGGTGACTATTTTATACGTCATGTTCTGTTTCTGTGTTTCAGTGATATATATGAAATATGTCTTTACAGAAGGCAAAAAAGAGGTCAAGCAGATACTAATCTATACTACTTCATGTACTATACAGAGATTCGTTTAGATGTAATCATTATATACCTCTCTGCTTATAATGGCTATAAATTTTAGTTTTGATACCCTAGATTGGCCAACATGTAATCACACTTGCAGCCAAACAAAGGCATTACAATTTAACCCTTTGAGTGCCTCTGGCACGCAAAGGGTTAAAGGAGTATTTTATTGGGGAGGGACAAACAAACAAACATACAAATAAATATAGTAGGGCTTTGTTCGTAAGTCATTACAGTTCAATTTATTGATTTTAATAAAATGATAATGATGCCCCTGGTGTCAGAGAGAAGGAGTTGTTGCATTCCAGGGAAGAGGGGAGTCACTGGCTAGAGTCTTTATAGCACATGAGAGTGACTGCTCCATGACATTATGTCTGAACTATTATACCTTGTGATTAAAGGGGTAGTAATAGTTAAAAATAATTGTATTTTATATTGTAGCCCTTAAAAAAACACGAAAAATGATCTAAGTCTTATCTCCCAAACCTTTATGGTTTGGAAGATATTCACTTGTGAAATATATTAAAATTCTCTTTTCCTGGCTGTTTCAGCCAAGTCTGCCATCTAGTGGACAGGTTTGGAATTCAGTCCACAGAGCAACCGGCAGCTCTTTAGCAGTGCCGAGATCACGATCTTTGAAAAGAACTGCTTAACTGGAACTATCTACAAAGTGTGCCTGGCTTGAAAGCACACTTTGTAGACCATTCCAATTAAGAAATTCTTTTTAAAGATGGTGATCTCAGCACTTCTGGAGAGGCACAGCCGGTCCCGGGACCGGATTCCAAATCTGAAGGGTGGAGCAATGACGTCACTCCAGGGGAAACTTTTACTTCCGAATATCTCCCAAACCATAAAGGTTTGGGAGATAAGACTTATATCATTTTTCATGTTTTTTAAAGGGCTACAATATAAAATAAACGTATTTTCAAGTATTACTATCCCTTTAAATCAACTGCCCTTCAATATGTTTTATTAGTATAAAAAAAAATACTGCGTAATCATACACAGTAGAAAAATAATTAATTACTACAGGGAATACTTGAAGTATTAAAGGAGCAGTAAATAATGTATAGGAAGTGGACTTGTAACTAAAGGAGATTGTCCAAAAGCTTTGGGAACAATCCCACAGCTTAAAATAATAATAATATATCTGCATTTACTTGCTGATCACCATGGAAAAGGAAATGACGGACCAGACTGTGTGCCCTTTCCCTCATTTACCAAAAAAAAAGAGGGTAGATTACCAGTGCTGCTAAGAGCAAAAAGGGGTAAATGTAACCATAAGGGGATGTAACGTTTTCCTATTAGATCATTGTTTGACTCCGTACTACAATTAGACTGAGTAGGTGTATAAAGTCTTAATCCTAAGGTCCCTTATAAGTATTCCCACTAGTATTGCAGGAATATATTATTCACACGTCTTCCATACAAATGTACTCAACATGGCACTATATTTCCATGCTTATCTTTAAATACAATTTAAGATAAGCTGAATGTCAGTCGGTCATATTACGATTGGGAAATCAGTCAGTCGGTCCTCAATGTGATGTTAATCTTACGTCATTAAAACCCTCCCACTGATTTGGCGGGGGGGGGGGGGGTATAAAAAAACAGCCAAGGACGTTATCATTTTTTGTTATAGTCCCTGATTAAGCTGTTCACAACGGCGAAACACGTTGGTTCATACCTAGCTATCCGCTAGGTATGCCGCTTTCTGTCCAGTGTAATGAGAGCCTTTCTCAGTGTGATGCAATATCTCGTAACGATTGTGAAACAAATCAAAGCCCTGGCTCTAGGCTAATTTATATGAGGTATAGTGTGCAGACACTACCAGCCATAACTCTGAGGGTTAAAAGTTATGAAGACTCAGATAAATGAGTGCAAGATAATCTAATATTACTCTTCGTAGGAGCTAAAGCATGGGGCAGGATATTTCCCCTAATTTCTGCTAGAGGTTACGTTAATCCATAACAAGTTGAATGAACGCTATTACGTCCCTAGACCAATAGGTACTGTTAGAGGCCAGTACTACCAGAGACAATCCCAATGTGATTAACTGCTACTGTTTTAATATACTTTTTAGCAACCGAGTATTATTAAATACTGTTATTTTTACCTCTGAATTATGTAGGGTTTTTCTTTTTTGGTGTGGATAGATGTAAAAGCAGAGGCAACCACTCCTGTAGGGATAACCTTGTGGCTAAAATGTTTTGCCCTATTCATACGCCATGCTTGAGGTAGGGTTTCTGTTCTAGAGTGTATCAGAATTGTTTGCACCAGACTAGGCATACTTTCTATTTCAAAATCTACCAGTATGAATTACACAGGGAGTGATAACTGAAATATAAAAAGGTAAATGAAAATAACCACACCAATCAAGGCTTTCTATCACCAGGTTTGACATTCAGAGGTGTTTTGGACCAGTCAGGGTATTAACTAGAAATAATAAGGGTTAGGTATTTTCTTTTAATATCTTGGAAGTCATAATTTGACCAACCAAGATTTTTTTTATTTTTATTATTATAAATCCTACTACTAAAGGATGCACAACTGAGTTCTCTTAATAAAAGTGGAGTGTTAATGTAAGCAGTCCAGGGTACACTATATAGGACTTTGAACTTGTCTCTCTTTTCTTGGTAAATGAGGGAAAGCTTGCACATAGTCCAGTTCTTCATTTTTCCTTTTCTTGTCCAATTTTTCATTGTATATATGAGACATGTGAAGCCCACCATTAGATGTTTCTTCTAATGGTCATCCCCAAACCATAGATAACATAGACATTCTTGATATCCATACTAAGCATGGTTGGGTAACATCAGCTCCTCTTTTGATTCTTATGAAAGAGGAAGTGACATCGATATCCTCTCCATAGAGGCCCCATGTCGGGGAATCCACCATCAGTGGGCTTCTGTGGCAGGCATAGACATCTCACAGAAGACTCACTCACGGAGACTGGGAGAGGGATTGGTGAGTGAAAGTGGGTGTTTTAAGCTTTGAGGACTCTGTCTCCAAAGTTATTAGACAGCCTCCTATAGTTAGAAATCTAGTTCCTAAAAAAACCCCTTCACTGACCTTTTAGGAGCAGGGTAGACATTATTAATAAGTATTCACACTCATCTCTACTCACTTCCTGCCCACTGGGTGTCATATTAAACATTTTAACAGTAGCACCTGTCTATTTTTTATTTATTTAAAAACCATGAAGAGATTTGACCCACAATCCAAAATGTGCATGTAGGATAAAATTTATCCCCTGGCCTTGGAATGCTGGGGATGGTACGCGGCAAAGTTAATGGAACATCAAACCCCATTTTCCTGCTTAATTTAATCTGGACAAAATCATTTTAAAATGGCCACTGTAAATCAATTCTGTTGAAACAGTTACACAAAATTAGTATTGCTTATCATATCAGGATCTGATCTCCTCCCACTGAAGTCTTCCTGAGGTCTTCTTAGGACATCAAGTGGAAGACTTCTGGAGCAAACCCAATGCACCAGAGTAAACAAATAATCTCAGTGAGATGGATACCTCTTAAGGACCAGTGGTCCCGGGTGTGTGGCCCTTTAAAGGGGATGTATCGCCTAAAAAAAAATTTGCCCATAGGTTTTGTTAGTAAAATGTTATTAGGGATTTTTTTTTTTTTGTTTGTTTTTTTTTGTAATGTAAATCCTTTTGCAGTTATTTAGTTTTCTGTGCTGTGCACTTCCTCATAATGTGCACAGCACAGCTCTTCTGCAAGTCCTATTTCTCCTCCCAGATGCTCCAGGGACCGCGTTCACGCTTCTCTTCGGTGTGCTGTGAATGGCTTTTAGCGTTACAGCAAGCTTCGATTAGCATTATACTGAGGTTGCAACCTCAGTATAATGCTTACTGGAGCTTACTATAACGATAGCAGATATTGACAGCACATCGAAGGGAAGCGTGAATGTGCTCCCTGGGGCATCTGGGAGGGAGGTGGGAGGAGAAATAGACAGTCAGAACGAGCTGTGCCGATCAACATAATGCAGTACGCTGATTCTTCTGCACAGCTCTATCTGACTTAAAGATTAAATATCTGCAAAAGAATTTACATAAAAAAAAACAGCTTCCCTAATAATACTATACTAACAAAACCTATGGGCAAACATTTTTTTTTAGGTGATATATCCCCTTTAAGGACCAGATAGCGAATTTTGACGTGCCGCCACGTGTGACTGATCACATGTGCTGGCACACCAAACGGGACGATAGTGATCTCACCTGTCTAGGATCAGTCAATTCAGCGCTGTGAGTAAAAATACGTTCCATGCCAGGACCGTCATTGGTCCTTTAGGGAAAACCAGCAGTGACATTTCTAACATGTCACTGGATGTTAAGGGGTTAAATGCCAAGGGTTAAATAGTGTTCTTAACCTGTTGATTGGAACTGTGGAAAAACAAAGAAATGTAACTATTTAAATTCACCACACCATCACCCTTAGACAGCTACTCACTAGACGTAAATGCTGGAAATGAACTTATGTATAGACCAGCTATACAGCCCAGTGAATTAGAGCTGCTCCCTTAAACAGCATCAGTGATAAGTCTCCTCTAGTCTTCTTGCTGCTCACCCCAATGGACCCCATCCACGGAGTCAAGTACATGCAGAGAAAAGAAAAAGAACAAGAGGTGCCAACAGTGCCCTATCACACTATATATAAAATAGAGCTAAAATTGCAATTACACTCACATTTGAGAATGGCTGTGTAATAAGCATACACATATACACAGCTAAACCAGAATACAGAGAAATTCCTTCTCTGTTTGGTTTGAAATAGATGCAGTCACTTTTCAGTTCAAGATCAAAAATCTCCAAAAACGGCAAGCTTGATCTTCATCCAAAATATTTTAATAATGAATTAAAAACAATTATAATATTCCACTGAGTATGGCTATGCATTACGCAGCTACATGTTTTTTCTTTTTGCACATATATTCTCCTTTAATTAATTCAAGCTGCTTTGTTTTACCATGTCTTTATTTTACTCAGTCTTGTAGTAATAGAATTTATTTATTCAAATGCACTCTCATTTCAAATATTCACCATCTTCTTTAAAGGGATAGTAATACTTCATTTTAACTTTATTTTATTTTGTAGGCATTAAAAAAACATGAAGAATGATATAAGTCTTATCTCTGAAACCTTTATGGTTTAAGAGATATTCACAAGCAAAGTATCCCCCCCGTTCAACCAGATCAGAAGGAAGATGCCCAGGTAGACTGCAGAGAGGGACAATCTTCAATTAAGATAATGGAAAAAGCTGAAAAACTTGTCAAGGGGGGAAGGGCTTTCATTGTTTTCATACAAAGAAAATTGTCCCCTTCTGTTATCTGTACTGTCATACAACCAGACTCACATCTGAGAAGAGATGTCTTACACTAGGTAAAAGGGGCGGGGAGGGGAACTTTGCTTGTGAATATCTCATAAACCATAAACGTTTGAGAGATAAGACTTATATCATTCTTCATGTTTTTTTAATGCCTACAAAATAAAACAAAGTTAAAACGAAGTGTTACTATCCCTTTAAAGGGGTGTTTCTAGAAACATAGAATGTGGCCATTTGCTCAATAGCTTCCCTGCAGTGGTATCTCTTTAATCAGTTATACAAGTGCCATGTGCTTTGCAGTAGTGGGTGGAGTAGACTTATATAGAGGGATTGGTGCAGTGATCACTCCTCTGTGTACGGCTACCTACTGCAAACTCTTCCTGTTTAAAAGCAAGTTATTCTTACCAGGAGATTTTCAGAGTCTTTAGAGGGGGGTTTTTAATCAGAGTTTCATTAGGTTTTAAAGGGAGAGTATTGCCATATATTGATAAACACTAATTTTGTAGGTATTCAAAAATAAAACTTAATGCCCCCAGTCCCATCTCTCAAACCTTTATGGATTGAGAGATATTTGGGACCAAAGTTCCCCCCTCCCTCCCCTTGATGATGTCAGCGCTGGAGCTGACTGCAGAGGAATCTGGTCCCGGGACTTTCGGAGGCTCTTCAGCAGAGCTGGCATCACGTTACTGAAGAAGAAATCCTTCACTGGAACGGTCTTCGAAGTGTGCCTGCAAATCAAGCACACTTAGAAGACTGTTCCAATGAAGGATTTCTTCTTCAATAACGTAATCTCTGATCTGCTGAAGAGCCTCCGACAGTCCCGGGACCAGATTCCCCTGCAGTCAGCTGCAGCGCTGACATCAGGGAAATGGGAGGTAGGGGGTAACTTTGGTCCCCATAAAGGTTTGAGAGATGGGACTGGGGGCATTAAGTTTTATTTTTGAATACCTACAAAATTAATGTTTATCAATATATGGCAATACTCTCCCTTTAACCCCTTAAGGACCGGAGGTTATGGGACATTTCCGTCCCATAACGACCGCATAGGGGCACTTTGACGAGCCGGTACACGTGACCTGTCACGTGTATCGGCGCGTCACTAAGGGGCTTGAAACAGATCGCTCCGATCTTGGAGCGGTCTATTTCATGCCCTATTTTTACTTACAGCGCTCCCGGTAGAGCGCTGTAAGTAAAAAGTACGTGACGTACCAGGACTGTCAAGGGTCGTTCGAGCAAATTTACCCTTGACGGTCCTGGTACGTCAAGGGTCCCTAAGGGGTTAATCTCAAAATGCTACATGAAACCACAACAGCTGTTTCCTCAGGTTTAATTTTATTTCAGTTATTATACTTTATAATGGTTAGGACTCTCTTGAATTTGAGATACCTTGGAGTGGTAAGAGAGCTTATGCATATTATGGCCAAATTATGTCACAAAATCCTAATATTTTTATGAAATTAAAAACACATAGGTATATTATAATAAGCACACAGGTTTACATTTTTCTGGCAATCAGTATGGATTAGCGCAGGAATCTTTTTCTTTTCTTAAATAAACAGTGCTCAACCAACCATCAATACCTACATAATGTAAGGAATGAAAATATAGGTTATTGAAGGAATTAACCCCTACAGTGTCATGGCCAAATAACTTCTGTTCCCGCTATGCCAAGCCTAAATGTTATACCACCAAAATGTGTCCCTTGCATAAGTGCATGTAGCAGCCACAGTTATATAAAAAAAAAAATCTAGTCCTTGTGGGGGTATTAGGACCCTGATATCTCATCCCCCCTGCTATTGATCTCCTGGCCCATCCTGGCTTGGAGACCAATAAAAGTGACACATAGGAGAAGCATCACTCCCCAGCATCTATTCTACCCGAACTTGTGATTGGGAGTGGAAGGGATATGAGAAAGCCTTCCATGTTATATCAGTGGTGACGTGGAAGGCTTTCCCCAGTCCCACCCACTCATATTCCTACCCAATGAATTTGATACCTCTCAGGGTTAAAAATATAAATAAAAAATACAATAATTATAGAAAATAAATAAAGCATGTCAGAGGGGTCCTCAACGCATTCATTAGCAATGTGTTGGACACCCCTTTGGAAATCACACATACACCCCACATCCCTCTGATGCACTGTTAACTCTCCCCTCACATATACCATCTGACCCCTCTTCCTCATCCCACTATAGACCCTCCAAGCTTGGTTCTACTGCCCATTAGAAGTCATAGATCTTCACTTACACTGTCCGCCCACCTTAAGATGCAGACCCCTGCATACACACTTTGACTCCCCCAGCCTTCTTCTACTAGTAGTCATGGAATCACACATATACTAACTGCTCCCCAAGTAGCCATGCTCCTGGCACCCACTACAGTATGTCAGCCCATACCAACTGGTGCCATTTCTTGGTGGGTTGGCATTAGGTACTGGATAGACCAGGAAATCCCATAGAGTTGAAAGACTGTAGTATCTTTGAAGTGACTGAAGTGTAAAATATTATGTGGCAGGTGTGCTTCTGACACCTCCTAGGCTATGTCAACCCATAACAATGGGGTACCATTTTCCTTGGGCTGGTAGACAATACTTAATAGAGCTGGAAATTCCATAGTTTTCAAAATTTTTTGTATATTTGAAGTGGTTGAAATATAAATAAAACAACATTTTCCCCTATAGCGTCACCATATGGAAATAAGTCTGCACACCAGCCTAGGGGTAGAAAGACAGACAACCCCTAATTTGATTTACGTTAATGTCTGCTTTCCAAAATAGTATGGCTTGAATACCATTCATTCATCACTTATAGTTATGACCATTTCAATGCAGGTAGCCAATTTCAATAAAGAAAACAGGTTGTTGTAGTTTTGTGCTTCTGCCACCCCCTACAGTATACCAACCCATACCAATGGGGTATCAATTTTCTTGTTGTACCTAATAAATGCAGTTAGACATTCTATAGTTTTCAAAGATTTTAGCATATTTGGAAGGGTAGAAATTTGTAGCTACAGTACCACCTTCTGGAAACATTTCTGTACATCAGGTCAAAGGTAGATGGGCAACTGACCCCTCACATGCGGGTGAGTTATCTTCTTTCTAAAATGGTAAGCTTTGTCTATCTTTTCTTAATTTCTGTACAACCATTTTAGTACAGTCAAGTCATGTTTGAAAAAATTAAGAAAAAGAGCTTGTAGTTGGCATTGTTTTGTGCTCCTCATACCCCCTACAGTATGTCAACCCATACCAATGGGGTGCCATTTTTCTCGTAAGAGCAGAAGCTGCTGAGTACAGTAGGAAATTCCTTAGTTCTCATAGGTTTCAGTACATTTGAAATGGAAGAAATTTAAATATATATATATACACCTTTTTTTTCTTGACTCCACCTTCTGGAAACATTTTGTACACCAGGCTAGGGGTAAAGAGGCAAGTGACCCCTCATTTGATGCAGTGGGATATTTACATTCAGGAAACATATGGTTTTATATATTTATTCAGCTATTTTAGGGTAGTTTTACCATTTAACCAATGGAATTTGTATTTTAATTCATAAAACAGAAAATTTCATTTTGTGTGCTCCTGAGGGGTCTGTGCAGGCCATGCATGAAGTTATATATTCTATATACTTGGTATTTTTGTACTCTGTATTTAAGGCTTTTAAAAATAATTGAGATTTTCACTACTGATATAATTGTTTTTAATCCCTTAAGGACCGGCCACACATGCACGCGGCGGTCATTTAAGGACCACTGAGCATTTTTTTATTTTTATTTTATTGAATCCAATTCTGAACTCCCCGAACGGCGTACAGCTGCGCGGGGAGCCCGGAATTCCATGACCAGGACCTTCAAGGGTCCTTAAGGGGTTACTAAAGTAGTTTACAATAGTAGGAAAATATGTAATTGTTTACATTTTTTTGCTTCTCACATGATGAATAATGTAGATTTTGTGAGGTGCCTTGAAAAAACTTACTTTTTTTCCTGGCAAAAATGCTATATAGTTT
Organism: Rhinophrynus dorsalis; assembly: GCA_037306005.1. Lineage (NCBI taxonomy): Eukaryota > Metazoa > Chordata > Amphibia > Anura > Rhinophrynidae > Rhinophrynus > Rhinophrynus dorsalis. The sequence continues at coordinate 446,131,399 of CM074722.1, read as the reverse complement.
TCCATATATATAACTAGAAAGTTACCAACGGGAATCATACATGGGTAGCAAAAATGCTAAGAATATTTCTGGCCTACAGCGTGCAGAAAATTCCCCAAGCCTAAGGAACTGAAAGGGTTAATGAGGAATGTGGGTTATAAAGAAACGTCAATATTTATCTACATACATTCCAAAGAAAGCCATGTTAAAACAATGAAATGAATGGAAATGTCTATAATAGAGACATGGGAGGAATTTATTCTTAAAAGGAAGATGTGCCTGAAATGAATAGCTCTACATAGCAGGCACATTGTGAAGGCGGATGTGAAATTTGTAAAATGTAAACTATTGAATGGAATATTTATTTATTTAGAAAATGTTTTACCAAGAAGAATATATTGATATTTCTCTCATTTTCAAGTATTTCCTGGAGAGCTTTTACAGTAAGAAGCTACATATTTACATAAAACAGAGAAACAATATATATATACACATACATATTTAAAAAATTATATGCCATTACATGTTGTTTTAGATAATAAGAACTAGTATTTCTATAATGCCGTTCTCCCAGTGAGACTCAAAGCACTTTCAGAGCATGCTCTTGGAATTAACCAAATCGGCAGCTGAAATAATAGGTGTTACTGTTACCCAATCAATGGTACTCATTTGTTGACCTCAGAAGGAAGAGGTTGACCCTGCCGGGATTAGAACCTGCAACCTTAAAGGGATAGTAACACTTCGTTTTAACTTTATTTTATTTTGTAGGCATTAAAAAAACATGAAGAATGATATAAGTCTTATCTCTCAAACCTTTATGGTTTATGAGATATTCACAAGCAAAGTTCCCCTCCCCGCCCCTTTTACCTAGTGTAAGCCATCTCTTCTCAGATGTGAGTCTGGTTGTATGACAGTACATATAACAGAAGGGGACAATTTTCTTTGTATGAAAACAATGAAAGCCCTTCCCCCCTTGACAAGTTTTTCAGCTTTTTCCATTATCTTAATAGAAGATTGTCCCTCTCTGCAGTCTATCTGGGCATCTCCCTTCTTATCTGGCTGAACAGGGGGGGGATACTTTGTTTGTGAATATCTCTTAAACCATAAAGGTTTCAGAGATAAGACTTATATCATTCTTCATGTTTTTTTAATGCCTACAAAATAAAATAAAGTTAAAATGAAGTATTACTATCCCTTTAAGGTTTGAACAGGCTTCATAGTCAGGGAATTTACAACTGAGCTATCTCACTGGCTATGAAGAGGCACTTATTTTTTTAGGGATTTTAGACTGGGAGAAAATCTGATTTGTTTTTCTTCGGTTATGTTATTCCAGGCTTTTGGCATTTGTGAGCTAAAAAGATTGCACCCTGGGCATAGGACACCTTTCCTAATGAGCTCTTTGCATATCCTTGCAGGCTCTAGAGCCTAGTTGAGCATCTCTTACCTACATTTTTGCATTTTGTCTCTAGGTGTCACAGGCCTTAGTCTGCCCATCGGCAACGGTTTGGGAGTATATGAAGGTGATGGGGTATCTGATCTCTTCCTTGGAGGCAGTCTATTATGCCCAATTCAACACTCAGGATTTGCACATAGTGTTTCTCAGGAATTGGTGCAGATAAAAGTGTCATCTCTCACAAGTAATGTCTCTTTCCAGCTGGACAAACTGATATCTTTGTTGGTGGCTTCAGGTTTGCCATGTGATTCAGGGGTGTTCATTGGTCATACTCAACTGGACTGTAATTATGACAGATGCAAGTCTGAGGGTCTGTGGACCCTTGTTTGGCTCTCAGTTGACTCAGGGCCTTATGTCTGAAAGAGAGTCTTCTACAATCAGCGTGTTAGAGCTCCAGGCATGGCAATTCACTTTGCTTTTCTACATTGGTCCCACCTTTCCCAGGGCCTACTGTAGAGGATTCAGTCCAACAATGCAATGTTGGTGGCTTATTTCAATTGCCAAGGAGGAACCAGGTGCGAACCATGTGGTTAGATGTTTGACTGATTCTCACTTCTGAGAAAGAAAGGTTTCTCTGATTCTGTCATCACTATTATGATGAAGTCTGTAAGCTAGTTTCATCCAAAGCATATGGTATGGTCTTTGTTCTATAAGTGGTGAGAACACCAAAGTTCACAGTTGTGTCCCTCCAGTCTTACATCTAGTTTGTTCTTTCTTCAGGGTGGGCTTCATAGTCTAAGTCATAGTCTAAGTTCTGTCAAGGTCTAAGTTCTGTTCTTTTTCAGATGTGTATTGCCTTGGTGCTGGATGTGCAAACCTTAGTGTGAGGGGTGGAACATGCCATCCCAGTCTTTTGTGATCCCACTCCCCTGTGGGACCTGAATCTGGTCCTGGAAGTGTTTTTGAAGGATCCATTTGAGCCTCTGTACTCTGTTTCCCTTTGGTTGTTGACTCTTAAGACAGCTTTCCTGCTTGTGATTTTGTCTGTTCAGTGTGTGGACGAACTACAAGCTTTGTCCTGTAAACCCCCCTTTGATTTTTCATTCAGATAGAGCAGTGTGTAAATCCCTGTAGGGTGTCACTTGTGTCTGCCTTCTCTATTCCTCTCTCTCCCTCCCTATCTCCTCCTTTTTCCGTGACTGCTACTTCTCTCCTCTGTGTTGCATATCCCTGATCCTACTTTTGCAATTAAACAGTTTCTCTCTGCCGATCTACTCTGTTGCTATCCCATCTTCCTGATTTATTCTGAATAGATTTTGATGGTCTTTGGAATTTCTCCAGGTAATCTGAATTTAGTTACAAAATTAATTGTTGCAGTATTGCTCATGTCCTGAGTTTAGCCTAGTTCCACAGAGGGGATATGAGAAGATACAGCTTACCTTGTTGCTCTCAGCTGTATCAGAATTCTCTCATGCATTTTCTGATGTGCATCTGAGTTGTAGGTGGACTTGTGATCTATGCACTAGAAATTTTTGTCTCTTAATTTGTGTATTTCAGAGATAGTCAGTATTTGGACCTCCAGATATTGGGAGACTAGAATTCTTATTAGCTATTGGTTATTTGGGGATGACTGGAGTTGTAGTCTCCAATAGCATAGAGTGCAAAGATTGACTACTCTAGATTTAACAGATGTCCTTCATACAACGGTCAGGTATATCTGATGCTATATATATATATATATATATATATATATATATATATATATATATATTCGCATTATATCTGTAGTGCCATGTATATAGTCATCTTAAGACTGCCTCTAGGTCATTTCTCATAAAAAAGTAAACAAAAATAGACTTTATGGCTCTTACTAGTTACTAGTCTATCAGAATGTACACTGAAACAGCTAGCAGTGAACTACGAAATAAATATTTTAATAAAATAGCCTTTATAAAATGTTTGATAGTCTTTTAATATCTTATCACACTACCAGGCTTCTCTGAGTCCCAATATTTCTATATTAATGCTCAAGCTGTGACTAGCATTGAGATCCTGAATGATCCTGTTATGAAATTCTGTTATCTGGTAAGTGCTTTTGATGTCCTTACAATGAGTAATACATCCACAAAGGGTTTAGTATATATTGTCCAAAGTGCAACTGTGATGGCGCCAACTGATGTTTCCTGGCTCCTCCTCTCTGAGGTCAGTTCCTCAGGACTATCTTAGGCCCAGTCCTGATAAATGCCAGAATGCTGGCTAAAACTTTTATTCATTAAAGATTACATTTATTCATGACATTATGTTCCTGTGAGTGCAGCCTTCTTTTGGGAATGTGCATACATATTTTACTTAGGCCGGCACCAGGCCTGTGATCTACAATAACAGTGAGTTAAATGCCTCTTGTAGCTTCTATATATATATATATATATATATATATATATATATATATAGCCATTATATAATTCCTGTCAGAGAGTCTCTCTCCATTAATGAGTAAAGCTGATGAAGATTCAGCTCTCAGGATAAAGTAAGTTAAGTTTAGTAAATGCCTAAAGTTGGAGAGAGTCAGCTCATAAGACAAAGCTTATTAAGGTTAGGTACTTGCCAAAATGAGGTACCTTGGCGTTGGTGGCAAGCTTAGCATTCTATGGCCATATGATGTGACTAAATCCTCCTCTTTAATATAGTAGTGATATGCAGGCCCAATGCCACAGAGTAAAGGGTTAATGGTAATGAAAATTTGGATGTGCACCAATATTTTGTGTATTTGCTTTTAGCTATTTTGGTCAGAATTGGTTGCGCTCCAGTAATTTTAAATGTGTTTAAATGTGTTTTTTTCTTTGGGTGTGCTTACCGAAACCTGGACTGGAATTATATCTATATATACATATATATGTATATATATATATATATATATATATACACACATACAGGGGAAAGGAACACAAGAGGAGTCTTCAGTTCTGGCCAAGAACAGGAGCAGCTGCTGCTGGCATCAGAGCTCTGGGTGATGGCATTGTGTGTATGCATAGATGCCAACTGTCCCAATTTACGCAGGACAGTCCAGAATTTGGAGCCCAATCCCACTGTCCCTCCGCATTAACTGAATGTCCCGCCTACCAGGCTTCAGCCCCGCTTCTGCATATGTCTGACTCCTTCAATCATGACATGTTGCCTCATCCGCGTTGCTCACATGGCAGGGAGACGGCAAAAATTGATTGGACGCATCATGCACGCGGTGCGTCTTAAGATATGCTCATAATGTACTCTATAATCAACCCTTGCCCTCATGACTGAATCCTCAGCCTGGCAGCAACTCAAGGTCTTGTATCAATGTAGATTTTATCTTAACTCCAACATGCTGGCCCATACAAACAAGAGACATGTCGAGTGGTTCTGGGTAAGAAAACTGCTGCACTTTGTATTATGTGCATATGGCCTCTGCTGTAAAATCAAGGTGAAACACAGCATCATAACAACTGACCTTCCTGTGACAGTGAAATGTTAGACAAGTTGGTGGCCAGGAGACAGATGCCAGGCCACATGATCTCTTTCTAGATAACTGAAAGTTATATGGTACCACATAACCAGATCCACTCCCACACAGTTGACAAGCCCAGAGAGACAGAGAAGCTTTGCCTGATGAAGATAGATAGAGTGTACGACAACAAAATAGTAATGTCCATTGTGTACGACACAACTCCAGAGTTGATGGGCAAAAGGGTGTGGCAAGGGCCTGGCTAAGCTATTCTCCAGTGTCGTATAGAGGAAAAGAAAATTTGTCGTAACTAACAACAAAAAAATGTCTTGCAAAAGACAAAATCTGTATGTTAAGAAAAAAGTGGAGGGAATGTGAAGTTCTGAATGTGAGAAATTTTGTATTTAGTTAAGACACTTTTGTCGTTAGTAAAGACATTTTTAAAGACATTTTTGTCGTTAGTTAAGACAATTTTTAAGACATTTTTGTCATTAGTTAAGACATTTTTTGTTGTTACATACGACAATTTTAGTCAGGACAAAAGACATATTTCCAATCACAACCGATACTCTCTGAAAATATTAATGATCCCAACAACACTGTACTTTAAAAAGTCGTTACAAATGACAAAAGCTATTTTGCTACTTCTTTGAACATATGGCCCTTATTGCTAATCTGATATTTAGGGCTGAATTCAATAAAACATCTCTGGAACAAACCAGCTGCACCATAAAAGGCCAAATTCCCACTGAGCGAAATGGTCCTTATGACATAAAGAGGTGTTGATAGTTCATGAAATAACCTAAATATTATCGTAATGCCATGTCCCCGGCAACACCATATAAAACACCAGTGTCCCTCTTTGGCTATTTGAAATGTTGGGAGGAATATGTATGTCATTCTGCAAACTAAGAAACACAGCTGCGGAGTGAGCGCACCTCCGCTCCACTATGATTGTCAGACTCTGCAACCGCTGCTGTGCTTCTCACCTTGCAGAATAACAAACACCAGTGCCATCACCTGGAGAACTCCTACAAGCAGCTGCTGCTCCACATGCTCAGGAGGAACCTACTCCAATGTTCAATGCGGCGATTAAGAAGTTATCATTAACCTCCTAACGACCAGCTGACATGGCGCACGGACGGCCGTTAAGGACCACGGGGCATATTTTTGTTGCAATGGATTCCAGGGTCCTGGCAGGTCAAGGGTCATTAAGGGATTACATTTTATTAACATGCATTGTCAACAGAGAGGTGAACTTGTGAAATTCATGTATATTAGAGCAATAAGGAAGCATCAGTGGGATAGTTATTGATCATGTTTGGGTCCGATACTCGAACTTTATCAAGGTATTGGTAATAATTCAATAAAGGACAGAAACGTTGACCACTTAATAATGTTTTTGGGACTATTTATAAGTTTCACTTATTGGTGTACATAATATCTATATTATATAAAAAATACTTGACTGGGATATAACATACACATATCTAGGTTAGCCCTTCTGTTAAACAAATTAAGAGCCACTTATTCTTGGGTTATAGGAAAACAGGCCCTTCCACTTCCTGTGGGAATTCTTCCTCACTGCAAAGAAGAGTGAGCGTGGCAGTGAACATGCATGATGAAGTGGACGTGCATCAGTTATACAACCAGGGCCGGATTTATAATTAGACAGAGTAGGTATCTGCCCACAGGTGCACCCTGCAGAGAGGCACCTGTCTTTGGGATCATGTTGTGTGTTTTTTTTTTTTTTAATACGCTTCCCCCGCAGCCCGGCGTCGCAACATGGTGAAGACAGGTCTGTGCCATCTTTGGCACAGACCTGTAGCTGCTGAGCTCCTTCGTAGGGTCTTTAGTAATACAGACCCTGGGAGATCTCCCAGAGCTCTGCATTACTGAAGATTAGACTGCGCGGGAGCTCCAGCAGCTACGGGTCTGTGCAGAAGGAGGAGGCACAGACCTTTCCTGCCTCTGGACCGCCAGGGAAGAGGTAAGAAGTGGACAATGGAGGGGGCAATGTGCAATATGGAACTGAGGGGGGGCAAGTTGGAGCTGATGGAGAGGCAATGTGAGGGCAATATGGAGCTGATGGGGAGGCAATGTGGAGATGATGGGGGCAATATTGGGTTGATGGGGGGCAATGTGAGGGCAAAATGGTATATGGAGATGATGGGGCAATGTGGAGATGATGGGGCAACATGGAGCTGCTGGGGGGAAACGTGAGGACAATATGGTATATGGAGATGATGGGGGCAATGTGAGGGCAATATGGTATATGGAGATGATGGGGGCAATATGGAGATGATGGGTGCAATATGGAGCTGATGGGGGAAATGTGAGGGCAATATGGTATATGGAGATGATGGGGGAATGTGGAGATGATGGGAGCAATATGGAGCTGATGGGGGCAATGTGGAGCTGATGGTGGCAATGTGGAGATTACGAGCATTGTGGAGGTGTCCAGTGAAGATGTCCAATGGGGGGGGGGTCTTCAGATTTCTGTGCCTACAGGCTCCTGTCATGTAAATCCGGCCCTGTATGCAACTTGATGTCATCGTGGGAACTCAGCGTGAGAATGTGGAAGTTGACATGGCTATATCTTCTGGAGATAAGTTTCACACCAGTTTCATCTTCGTGTGAATTTCCTTAGAAAGAAGCAGTATAGGATCCTTTCCATTGAAACTCTTGCGAGGAGAAAAAACAGATAGTCAACACATCCCTGGGAAATACTTCTGATAGCAGCATTACCTGTAATTTCTGCCTGTTGCCCACCACCACTATAGGTACTGTCAGAAGATAATAAAGAGAAAATGGTTGTATTGCAGTTCTAACTTTGAAACAAGTATGTGGACTAGCAGCATCCCCATTGAATGTTGCAGATGTTTGGAAAATATGGTTAATAGTGCATACAAATGGGATGACAGGAGTTTACACATTACACAACAATGAAACGTCACTCATTCTCTCCTGGGATTCATTATTGTCACGATCAGATTACTCCACGCCAATGCCTTTCATCTGATAGAGTCATATTGTTGTAATGTAGAGCTTAATTCAGCAAGCTTAAAGGGATAGTAATGTTTAAAAAAAAATCAGCAGCTCCAATTAATCTTCATAGTATTTGAGCCATAGAGAGTGTTATTTCAATACAGTCAGAGTTGTAGTTCAAGATTAACTGAATGATAAATTATCCCCCTCCAGCCCCTTTTACCTAGTGTAAGCCACCTCCCCTCAGATGTGGAATCTGGTCTTGAGACCAGACAGCTCACAGCAATGTACAATCTTCTTACTGTGAGAACAATGAAAACCCTGCACCTCCTGACAAGTTTTTGCTTATTCTCACTGAAGATTGTCCCTCTCTGTGATCCATCTGGACAGTCTTGCTTCTCTGAGATGAGCAGTGTTACATCAGTAAAAGGGGCGGGGCGATATTTTATCATTCAATTACTCTTGAACTACAACTCTGACAGTATTGAAATAACACTCTCCATGGCCCAAATACTATGAAGATTAATTGGAGCAGCTTTTATTGTGAAACATTACTATCACTTTAAGGGGAGCTATCCAGAGGCAAACCAACTGCAGCAAAAGACACACATTAAAATGTAGTTGCTTTGAATCTGGCTTTTAACCCATTGAATGCTTTAGGAACCTCTAACATTTACTTGGTTAAAGGGATAGTAATGCCCCTGAACATGTTTTTTCTAATTTTGTAGTGCTTAAAAAGTTGAGTTTAATGCAAAAAACGGTATCTCTCAAACTACAATGGTTTGAGCGATATCTTCATTCAAAGTTTGACGTCTCCTGCTGTCGGCTGTGAAGCTTTCAGCAGGAGATCTGTGTCGGCCGACACGGAGGCTCTACAGCAGAGCCTCCATGTTGGCCGACATGGAGGCTCTGCAGCAGAGCCGAAATTGAGTTTTTAAACAGAATGACTGCATTGCAGCTGACTGCATTACATCTGACAGCGGGAGACGTCAAACTTTGAACGAAGATCTCTCTCAAACAATTGCAGTATGAGAGATTTTTTTTTTGTGTTACACTCTACTTTTTAAGCACTACAAAATTAGAAAAACAGATTCTGGGACATTACTATCCCTTTAAAAGCTCCATTTAAAGGGATAGTAATACTTAAAATGTAAAAAAAAATATGTTGTATGGTTTATCCCCGTGAGTAAATCAAGGGTACTCCCACTGCTGAAAGGTGTTTTATTCAAAAGTTATTACAGCTCAAATTTGAATTTTTTTAGGTGCAATATCATAGTGGCCTGAAATTGTACAGTGGCGCTGTTGCTACACCATCCTATGGAGATTTATGGTCCCGGGACCAGAGCTGTCCATAGGATGGTGTAACCACAGCGCCACTGTACAATTTCAGGCCACTGTGATATTGCACCTAAAAAAATTCAACTTTGAGCTGCAATAACTTTTGAATAAAACACAGCAGTGGGAGTACCCTTGTTTTACTCACTGGGATAAACCCTACAACATTTTTTTTTTACATTTTAAGTATTACTATCCCTTTAAATCAATTGATATTTAGGGACTTTTCATCCCCCCCCCCCATTTTATAGTTGGTTGGCTTCAGAATTGCACCTCTTCATCATGATGAATACTGTGTCAAGACTTATGCACATAAATTAGCCCGTTCCCTGATGAGACACTTTTCCAGTATTGGTCATTGACTATTTTTTTTTACAAAAGTGTATGTATATTTCCTCCCAATACTTCTTTCTTTATAGGTGGAATTAATTTAGCAGTTCTACCCTAATATGTCTAATATGCACACTCTATGGGCTCTTTACAAAGTTGGTTCTCAGCACCTCTGACAGAGCAATTTACATGAGAACCAGCAATCCAGTTAATGGCTAGGCTATTCTGTCAGATCCACATGTGCTATTGACAGAGCCATATGTGCTTACGTAGGATAATCTTAGAGGATCTGTAAACATTTACTGTAGCAAAAAAAAATAAATAGTATGGATTTTTCTGATGAGTAACACAAGAATTCTCCCACTGCTGCATACCACATTAAAGTTATTACAGTTTAAAATGTTTTTTTTTTTTATTAAAGAGGAAATATGCACTTGAATCAGGAAGCTTTTGATTTGTTTAATAACACTTCCATAAAGTGGAACTGCCACCTTAAAACAAAGTAGACTGTTTTAAAGCAACCCTGTAAAATTATCTACAGTTGTTTTAGATGTGTTTTTTATTAAAATTGTTTCCAGACTATCAGTATTTTTCTCTTTTGTGCTATGCAGTCCTCTGTTAGGACGGCTGGCACAAGTGATTTTGCCACCTCATCTGATCAGTCCCCTGTGCAGCCCTCTCCTTCCTATTTCCAACCCAAGTGCAACTTCAACTGTTTGCATCACTTGTATTTGTGCATTGTATAGGAATGCATTTCATGATAGCGGAAGTGTGTGAGTGTGACACATTTCTCAGCCTTATGATCTGCTGCTGACTCCTAGAAAAGAGCAGTCAATGTAAGCACTGATTTAACCCACCAGCTGCCAAACAGGCTACAGCAGCCATTCTGCAGTAAAAGAGATGATGATACTTGGGCAAATGTATGTTGAATGTAACAAATCACTAAACTGATGTAACGATTTGTAGTTTGAAGTTCACCTACATAGTCCTTCTTTCAAACAAATTAACAGTCACTTATAAATATGGTAGAGTTTAAAGGGATAGTAATACTTCATTTTATCTTTATTTTATTTTGTAGGCATTAAAAAAACATGAAGAATGATATAAGTCTTATCTCTCAAACCTTTATGGTTTAAGAGATATTCACAATCAAAGTTTCCCCCTCCCGCCCCTTTTTCCTAGTGTAAGCCATCTCTTCTCAGATGTGAATCTGGTTGTAAGACCAGACAGATAACAGCAGGGGACAATCTTCTTACAATGAAAACAATGAAAGTCCTGCCCCCTTGACAAGTTTTTCAGGGTTTTCCCTTATCTTAATTGAAGATTAATCTACCTGGGCACCTCCCTTCTGCTCTGGCTGAGCAGTGTTACATCAGTAAAAGAGGCGGGAGGGGGATACTTTGTCATTGAATTACTCTAGAACTACAACTCTGACAGAATTGAAATAACACTCTCCAAAGTCCAAATACAATGATGATTAAACAGAGCTGCTTTTATTATGAAACATTACTATCCCTTTAAGGTGAGGCCTCTAACCGCCTTACTGCCCTTGGGTTCGCTACGGCCCAGGGATTTAAGCCAAAATCCCGTCACCTCACACATTTACTCTTCATTATCACTATCTGTCTCCGTAAGCCCTGAATATAATAAAACTTTGCTAATCCCTTAAAACTTGCACTTTTGCAGAGGATAGGTAGTTGGTTTTTTAAGAAGTGGCATTTGGAATTGTTAAAAAAGTGGCGCAGGAAATTTATAAAAAAAAGTCACTACTTGCGACAGTTTCGCGACAGGATTTTCACCAAAATTTTAATGACATATGTGACCTGTTCTTATTTCTGACATTTGTACCACATTCATAAAATTTCCTAAAAATCATTATAAATACCAACACTCCCAATAAGGCATAAGGACATTTTTAGAATCCATTTGCAACAACGAACAAGAACACTATTTATAAATCTACCCCAGTGTTCCCTTTAATCCAGGCTCATGCAATCTACAGTCTCCAGCTGTTGAAGTTGTACTACAGACTAGTTCACACCAGTTAATAAATAGCTCAGATTCACATTGAGGTTGATGTACTAAGAACCTGATAAATTATTGAATACACCAACTGCAGCAAACAGGACAGATCAAAATTCCCCAAGTAGTGTTCCCTCTAAGGTAAGCAAATGAAAGATTTAACACTTTGAGGGTCATTGCAATGGTTTATGCAGGAATGCATTGGAATAAGAGGTGCTGGTTGCCCTGTCCATTTTTAATTACCTTTTTTTTTTTTTTTTAACTCTTTCATTGCTTGTGTTCACCTTAAAGGGAACTGTGCCCAAATGTTTGAACTGAAGTTATTCTGGAGCAAAGGTTTAAACTGACAGTCTACCTTGTTATTGACTTTACATATTCTGCAAGTGCACACTACGCAAAACCAAATTATGTATACTTTTTAATTTTTTTTTTCATCTTAACCTAATTTTTGACACTGTTTTTGCCCCTGACAGGGTGCTCCCTGAATGTCTGTTTTCAGAGCTTTCCCTCAGGGACTGTGAAACCATGGATAATAATACAGTTTAAAGGGATAGTAATACTTCATTTTAACTTTATTTTATTTTGTAGGCATTAAAAAACATGAAGAATGATATAAGTCTTATCTCTCAAACCTTTATGGTTTATGAGATATTCACAAGCAAAGTTTCCCCCTCCCGCCCCTTTTACCTACTGTAAACAATCTCTTCTCTGATGTGGAATGCAGTCCATAGGCTGGACAGATAACAGAAGTGGACACTCTTATTCCTATGAAAACAATGAAATCCCTGCCCCCCTTGACAAGCTTTTCAGCTTTTTCCCTTATCTTAATTGAAGATTGTCCCTCTCTGCAGTCTACCTGGGCAGCTCCCTTCTGCCCTGGCTGAGAAGTGTTACATCAGTAAAAGGGGCTGGAGGGGGACACTTTGCTTGTGAATATCTCTTGAACCATAAAGGTTTGAGAAATACGATTTATAACATTCTTCATGTTTTTTTAATGCCTACAAAATAAAATAAAGTTAAAACAAAGTATTACTATCCCTTTAACACTATTCTGCAGTCAGTGCTTTGTATACTCTATTTAACAAACAGGATTTTCTGCTGTAGGGATAATGGCACATTGTATCCTCTCTGCTTTTATAGGCCCAAAACAAGCTCTCTGGAATACAAAAATCATAGAGCTCACTGTCAGGGATGTAAATGTGTTAATGTGTGTATGCATGTATGAATATATATATATATATATATATATATATATATATATATATATATATAAAGTTACATAGTGGATAGCACTCACTCCAATTAACCTTAATGCCCAGGTGCACAATCCCCTAAATAAGATAGGTAGTGAAGATAAGATTGGGCAGCACCCGTGGGACTTAAAGATGAATTTATTGTTCAATATAAGCACACAATATTGGTCAACGTTTCGGTCCCATTTGGACCTTTCTCAAGACAAACAATGAAGCACTCACCTCCATCTTAAGGCCCCCACGCTTTGCTGGCGTTGTCCGAGAGGATAGTGATATCATCACTCAAACGACCCCAATTGGTTGGTTGTCGGAGTGGACGTCCCCCATTGGACTCAGTTTACAGGCACATAAGTATGGTGGTTTAAGAGTTACAAGTGAACTCTGTAACAAAGATAAACAAAACGTGCTACAGTTAAAACATAGTGTACAATAAAAATATGGAATATTACCATATAGCAAATCTGCCCTGTAGCTGTGTAGCTGTAACTACACATGGCCCTTACAATAACAATGGATGATCTATGGACTTCCAATGGGAGCTTTTGATTCTATAAGCCTTCAGGTCATATGGTGTTAGTTATGACTATTATTTGACCATCTCTCAGTAAGCATCTCTGGGGTTGATTTATTCTGTGATTAAGGTAGTACTGACGTTTGTGCTCACTATTGCTCATTATTGCCTATATGATGATCTTATTGAGGCTTCATCTTTACTGCTTATGGATGACGATCCCGCAGGGTGTTATTGGCTGATGTCCTGTGGATACCATTGATAACATTGGCAAAGATACTTATGAGTACTTTGGAAGCGATCCGGAGATGATGATCGCTTTGACAGATATGGGATCCTGTGGTACTTAACGGTTGTTTGCACATTAAGGATAAACACCACTTTCACTTATAGGAACTACGACATTCTCTGCTCTATACGGAAGTTTTCCCGCATGAACACAGTATAACATTCTGCCGCAGCCGGGTATAGCGATCGGGTCTCAAGCACGGAGTGTGAGAGAATCCATCGCATCCCGGCAATAGGGCAGATTTGCTATATGGTAATGTTCCATATTTTTATTGTACACTATGTTTTAACTGTAGCACGTTTTGTTTATCTTTGTTACAGAGTTCACTTGTAACTCTTAAACCACCATACTTATGTGCCTGTAAACTGAGTCCAATGGGGGACGTCCACTCCGACAACCAACCAATTGGGGTCGTTTGAGTGATGACGTCACTATCCTCTCGGACAACGCCAGCAAAGCGTGGGGGCCTTATGATGGAGGTGAGTGCTTCATTGTTTGTCTTGAGAAAGGTCCGAATGGGACCGAAACGTTGACCAATATTATGTGCTTATATTGAACAATAAATTCATCTTTAAGTCCCACGGGTGCTGCCCAATCTTATCTTGACTACATATATATATATATATGTATATATATATATATATATATATATATATATATATATATATATATATAAATAAGCAGTTTGATATCACATATTATGCACTTGTGCCCATTTTTTGACATTTGCTGTAGTCAGTAGCTGGACAGCTATATTTTACTGCCTTCAAAACGGTCCTCAAGAGCTACATAGAGTGCGTGTTTTCAGGATATTCCTGATGGGGCATAGGTGGACTAATTAGTGGTCCTGTCATTTATTTAGTCCACCTGTGCAATTCATGGAACTCCTGAAAACATGCACTCTTGGTAGCCCTTGAGGACCAGGTTTAGCTACCCCTGTTCTAAAGAAATGTGGCTGAGGCTCATGCTATGGGTAATCTAATACAGATTGATACATTCTATTGTTTATTGAGGAGAGGTTTTGATTAAATAAAGACTTAAAGTGGGGATTAGAAAAACAACATAACAAGCAAAAAAATATATAAACAGATGTTTCTGATTCCTGCATGAAGGACTCATAACTTTCTATTAACTCTTTGAGTGCCAGAAGGGTATACAGTGCATTGAAGTGTGTTGAATACCCCTCTGACACTCAAAGGGTTAAACAAATTAATATTCGCTTGTTGGTATAGTACCGGTTTAAGAAGTTCTCACTTTTGCTGAAGGAAAAAATAATAACTGACTTCTTCGTGTTGCCACTTACTTATCATTGGCACCTAACCTGCTGTTGTTGTACCGGTCAAGTCTCATTTCTTCCTTTAAAGGAACAGTAAACCCTTTTTCATGAAAATATATATGTTATAGAGCTTTTCCTGCTGAATAAAACAAGGTCACTCCCAATGCTATTAGTTGTTTTATTCAAAAGTTACAAAAGGTCAAATAATCAGAAGTCAATTTTTCTGTAAGTTTACTTCCTGATAGTTCTAATTGACATGAAGTGACAGGCAGTTTCTAGCATATTCTCTGGAGAACTGTAAGTCACTGACTTTCCTGTCCATTAGAATGTAACAGGAGAACCAATTGGAATTTGACCACTAGAGGGCACTGCTAATGTAAATAAACATGGGTTTAAACTGTAATAACTGTGGAAATATGCATCTGTCAGCAGTGGGAGTACCCTTATGTTACCCGACACGAAATGCCCTACAATATATATTTTTTCATAAAAAAGTTTACTGCTCCTTTAATATTTCAAATTGATGTTTTGGTTGCCTAATTTTGGACAAAAAACGTTCAAGCTTGCATGCCACATTAAGACACCGAAATATTAGGCAAGTCAAATATATTTTTTGCAGTCACGATTAAGTAGCAAGGTTTGTCTTTCGCTTTTATTTTTAATTGATTGTTAATTTAAGCTGCTGCTTGTCTGAGCAGTAGAGACAAGGTGGCGTGGTGTATGTGTCTATCAAGATGGTCTATCACTCAACTCCAGAAATTCATATAATGCCATAGTGAAAAGTTTCTCAATACAAGATAGTTCATAAACACAACTTGATTCTATTGTGAGTTCTATTTGTAGAAGGTGAGGTATTTTACCCAGGCTGCACTGCTCTTGTTGTTTTCTTGGCCTTTATCAGTCACTCATCACCTCTTGTCTTACTTGGCATTCATCATTTGTCACTATTTTTGTGACTCGTGGTACAGAGATGTGAAAACATGCTACAGTTTAACTCCTTGGATGTTAGAGACAGAGCAAACCCATTGCAAAGCAATACAATGGAGCAATTTCTAGCATTCTTGGGGATAATAAATAAATTACTAAAATAAAAGTTCAGATATAACCCCATTTTGGCTACAATGGGCCTTATGCTGACAGCAAAAAGATAACAATTCAGATAAATCCACTGCATAATAAGGGGTGGGGGTGAATAAACTTTCCCATTGATTAAAATGGGTTTTATAGCCCCTTGAATTCTATAAAGGTATCCAACACATTACAAAGCATTTGTTACAGACCTTTCTAGCATTTAAATCAACTGGTATTTGAGGAATATTTATTTGTCTAGTATGGTTCAGTTGGCTTGCTAAATGCATTGAAAACATCTCTAGCATTCATGAAGTTAAAGTGATAGTAATGTCTATTTAAAATTAGTTGCCCGAGTCTTCTGTATATTAAAAGAAACCTATTGTGCTATGTTTAAGGGCTTACTTCTTTGTAGTTCAAAAGTAATGAAGCACTGAAGATCCACCGTCCTCCCCTTCTCCCCATGTCACTCAGAAGCTGCAGTCTGGTCACGACAGCTGCAGCGAGGGACAAACTTCAGTAAGCAAAGGGAAATCCTGCGCTCCTTCGTCAAGGGGGGCAGGATTTCCCTTATACTTACTGAAGTTTGTCCCTTGCTGCAGCCATCAAGTCACACAACTCGATCTCAGATTCCATGAGAGGCAGCCAGAAAGGGGTGGGGGATCTTCAGTGCTTCATAACTTTTGAGCTACAATGAAATAAGCGCTTAGACATAGGGCAATCTGTTCCTATATAGAAGACTCAGACAACTAATTTTAAATAGACATTACTATCACTTTAAAAGCCTCATATAAACCAATGAATATTTTAGGAATTTCTATCCCCCCATGACTGCATTCCTTCTGGTTCATAAAGGGTTAAAGTCGGGCCATGCTGTACAGAGCATTTTTATTATAATCACCACTCAGCAAACACAACGTTTTGGGGACATACCCCTTCGTCAGGTGTTAACAGAGAGGGTGATGGGTTTCGTCTTAATTAAAAAAAAATGGTTCCAAAATGAAACTAGTGATATTTAATAGGAAATATTAGTCGGTCAGTATT
This sequence comes from Rhinophrynus dorsalis, assembly GCA_037306005.1. Taxonomy (NCBI): domain Eukaryota; kingdom Metazoa; phylum Chordata; class Amphibia; order Anura; family Rhinophrynidae; genus Rhinophrynus; species Rhinophrynus dorsalis. Next base: position 446,114,433 of record CM074722.1, on the reverse strand, counting down.
TGGTGTTTTAAGTATTTTTATTTGAGTACCCATTAACACCCAATTAGGAATTTTGTTTAACCCTTTGAGTGCCAGAGGGGTACACAAAGCATTGCAGAGCAATGCGTTGCGTACCCCTCTGGCACTCAAAGGGTTAATGGACCTCATATCTGCACATTATACACAGCTTTACTACGATAAGTTGTGATTTAGTTGTCCTCAGTTAGATCTAGCTCTGACCCTCTGTGTGCTGATGTGGTATCAGACACATTGCAGAACACGGAGTTGGATGCCTCTGATACTCTAGGTTTTCCTATTAGTTAAAGGGATAATAATGTTTCATAATAAAAGTAGCACTGGCACTTTATAATATCCATTCCATGTATAATATGAGATATTTAGGATATTTATCAGTTTATGCAAATTAGGTCATTATGGCTGGCCGGCCTCTCCTTTCCTACTGCCACTTCCTAACAGGAGGTGTGTCCTAATTTGCATAAACTGACAACCAAATGCAGCTAAATATCTCATAAGCAATAGATTTAAATACAGAATGAATTATATAAATAAAGGAGATTGTGAAAACTCTTTCCAACTCACCCAAACACATATTCCTTTATGTGCCACTTTAAGGAATATATGCACAAAGTTGAAATCGGAGCAGCTGGGAGCAAAACTAACTGCATAAGTGAAAAACAGAAATTCCTCTTAATTTAAATGAGGACATGTACTCTGTGAATGTTACAGGGGTATCCTATGCATTATGCAACAATTCTTTAGATACATCAATACAAAACAGTTAAATCAGGCCTATCACTTTAAAAATAGTATTCCTATTAGTTAAAGGGATAATAATGTTTCATAATAAAAGCAGCTCTAATTAATCATCATAGTATTTGGACTTTGGAGAGTGTTATTTCAATTCTGTCAGAGTTGTAGTTCAAGAGTAATTCAATGACAAAGTATCCCCCTCCCGCCCCTTTTACTGGTGTAACACTGCTCAGCCAGAGCAGAAGGGAGGTGCCCAGGCAGACTGCAGAGAGCGACAATCTTCAATTAAGATAAGGGAAAAACCTGAAAAACTTGTCAAGGAGGTCAGGGCTTTCAGTGTTCTCATAGGAAGAAGATTGTCCCCTGCTGTTATCTGTCTGGTCTATGGACTGCATTCCACATCTGAGAAGAGATGGCTTACACTAGGTAAAAGGGGCAGGAGGGGGAAACTTTGCATGTGAATATTGCTCAAACCATAAAGGTTTGAGAGATAAGACTTATATCGTTCTTCATATTTTTTTAATGCCTACAAAATAAAATAAAGATAAAAAGAAGTATTACTATCCCTTTAAAGTCCCTCACCCCATTATTTATAAGGCAAACTATCTACCAATATATAAATGGAAATTACATGATATATTCCTGTGTATGGCCTGAATATACTGAGGGGCAGCAGTAGACTTAGAGTTAATGTATTTTAGGATCTGTAGTCCTGATTTATTCAGCACTTTTTAATTCCTGCAGCTGTAGACTTCAAATCCCAAGTACAGAATTAGGGAAACTTGGCTCTGAATAAGTCAAATCAAATTATTTAATTTTACAGATGTCCCAGCCTATTAGTGGGACACCTGCAGCTCTAAGTCACACAGACTACTGCAGGAGCAACCAATATGTGTTTCTCCATCTCAGTGTACTCAGTACTGCTGCTTTTTTCCAATACATTCAACAATTCAATATCTCTGGAATTTTTATCAAAAATATAGATCACAGGGGGGATTGAATTATTGATAGTAGTAATAAAAAGCAGCACGTACTGAATATGAAGTGGTCCTATTTTCTTATCTTTTTTCTATGTGGCACACAGCATATAGATATACAGATATTTATTTAGACTGGGACTTTGGACAGTGACAGTACGTTGTCTGAAAATGCTTGTGAGTGTCTGCAGAACCTGGATAGTGCTTCATTTTCATTGGTTTATCTCATTCAGCTTACTGAAACCTATTGTCTGTTAGCATTCAATATTTAAAGAGATATCTGGTCACCTTTCCCTTTATACACAAACCAGGGGAGTAACTACAGGGGTTGCAGTTTTGATGGGGTCTGGCATCCAAAGGGGCCCATTAGCTCCAAGGCACAGTATTCTAGTTCTGCCCCATGAAGAATATCTTTGTTGGGGGGCACACAGATCTTTGCACTGGGCCCTCCAATTATTGCCATGACACATACTCACTACAACTGGGTATGTGGGTGGGGGGGGGGAGTAATTCACTAAGATGAAATGAAGAGGGGATAACTTCTCCAGTGTGATACTCACCATTCCTTATGGAGCCTATGCACTAACAAGTCTTCTACTTGAGAAATCTAACTGCATATGCTCCATAGAATAACACAGGAACTGCAGAGTTCATCACACCTTAGTGCTAGGGTGACCACACGTCCCTGAATGCCCAGGACTGTCCCTTATTGGAGGTAGGGTTGCCACCCAGCCGGTATTTTACTGGCAGGCTGGTAAAAAATTGGCTTCTGTCAAATGTTAAGTCTATGGAGGGAATGCCATGGCCGGTATTTTTTTGAAGAAAAGGTGGCAACCCTAATTGGAGGTCTGTGTCCCGTATCCCGGGTCACTCCCCACCTGGACAACAAAGAGTCCCGGAATGGAGCAGTAAAGCCGGCACCCACAGCCTACCTACATAGCGCAGCATGCACCAGTCCAGCCAATGAAATGTATTTGCTATATGGTCTTCATTGGCTGGCTGAGCCAGCTGGCTGGACTGGTGCGTGCAAGACAGCTGGGATGGCGCAGGTATGCTGGTGCTGCGAGTATGACCGCTGGTATGCTGGCGCTGCGAGTGAGTCCCGCGGCTGAGGCTCCCTCTGCACTGACCATCTTTCTGAGGCTGACACAGTAAGAGTTTCCACTCTGTATCAGCCTCAGAAAGATGGTCAGCGCCGGCAGGAGACTCAGCCGCGGGACTCACTAGGGTGACCACCTGTCCCGGAATGGCAGATTGGAAATGTGGTCACCCTACTTAGTGCATCTACCCCTAGTAGCATTATTCTTTCCCAATTATCCATCAGAGACCACTTAAGTTTAGTGAGTAAATAATGGGTTAAAAACAAAGACACTTATTGTTCATTTATTCAGTGTGACCCAGTGACACTACATAATGATTTTGCTCTCAGACACTTCCAATCTTTGCCAGAAAGTCTTGCAGTACATTGCATGTCATTTTCTGCTTCAACAGACAGAAGAATAGGAGGCGGGAGAACACTGTGAAGTAGGCAGGAAATATTCGATTTAGAGAGAAGAGGTTGGCTGGGACACAAATGTATTTACTCCCTGCCAAAACCAAAAAGCACAGTTACAGAGTGAGAACTGCATGGCACATCAGCTCAGTTTAGAATGCATTCTATGTTCATCATCTAACTGTTTATTTAACTGAACAAGCGCATTGAGCTTAAAACAAGAACCTATACAATGACCTCTAACTTTCCTCTCCCACGTCCTCTGAGAAGATCCTGGAGTTTGGCCCCTGCGAGGACCATGCGCATTGTGGTGCTGGGGCAAAGTGCAGTGGGCAAAACAGGTAAGTACTTTTTTGCATCTGTTACTGGTTATTAAAATGCTGGGGCATAAGGCTGAAGCATTTAAAGGGATAGTAATGTTTCCTAATAAAAGCAGCTCTAATTAATCTTCATAGTATTTGGACTTTGGAGAGTGTTATTTCAATACTGTTAGATTTGTAGTTCATGTGACAAAGTATCCCCCTCCCTCCCCTTTTACTGATGTAACACTGCTCAGCCAGATCAGAAGGGAGGTGCCCAGGTAGACTGCAGAGAGGTACAATTTCTAATTAAGATAAGGGAAAAACGTGAAAAACTTGTCAAGGGGGGAAGGGCCTTCATTGTTCTCATAGGAAGAAGATTATCCCCTGCTGTTATCTGTCTGGTCTATGGACTGCATTCCACATCTGGGCAGATGGGGATGGTAAAAGGGGCGGGAGGGGAAACTTTGCTTGTGAATATCTCTCAAACCATAAAGGTTTGAGAGATAAGACTTTATATCGTTCTTCATGTTTTTTTAATGCCTACAAAATAAGATAAAGATAAAATTAAGTATTACTATCCCTTTAAGTGCTAGGCGTGTGTGCACATAAAGTGTTAGCATTTGACTACACACCATTCTGGTACTCAAAGGGTTAACTTTTTTTGCAGTGAGTTGCAATATCCCTTTGCATTGAAATGATTAACTCCCTCTCTGTTGCACACACCCCGACACACTTCATTTTTAACTGTATGAGTGCCACATAACACACCTCTGATATGCAAGAGGTTATCTCTTTTCATGATGACTTGTACATCACTCTGGCTCCTAAAGGGTTAGCTTTTTGCTAAGTGGGTTACACACCACTCTGGCACTCAAAAAGCAAATTTTTTGGACATTGCATTGTGACCTTTTTGTTACTCTGAGGGTTAATTCTTTTTGTCACAATGCACACATTTTTGGTATTCAAAGATTTAACTGTTTTTGCACAGCTTTCCACACTTTGCTTACCAAATGAAAGGTTACCCCTTTATGCTTTGCATTGCACACCCCTTGGCACATAAAAGTTTGGCGCTTTGTGCATTGCTTTGCACATACCTTGGCATATAAAGGGTTAGCTCTTTGTGCCTTGTTTTGCACAGTCTTCTGGCACATAAAGGGTTAGCTGTTTGCAAACTGGCTTACAAACCACTCCAGCACTCAAATGGTCAATATTTTGAGCACTGTGTTGTAAACCTCTCTTTAACCTAAAGGGTCAGTATAGCTCAGAATTATTTTTATAATGTTATCAAAGCGGCATTTTCACAAATGGACATGATTGTAAAGTTATAGATTCCCCCTGTGTACACTGTGTTCTTTAGATCAATGGCAGTGAATTAGTAAATGTTTGATTGTTTTAGTTTAAGTCCTATGAGTGCCCTTTTTCTTTGGAAATGTTTCCAATATCAGTTTCTTGTAATTTATAAAGCATGCAGCAAGGTGTTAACAACTATTAGGTCTAGTTTTGGAATGCCCACTTATTAGTCCTGAGGTCGGCACTCACATGATCCTGTTTGATGTGCCTGAGTGCGATTTTGCAAAAAATCTTTATATTTGATGAAAGGCAAGCACTCACAGGACTTATACATATAATCAACTGTGTTTCAACTTGAAACGTCAATTGAAATAAATGTACAAGTCCTGTGAGTGCTTGCTTTTCATCAGATATCCTATATAATAATTTCCTAGGATGTTTGTCACGATACAGTCATGCGCAGTAGAGACTGCCCGTGTTCGGCCAGTCTCTACTGCTCGTGATTTCATCGTGTGAGGGAGGCAACGCAAGACTGCATCGTGTGGAGCAGTGAGGTAGTGGCCTCTTAACATTACCCGGACCTTGGCCCATGTACACGGACTTCTACACTAGTATATATATATTTATATAAAATATGGCAGATGCTCACAGGTCTTAACATTTGTCTGAAAGGTGATCGGGGGAGGGAGGTCAACATTTCAATTCAAAAGTTATCAACTTTTGCACATGCCCAGTAGTGATGCAGGGTTTGAGCAATGAGAAAGTTGGTCCCTGCTCAGACCACGTATCTCAAATAGCAATTAGCAGAGGACCACGAAGCATTTTTTTTTCCCGCAATTTGATTACGGACTCCCCGAATGGTGTGCAGCCGCGCGGGGAGCCCGGAATTCCATGACGGCCCAGGACCGTCATGGGTCCTTAAGGGTATAACAACCATGACGGTCCAGAACCATTAATAGAGGGGTTAATACAGCAAAGAGATTACCTGCTAAACTGAACATTTGATTCCATCGGCAAGCTGAGCATAATAGGACGTGTAAATCAACAACAGCCAAAAGGCCACTGTTCCTTGATACTGTTTACAGTTAGAGGGGCATATGTGTAAAAAGAGAAAGTGGAGCAATTCTAATACAAAAGACCTGCACACTAATAAAATCCTCACTTATGGGCAGAAAAGCCTAAAGGCCACTATGTGTTCATTTTTTGTGTATCAGTCTGCCAAAATGAATCTTAATAATACTGGATATGATGTCCGTGGAGGCAGATATAATTCTCTGTTACTGGACTCCAGGATTCCACACTTCAGAAGCCTTCAGTGAGATGGATTTGGATTCCTAGAGTCCTGCAGAAAGAAACATGTCTGACTCCATTGTGTGTAATTTACATTATTATTTACAGATTAATTTTGGGAAATCAACACACTCGGCTCCATTAGGATAACCTGCCTAGATCAAAGTAAGTGGTGGTTTGTTATTAACCCTTTGAGTACCAGAGTGTAAGGGTTAAAAACTGTTACTTTAACCCCTTGAGGCCCAGAGGGGTGTCCAAGATCTCTGGCACTCAAAGAGTTAAAGCTCGTAAATAGAACCAGTGATACGTTTATCACTTGCAGCTGAATCCAGCCCAGTATGTGTGATGAGGTTTCTCTCTTCCTCTCCATCTCTCTTTCTTGCTATCACTTTTGGCAGCCCAAATAATCTCTCCCTCAAGTCACATAACACTTTATTTTTTTACATTGCGAGAACAAACTGATTCAGCGACGTATCCAAAAATGCAAGAGCAGCTGCTTCACACTTTATACTGGAGAGAAAAATGTACAATTCAAAACAGTTTTGATTCTTCAGCTTTCGGAGATTGTGAATTCTCTGCTAAATTAACTGTGTCATTATCAGTAAAATGTTATGTATATATGTATACTTTGAGATTTGCTATTGCTAATTCCACATTTTTAGTTTAACTCCTTGGATACTAAACAGGTCCCCAAATCATTGCAAAAGCAATTTGTTGAAGGCCTCTTTAGCATCTAAGGGGTTACACTGATTTCTACCACTTATTTACCTGATCTTTTAAAATGGTATCCTTTTGAAATATCACCCACTATTGGGCAACCAACTAAATGACGCATTAACCATGTCGCCGGGATGAAAAGGGCAACATGAGAATCTTGGCTGCATCAAAATGATGCGATTTTCATGTCGCGTAGCTCATTTGAGCTCCCGCATCAAAACTATCCTAGACTGTATTTACTGAGTTTGACTCATTTTTGAGTTGTGTTTTTACTTCTGAGAGGATTAATAAAGTTTTAGCATATTTTCATTTTTTTTCTTGCTGATTGCAATAAGGGTACTCTCGCTGCTGGGAGATGATTTGTTCAAATGTTTTCTTAGTTCAGACTGTTACCAGTGGAACTGCTTATATCTCATTCTGTAGAGAACTGTAGTCAGTGACTTACCTCTCCCATATAATGAAATTGAATAACTATCTGGACACTAGGCAATCTGGCTGAATATCAGGTGACATTTCTAATAACTGTTCAATAAAAAAAAAGTTTTAATTGTAATAACTGTTGAATGAAGCAGCTTTTAGCATATGGAGTACCTTTGTATTATTCAGTAGGGAAAGTTCTACAATAGGATATTTTTTAATAATAACAGATTATTGCTCCTTAAAAGAAGCACTAAACACCAAAATTAAACTCTTTATCCTAAAAATATTTTGCACTGATAATTTTTTTGCTGCTAGTTGTTCAAATGATCTATTTACCAAGTCTTTCATCCAATCCCTTGGCGATTTCTGCAGGGTTGGGTGAAGGCTTCACCACCGACAAATTAAACAGAGACAATATTCCTCTTTGCTCAACTTGTATGTTACGAACTGATCATGTGCAATGGCAAAATACACAGTCTGAACATAACCACTTTTAATACAGATTTCAAGAAGCAAGGGGAGCATTCTCATTGCTCAGACTTTGTATTATGATCAAGCAGGAAGGATGAGAGAGGTTTCACAAAACCCTGCAGGAATCTGTGAATGATGAACAAACCGCCTTGGTACTTAATCTTAAACAACTGGACTCAAATGACAACAATCAGGACAATATGTCATTTAAATTACAGAGTATGATTCTTGGGGTTTTCTGCTTATTTAAAGAAATCAAACAATTAAATACAATTTTACAAATAAGAATGCAATTTTGAAATGCAAAAGATCACTTTTACATTTTCCATGGGGCTGAGGAAAAAGCCTTTTGTCTATGATAGAAAATTATAGGTAACAGTTGTTGCTTTTAACTAACTGTTCCCACGCCAGCGGGGGGGTTATGGAGCACATTGTTGTGTAATGTATCCCTCTGGCGCTCAAAGGATTAAAATATTCCCAGATTTAACCCAATTATTTGTATGCAATATTTTTCTCCTGATTTTCACCTGATTTTAAAGGAACATCAACACCACATAATAATACCTCTACCCCCATTTTATTAGACTGCACAGAAAGTCCTAACAGCCACCCAGTAGTGAATAAGGGCCTGGTGCAAAATAATATAATATAATATATATATATGGGAACTACATTTCTACCTACATACATGAATGGGACTGTAGATCTGGAATGTCATCGATGTGGAGTGACCCTATAATCCTATGCATGCTCGTTAACTGGAAGTCAGGAGAAGCCTTCTAGTAATGTGAGTAGATATGGAGAAGGGAGTAGAAAACTGAGAACTTATTTTTGAACACTGCTACACTTTGAAGTGGTTTACTCTGTCGCCTTTTATCTTTATATGCAGTGACTGTGAAGTGGGCTCTGGACTGTGAGGCCCACATTGACTAGCAGCATCGCTGATAAGCATTCTCCAGGAGGATTTTTTACTTACTATAGACTCATTTAGTTTGATAATATAAAAAGTGAAAACAAAGACTGGATAAAAAGTAGGAATGTTTGTTTACACCTCTCAAATATCCCCTTTTTAAGGATATACGGACCCTCCAAGATGCAAATCCCTATGTCCCTTTTTGCTACACCTTTTAGGAGATCAGACTGTGTTGTGTATATAAGTGTATCATATTGCTCCATAGTATTACTGATTACATACATTGCCTTTGTCATGTGGCTCCATTGCAAGACATCAGGGCCCTAGGCAAGGTACCAATTTGAGGCCCCACATCTCATGATTCAGTGCTACTGACACAGAGAGCAACAGCAGGGCCTCTATCTGTGACACGCCACTTACAGCCAGGGCCCCATCATATTGTCATGTGCCCTATGCAGTAATTTAGGTTGTCATAATGCATGATCCACTTTTGCATACAGAACTGATTCATAATGGCCATTAGGAATTTCTATCCAGATTAAGGTAAGTAGGGGTTTATTATTAGAATTTGTGGTCAGGGCTTACAGCAGAATGACTGTAATACGAAGTTAATAATAAGTGTGCTTCCTCTGGGTATAACGAGTCCCAGGGATGAGCCGATGTGGTTAGTATCACGGTGACATGTTTACTTCCTGATATCTTTTATTGGCTATGCTGTCTTTGCTCCTCCCAGTGACAACCTTTAAATACCCTGGGCTGTCACTTATGCGCTGCCCTTTCGTGGTGTTTCCATTGCCTAGCACTTGTTCCGTTACTCTCGTATGATACCAGTGTATGACCCGGACTGCCTGACTATTCTGCCTGTTTACCGTTCCTGCTCTGTGCACCGACCCGGATTGGCTGACGTTCCTGCTCTGTGTATTCACCCAGCTTGGCTGATGATCCTGCTCCGTGTACCGACCCGGCTTGACTGACGATCCTGTTCTGTGTACCGACCCGGCTTGACTGACGTTCCTGCTCCGTGTACCGACTTGGATTGGCTGACGTTCCTGCTCCGTTTACCGACCCGGCTTGGCTGACGTTCCTGCTCCGTTTACCGACCCGGCTTGGCTGAAGTTCCTGTTCCTGTACTGTTCCTGCTAGCAAGACGTTCTGCTCCTGCTGTGTGGCCTGAGTTGTTCACGCTCTCTGTGGTCTGTACCAGACCTCCGGTTGCCTCGGTTCTGTGCAGATAGTCCTGTTTGTGACCCGCTCTCTCATAGTGCCTGTTGCTCCATTCCGGTGGTATCACCGTTTGCACTACAATCGCTTGGTCTGTTACTGCTGTCCCTCAGGTTGGGTTACTGTTGGGTGCCTCAGGCTATTTCTACATCTGCAGTTGCTGCAGACCGGAGCGTTCGTTAACCCCTTGCGGGACGGTGCTGGGCACTTGTATCTATATAGGGTAGTCTCAGTTTGGCATACGTTGCTCCTTACTGTGCCGTGCACTTGGGCCATTATCCGTTGCTGTCTCAAGTTTGGCGTTACGCTCAGAGCCGGATCATCCATTAGGGCAACCTAGGCTACTGCCTAGGGCCCAGGGCAATATAAGGGGCCCTGGTTGCAAGAAAGGAATCACAGACAGAGACCCTGCTGTTGCTGCCACAAACATCTTGTGTCAGATGCCCTTTTAGTCCCGTTATAACCAAAAAAACAGTACCTGCTAACAGCACTCTGTGTCAGAAGCACCAGATAAAAAGATGTGGGGCCCCAAAATGCTACCTTGCCTAGGGCCCTATGGAGCCTTAATCCGTCTCTGGTTACGCTACACCATCCGGTGCTGGGCCCTGGGTCACGAAAACCTTGCAGTCTCCGGTGAGCATTCTCTATATCGCTGGTAGCCACCTTCCTATGGTGCCTTGTATCCAGTTCTATCCTGGCTTCATCTGTCCCTTGTGATTCCAGTCGCTATTGTTACTCTCTGCGTAGAGAGTATACTTTGGGACCTTCCACTATTAGGGCCAACTACTGTTCCTGGCCTAATAAGTATCATTCTGTCATATTCACACTGTTTCATACGAAATGTACCTGACCTGTGTGAGTATTGTATATTGATCTTACATACTGGACCCATGTGGGTTAATCATATCATTGTAACCTGTCCTGTGTCAGCTTTCCATTATCTGTATGCTGGACCTGCGAGGGTTACTGTTATTACTTGTGTGCTAATAAAACTGTGTTTTACCAAAACCTTCCATTTCTGAGTGTACTAAACCGTAACAGCCTGTTAGAGGGCTAACCTAGGTAACTGATTGAAATGAAGGGAGGGAGAACTGGGGGGCTCAACTCGAATTGAGCTCCAGTGGGAAGGGCTGCTGCCCGTACTTAAGGGCTTGCAGACCCTCCCACAAATACAGGTATGCAGCCTTAAACTTGTGGTCAGGGCTTACAGCAGACTGACGGTAATGCGAAGATAGTAAGAAGTGTGCCTCCCCTGGGTATAACGAGTCCTAGGGATGAACTGACATGGTTAGCCTGTTAGAGGCCAAAAAGGGGAGAGCCAAAAGACTAAAGGGCGAACGTGTGTATGAGAATAATACCAAAACATATAGTGTACGAGAGCTATTGAGAAGTGTCACCTTGTGGTCTTGAGTGATTGTGCACAGGGATACCTGCTTATAGGCGGTGAATGCTGTACCGGAACATAAGGAGAACCTGGAGTACTGAAGAAAGGAACAGTCCTGAACTACACTAGATAGTGTGTAAAAGTATGTGAACTACGGTAGATGAAACAGTCAAGTGAGCTATGAAGTGACTATCACGGTGCCCGTGATTGCTTACTTGTGCTGTCAGGCAGGTGTGTGTACACTCCATTGGCCATCTGTCTTTTGCCCGCCCAGGATTGCCTTTATAGACTGGGCTGAGGCACCCTTTGGTGGCCCTTTCGTGGTGTCTCTATGTCAGCAGTCACCTGCCTTGTACCTGTTTCCTGGGCCTGTTTCACTTGCTACCAGTATCAGCGTTGCTCCTGTAGCCAGTGCCTCTCCTGCATTGTTCCTGCTCCGTTCCTGATCCGGTTGGCGGTGCTGTCATTCCTGCTTCCATTCCTGATCCCGTGCTGCTGTGTTCCTGTTCCGTTTCTGACCCGGTTGGCGGTGCTATCGTTCCTGTGTGGTCCCGGCTGGTTTGCTGTCGCTGCTGCTGGTTATCCGTCTGGCTGCTGAAGTCGCTATAGCGATATTCTGATCTCTGTACACTCCTATCTCACCAGTTGCTGATTTGCTTGTATAGAACCGGTTGGACCTTCGCTTATTCAGTACACGGTACTGGTTTACTCCACTCTCTCACCGGTTGCTGATTTGCTTGTATGGAACCGGTTGGGCCTTCGCTTATCCAGTACGCGGTACTGGTTTACTCCACTCTCACCGGTTGCTGATTTGCTTGTATAGAACCGGTTGGGCATTAGCTTATCCAGTACGCGGTACTGGTTTACTCCACTTTCACCGGTTGCTGATTTGCTTGTACAGAACCGGTTGGGCATTTGCTTATTCAGTACACGGTACTGGTTTACTCCACTCTCACCGGTTGCTGATTTGATTGTATAGAACCGGTTGGGCATTTACTTATCCAGTACGCGGTACTGGTTTACTCCACTCTCACCGGTTGCTGATTTGCTTGTATAGATCCGGTTGGGTATTCGCTTATCCGGTACGCAGTACTGGTTTACTCCACCATGCACCGGCTGCTGATTCCGCTAGTTTAGAGCCGTGTGAGCGCTATTGTTGACCAGCATCAGTGCAGGTTTACTCCACCATCCACCGGCTGCTGATTCCACTGTACAGAGCCGGTTAAGCACTTGTTTGTCCAGTACGCTTTGCTGGTTTACTCCACATCCACCGGTTGCTAATCTAGTTGTGTAGAACCGGGTGGCTTTACTGTTCTTCTTTACATGGCACTGGGTTACTGTACATCCACCTGTTGTTGCTGTCTCCGTTGCTAACCGGTTGGGTCTCCTTGGTTGGAAGATTGGTTTGCTCCGCTGTTCCATCTTATGCTGTTGCTCCATCTATGCAGCATTAGTGGAGCTGTCCTCTGTCCACTTGGCTGCCTTGCCCGGTAATTTGGCAAGGCTGGTAGAGCCACATTTAGATTGGAGTGTAACCTCCAGGCTGCCTTGCCCGGTATCTTGGCAAGGCCGGTAGAGCCACAACCAGCTTGTCGTGTAATCTCCAGGCTGCCTTGCCCGGTATATTGGCAAGGCCGGTAGAGCCACTTTCTGATTGTTGTTAACCCTTTAGGCTGCCTTGCCCGGTATATTGGCAAAGCCGGTAGAGCCTCCCTTGTGAATCTTGCAATAACTGCTGATTGTACCCATTATGTATGTGTTATCTACGTGTACGATTTGGACCCGTGAGGGTTCCCATTAAACTTTTCAATAAAGTTTGATTTTTATCTTACTCTGTGTCTGAGAGTCAAAACAAACCGTGACCGTGACTGAGCCGGGCTATCACAGGGCTAAAAGTAAAAGATGTTGTGAGGTGGCGAAATGGATGAGATTAAGAAATCGAAGCAATCTGAGTATAGGCTTGATGGCTGATGGATACTTGATGAACGAGATAAGCACTTGAGTAATCTTATCATAGTAGCTGTGTGCTGTATTGGAGAGCCAAAAGAGAGCATGATGACGTATAATGCTAAATGATGCTGGATGCCTTGAATGAATCTAAGCAAAGGGATCTAGTAACGGAATGATGAAAAGTGAGCTGGCGTCTGTTTAGAATGATGAGGGAATAGTATGGCAACGAAATACTGAAATAAATGCCGTGCTTGTATGGTGGTAGCTGATGATGAATTGGCCTGTGATATGAAAAGATCATGAAGAGGTCCTAGTTTCAGGTGAAGGGGGGGGTGAAAGCTGATTTGCTGTAAAACGGATTTGGGAGAAGACCTGAAGACAATAGGGTACTGCACCAAAGCATGATCACAGCGACCCAGAATGAATGGCTGAGATCAAGGAATGTTAAATCCCACCGACCACGTGATGCTGGTAACATCATGAACAAAGGGAGGGAATCTACCCTATTTCTTAGATGAAGCAATGGCTTCTGGATGAAAAGACGGCCTGTGACCCCTCGCTGCGGCTGCATGGATGTGGCATGGCTTATGATATGAACCTAGGGGAGTCTGTATAGGAATTGGGTAGCTCTGTACCTCTGGAGGCCATGGCTCCAAAACCACTTCTTGGTGAATGGCCATGACATCTTAGCAGCTGATGTGCGGGGCAGATGGGGAGAGACGGAAGTAGAATGCTAATCCTGACCTATGAGGGCAGACCATGGAGCCACATCCGCTTGCTGATGATCGAGTGGAATGAGAAATCCGACTCGGCTGGGTTGAATAAGAGAGACAGGAGATGGATGTAACGCACCTGCGGAGCGGAGTAAACTCTAGCAGCAACCCTAGATGCTCCAAGAGGGACTATTGCTTGGCCTGCAAGATGGAGGGCGCAGCAGAAGCGATGCTGGTCTTCTGCGAGGAATCTTGTAGATGCCACGATGGCTGAACGGCATGAGTGGGAGACATAAGAAACATTTGCTGTGAGCCACCAATGGACCCCGTCTGTAGGTTAGAAGAAAAAGGCATCTGGTGATTTCCTGGCAATGAAGGATGGAAGAGATCGGGTGATGTGACTGGTCGGGCGATGACACCTGTTGGAACCATGAGGTTAGGAATCAAGGAAACAAAGGTCCGCAGACCTGAGTAGAAAAAAAACGGACTTAGAAGGATGTGCGGACACAATGGGCCCAGTATATGAAGCTTCCACTTCCTTCAATGGAGTGGTGGGGGTTCAACGGCCTCTGCGAAGAAAAGGGGTCCATAGGCCTCTGAGAAGAGGCATGACGCGGCAGGGGTTCATCGGCCGCTGCGAAGAGGGATGGAGTGCCCTACCCCAGAGTTGTCCTTGGCCTATGTTTAACCTCTTCCATAGTAGATGCTACTCCAGCTGCAGCTCTAGAGAAGATAAGAACAAGGGTTAGGGTGATCGGGACAACAGAAAAAGAGAAAACAATTATTCCCTTTACCTAGCCAGTAGCCACCTTGATTCTCTTGCTATGCTACCTCCCCTCAACCTGCTACTTTTCATCCTGCCAATTACCTCTTTCCTTGCTGCCTGGGAAGGATAGCCCTTGGAGGAGTTGGTTAACAATGGGAAGGGTAATCCCTCCGATCACTCTTCCTTTTACTCTCTAACTCCTCCAAAGGCTATCCTCCTCAGCCAGCAATGAAGTAGGTGTGGGGGTGATGACTGTACGACCTTATTGTTGTTTTAGACTCATTTAGAGTCTTCCTCCACCTTCAAGATTTTCAACTCTGGAACAAACCACCTGTGCTGTATGGGGAAAGGAAATCCCTGTTGAGTTAAATAGTGTTTTTAACCCCTGGAATGCTAAATAGGTGATGAAATGCATTAGAGACCTCTCCTAGCATTAAAAGCCTTATTTAAATCAATAAGGATTTACAGAATATTCATTTCCCTGCTATGGCGCAGTTGGTTTGCTTCAGAAATACACACATTTTATTTGTTGAATAAGGCTTCTATGGCTTTAACCCCTTCCCGACAATGGACATACATGTACTTCCGGCAAAAACTGTCACTTAGTGACAGGGGACGTACATGTACGTCCCAGAAGTCCGGGTCCCCACTCAGCTGCGTGCCGTTCGGGGACTCCGGATTAATTAAAAAAAAAATCTTAGCCGCTTAGCCGGGCGTTAAGTGACAGCCACGTGTGCGCTTCCGGTCACTAAGGGGTTAAAGGGCATTTATCATGTTTTTCTAAATATTCTCATATGCGAGCAGACAAACAGAATCAGAATTGCTCCTATTGACTATGTGAGGGGTCTGAAAACAGATCTGCTCTACTGGAATGCAGCCTGGTAGTATGTTGCCAAGTTGCTAAGTTTAATGGCCTCCATTGACCCTTTTTGTTGGGAAGACAATCTCTTGATGGTCTCTTGAAGGGAACTCAGATATAGCTGAGGGCTTTTTACTCAAAAATTACCTCTAAGGAGGGCTGCAACAATGGCTGCCAATGTCTGCACTATGATTTTGTTGGAGAAGTCTGGAGGGAGAGAGAGAGAGATAGATGAAATGTAAATAGTTTCCGGCTGTGCTATGGTTGTTCTCATAAAGTCTAGCTCTGGACCAGTGTATGAAACTAGTTGGCTGTTAGGCTGCTGGATACTCCAACTCCCATCATCCCCAACCAGCTATCAGCATACCTGGGAACTTCCAGCTGAGGGCTACCCGGAGGGTAGTCCTCTGTTCAGCAGGGGGTGACAAAAATGACACTAATTGCGTCAAAAGGGGCGGGGCTTGACATGAGCAGTGGGGGGTGCTTAAAGATGTCACACAGAAGGCTGGGGGCGGAGGAACAGCGGGAGAGAGTGTAAGTGGGTAGAGTTTCAATAGAAACTCCCCACATCCGGAGGAATCAGCCTCTGCCCCGGAGACCCGGTAAATCTCTGTCAGAACCGGAGTCTCCGGGGCAAATCCGGAGAGTTCCCAGGTATGGCTATCAGCTGTAGAATCAAAGGGAACCTATCTCTCAGCTAAACTAAAATGGAATTTAGAGCAGCGGGACCACAAAATATTAAAAATAAGAAATCCTTTTGGAGCAGCAGCTGATTAGTTGGGGCTTCATGTCTGAGCTAGAAATATAGAAACATAGAATTTGATGGCAGATAAGAATAATTCAGCCCACCTAGTCTGCCCATTTTCCTACTGTAAAAAAACTCAAACCTCATTCGGTTCTTGGTCTTTTCTTATGCTAAGGACAGCTTTATGCCTATCACATGCATGCTTAAATTCTGTCACTGTATTAACTTCTCCCACTTCTACTGGTAGGCTATTCCACTTATCTACTACCCTCTCAGTGAAGTAAAACTTTATTACATTACGTCTAAACCTCGGTCCCTCTAGTTTTACACTATGGCCTCTTGTCCTAACATTTTTACTCCTTTGAAATGTACTTCCGTCCTGCACGTATGTTGAATCCCTTCATGTATTTGAAGGTTTCTATCATATCCCTCTGTCTCTCCTATCCTCCAAGCTATACATGTTCAGATCCTTTAGTCTACACTGATATGTCTTTTCCTGAAAACCAGTCACCATTTTAGGGGACCTTCATCACGCAAGGAAAAGAGACTGAAGGTAAGACTTCCCTCTTGCAGTTCAATAAAGGAGTCCTAGAGGTCTCTTTTCCAAAACCCCTTCTGCTTCAATTTTTTAATGCTGGAGTTTACAATGCAACCATCGCTTCATCAGATCTGTTCCCAGGTCAGCAAATCTGCAGGCAGGGCTCTACTGTATGAATAGATGTCTTTTGAAAATGAGAAATTGGGCTTTAAAGGGATAGTAATACTTCGTTTTATCTTTATTTTATTTTGTAGGCATTAAAAAAACATGAAGAATGATATAAGTCTTATCTCTCAAACCTTTATGGTTTAAGAGCTATTCACAAGCAAAATATCCCCCCCCCTTGTTCAGCCAAATCAGAAGGGAGGTGCCCAGGTAGACTGCAGAGAGGGACAATCTTCAATTAAGATAAGGGAAAAAACTGAAAAACTTGTCAAGGGGGGGAGGGCTTTCATTGTTTTCATTGTAAGAAGATTGTCCCCTTCTGATATCTGTCTGGTCTTACAACCAGATTCCACATCTGAGAAGAGATGGCTTACACTACGTAAAAGGGGCGGGAGGGGAAACTTTGCTTGTGAATAGCTCTTAAACCATAAATGTTTGAGAGATAAGACTTATATCATTCTTCATGTTTTTTTAATGCCTACAAAATAAAGTTAAAACGAAGTATTACTATCCCTTTAACTCCATCAGCCAGTATCTAGCAAGTTGTTTGGTGTGTGCACATGTATCAAGGTGTGTGTGTGTGTGTGTGTCTGCGCATGTTTGCATGTCTGTGTGCTCTTGCGTGCCTATTACATGACAAAACAAATAAATAAAACCTTTTGAAAGAACTAGTCTCTGACTGCAGGATTTATAAGAAACAGATTTATGTAAAGTATGAACAGCAATCAAACAATGTAATAAGTAATCCAAATACTTGCATGCTTTGAAAATAAACAAAACCATTTATAAAGACTTGTGACTTTCAGCTTGGAAACTTGTATTAACTCCTTAACAACTGGCGCATGCATGTGCGGCCGGCACTTGGTGACCACAGGTTTTTCTTTTATTTTTTATTATCACTTCCGGTTCAGAGCTTCCGGAGTGGAGTGCAGCCGCGCTGGGAGCCCTGAACTCCATGATGAGCCAAGACCATCACTGGTCCTTAAGTGCCGGACCAGTGTGACGGTCTGGGTACGTCATCGGACGCGAAGGGGTTAAATGGAGCACTGGTTCAGGAAACGCATTGAAAACTTGGAACACAATTTGTATCTACCAATGTTTAGCCCTATGAGTGGTGTGCAATGCATTACACTACAGTTCGTTGCACACCCATTCAGCACTCAAATGACAGAAGGTGTGCATGTGTGCAATGCATTGCTTTAAATTGCGTTGCTCAATTCCCTGAAAGTAAAGGGGTTAATACAGTTGCAATCCTAAGGACCATATGCATAAATTAAAGGAGGATCAAGCCTGGGGTAAACTAACTGCATCTGAGGGGAAATGTATTAATGGGGAATT
This sequence comes from Rhinophrynus dorsalis, assembly GCA_037306005.1. NCBI lineage: Eukaryota > Metazoa > Chordata > Amphibia > Anura > Rhinophrynidae > Rhinophrynus > Rhinophrynus dorsalis. The sequence goes on along the minus strand of CM074722.1, from coordinate 446,096,132 downwards.
TACCCCTTTGATTGGTAGAGAAATCTCCAACACGTACTGTATCTAGCATTCAAATGGATTAAAGGGATAGTAATACTTCGTTTTATCTTTATTTTATTTTGTAGGCATTAAAAAAACATGAAGAACGATATGTCTTATTTCTCAAACCTTTATGGTTTGAGAGATATTCACAAGCAAAGTTTCCCCTCACTGACATCACCGCTATATCTGTCAGATTTGGAATCCAGTCGCGGCTCTACAGCAGAGCCGAGATTGCGAGATATAAGAAGAACTACTTCAATGAAATGGTATACAAAGTGTGCATGGTTTGCAAGCACACTTTGTAGACTGTTGCAATGAACTAGGAATTTTATATATTAAGATCTCGGCTCTGCTGAAGAGCACCGGCTGGTCTGTGGACCAGATTCCAAATCTGACAGCTAGATGTCAGACTTGACCATTTCAGTCAGTGAGGGGAAACTTTGCTTGTGAATATCTCTCAAACCATAAAGGTTTGAGAGATAAGACATATCGTTCTTCATGTTTTTTTTAATGCCTACAAAATAAAATAAAGATAAAATTAAGTATTACTATTACTTTAAAATCCAGATTTAAATCAGTTAAATGATATCGTAAATCTGCTCCCATATTAACTGACGTAATGAAAATCCCAGAGCTGTACAGACTCCTGTCAGCTGACTGGAAAGCAACATGGATGTCTGATATGTATATTTGTCCCAAGTCCCCTGAGAAACACTGTAGAGCTGAGGATGAGGATCCATACAATGGGGGAGATTTACTAAGCAGTGATAAAGAGGTGATAAAGTGAAGATGTCTTCTCCAGTATATCACTTCTCTAATTCCTATGTTATTCTAGGGAGCATATGCACTAAGGGCCGTATGTTCAAAGGGATAACAACAAAAAACTTTTATACGAACGACAAAAATAAGTAATTGAATGTATGAACGACATATTTTCTATAGACTGTACGACAAAAAACTAGTAATGTCCGTTGTGTACTACACAGCTTCAGAATTGCTGGGCAAAGGGGCGGGGTAAGGGCGTGGCTAAACTATTTTCCAGTGTTGTATAGAGGAAAAGAAAATTTGTAGTAACTAATGACAAAAAATGTCTTGCAAAAGACTAAATTTCTACGTTTAGAAAAAAGTGGAGGGAATGTGTTCTGAATGTGAGAATTTTTGTCTTTAGTTAAGACATTTTTGTCGTAGTTAAGACATTTTTTGTCTTTACATATGACAATTTCAGTCAGGACAAACGACATTTCTGATCACAACCAACAGTCTCTGATATTATTAATGATCCCAACGACACCGTACTTTGAAAAGTCGTTACAAATGACAAAAGCTATTTTGCTACTTCTTTGAACATATGGCCCTAAGATTTCTTCAAGTTTGGAGATCTTAGTGAATAGACTCCATAAAAAAGCATAGGAACTGGAGAAGTGATAAACTGGAGAAGTCATCTCCACTCCATCACCTCTTTATCACCGTTATCGCTGGGCCTTAATTGTGTGTCTGCCAATGGTTGAAAGTATGAGTTTGCCTTGAAATAGGTGGGAAAGTGAGTGGAATAGGGTAGGAGTGGGATGAATGGACTAGAAAATGGGTGCAATTATAGATGAATTCACCAAGCCAGAGTACCAGTCTCAGACCCAGTAATTCAATCTGAAACTCAGAGTCTCTTGAGAATATCTGGACAGTTTCCTGGTATGCTTCTATGGCATAAACCCTGTGGGTTGCACAGGCAGTCCGATATATTGCTAGTGCTGTGCCCACAAAGACTGGGCCCATAGGACTAATAAGAGAGCACAAGGGGTTTGTCTTCAGAATCCCGCCTAACTCCTCCACTGATCCATTGTGGCTCAAAATGAAGCCCCTTCTTCATTGGCAGATCTGCTCCCAGGGCAATAGCACACCATTCATGTGATAGAGGACCCTTAAACCCTAAAGTTCTAGAGCATTGGAAAAATGAATTGTTTTCTTTAACGGTTAATCTCTCTACTCTCTGTTAAGCTAAACAGCTGGCACACTCAAACACACAAAGAGAGAGGAAGAGAGACTTATGTTTACAGGAAAAAGAGCAGATTCAATATAGTTATACAGAATTAATCCCTTAACAATGGCACAGTCAAGGGGTGAGGTGCCGTGTGGGCATGCTGTGATTATGAAATTTCATAATGTGCCAGAAATGTCACCATTCCTTAAGGCATCGACACCAATGACGATCCTGGTAGGTCTTCAGTCATTAAGGGGTTAAAGGAAAATAAATCAGCATTTAAACTAGATATTACCATAAGTATAAAAGTTAAAATAAAGCAGTAATAGTCTTTAAAAAGTGCAAATATCTTCATTATACCAAAAATCCCTCTGCTTGTTGTGGCAATAATAAGGCAACGTGTGTAGCTGCCCACTTGTGGGAAAATGCTGGCAAATGGCACAATTACATTCTGACTGGGGGTCAAAATCTGGTTACTAATTAATTTAATTTAACACTGCCTTTGGAATCCTTTTGGTGCACTGAAAAGTCCTACAAAATGATCTCACAAAGAGTCTCAAGAAAACCAAGGGAAGTTGCAGAACATCGGCTGCTTCCTTTGATCTATATCAGGCTGCAGACCCTGTCTGTTCCATAGGATCCTCAGGTGCTGTCCTCACATCCTGCCACCTGCACTTAATCTCTCCTTTGCTGGATCTCAGTGATCCAATTTCACTGGGAACATGGCTGTTTACAGCCAATCTCTGTTTACATGCTATTCCCGCTCAACCACTGGCTAGGGAGGTGTTACTCAGTTCACTGAACATGCCCTGGAGTAACCTTATCAACCAGCCAATTACTGATGAGACAAAGGTGTCATAAGTGTGAAAGATGTGATTCCTTCTTCCTAGCCATTTAGAAACAGTAAGTTAACCCTTCTGTTGCCAGCAATACTATCAATACTCCAGACATATCCCTGAAGAAGTGTCCATAACGGATACAAAACGCGTAGCATTGGCGAGACCCCCTGAATGGGCATTGTTTTAGCAACATTGATTGATCCTGAACTTATACTACAGACGGGAGGTGCAGTTGTTGGACTACAGACAGACCGGCATATAGCCGAGATATTGAGAGCAGTGTGGGAAGTCCTTACAGTGTTACGGATGGGAGAAGGGCTGTAATAATTGTGGAAATCATCTAACAGCCGGCAAAAGGTGGAATGCGAGACCTCTGCCTGCTATTACAAATTAAACACGCTCTCGTTCAATGTTAAACGGCAAGATACAACAAAGGCAGCAAAATTGTTGTTCCACACAGTCTATGAAAACTCATGCTGGAAAAGATTCATGAAATTCAGGAAAAGGGCGAGAGAAGTAATGTTTTAGCCAAGAATGAACCAAGATATTTGTGAAATAGTGTCCTCCTGTTCTACATGTTTGAAGTACCAGGTGAGCAATGCAAGAGAACCATTGCAGCCACATCCAGTTCCTGATAGGTCATATCAAAAGGTCGGTGTTGATCTGTTTACATGCAACACAGATTTTGTCATCATCATGGATTACTATTCCTTGTATCCAGAAGTATGTGGATTGAGGTCATTATCATCTGAGAATGTGATTTGATGCATGAAGTCAGTCTTTTCTAAACATGGTGTACCTCACAAAGTATTTACTGACAATGGCTGTCACAGCTTACCTTAGATCCAGCACCGCCGCCTTGGATGACGCAGGGAATGGATGGCTCAAAATGACGCTTTGGTGTCATCCCTTGTATCACTCCGAGGATTGGGCCTGGACACGTTTGGCGTCTTCTGCGGCAGACCGTGTCCTCATGCTAAGCGGTCCGGCGGCTCAATATGACGTGGGAGTAAACCTGAGGTTGGACGCATCTTATGGCAGTGCGTCATTTACGGGCGAAAGGCTGCAGAATGTCGTAGGCCTCAGTTTTATACTGTTGGAGCTGGTAAGCTCCACCTATCTACTTCCTGGCTGCCTTTAAAGGGGAACTGGATCCTGGTTCAGTTACCCTTACGTTGTTGTCTAGTGCAGTTGTATTTTGCTTATATCCTGTGTATGACCCTGGCTTGTCTGATCATCCATCCTGGTGCTGACCTGTGGCTCTCTCTGACTCTTCTGTGTGTGTGCTCCCTAACTATTTGGACATCCAATCTGGTGCAGACCTGTGGCTCTGGCTGACTACCTGCTCCGTGTATGACTCTGGCTTGTCTGACTATCCAACGTGGTGCTGACCTGGGGCTCTGTCCAGCTACTCTATGTGTTGCCTCCTGAGTAGTGGACATTCTAACTGGTGCAGACCTGTGGCTCTGGCTGACTACCCGCTCCATGTATGACCCTGGCTTGTCTGACTATCCAACCTGGTGCTGACCTGGGACTCTGTCCATCTACCCTCTGTGTTGCCTCCTGTTTAGTGGACATCCTAACTGGTGCAGACCTGTGGCTCTGGCAGATTCTAGCTTTACTGACTGCCGACGTGAGTCAGTAGTCTTCCTTGTTGACTTCCGTTTCGGGAGATGGCCTTCTCTTTTCTGACTGCAGGCGTGAGTCAGATTTCTCCACTGTTACCATCCTTAGGTGAGATTGTTTGGGTCGCTATTCCTATCTGGTGTATGAGACTACCATTGGCTTCGTCCTAGTCTCTGCAGTCTGGGAACTTGGCGGCATCCTCCTATTTCTGATAGAGTCCCTGCCTCTTGGGTTGCCCTCTGCTCCATTCAGAGATTTGGTATTTTATTTATTACTATTCATTTTTACGATTCTAATAAAGGTGAATTTTACTATACTGTCTGACTCTTGTCTTGCTAGCGTCCATGACAGTGGCCCACAGTTTGCCAATGTCAGCTTCAGAAAGTCGCCAAAGAGTGGGACTTCGTACATACTACATCTAGTCCGCATTTTCCACAGTCCAACTAGCTGGTTGAAAAATCTGTTGGAACTGTTAAAAAATGTAATGCGAAAAGCTGATGACAGTGGAGGTGACTTCTAAAAAGGGCTGCTAGCATATCGTAGTACACGGCTTGAATGTGGTTACTCGCCTGCACAACTTCTTATGGGAAGATGTCTGCATTCCTATCTGCCTATGAAGGAAGATCTACTCGCAACAGGGGCAGGTGAACAAGTTAAGCAGTTTAAAGTGAATTAGAAAGAGAGACAGAAGGTATATTTCGACTTAAGAGCTAAACTTCTACCAGAATTGCAAAATGGAAAAAAAGTGAAAATCAAAGACAAGGCCAATACGTGATTAAAGAAGGGTTCTATCAATCTTACACGATTCAAACAGTGTTGGAGCAATTCTTAGAAGGAATAAAAGAGACATTCTAAAAGAACCAGAGCAAAAGTGTCCCAACATAGACTCTGATGAAGTGCCAAACAGCAACATGGAGGCTGCATCAGATACTGATGTGAAAGTTAGACGGTCTGCACTTCAAAGAAAGTGTCCAGAAAGACTGATACAGTCATGTTGAGATGTCTATATCAGATAACTATGTTATGCAGAATAACATGCTAAAATAGATATATGTGTTTGTGTTATTGCATTTTGTTTAGAATACTTTCATTTTCCTAAGAGGGGAAGGTGTAATGATATGTGTATAAGTTTTATGTTATGTGGCTATGTTGCTTTAAGAAGCTGAGCATGCTCAATAGTGCATTCATGCTCAGTGGTGTCATGTGACAAAACTAGTTTAGACTGGTTGTTCAGAGTTGTCTGTAAGTTGCATACAAGTAAGAGTTAGGATAAGAAGACTTGTGTGTCTGTCTATAATATTATATTAGAACCCACAAAGCACAACAAAAGGTGCTGCATTTATCATCGTAGCTCAGGTTGTGGATGTTGATAACCTGTGTTGTTGCTGATGGTTACTCAACACTAGTATGTGGGTGAGTAGGGATTGGGCTTGGAAACAGTGATGATGTTGACTCACTGGATGATTGTGTATTTTATACATCTTTACTTGTCCAGAGTCAAAGTTTTTAATTGATTTCTCAAACTGTTCACAAACAGACACAATGCTCCTTTACAGTGGCGGAAGATTGAGCCTCTCATCTCTCTCGCTCAACTTTATCTTTATATGAAGAAGAGGAGTATGCTGTAGAGATATATTCTAGATCAGCATCATCATCATCAGTAATTAAAGGGATAGTAATACTTTACTTTTATTAATCCCCATTTTATACAACTTAAAAAAGATTGTTAATGCCCCAAATCGCATCTCTCAAACTGTTATGGTTTGAGAGAAAATCAATTTCAAAGTCTACCCCTCCCTCCCCTTTCCCCAATATCAGCGTCTTGCTGACTGCCCGGGAATCTGATCCTGGGGCCCTCCGGCAGCTCTGCAGCAGTGCCGAGATCTCGTTAATGAAGAAAAAATATTTTACTTCAACGGTCTTTCACTTCAACCAAGCACACGTAGAAGACTGCTCGGGAATCTGATCCTGGGGCCCTCCGGCGGCTCTGCAGCAGTCCCGAGATCTCGATAATGAAGAAAAAATATTTCACTTCAACGGTCTTTCACTTCAACCAAGCACAAGTAGAAGACTTTTGAAGTGAAATATTTTTTCTTCATTAACAAGATCTCGGCACTGCTGCAGTGCGCCGGATGGTCGTACGACAGAACACTGCTGGAGTCAGCTACAGCGCTTATGGATGATGATGCTGATCTAGAATATATCTCTCCAGCATCCTCCTCTTCTTCATATAAAGATGAAGTTTAGCGAGAGAGAGATGATATGAGGCTCAATCTTCCGCCACTATAAAGGAGCACTATCCCTTTAAGTCACTCAGCATTGACCACTGCTTCTTCTGCTTAAACAATTTCGATTTACTTTTCTCCTTACAGGGATTTTCACGGTGTTCGCAACAGGTCAGGACAGGTGTTGTTGTACTTGTTTTTGTCACAGTCAGATGCAGCAGTTGGTTGACTTGCTATACCTTCTTCCATTATTCTATCAACACTAGAATGAGACTCATTTTCATATTCAGTTTTCCTCAAATGTTTATTAATATTGTTAGAGATGGTGAAACCTTTTATATGACTTTGAAAAACAGCCTCCTCAGGAGGAGAAGGATCATCATACTTTACAACCATGGTTGCAGTCAGTTTTTGGAATATCAACTTACATGTCCCTGCACTGCTCCTACACTTTTTTGCTCTCCCACTAGTATGTTTGCTGGACATTATGAAAAGCAGTGTGTGTATTTTAACAGTGAGGTACAAAGTAGAACTGACTGTGTGTGATGTCTTCCTCTTTACAAAATACTCTATCTCTTCTAGTCTGCCTCAGTCACAGCTCATATGAAAAGAACAAACATTGCACCACTGTCGATCTGTTCTCACTCGCAGGAACACGACTGAAACCAATCGTCTTAAAATCAATAAACTTTATTTGGAAGCGTAAAACATCATACCTGCAGTCGAAAACATAGTAGCAAAACGTATGGAGTGGGCACTAGCAGGTTACGTATAATTGTGACAATCAACGCGTTTCATGCCCGAACGGCACTTACTCATGATAAACACACAGTCACAGCTCATGTCAGGGTCCCTGTCTGTCACCTACTAGTCAAACTACTTTTAACTTTTTTTTTTACTTTTTTTGTATTTTTTATTAACTGTCCCTATTACCATAGACAAAAAAACAAACAAACAAAACGTACACTCCCTGTGCAACTGCTTCCTTCCCCAGACTCCCCTAACAAAGAACAGTCAGCTGGAAAGAACTTGGGTTACAGCTGTCTATGTCTTTCCAGACAATCACAAAACATTTTGGGGTATTTGGGGTAAATTTCCTTTGTACCCTTCATCCACCTCCAGACTGCCCTAACACACAGAGCAGCTAGCAGAAAGGAACTTGGATCACAGCTGTCTGTGTCTTCTCAGTAACATCAAATATTGGGGTATTTGGGTTAAAGCTATTCTGCTCCCTTCAGACACCCCCATACTTTCCTTACACAGAGATAAAAGCCAGATCTGGAAGGAACTCGGGTCACAGATGCCTGTGTCTTCCCAGTAGTCACACAAGAATTTTGTGAACTTGGGGTAAATCTTCTTTTTTCCCTTCTAACTCCCTCATGTTCCCCTAACACAGAGATAGAAGTTGGATCAGGACGGAACTTGGACTACAGCTGTCTATGTCTTCTAAGGCAACCAAGATTTAGGGATATATTGATTAACTCTCCTTTCTCCCTTTACACACCCTCAGACTCTACTCTCCTACACATGAGAGCAGCCAGATCGGGATGGAACTTGGATGATAGCTGACTGTCTCAGTTAACCAAGATTTGGTGGTATTTAGGTGTAAAATTTGTTTTGAAAGCATTGAGCTAGGGTGAGATTGTCACAGGGTTAAAGTGAAGTCTTGATGTGTTGGATACCCCTTTGGCAGTCATAAGGTTAGTGGTGTGCAGGTTCTGTGAGTAGTAGGGGTGTTAATGCTGTGTTGACTGTAAGTGGGATGGAGTTATTGGTGTGCAAGCTTTAGCACATTGGTGTAATCCTTTTCCACTTTTGATAGTATGCTGATAGTTTTCTATAGGGTTAATGCTTTTGCTCGTAGGTTGGTGTTAATGTTCTTGTATGGTAGTGCAATTGGATGGGACCTGTAGTACTGGGGAGCACTGGACATAAGCCTGGCAGGTGGGTTAACTGTTTGAGTGCCAGAGGGGTATGCAATGCATTGCAGAGCAATGCACTGGGTACGCCTCTGGCACTAAAAGGGTTAAAGCTGAGGTGGATCTCAACACATACAATCAGCCTTCATTCAACAGAGAACGGAGAACTGGTAACAGGAATGTGTAGAAACAATGATTTATAATAGTCTGGCATAAAATCATTAACGTTTACCTTGACAGAGGAATTACACATTTGACTCAAACTATAGATGCTATCATTCCCCAACTTATACTATCTACTCTCACAAGAAAAGTGTATACATTTGACATATTTCTGTACAGTGCTGCAAAGTATAGCAGTACACTGAGTAAATACATGTGTCAGTTTCTGAATGATTTAAAAAAGCATGCAATGTAACTCCAACACATTAACCAAGTGCCAAATGTTTGCTATAGCCGTGGTTCTCAACCCGTGCTCTCAGTGGCTACTAACAGGCCAGGATTTGAGAATTTCCTTTTAAGAGCACAGGTGAATTAATCAATACGACTGAGCCTCTGATCAACACACTTGTGTTCTAGCAGGGAAATACCCAAGTCCTGGCCTGTTAGTGGCCACTGAGGGCATGGGTTGAGAGCCTCTGTGCTATAGTATACTGGTATTTAGAAGCACATCAGAGAATCAGTCCGCACGTTTATCCCTTGAGTGTCATTCAAAGGGTTAACCTTCTGAATGACAGATCTAAAGCACAATATTTTTCAATTCATTACAGATGTGATATTATACAGAGGGGGAGAGGAAGATAGAGAGAGAGCAGGAACCTCTTCTCTCAATGTTAGGGAATGTGGCACAGGGCAGCGCCGAGACTCCCGAAAGTGAAGTGAAAAAGTACATTGGGCTATACTGTGTAGAGACAAGTGGGGGTTCAGAAGAGAGGTTACACCTGAAATTGGGTTGAAGAGACTGAACGGTAACAGACAGGTTAGAGAGCTATGAATGTCCAGATGCACAGAGCTTTATGATTAGGCAGAGTAGCAAATGCAGCCCAGCCACTGTGCTAATAGGGCTGATAGAGACATGATCTTTTCCCCCCATTATCCATCCTAGTGCTAGAAAGCTGGACAATGTGTTGTAGCCACCTCTGACACTCAGGGTTTTATATGAGTACTAGTTGAAGAGCCAGTGTACACGGGCCACAGTGCCACCCAGCAACGGACGCTGTGCAGTCATGCACAGTAGAGACTGCCCGTGCCGCGGCTCATAACAGAGCGGGGTGCTCTGAATTCAGAACTGCGCAGAGAGGACTACGGTCTGAATTCCGTTATCAGCCACGGTGCGGGCAGTCTGTAGTGAGCATGACTGCAGCGTATGCAGCCGTCTCTACTGCACATGACGGCTTCTGACAAACACACATTTAGCGAATTATTATAATTAGCGAATAATTATTATATAGAATGCTCTCGGCACTTCTGCTTGTTGGTAGTGATGCAGAGCAGCTTACCCTGTTGCCGCAAGTTTTCATGTGCTCTCCTACCACCTGTCTATGTTTGCTTGCTTCCAATTATCATACCTCCCAAGTGTCCCTCTTTAGGAGGGATAGTCCCTCTTTTAGACCCAAATCCCTCTGTCCCTCTTTCTCACCCTGATCTCCCTCTTTTTAGGAGATCAGATTGTGTGGTGTGTATATAAGTGTATCACATTGCTCCACAGCAATAAAACTCACATTAACGTTTGTTTAAATGTGTTTATAAATGAGTCTGTGTAAATAAAATACTTTGGTCTTTGTATAAGTCAATTATTAGGTTACACAAGGAGGTGTCATTAGGTCATGAAATAGCCTGAAAATTCTTGATTATGCCCCGCCCACCAGCCACACCGCCAGCAATACCCCCTAAAACACAAGTGTCCCTTTTTGGCAATTTGAAATATTGGGAGGTATGAATTATGAGAAGTAATGGGTTACTGGTCTGCCACCAGACAGTGTGTGTCTGAGACATGCAAGGATGGGATAATCTGTCTCTTCATACGGTACAAATGGGAAACTAAGCAAGAAAGCGCTAAGGAGCATAACACTGTAAGTCTTTAACTATTAAAGGGGTGTGCAACACATTTTTTTGTATCGCACACCCCTCTGGCATTCAAAGGGTTAATGGGAAGGGAGCTGCTGCATCAATGACATAGTTATTTTGTAAGGGGAAGCAGTGTACTGTGTTGCTCCATGAATGTAATGCCATAAGGGAATAGATGTTGAAGTGCAATTTGTAAGATTGTATGAGTGCTTTGGAGGTCATAATTAAACGGGAAACTATTGCTGCATGATGTAAGGGAGAAGAGTGAGTTGAAACAGGAGTTTGAGCGTGGTCAATTGATTTTGACCCTATGAGTGGCAGAGGCTCCATTACTAAAAGCAAGTGCAGAGGTAAATTAGGCTAAAGGCGATATCTTTTGAAACATATATTTATGGTCATGACTAATTAGCAGATATTATTGTAAAGTGTCTAGGTACATTTCAACATATATATGTCTGTGAACAAGCCCAACGGGCAAAACATGTGTCAGATGAAAGATGAAGACTGAGAATGTTTTGCCAGTTAACCTACACAAATGACTAATGGAATAAAACCTGCTAAAGACCATATGTATTTGAAAAGATATTGGCTTTAGCATAAAACTGGGCTGCGGAGGAGGCAAACAGAGCGCTCCACACTCTGATAATGCTTGATTGAAAATGCAATGTCCCAGAGCTTTTAACCCTCTGAGCGCCAGAAGGGTAGGCAATGCATTGCGTACCCTTGTGGCACTGAAACAGTTAATAGCTTTGGGACATAATGTTTTTCAAACAGGTGTCGTCAGAGTTTGGAACGCTTTGTTTGCCTGCTCCCCATCTGCTCCATGTCTGTGTGGCTGCAGATGTCAGAGGGTCCAATTATAGTGTTAGTTTGGAGTAGAAACATTGGAACCCCTGACAACAGGTAGCATCTCATGCCTGCAAGCCATACTACATAGTGGAGAGTGCATTGTGTGTGCCATCTTTGCTGCTATGTATTGCATGTCAGTTTGGCATTGAAATGGTTAAATGTGTCACATGCTATGGTGATGGCATAGGGGAGAAATGGCAAAGAACAGAGGACAGAAGGGGGAAAGTATGAGGCACTACAGTACATGTGATACTTGATGTTGGTGTAAGTCAACAATGTTTTATTTTTTTGTAGCAAGAGGAGATAGCGAGGAGTGGCGAGATAGTGAGGAGGGGCCATGTCCTACACAGGGTGTCAGGAGGAGATCAGCATATCACCTCCTAGCTGCTGCCCCAAGGATTGTCAGACACGGCTGTAGAATTTGTGGTTATGTGACCAAATTGTATTTTATAGTATAGAAGATATCTATCTTTATTTATATAGCTCCATACACGTACACAGCTGTTTACAGAAGCTGAAATCATAAAATACATATCTTAGTAAACTACAAAGATACAGAATTGGGTTTAAGGTGACCACATATCCCTTTAAATCAAGGACACATAAAATACACACATTGCAGGACAGCACAGGAATCAAAGCAACCCTGCAATGTGTGTATTTTATAAGTGTCCCTGATTTAAAGGGATATGTGGTCACCTTAATTGGGTTAATAACATCAGTCTAAAGTACAATCACTGTATTATTAGCGAGGGGAAAAGTGCAACAAAGGGAATCATACATTGAAAAGATCCCTGCCCTGAGGATTTTACAGTCTAATTAGAGGATCATAAGACTTAGTGAAGGGAGTGTAGAATGATTCTAATGTGACTGTCAGTTTGCGCAAGGAGGATATTGTTACTAAAATGCCTCTTTGAACAGGTGGGTTTTCAGGAGATTCTTAAAAGTGATGAGTGCAGATGATTGGCGAATGGTGATAGGGAGGGCATTCCAAAGTCATGGGGCAGCCAGTAAAAAAGATTGCAGCCAAGAGATGGCTTGAATTGTGTAGGAAGAGGACAGAAGAACCCTTGAGAAGAACGCGAGTGATAAGAAGAATTTTGTAATCAATACAAAACCTTATAGTTATCCAAGAGAGGGAGCAGATGAGAGGGAAGCTATCTGGGAGCAGCTGGATTGAGAACAAACTCAAGTGGAGAAAGATGAGAAACAAGAAGACCAGAGAATAGAATGCTGCAATAGTCAAGTCTAGAGGGAATGAAGGCCTGAGTGAGAGTGGTTGACATAAGAGGAAGGGACTTGGGTGGATAATGTAAAGGTAGAATTGAGTATAACCCCAAGACATATAAATATATGTATATATATATATATATATATATATATATATATATATATATATATATATACAGGGTTCAACATTTCCACTCGCCACTAGTCAATGACGAGTGAAAATTTAGCCCTGACTAGTAGAAATTCAGCCCTGGTGGGTATGCTATGGCTTGCAGTGGCGAGTAACCTTTCAGGTCTGGCTAGTAGCAAAGGACTTCAAATGTACTCAGCTTGGGAATCCCTGGTTGCAGCAAGAAACAGCAATAATCTTGTATTTGTGATTTAGCTATTGCATTTTAGTTGGATTCCTTTCAGTGGAATATCAGTTTAGCTGGCTACTTGGCATTATTTAGATTGCTTTATTTTATGTTTGTATTATTCCTCTATTACTATGTGTGTTTTGCCTTCATTTCCTTATGCTAAGCTATTGGCACTATCATCATTGTTGCCTTATCATATGATACTGGTCTGTGTTTCTTCCGATGGATTAGGCAATCCTTGTCCGATATTCTTTTACAGCAGCTGCCTTTAGCTGGCAGCGCTGTTCTATTGTATACTCTTGGGTACCGGTTGCTTAGCAACCAGCCACATGGCTTTTGGGGATGTCTCCACCTCCATTGAGCGCTGGGGAGCGCTGAATTCTTGCTGTCCAGCAATGGTATTGACGGTGACTGGTAAGTTCACCCCTCTTTTACCGTTATAAACTGTTTTGTTGATGTTTTTTGAACCCATTTGCCCTGAGGAAGGTCTTTTGCAGGACCGAAAATGTTTGGCTCTCTATGATGCTACAATAAAGGGTTTCTACTATGTCAACATAGAAGTGTGCTGTCTCTTGCTGCAACCAGGGATTCCCAGGCTGAGTACATTTATATCACTATACCTATGGGATATCCCCCTTTGTATATTATAAATATATTACAAATACAATATAGTGTGTGCCATTGCCATATATATACAAAATTTAATTTGGAATCTATACCACTGTACTAACACACTGAACCTAAATTAAGTAACTATGAAAGATACCAAAGATAGCCATCTAAAGAAACAATTAAACAAAATGACCACTAAGGGGATACTCCTACTTTCTGACATTCTGTAAGAAAGGCATCTTATCCCAAAGAGTGTGAGTGAGAAACTTCAAAATCAATTGATCCATTAGCTCTATGGAAAGAAACACAACCTACAATGCCAAAAACAAGCTATACTTGGAAATCTGCGGAAACATAATACATATCAAAAAAGAACAACTGGAAATTGTAATACAAAATCTATAAAAAAAAAAAACAACAACTGCAAACTCTCATCAGAAAAATAAACGTAATTATCTCTCACAGGAGTACAACAAACATGTACATAAGGTACAAATACAAATTTGGACTGCACCAATCCAAACCAAACAAGGACACTGACAACAAACAGACTCTCAAACCATCAACCTTGAAAAATAACATAAAAACGTTGAAATTGTAAACCTCTCAGACCATGATCTGTCGCTACCAGAGATAATGGTTCTATTCAAGGGATTTTAATTCTGTCCAAGCACGAAACTGGATAACATACAACTTTATACAAACATGGAGGAATTCTTCAGAAGACTATGGCTAAACAAATATTTCCACAACACATTTCACTCCACCATCAGGACATAACCCCAAATTAAATTGTTACTTAGAAAGTTTCCACCTAAGAACTGCATCCAACATAACAATGAAAAAACAAAAAAATAACTTATACCACATGTCACCAGATATATACCAAGCAGCTCCAAAATCTCATAAAATCATTACCAAAGAAAAAACTTCCGGAACTGAGGCAGATTATACCAACAAAACCTTCTGTGTTGACTTTCTACATATTTCCAAAAATCCAAAAACCAGGAAACCCAGACAAGTTAGTAGTAACAGGTATGGGCACTCTGAATGAGAAAATCTCTGGACTTGTGGCAAACATTTTACAACCTTTTGCCTTCAACACCAATAGCTTTATACAAGACACCAAGGCTTCTTTAACAAATTCAACCACATCAAAGATTAACCTACTAAGAAATTCTAACTACCATGCATGCATGTGGAATTGAAAGCAACATTCCACACAAGGATGGAACTAATGCCTGATATCAGTTCCTGTAATCACATGCCTACATCCAGAAATACAGTCTTAAAATGATCATTAAAGGGATAGTAATACTTCGTTTTAACTTTATTTTATTTTGTAGGCATTAAAAAAACACGAAGAATGATAAAAGTCTTATCTCTCAAACCTTTATGGTTTAAGAGATATTCACAAGCAAAGTTTCCCCTCCCGCCCCTTTTACCTAGTGTAAGACATCTATTCTCAGATGTGGAATCTGGTTGTAAGACAGATAACAGCAGGGGATAGTCTTCTTACAGTGAAAACAATGAAAGCCCTTCCCCTCTTGACAAGTTTTTCAGGTTTTTCCCTTATCTTAATTGAAGATTGTTCCACTCTGAAGTCTACCCGGGCACCTCCCTTCTGATCTGGCTGACCAGTGTTATATCAGTAAAAGGGGTGGAAGGGGGATACTTTGTCATTGAATTACTCTTGAACTACAACTCTGACAGAATTGAAATAACACTCTCCAAAGTCCAAATACTATGATGATTAATTAGAGCTGCTTTTATTATGAAACATTACTATCCCTTTAAATGTATACATTTTATCCTCACACACAATTATTTCACCTTTAACCAGGGCTTCTACCTGCAAAAATGTGATGTATCATGGGCAAAAAGATGCCACCACAATTTCTAATCTTTTTATGTCCAACCATAAACAGATTTCTTGTTAAGTACTGCTACCAACCCTATAAATATTATCGCCATATCAATGATTTATTCATCATATGGACATAGGGAGAAGAACTCAAAGATTTTCATAAATCCTTCAATGCATTTCATCCATCTATTAAAATGGATTTCTCCAGAGAAAGCATACATTTCCTGGACACAACCATAAATTTCACCAATGGCTAACCACACTCATCTGTATACAGAAAACCCATGAGCAGGTGCATTTAACTTCACAACTCCAGCTTTCACCCATCTCACACTAAACAAGGCATAATCCAAATCCAAGCTGTCAGATAAAACTGCATACACTTGTATATCAATGACCACAATAATAATAATCTAAAACATTGTCTGGATTAGTCAGACAGGCTACTAAACAAGGACAATCACAAATAAAATAACTTTTGCATTGAGAATACCACCTGAACATCTGTTACAATACAAAGAGAAGGATGGCGGTACATGTTTATCAGTGATTACAAGCAAACCTACACTAGAAGAAAGATGCAACATCAAAGAGCTACAGCCTCTACTAAAAGAGGATGGCGTTTTAAAACACTATTCCCTCAACTTCTTCTTATTCTTGCATTTAGGCAATCCCTAAATCTGAAACAAAAATTACCGTAAAATCTCAGGTATAATATGCACCTGTGTATAATACGCAGGTGTATATTATGCCTAAGATTTTAGGGAAAAACAAGAGTGCCTATATATAATACGCACCCTTGTTTTCTCCCTTACTACAAAAAAAATATAGTGTTAGCAGACCTCTTCCCTCCCTCCCCCGGCGCTCCGCTTTGAAGATAAACCTTACTTTTGTGCAAGTGAACCGCCAAAGAGAAGGCAAAACTGATACACAGGGCATTACCATTGGCTGATGGCGGAAGGTCCTGTAAAGCCCAATTGAAGGAAGCGGGCGGCAGGGCGGCAAGTGCAAGAAGTTTTGCCTTCTGTTCTGCAGTTCACTAGCACAAAAGTAAGGTTTATCTTCAAAGTGGAGCGCCGGGGGAGGGAGGGAAGAGGTCTGCTAACACTATATTTTTTTCATTGTAAAAACTCTCGTGTATAATATGCACCCCCCACTTCACATCAGGTGAAGTGGGGTAAATTTGTGCGTATTATATCTGAGATTTTACGGTAATAGAAAATTGATCAATGAACAGACAAACACTGATAATGGGACCAAACCTTGCAACAAATCTCACTGCAAATCCTGACAACACATTTGTGAAAACAATTTTACACAATTCAACATATCCTATATAATAATTCGCTAAATCGTGTGTAACGCCGCAACATGCGCAGTACACACTGCTGCACGTCCTGCAGTCATGCGCAGTAGAGACTGCCCACGCCACGGCTGATACAGAGCTGGGCGCGGGCAGTCTCTGCTGCGCGTGACTGCCCCGCGACCGGGTGGCAGTGGCACTGTGGCCCGTGTAACGGGCTGTTCAACTAGTATATCCATAAAAAACAGTGCCCGTGGTTTCTACAAAAGGCTGTTTCCTAAGATTAGCTGATTGTGTAGTTTATCAAATACATTTGCAATATATTATGAAATGTATTACCAATAATTTTAGGATTGTATAAAGCTCATAAAAGAGTCTTGTTCATATCTCCTGTACATTGTTGAAAGGAAAGAGAAAATAATGACAGAAAGACATAATGCAGCCCACTGGAAATAAACACAATTCAAATTCCTATAAACAATGCAAACATAACATCAATCTTTTTTGTCTGACCTTGTAATAAGCCTAGAGGCAGATGATTCACTGCATGATAAATAACAGTTATTGTTGTCTTGCTGTGAGATGGCACAGACTGTAGATATCCAGTCATAGGAAGGAATGTGTGACCGGTCAACAATTCTGATAGTTCATATCACATCAACTGCCTGGCAGAAAATATATTTGATGGAACACTTTCCATGTCTAACGTCTGTTCTTTTGCCAATTTAATGACATTCAGAGGGGTTATCCAACACATTCTACAGTATACACTTCTGATTAAAAATGACAATCTAGCCGAAACAGCCTCTTTTTTTTTTTTTTTTTTTTTTTTTTTTTTTTTTTTAAGAAAACTAACACTAAAATAGAAATGTATTTTTTGCCCTAAAGCACATATTGTGATAAATATAATACGCACGCACACATATAAATAATATGTATGTGTGTGTGTAATCATTTCCAAACTGTGACAACTCACTCTTTTTTCATTATAATTGAAACCGTTAGCAACAGTGAAATTATTTTATAGGAAACTCTCCATAGAAAGTGATAGCAACAGCACCACCTGGTGACCTATACAAAGTTGTAGTTTAACAAAATAAAATATATATATATGCTAGCACCATAGCAATGGGTTTTATCAACACTTAGTAATTTTTAGGTGTATTTGCCTTTTCATATACTGTATAATTTATGTTGTTGTGGCCCAAGTAGTTTTATGTGTTTTTGTATGTTCTAACTAATAATTAATAATATTATAATCTAATATGGTTAGACTACAACTCTCATCATCCTCAGATGGAGGTGTAATGGTTGAGGATAGTGGGGATTGAAGACCAACAACAAATGCTGACACTGCCCACCCTAGATTGGAGGCAACATTAGTTCTGAATGGATCATAAAGTTGCTAGTGCCTTAGCTCAGGTGGATCCTCCCTTTCAGCTTCAATTGTCAGCTACTATTATCATCTAGCACCTCTGTCCTTCTGAGAACTGAGACTCCACTTAATTACCAGATTAAATGGTCTTGATATAATGAACAACTTTGTTAGTTTCAGAGTATTCCTTATTAATTGCTCATATCACAGATGCTCTTGTCATAGTTTATTCTCTCATCCTTTGATCTCTCTTGGAACATGGCTTCCTTGATTTGATGGCTTTAAAACTTCTAAGCATTTTCTCTTGCTTATCTGGGCTGTATTCGGTTTGGCAGAATTTTTTTCTGTGTTTGTTGCAATGATACATAATGAGTTTTATCTGCCTGATTAAAAACCTTTTTTATGTGGAACAAAGCTATACTCTAATCAGTGCTATTTTAAGCCACTGGTGGGCCTTGGGAAAATTATAGAGTAGTAGGCTTCCTTAACTCTCTGGATGCTAAAGAGGTCGCCAAAGCATTTCTCCACAATACATTAAAGACCTCCCTATCATCCAGTTACAGAGGGTTAAAGGGATAGTAATACTTCATTTTAACTTTATTTTATTTTGTAGGCATTAAAAAAACATGAAGAATGATATAAGTCTTATCTCTCAAACCTTTATGGTTTAAGAGATATTCACAAACAAAGTACCCCCCCCCGTTCAACCAGATCAGAAGGGAGGTGCCCAGATAGACTGCAGAGAGGGACAATCTTCAATTAAGCTAAGGGAAAAAGCTGAAAAACTTGTCAAGGGGGGAAGGGCTTTCATTGTTTTCATACAAAGAAGATTGTCCCCTTCTGTTATCTGTCTGGTCTTACAACCAGATTCACATCTGAGAAGAGATGACTTACACTAGGTAAAAGAAGCGGGAGGGAAACTTTGCTTGTGAATATCTCATAAACCATAAAGGTTTGAGAGATAAGACTTATATCATTCTTCATGTTTTTTTAATGCCTACAAAATAAAATAAAGATAAAACGAAGTATTACTATCCCTTTAAGCCTTTGAATGCCAGGGGGTATATAATGCATTGTTCCATAATATACTACTTAAAGTGTTAGTAATGTCCAAAAATAATTTTTAATAGATATGTAGAGGGTAAAAAAAATAATCGCATTGCCACAAACTCCATCTCTCAAACCGCTATGGTTTGATATATATTGGCAGCCAAAGTTCCCCCTTCCTTCCCCTTCTCTTGATGTCAGCTGTAAAGCTGACAGCAGAAGATTTAAGTCATTCGACTCGAGGAGGCTCTTCAGCAGAGCCGAAATCCCGTTATTACAAAATAATTACTTCATTGGAAAGGTCTACAAAGTGTGCTTGCAAACCAGGAACACTTTGTAAACCTTTACAACAAAGTAATTATTTTGCAATAACGGGATTGGAAGGGAGAACTTTGATTGTGAATATCTCTCAAAATGTAAAGGTCTGAGAGATGGGGTTTGTGGCAATGAGATTATTTATTTACCATCTACAAGTCTATTAAAAAATATTTTTGGACATTACTAACACTTTAACACTCTAGAACTCAAAGGGTTAAGTAATGACCAGAGCTGGTTTAAGTTTTTTTTTTTTTTTTTTTTTTTTTTTTTAACTTGCCTTATGTGGAACTGTAAACTTTGAATATTACCCATTTTTACTTAAAAGTTTGTCAGTCAATGCAAATCTATGTCTCATTCCTGCCAGATACTAGCATTCCACACTGCTCCCCATCACATTGCCATTCCCTGCCTGCAAGTCCTTTCAAAGTTGCCTCGTAATTTATTGTTTGAAATAAAAAAAAATTGTAACACAGATATGGGGGATTTTGGTGCTGTTTCAAAATCTCCAATGTGTTACAAATTGACAGTTCTATTTAAATCAGTTTCAAAGAATGTTTAAGATCATAGAGCTTTAATTATGCAAATAAACCAGAGACTAATTTCTTGCTTCTTTGTGCATAAATGTGCTCATAGTTTTCTTTTACTATTGATAGAACAAACAATCAAAGAAAAAAAAAAACAACAAAAAATTAAATATAAAACACAAAACTATGCAGTTTTTTTCATTTATGGCTAAATTTCATGACTCAAAGGTAGTAACTATATTAGTCTGTTTTACAGTGATACAAATAAGGTATTGGTGATACTTTTTTTTAAAGGGATAGTAATACTTCGTTTTATCTTTATTTTATTTTGTAGGCGTTAAAAAAACATGAAGAAAGCTATAAGGTTAAATAGAAGCAGGGGAGGGCTGGCCTCGGGGGCAGGGGGGCAGTTGCCCCCTGGGCTGGTAACATGTCTCGGCTGTTGGGCCACTGCCTATATCTACCACATGCTGCTGTAAATGGAGCTACACATGTGATACCAGAGCTACAATCCAAACGGAGCTACACTGTAGCATAACCCATTTCCCTTGTAAGCTCTATAGTATCACTAATGTTGCTTTACTTAAAGGGATAGTAATACTTCGTTTTAACTTTATTTTATTTTGTAGGCATAAAAAAAACATGAAGAACGATATGTCTTATCTCTCAAACCTTTATGGTTTGAGAGATATTCACAAGCAAAGTTTCCTCTCCCGCCCCTTTTACCTAGTGTAAGCCATCTCTTCTCAGATGAGGAATGCAGTCCATAGACCAGACAGATAACAGAAGGGGACAATCTTCTTCCTATGAGAACAATGAAAGCCCTGCCCCCCTCAAGTTTTTCAGGTTTTTCCCTTATCTTAATTGAAGATTGTCCCTCTCTACAATCTACCTGAGCACCTCCCTTCTGCTCTGGCTGAACAGTGTTACCTCAGTAAAAGGGGAGGGAGGGGGGTACTTTGTCATTGAATTACTCTTGAACTACAACTCTGACAGAATTGAAATAACACTCTCCAAAGTCCAAATACTATGATGATTAATTGGAGCTGCTTTTATTATGAAACATTACTATCCCTTTAAATGGACTAATGGTTATATTTTTAGATAAGCTCTTGGGAGGTCCCCTCCTTTAATCACGTCAGTTTGTGCTCCTCCTGACCTGATAAAGGAAGAGGATCTCCCAAAGGTTTGTCAGAAAATATCCAAATAAAATACCAAGTTACTCAGATACATACATGGAGACCTTCTTGTCCCATCCCTCCAGAGTACTTGGGAGGTCTGGGAGTAGGAGAGTATAACTTATGTGTTTCATTCATAATACAGCTGTGGCTTAATATAGGTGGACAGGATTGGGAGGAGAGGAGGTGGGGTTTGTCTAAAAAAGATGTGTATTTAATTGTAAATGGGAGTAGAACACCATACAGGAATCCTACTTAGGAGGCACACATTAGGATATAGTTAAAAACATATATACTTTATTGCCTAAAAAATGGAAACAATTACAGAAATGGAAAAAATAAATAAAAAAAAGGGAACTTACATTGAGTCTTATAAATTGTAAAGGATATTAGTTATTATGAGGAATAATAATAATCATTCATGCAATATAATTTCTGGTTCCAAAAAAAGCAAAACGTGATTGATAATGCATTCATTGATAGTGTAAGCCAGCGTCTGGTGAAAATCACCAAAAGACTATCTCAATGACCAACCATTTTATTATTTATACACCAATTATGTAAATGCATGGAGACACTTTATGTACAGCGGTCCAAAAAAAGCAAAAACATGTGAGAGATAACACAATATAACTGATGTAAGCCGTCTGGTGAAAATCACAGAAAGACAATCTCGATGACCAACCATTAAATTATTTATATACCAATTATGTGAATGCATGGATCCACTGTCACGGTTCCCCAAAGATGTTCAGGAGTAGGTACAGTATAGTTAAATGCAATTTATTATAATACAAGAAAGGTAGTACACAAGTAATACAACAGGAACAAGAAGAGGGTTACAAGCCAGCAAGCACTGCTATCAGGAATAGTAGGCTGCCAAGCTTGACCACACTGCTGGAGACTAGGCCTCAGCCACTGGTAGTCTCTGCAGGAACACAGGATCTTGATCCGACGTAGCGAGAATACTGACTCACGCATGCCGTCAGTATGGAGTGATTTCTGACACACGCCTGCAGTCAGTATAGGGAAATGGATACCTGACTCATGCCTGCAGTCAGTATCAGAGCTAGTCTGGTGGTTTTATATTGTATCAAGCATGTGTTTTTGTTTTTTTGCACCACTGTAGATAAAGTTGCTCCTTGCATTTACTTATATTGGTGTTGGTCACTGAGATTGTCTATTGGTGATTCTTACTGGATACTGGCCCACACCAGCTATATTGCATGAATGTTTATTACTATTCCTTATAATAACTGATATCCCTTACAAAGTATAAGGCTTAATTTGCTTGAAAAAATAGAACTAGGCAAGGAGTGAATGGCAAAGGCTGGGGGATGGCCAGGGTTATAAAGTAACACAGATAATCTGCCTGTGTCCTCAGAAACTCAGCTTCAAATACATGTTGGACTCCCCTTGCCAAGGCATCCTAGGTGTCCTTAGACCCACCCATGACCACACCTCCACTCCATACAACCATACCTCTAATCCCATAAACTGTGACACCCTTAACCTAGAACATACAGACATAAAAAGCTCTTAACCTCTTGGCTGCCAGAGAGGTCTCCAATAGTTTGGAAACTGAATAAAGGTAAGTAAAGTGGAATATATAAGCCAGCAACCATAAACCAAGAGAAGGTGTCTAATCCAGATACCTCTCTGGCACTCAAAGGGTAAACCCCTCCAATGCTAAAGAGGTCTCAGATTAACTGAAGGATTTAAAACCTCTATTTACATCAATGTCACTTTGCAGAATTTTCATTTTAACCCTTTGGTTCAGGACATTTATCCAATATTGCATCTCTTTAGCTTGATGAACAAGGCATTTATTCTTTATTTTGATTGTTATTGAATGCTGTTTTGTTTCCTTACTAATACAAAGACATTTTCTTTTTATTCAATGCAGCAATGACTGTGAGATTTATCACTAAACGGTTCATTGGAGACTATGACCCAACTCTTGGTAAGTAATATTGTAGATCAGGGGCAGCCAACCTTTTCTTTAAAGGGATAGTAATGTCTATATCAAAGTTCTGCTCCTAGTCTTCTTTAAACTTTTTATGAACGTAGTGGTATGTTTAAGTACTTAAAGTTTTGTAGTTCAAAAGATATTTGAGCTGAAAAGATCCCCTTCTGGCCACCTCACTGATCCTCTCAGTCTGGTCCGGATGGAGAGCGGCGACGGACAATCTTCAGTAAGCAAAAGGAAAATACTGCCCTTCTTCGTTACTGACTGAATATTGTCCTTTACTGCATCTGCCCGGTACCGCGACCAGATTGCAAATCTAAGGGGAGGTAGTCAGAAGGGGCGGGAGGGGGATCCTTTCAGCTTGAATATCGTTTGGACTACAGAACTGTAAGTACTTATACATACCTCTACGTGTTATGAAAAGCTTAAAGAAGACTTGGAGCAGAACTTTAATATAGGCATTACTATCCCTTTAACAGGGACTACTATATATTGAAGGAAATACCTCCCAAGTGTCCCTCTTTAGGAGGGACAGTCCCTCTGTTAGTCCCAAATCCCTCTGTCCCTCTTTCCCACCCTGATGTCCCTCTTTTTAGGAGATCAGACTGTGTGGTGTGTATATAAGTGTATCATATTGATCTACAGCAATAAAACTCAAATTATTGTGTTTAAACATCAGTATATGTGTTTAGAAATTAGTCTGTGTAGATACAAATCTTTTGTCTTGTTATAAGTCATTTATTAGGTTACAGAAGGAGGTGTCAGTAGGTAATGAAATAGCCTAAAAATTATCGGGAATGCCCCACCCACCAGTCACGCCCCCAGCAACGCCCCCTAAAACACAAGTGTCCCTCTTTGGAAATTTGAAATGTTGGGAGGTATGGATGGAACATGTACTGAGCTACTCTAAAACGTATACTCAAAATATACTCATTCATAATTGCATCCAAAGATGCTGCTAGCAACTCTCTGTTCCTTCCCACACCTTCCAGTAACAAACTTCTGCACAGAAAACCGGTGACCTTCTTAAAAGCTCAAGGTGATAAAATTCTTAAGTCTAATTTTTAGCAGAAGAAATCCACATTCACTATAGAATACAAATCATGTGGCTCTCTAGTGAGTCACAGATTTTAAGATTGATAGTGCCTTCCCATCCTTAGCAATACTATCCAATATTACTATGTATGTTTATAGTTATTAGAGTGGTTTAGAAAAACATTTCATGAATATAAAAGAAAGATGCTAATTGTTGCTACAATGAATGAGTGTATAGGGAGACATACTGTGCCTTTTACCCACTTTACACCACATGTTTCCCACAACGCCTACTCTATAAGTCATCTTTACAAAGCATGCAGAATAATCTGTAAACAGCTATTATTGTTGTGGGCCAGGAAAATCATGAAAATGCTGAGACACTCTCTCTGCATTACTATCAGCTCTCTGACTGACCTCTGCTGGGTACCACAGATGAAAGCTGTACCTAGATTGGTTGCAGACAACTGGGGAGCAGATTTCAATCAATGGATTTGTCTTTGGCAGGCCAGATAGCTTGATGCCTGTGGGAAGATTCACTAAGCGGTGATAAAGAGGTGATAAAGAAGTGATAAAGTGGTGATGACTTCTCCAGTTTATTACTTCTCCAGTTCTTATGTTATTCTATGGAGTCTATGCACTAATATTTCTTCAACTCTGGAGAGCTTAGTGAATAGGCCCCATAGAATAACGTAGGAACAGGAGAAGTAAAAACTTGAGAAGTCTGGAGAAGTCATCACCACTTTATCACCGCTTAGTGAATCCCCACCCTACTGGAGTGGAGAGAGCTACTCACTGGCAGCTGGAGAGCTACCTGTCGATCACAAGCTACTTGTAAGCCCCTGTTGTAGATATTACTTAAAGCAATTCACGATGAATGCAGTAAGGAATTACATATTAACAGTGCTTTTATTGGGGGGTACTCAAGGGCAGGGGCGGACTGACCATACGGGCATTCGGTCACGGACCGAGGGCCCGTGACTGAAGGGGGCCCGCCGCCGCTTCCAACGCTGCTCAGCTGCTCTCAAACCACAGCCACCGGTGCGCCGTTCTACTAATACAGAGCGCTGGGAGATGACATCATCTCCCAGCCTCTGCATTACTAGAGGTGCGCGGGACTTCGCCACGCCGCTAGACCACCAGGGACTGGAGGTACCGGCAGTGTGGAGATGAGGGGGCATGGTGGTGGAAGGGGCGATGTGGAGATGAAGGGGGCATTGTGGAGATGGAGATGAAGGGGGCAATGTGGAGATGAAGGGGGCAATGTGGAGATGAAGGGGGCATTGTGGAGATAGGGGCATTGTGGAGATGAAAGGGGCAATGTGGAGATGAAGGGGGCATTGTGGAGATGAAAGGGGCCATGTGGAGATGAAGGGGCCATTGTGGAGATGAAGGGGCCATTGTGGAGATGAAGGGGATTGTGGAGATGAAGGGGGCAATGTGGAGATGAAGGGGGCAATGTGGAGATGAAGGGGTATTGTGGAGATGAAGGGGGCAATGTGGAGATGGGGGCAATGTGGAGATGGGGGCAATGTGGAGATGAAGGGGGATTTTGGAGATGAAGGGGGCAATGTGGAGATGAAGGGGGCATTGTGGAGATGAAGGGGCAATGTGGAGATGAAGGGGATTGTGGAGATGAAGGGGGCAATGTGGAGATGAAGGGGGCAATGTGGAGATGAAGGGGTATTGTGGAGATGAAGGGGGCAATGTGGAGATGGGGGCAATGTGGAGATGGGGGCAATGTGGAGATGAAGGGGGATTTTGGAGATGAAGGGGGCAATGTGGAGATGAAGGGGGCATTGTGGAGATGAAGGGGCAATGTGGAGATTTCTGCAGGGGGACCAGACCTCTTTTTGGACCAGGGGCCCTGGGTCCTGTCAGTCCGCCCCTGCTCAAGGGTACACAGTAGCAGTAGCAGTTTTAAGGGGGAAAAACTCACAGATTACATATCTGTTTTCTATCCAGAAGAAGATCCCTGCACATTGAGCAGATCAAAGTTATTAGATAGATATTATTGATAGATCTATAATCTAGTAGTGTCTCTTAAAGGGATAGTAATTTTTCATAATAAAAGCAGCTCCAATTAATCATCATAGTATTTGGACTTTGGAGAGTGTTATTTCAATTCTGTCAGAGTTATAGTTCAAGAGTAATTCAATGACAATGTCTCCCCCTCCCACCCCTTTTACTAATGTAACACTGCTCAGCCAGATCAGAAGGGAGGTGCCCAGGTAGACTGCAGAGAGGGACAATCTCCAATTAAGATAAGGGAAAAACCTGAAAAACTTGTCAAGGGGGCAGGGCTTTCATTGTTCTCATAGGAAGAAGACTGTCCCCTGCTGTTATCTGTCTGGTCTATGGACTGCATTCCACATCTGAGAAGAGATGACTTACACTAGGTAAAAGGGTGGGAGGGGAAACTTTGCTTGTGAATATCTCTCAAACCATAAATGTTTGAGAGAAAAGACTTATATCGTTCTTCATGTTTTTTTAATGCCTACAAAATAAAATAAAGATAAAAATGTGTTCTGTACCCCTCTGACACTCAAAGGGTTAATAACTTCATCAAAGGATTTTTCTAAACATTTCTCCATAGACTGTGGATCTGTTAACCATTTGAGTGCAACACAATGCAGTGAATACCTCACTGACACTCAAAGGGTTAATCAAAGCCAGTTGATAACACTTATGAACCATAGTGTACTCTAGGACTATAGTAACCTTTTCCATTAACCCTTTAGATGCTGGCCATGTGTCAAATGTATTTTGAAGCCTCCAAGGAGTTACTACAGAAAAGAAAGATACTATTTGAGGTCCTGTTTTTATTGGAAAGTCATTGGAATCCTACATAACACCATCCTGTAGAAACTGCTGTGTGCGCTGCAGTCATGCACAGTAGAGACTGCCCGTTCCATGGCTGATATGCAGCAGGGTGCTCCAAATTCAGACTGGAGTGCCCTCTGTGCACCTTCCTGGGACCAAGGTGCACAGAGAGCACTTCGGTCTGAATTTGGAGCGCCCTGCCTGCCAGTGTTGGCACGTGTACATGGGCTTTAAAACTAGTATACATATATTAACCCTTGAGTGCCAGAGAAGTATCTAACACATTACAACGGAATGTGTTGGACACCTCTCTGTCACCAGAGGAGGGCTGGCAACTTGTGGCCTGGGGAACAAAGTGGCCAATTTCTACTATCATTCCATCCCACTATCCCAGCCCACCCCCTTTTGTTGAAGATGAATTATCATCTTCATAATATTGTCCCCCAATACACTGGTAATATAGCGATAAGCAAAGGCATATTTGTATTTTGTTTAACATGTTATTTAAGTAATACACCTTCTTCTGCCAGCATCCAGGCCACAGAGCTTACAAGAGAAGCTCTATGCACCTGGGCAGGCAGCAACTTCCATTACCTTAAGGTAACCAATGGACATCACTACCAACTTTATTTTATTTTGTAGTCATTAAAAAAACATGAAGAACGATATGTATTATCTCTCAAACCTTTATGGTTTAAGAGATATTCACAAGCAAAGTTTCCCCCTCCCGCCCCTTTTACCTAGTGTAAGCCATCTCTTCTCAGATGTGGAATGCAGTCCATAGATGAGAAAGATAACAGAAGGGGACAATCTTCTTTATATGAAAACAATGAAAGCCCTACCCCCTTGACAAGCTTTTCAGGTTTTTCCCTTATCTTAATTGAAGATTGTCCCTCTCTTCAGTCTACCTGGGCACCTTCCTTCTGCTCTGGCTGAGCAGTGTTACATCAGTAAAAGGGGCGGAAGGGGGACACTTTGTCATTGAATTACTCTTGAACTACAACTCTGACAGAACTGAAATAACACTCTTCAAAGTCCAAATACTATGATGATTAATTAGAGCTGCTTTTATTATGAAACATTACTATCCCTTTAAGTAAAGCTAACTAGTGATACCAGAGAGCTTATAATGGAAAATTGTTATGCTAGCTCTGTGGAATCATTTGTGTACTTCCATTTCAATTGTAAGCTCAGTGGTATCACTTGTTTAGCTCCATTTAATGCAGAAGGCAGGGGATTGTAAGGCAGTGGCCGATAGGCCCACACACATTTGACCGGCCCAGGGGTCAACTGGCCCCCCAGACCAGCCCTCCCCTATCTGGCACTCAAGGGTTAACTTTAATAAATCTTCTAACTTATTGTCCATCTCTCGATGCCATCACTTGGTGATAATGCGAAAGAAAACATTTAAAAGTGATTTATAACAATATTGTGTACTGAAATGGCTTATTAATCAGACAAACATAATACATTTAGATTTTTAAGTGAACCATTCCATTTAAGTTACTTAATGTATTTATCAAGAATCTACTGAGAATTATTCAACCCACAAACAGAAGCAGATGGTAAGAGGCTTGTAAAAAATAAATGACTCATGATCAGTCTTGTGAAAATAACATTATTTTATGTGGCTTCATTTTATGCCTGCCCAGTGATTTATATATTTATAAAATGAATTTGTAGAAGAATAATGTTGGTATTTGCTGCAGGACATAATGTTTTCCCTATTCAATTACCAACATTTATTAAATCATTCCCTTGGACTTCTGTATTAATTTCTATAATGAAATGGCATGTAAATGCTAATACAAGATTTACTGTTTTATATAAAACATTAGGCACTGTCAACATTTATTGTGCATCTTAACCCTTTGAGTGCCATGGGGGTAGGCAACTCATTGCTTTGTAATGTGTTGCCCACTCTGGCATTTAGGGTTGTATTCAACCCTTTGTAAATGCTGCAAGATGAAGAAAGGACACACACATATATACATGCACGCACATTCCCATTGTTCTTGTAACCAAAAAAAAACAAAAAACAAAAAAGAGAGGCAGCGAACACGTTCTCTAAGTGTAGTTTTTTTTTGTTCTTTTAACCTTCACCAAACACCTCTGGTGACAAGAATGGTACTCACATTTTTCAGGCGCATTAAAAGGGATGTATCACTTCTATATGTTAGCCTAAATAGTTAGGTTATATATTGAATCTGAGTAAAAGTGTCTTAATTTTTTTAGCGTTATTTGGTCAAAATTCCAGTTATAAACTCTGCCCTGCACCTACTTCCATATAGACTACGGTTACCTGCTCTGTAATCACAGTCCATCACTCTGCCTCTGCTCCCCTCCCTCTATCCAGCCTCCTCCAATGATGGAGGCTTTTGCCTGTAAGCTGGAGCAGTCTCATTGGCTAGATATCGATCTCTGCCAATGTGACCGCTCCAGCTTACAGACAGAAAGCCTCCATCATTGAAGGAGGCTGGAAAGAGGGAGGGAGCAGAGGCAGAGTGACAGACTGCGATACAGAGCTGGTAACCACAGTCTATGCAGAAGTAGGTGCAGGGCAATGATTATAACTGGAATTTCAATCAAATAAAGCTTAAAAAAATAAATACACTTTTACTTATATTCGATATATAAGCTAACTATTAAGGCTAACTTATATATAGGTGATACATCCCCTTTAAGTCTGGCCTCCACAGGATGAGAGCATGTGCTGGATTACACCCCAATGCTGGTGTAGCAAAGTACACTGGTCCCTCTTCCAATATTCTTCAGTTCCTCTTCCAATATTCTTCAGTTAGTCAGCCACATCACGGAAGTTGCATAAACAACTATATAGATATAAAGTTTGTGTTTTTTTAATAAAACATTTAACCATTTAAAATGAATGAAAAATTGACAAATATAACCTCTTAGATCATGATAATCTTTTTGTGTTTGTTAGAAATATGCTCTACACATGATCACACAATACACAAACTCTTGACAAAGTGAAATGTTGTGACTCAAATAATGACAGTGCCCTGTTGACCAAATGTACTCCCCCACCGTCCACCCCATCCTCAGGATACACCTTCATGAGATTTTTTTTAAAAAATATTTATTACCTGTACATACCTGTGAATGTTGTCCTTTTGAGCCCCCAAAGATGGCTTGTTTGCTGAGAATAGAGGGATGTAAACGATGAGATTAGCGTTGTAAAGGAATATGGTTTAATTGGGTGGGCGTGGCTTATTGTCCTTGTGTCATAAAGTGGGCGGAGAATGGGTGGCAGATGGGCAGAGCAGGGTGGGAAAGAAGAGAAGTGAGAAGTGGGAGGAACAAGGTGAGAAGGAGAAGTGGGCAGGGTTTTAGAGGAAACGCACTGCCATAATATCAACCTCTGTCCCTGGAGACCCGGTAATTAACTCAAAAAACTGGAGTCTTCCAGGCAAATCCGGATAGTTTCCAGGTATGCCTAGGTATATAACATATGAACTAGTAGGCCAGAAGGGTCAAACTAATTGCCCTCTGCTTCCATCATGTAACTGACACTACAGTTCTCAAGAATAGTACAGTCTTTTATATACCAGTATTCTTACTGACTTGATAAAAGTTATCAACAACTAGCACTAGGCCAATGACTTTGCACTTTTGTATGAATATAGATGATCAAATTTGTTTGTACTACTTATATATTGCTGCTAAATAAAATCCTTTTTTTAATAGCTAATGGGTTACAATTCAACATTTTAATCAATAAAATTCAGGCATTACTCACGCGTATTGATTTCAGATAATCTGGCCCTTTACTGAAAAAACATGAACTATGAACACTCAATCAATGGGAGTTTGAGGAATTTCTGTTTGTCCACTGTGGTGCAGTTGATTAGTTCTAGAATTGCTCCAATTCTTCTAAGTATATCCTCTCCTCTGTATTTGCTGTCAGCCACTGTCTGAACTATAATACCCCTCCTTAAGGTGACCACACCGCCTCTTTAACTCAGTACTTTTTTGACAAATATTTATTTATTGAAGAGACAGTCAACTGTCCCTGAAAGTGATCTCTATTTCTGTTTGGGCCTCTGAAAGCAGAGATTTAACCCCTTACTGACCAGCTGAGCAGTTAAGGACTACAAAGCTTTTTTTTTTTTTTGCTAAATGGATTCAGGGGTCCTGCACAGGGACCCCTGAATTCAATGACGTGCCAAGGCCGTCATGGGTCCTTAACGCAAGTTTACCCATGACTGTGTCTGGCACAGCACGGGCCCTTAAGATTTTAAATTGTATCTTTGTTGTTGTTGTATTCCCTTGTTGCACTCTCTCTCTCTCTCTCTCTACTTTCACAGTCCTCTGCAGAAAGCTTCCTGTAAACAAATTCAGAGAGTTTCCTATTAGACATATACAAGTGTAGAAAAATAAGTGAAGATATAACAAAAACACGAAACAATAAAACGTATAGGCAATCTGACTTTACATATTCTGCACTTGCACAATATGTAAAGTTAAAAAGGGAACTACTTTTTAGCTAAAAGCACTATAGATAATTATGACAATTGGTTTCAACTCAGGTAGTTTGTTGATCCACAGAGAAATCCATGCCTTTTGGAGTCAAGAGGGAATTTTTTAACTACATGGGGGAAAACTGAAGCATAATTGGAAATGGCTTCAATGGTATATTGTTTGCTTTCCTTTGGTTCAGGAGATCTGGCAAGGGTTGACCTTGACATAGTGGCCAATATCAATGTTTATAAAACAGTATGATGTTTTAACCAATGATTGCTAGCAGGCCCGGACTGGCCATCAGGCACACTGGGCATTGGGCGTTTAAAAAAAAAAAATAACGAACTAACGCCCGCCGCTGCCCCCCCCCCCCATGGGCTGCTAAAAAAATAAAAATGGGCCGCTGAGCCTTAAATGCCCAGGCCTATTTTTTGTCCCAGTCCAGGCCTGATTGCTAGAATAGGGATGGCCAAATGGTGGCTCTCGAGCTGTGTTGGAATATAATTCACATAATCCCCTGACAGCTTTTGGAGAGGAAACGGCATGGTTTCGTGTAATTTTCTAGACTGAGCTATGGTGCAGGTGTAAGGGTCTTACAGGCATTAAAGCCCTAACACTAGTATGGCGTGTGTCTGCTAGTATGCACTGCAGCAATCATATGCAGTAGAAGGTGAGCATACACACACACACACACACACTGACAGATACACACACACATCACATGTGAGTGAAAGTGAGAGGATTACATCTGTCCGTCCTTTTGCTGCTGCACAGAGAAAGTATCAGATCTTTCTTTCGGCACTGAAAGAATGAAATGGTGTATCAGTGTTGCACTTTGTGATAAAATGTATTCTTCCTTTGCTGCAAATATAGCCTAAGAAGATATACACTGCTATATGTGTACAGCCTGTCAGACCTGAGTGCTGGATGCATTCGGACTGTGGCCCTTATTTTGCCTGTCTCTGTCCTAAGAGTAGGCCAGCACTTGCAACCAGCATTTGAGCCTGAGAACAACCACTAAAGTGTCATTCATCTCCCACTTAACCCTTATGTTCCCTGCATGTCTCCCTTTACCAGTTTAGATTGTAAGCTTTCGAGCAGGGACCCCATTTACAGCATTTCATTCTCCTAAGCACTTATCACCCTGTATTATCCAAATCCTCACATTGTAAAGCACTGCATACACTTGTGGTGCTATATAAATAAACATATTAATTCATTAATTAATTCAGTTTACATGAGATTAATTGGCAATGATGAGCACCATGACCAAGAAATGAAACCAGCCACCACCTTATTTAAAGGGATAGTAATACTAAGTTTTATCTTTATTTTATTTTGTAGGCATTAAAAAAACATGAAGAACGATATAAGTCTTATCTCTCAAACATTTATGGCTTGAGAGATATTCACAAGCAAAGTTTCCCCTCCCGCTCCTTTTACCTAGTGTAAGCCATCTCTTCTCAGATGTGGAATCCAGTCCATAGACCAGACAGATAACAGCAGGGGACAATCTGTTTCCTGTGAGAACAATGGAAGCCTTGCCCCCCTTGACAAGCTTTTCAGGTGTTTCCCTTATCTTAATTGAAGATTGTCCCTCTCTGCAGTCTACCTGGGCACCTCCCTTCTGCTCTGGCTAAACAGTGTTACATCAGTAAAAGGGGCGGGAGGGGGATACTTTGTCATTGAATTACTCTTGAACTACAACTCGTGACAGAATTGAAATAACACTCTCCAAAGTCCAAATACTATGATGATTAATTAGAGCTGCTTTTATTATGAAACATTACTATCCCTTTAAAGAGATAGTAATACTTGTTTTATGAAAGGTTTAATATTCTAGTTATTAATTAAGTAAAGCAAAGCATACAAGTCTTTTTGCTATAAATTTGATAGTTTTAGTGAAATATCACATTTTTCAGGAGCATTAAGTCTGGCCTCCTCAGAATGAGAGCATGTGCTGGGCTACATGGACTACACCCCAATGCTGGTGTAGCACAAGTACACTGGTCTCACTTCCAATATTCTTCAGTTAGTTAGTCAGCCATATCGGTGATGTGTTCCTATTATGTGTATTTAATTGCACAAACAACTATAGAGATATAAAATTTGTGTTTTTTAATAAAACATTTAACCAATTCAAATGAAAAATTGACAAATATAACCTCTTAGATCATGATAATCTTTTTGTGTTTGTTATAAATAAGCTCTACACATGATCACACAATACATAAGCTCTTGACAAAGTATCATGTCACAAAATGGTTAAAATCACCATTCAAATAATGACAGTGGCCTGTTGACCAATGCAGCCCCCTCCCCCACCCCCGACCTCAGGATACACCTTCTTGAGATTTTTTTTTAAATATTTATTACGTAAGTACATACCTGTGAACTTTGTCCTCTTGAGCCCCCAGAGAAGGCTCATTTGCTGAGGCCAGAGGGATGTAAACGATATGATTAAAGGAATATGGCTTAATTGGGTGGGCGTGGCTTATTGTCCTTGTGTCATAAAGTGGGCGGGGAGTGGGTGGCAGATGGGCAGAGCAAGGTGGGAAGGAAGAAAAGTGGGTAGTGGGAGGAACAAGGTGAGAGGAGAAGTGGGCAGGGTTTCAGAGGAAACTCACTGCCATAATATCAGCCTCTGTCCCTGGAGACCCGGTAATTAACTCTAAAATGTTCTGGGCAGATCTGTATAGTTTCCATGTATGCCTAGGTATATAGCACAGGAACTGGTACTACTACTTACCCTTATTTCAAGAGCTAGAAACACTTAAAAAGACTTACATGCTTTGCTTTATTTATGTAATAACTACAATATTAAACCTTTCATAAAACAAGTATTACTATCCCTTTGACCTCAGGTATGCCTCCTCCCCTCAGATGTGGAAGAGCAAGTCCAGTAACATTGATATACCGGTCTACATTGTTAAAAATTATACTGGTGACTCAGACCTCCGTTTATTTTCTTATATTACAATCCTTTTTTTTTTGTTTTGTTTTTTTTAAGTTTGCAATGCTTTATTGAAGGAAACAGATGTATAGAAGCAGGGTTACAATAGTACAATAAAAAGAGAAGTTGAGAAATATACAGGTCAGCATCACAATATCACCAACGTAAATGATCTACAGGTAAATAGGTTACATATCCCTGTAACAACTATTAGTATTTAATAGAGCCTTAATGACTGCAGTTTACATCACATATTGCAGCAACATACCTCCCAAGTGTCCCTCTTTAGGAGGGACAGTCCCTCTTTTAGACCCAAATCCCTCTGTCCCTCTTTCCCACCCTGATGTCCCTCTTTTTAGGAGATCAGATTGTGTGGTGTGTATATAAGTGTATCACATTGCTCCACAGCAATAAAATTCATATTAATGTTTGTTTAAATGTCAGTATATGTGTTTATAAATGAGTCTGTGTAAATAAAATACTTTGGTCTTGGTATAAGTCAAGTATTAGGTTACACAAGGAGGTCTCAACAGGTCATGAAATAGCCTAAAAATTCTTGATTATGCCCCGCCCACCAGCCACACCGCCAGCAATACCCCCTAAAACAGAAGTGTCCCTCTTTGGCAATTTGAAATGTTGGGAGGTATGCAGCAATTAAGCAATGTCAATGGAACCCACTTGTAGAAGACAGAGGGAATTACAAAAAGATAAAACAGAAAGCATCCCATGTCTGCCTCCACTGACATAACATCCAGGAAACTAAATATGTTATCTTATGAACAAAGACAAAAGACAAAATTCAAAGGGGTCATGGGAGACATGGGATGTGTTACCAGGACCACTGGACATAATCTTCACCCACTGCACATAGATGTCTTATTAACCTTTATGAATCAGACGAATGTACAACACATTACTTCTCAATGGACTGCACATCCCTTTGGTCTAGGCTCATGCTCTCTGCCTGCCTTGAAAGAAAAAATGTCAGCATCCGTTATATCTGCCATAATGGTCCTGACATCCATGTTATCTCTTCAATACATGCACAAGGGCAAAATTCATAGGGGTCATTAGGATTTCCTGGCCAAATTAAGATAAGTGTGGGGTTATTATTAACCCTTTGAGAGCCAGAGGTGTACGTAATACATTGCTCTGGCACTCAGAGGGTTAAAAGGTGCTGCTTTTCCTAGTAGTCGAAACAGGAACGTGCCTCCCTAGTCACCACTTTGTTCTACAAAGCAGTCACAGGAATATTTTGTTTTGCTGTTGGAAATAAAGCAGTTCATTCCAGTTGATGCTGTAAGCTATTTACAATGTCTTATGATAGGAATTTAAATCTAGAGATTAACGTTATGTACTAGTCATAACACAGAAAAATTCATATTATCAGAACGCTTTTCATGCCAGGGACATCTGTTACACATTTCCCTAGTGACAGCAATATGGTTAGTGCTGAGAATCGCATGCTACTATGCAGGGTAGCTATTCTAAAAAGAAAGGCACCAGGCAACTTTATTCTGGGTCATTGGCCTGGCATGACTTGAAGAAACTGAACTACCACGTGTGCAGCTGGCACAACCCCTGGAATGAATGCAGAAAGTACAAAGGCCTTTATGTATAACTAGCATTGTGGAATGGCGCTGTCAATATTTTGTGTGGCCACCATTATTTTCCAGCACTCCCTCTTGGGCGTGGAGTTCACCAGAGCTTCACAGGTTGCCACTGGAGTCCTCTTCCACTCCTCCATGACGACATCACGGAGCTGGTGGATGTTAGAGACACATGACACCTGGGAGGGAAAATGGCTAATTGGGCCCAATTTGGACATTTCCATTTAGGGGTGTACTCACTTTTGTTGCCAAGGTTTAGACATTAATGGCTGTGTGTTGAGATATTTTGAGGGGGACAGCAAATTTACACTGTTATACAGGCTGTACACTCACTACTTTACATTGTAGCAGAGTGTCATTTCTTCAGTGTTGTCACACGAAAGATAAAATAAAAATATTTACAAAAATGTGAGATACTGTACATTAGACTTGTGCACGGGCAAAATTTTCGGTATAATTCGAATTCGGACAATTTTTTTTTTCTAATTCGGATGATCCTAATTTCGGACCAGGCCTATTCGATTCGGACGAAATTCTGATCCATTCCGAATTATTTGGCCGAATTTAACATGGGTTAAATTATAGCAGTGCGACTCCGTGCACGCTGCTATCATTCTTTGCAGACAGGGTGTGCATTTAGAAAAAGATCCATCCCAAAAACGGACATTGTCGTACATTGCCAGTCTGTGCATGTCACCTCTACTCCAGCATGGGATGCCAGTCACAATGCAAACGTCGAACATCGAGAACCCATGCCTGTCATTCACTTTAGCATATGTTCGAACATCGAAACCCCATGCCTGTCCTTCAATATAGCATATGCTCGAACATCGAAACCTCATGCCTGTCCTTCAATATAGCATATGCTCGAACATTGAAAACCCATGCCTGTCACATCTTACTCAACATAAGTGGTCAACTCGAACATGGACAAACTACATGTCACATTCTATGTTAGTACATGGGTAAAGATTAATGTTTCATTTTCTGGTACCAGCCTCCTACCCTACTGTCCCTCTTTAGTACCCAAATTCCTCTCTCTCGTTTTCCTATCCTGATTTCCCCTCATATCAGATAACTCTATGTGTATATACATTGTAGTGTTTCATACTACATCAAGAATAAACATCAATGATTGTAATGTGATAGATGTAATGTGTTAGAAAGAAAAATTGAGACATTCTGTTGTGAACAAACTGCAACACAGGAGAGAAATAAAAAAAATGCTTGACATCTATACTGAAGAGGGGTCCACAGCATTGTCTTAGTATAGCAATATCACCGTTTTCCGTGAGTGTGCAATACAGGGCTCTACGGTAATTTCTGGGCATTTCCCAACGTCATAATCAGGGGATGATGGGAGTTGTATTCTAACTACTGTTAGGAAACACATAAGTGATGCACATTCATCTCCCACCTAGAAATTATTTACACACGAGGCAACTCCCCCAAGTAATACCTAGCCCCTTTCCAAGTGAAAGGACTTCCAGAAAGGATTCAGATCTCTTAGTGACTCACCTGTTATTGCCAGTCAGCGGGACCCGGAGAGTAGGAGGGGGTGATGCTATGGCTGCAGATTAAGTCTGGCACGGTGCTCTTAGTTGGCCACTCGTCACAATGTTGAAGCTCAGCCCGGCCAGCACCTTCTGGGTGGAGACACCTCACAGAAATCCTGTTCAGGACACATCATGCACTGTTGTGCACTCATACTAGGGATCCCAAATGTTTAGACTCATTTCGTACAGGGGGCACCCTCCTGTATTTGTAAAACCTCTCTAGCAAATCTGGGACGGTAGGCCTATTTACTCAAGTCTTGACTTTAGGTGGGCGATAAACATTACAAAATAGGCATAATGTTTCACTATCACATAATTCACATCACTGAAGCAGCCAGCAGGCATCGCCACTGAGTGAGCATAGGGCTGCCCGGCTGCTGACAGTCACACTGATGGGACACCCTGCAACACAGAACTGGCGGAAGAGCACAAAATAAACATGCTATGGGACGGCAAATTGCCGCCACTGTCAAAGTGCCGCCTGGGTCCATGGACCCACTGGGACCCATGTAAGGGCCGGCCCTGTATTCGAACAAATACCTAATTTTTTTTTATATTTTGCACAGGAACAAATATTACTTGCTCTTGCAGTGGCAATAACTGGAACTAATGCTGGCTGCCTACCTATGCCTAGCCTAATGCTACCTGCCTGCCTACACAACAACTGTACACTCTCTAATCTTTTCTCTCTCTGAGCTCCAAGAACGCAATGAGGAAATGCAGGCTGTCTGTCTGTGTGACTGTGTCATTAGTCCAACCCCCATCATGAAACGAAGAAGGCTATTCGAATACAGACAAAAGAGGGAAGTAGTGCATGAAACGGAGAATGGATTTGGACTAGAGACACGGAGGGAAAATTATGGAGGGAAAGTAATTGAGCGCGCACAGGAAGTACAAAAAAGTCCTGGTCAAAAGTAGTCAAAACTTTTGGAAATGTGTCGATTGCCGAAACTTCCGAAAGGTTCGACGAATTTCGGACCTGGGCTGTTCGGAGGTGGATCATTTTTTCCGAATGACCCTTGGGTTTTGGATTGGCCGAATGTCTCCGAATGACCCCATTTTCGACGAAATCCGAATGTCTCCGAATGAATTCGCACATGTCTACTGTACATACATAGACACACACATACAGACATTCATATATACACACACGTATATGGATATTATAATGAACAGATGCACACACATACATAGATACACTTACATACAAATAAATACATACATACACATACATACATAGACACATATATATACATACAGTCATGTGAAAAAGAAGTACACCCTCTTTGAATTCTATGGTTTTACATAATAACAAAAATCTGTTCCTTAGCAGGTCTAAAACTTAGGTAAATACAACCTCAGATGAACAACAACACATGACATATTACACCATGTCATGATATATTTAACAAAAATAAAGCCAAAATGGAGAAGACATGTGTGAAAAACTAAGTACACCCTTACTGCTTCCATAGGAATTAAGATGCTAAGTAGCAGACAGATGCTGCTAATCAAATGCCCTTGACTGATTGATCATCATCGGCAAGTGTGACCATCTCTATAAAAGCCGAAGTTTAACAGTTTGCTGGTGTAGAGCATTCAGGTGTGTGTTAACACAATGCCAAGGAGGAAAGACATCCACAATGATCTTAGAGAAGCAATTGTTGCTGCCCATCTGTCACGATTCTTTCCAGGCGGTCCCGCCAGTTGCTGGGGAGCGATGCTTGAGAACGTTGCTCGGGAACGGTGACAGCTACCCTAATCCCTTGCTGCGGCCGTAGCCGGGTTAAAGGTGCTGGCCGTGAAGCCAGATGTCCGGGACCCTGACCAGGATGGGAAAAAGGGTACACTGTTCGAATGGGACCCCTGGGTATGAAGGAGGATCCAAAGGGCAGAAGAGACAGCGGACCAACGCTGCAGCAGAGGACAGGAGGAACAACTGGGAACCAGGCTGAGACAGGAGTCAGGAAACTAAACTAGAGCACCAAGGAGGAACTCTGAGTAGAGATAATACAGACAGGGGGAGCAAGCCCACAGGGGAAGCCAACAAGACCCACACCAACTGACCAATGAAGACAGGGACCAAAGCACAAAACCTCCAGCGAGCCCTGTCCAAAACACTGCGATAGATCTGTCCGCACTTACCTGGTCTCACCACAAGGAGCCGACACAGCGGAGTAGGACCACTGAACCCAACGGCCCATGAACCCAGCCGGGAACACGGGCGAGTGTCTGACAGAACACACAGCCTCTTGAGAGAAAGTGGCACAGGACCTCTGACTACTACCCAGCTCCAAAAGAAGACCTGCCAACGATATAGGCAAGAAATCAGTGAGCTGCTACGGACTAACTCCCTTAGCCACAATCCTCGCGCCTGACAAACGGAAGCCCAAGTTTCAGAACGGGATCCCCGGCCGAGGCAAATACTGGTTATCCCGTCCGACACAGGGCCAGAGCAGACTAGATAGCAGGCGCCAAAAGCCGAGGAGAGCAGAGGCAGCGGGACTGTGAGCGAAAGGAGAGCGGTCCAGCAGCTACACTAAAGCCGAGCCGCGCTGAAGGGGAGAGCACAGGAAGCGCCCGGCCAAAGATACAGACCAACAGCCCGTCAGACACAGTGTCGGAATGCGGAGGAGACCAGGACCGGGAGAGCGATCCGAAGAGACCCAGAGGAGGACCAGGGACTGACAAAGAAGAGGTAAGGCAGGAGGGAAGTCGAAGGCAGACCGAGGTCAGTTCGGAGCGTCAGGAGCAACACAGGGCAGGCAAAAATCGAAGTCCAAAGGTAAGCCGAGGTCAGAAACCAGAAGTCGAAAAAATAATAACGTGGCAGAGAGTCTAGCAAACAAGCTCGAATAATCGGGCAAAGAGAGAGAATCCTCCCAGCAATTTAAATCTAGACTAGCCAATAGGAGCAGGGGACTGAGGAAAAAAAAATCCTACCTAAGCAACCCAGGACCAAACTACCTAGGAACGCAAAGCATGACACCATCAAACTGGAAAGGGTTATAAGGCCATTTCCAAACAATTTCAAGTCCATCATTCTACAGTGAGAAAGATTATTCGAAAGTGGAAAATATTCAAGACAGTATTCCAATCTTCCCAGGAGTGAACGTCCCAGCAAATTCACCCCAAGGTCAGACCGTGCAATGCTCAGAGAAAATGCAAAAAACCAAGAGTTACATCTCAGACTCTACAGGCCTCAGTTAACGTGATAAATGTTAAAGTTCATGACAGTACAATTAGAAAAAGACTGAACAAGTATGGTTTGTTTGGAAGGGTTGCCAGGAGAAAGCCTCTTCTCTCTAAAATAGCATGGCAGCACGGCTTAGGTTTGCAAAGATGCATCTGAACAAACCACAAGACTTCTGGAACATGTCCTTTGGACAGATGAGACCAAAGTGGAGATGTTTGGTCATAATGCACAGTGCCACGTTTGGTGAAAACCAAACACAGCATATCAGCACAAACACCTCATAACAACTGTCAAGCATGGTGGTGGAGGTGTGATGATTTGGACTTGTTGTGCAGCCACAGGACCTGGGAACCTTGCAGTCAATGAGTTGACCATGAACTCATCTGTATGCCAAAGTATTCTAGAATCAAATGTGAGGCCATCTGTCTGACAGCTAAAGCTTGGCCAAAATTGGGTTATGCAACAGGACAATGATTCCAAACACACCAGCAAATCTACAACAGAATGGCTGAAAAAGAAAAGAATCAAGGTGTTGCAATGGCCCAGTCAAAGTCCAGACCTCAACCCAATTGAAATGCTATGGTGGGACCTTAAGAGAGCTGTGCATAAACAATGCCCGCAAACCTCAGTGAACTGAAGCAACTTTGTAAAGAAGAGTGGGCCAAAATGCCTCCACAACGATGTGAGAGACTGATAAAGTCATACAGAAAATGATTACTTCAAGTTATTGCTGCTAAAGGTGGTTCTACAAGCTACTGAATCATAAGGTGTACTTAGTTTTTCACACATGGCTTCTCAATTTTGGCTTTATTTTTGTTAAATAAATCATGACACGTTGTAATATGTCATGTGTTGTTGTTCATCTGAGGTTGTATTTACCTAATTTTTAGACATGCTAAGGAACAGATGATTGTTATTATGTCCTGATATGTAAAACCATAGAATTCAAAGAGTGTACTTTCTTTTTCACACGACTGTACATACACACAGCACATACACTCATATACGTACATAGACACACATATTTACACAGCACATACACACACACACATACATTCTCTTTTATAGTCTTAGGTATAAAAGACGAAGTAGTCACGTGACCACTGATACCATAGAAAGGGCACTATTCTAGTGATACCATATAACTTACAGTTGAAATGGAAGCATACTAAAGATACCATAGAGCTTACTGTTAAACATGCACTATACTAGTGATACCATAGAGCTTACAATTAAAATGAGGCTACATAACCCCACCTTGACTTCATTGGATGCCCATACACAAATATTATCAGGTGGACTTTTGGAAGTCATGATTAGAAGGATACAAACAGTATACACACCTTGTTATAAACTGTATACTGTGCAGTGGGCCACTTGTACAAATACAAAAATGCAACACTTCTGGGGAAAACCAATGCACCATAGGGAACAAATAAGATTCCCATTGATTTAAATGATGTTTTTAACCCCTTCAATGCTGAAGAGGCCTTAGGTACATTTCTGTACAATTCAGCTGGTTAAAATCTCCATTTCCCATACGTATGTGTATAAACAGCTGTTTTCTTATACATGATAACATATAATACACAGGTACATCTATGAGCACCACTGTATATAGACACGTGCAATCAAAAGTGGGGAAATTCTGGGTCGAACCAACTACATTAAAAGGAACAAAGAAAAAAAAATCCATTGGTTTAACCCATTAATTACATTGTAGAGCTATGTAC
Organism: Rhinophrynus dorsalis; assembly: GCA_037306005.1. NCBI lineage: Eukaryota > Metazoa > Chordata > Amphibia > Anura > Rhinophrynidae > Rhinophrynus > Rhinophrynus dorsalis. Next base: position 446,053,441 of record CM074722.1, on the reverse strand, counting down.
TGGAGATTTCTGTATGATCCAAAGAGTTAAATTGGGCTTTTAGCCACTGAAGTGACAGTGGGCAATGCATTGGATGTCCGTTCTAGCATTTAAAAGGGTTAACCCCTTGAATTTCTTGCAGTGCATTGGAGACCTGTCCTCTGTTTAAGGGATTAGAAGCACACATACTTGTTAGGTGAGCAGTGGCAATAGCTCTAGATAGGAGTCCACCATACAACAGTCAGGTATAGCTACATATATTTAATGTGGACTTACCTAGGTAGGAGTCCATCATACAGCAGTCAGGTAAATCTGTACATTTATTGGGGACTTACCTAGGTAGGTATCCATCATTCAGCAGTCAGAGGTCCATTTTTGATCTCACTCAATCACAGATCTGTGTATGTCTCGTTGTCACCTATAAACCCCAGCCAAGAGTCTGCCCCTGCCTTTGACCAGGTCTATCCCTATTCTTACAACCATAAAAAGGCACACACACACACACTCCTCTCTCTATGTGTGTGTCTGTGTGTGTGTGTCTCTCACACTCACACACAGGAGGGATTATCTCTGTGACATATAAACACAAAGAGCTCCTTCGGTCTTTTAGTGTGCCACATACACACAGAACATAAGGGGACCCTCTCTCTGTGTCACCTATATAAGACAGGATCATCTTAAAGGGATAGTAACCCCACCGAACAACCTGACGCCAAAAGAGAGCAATGGTGCAAACATACTGAACTCCCTTAGTCCCTTCTCTCAAACCTTTATGGTTTGAGAGATGTAAGGCAAGACAGACCTCCGCTCCCTCCCCCTACAGGCGCACCCAAAAGAGGGATGCCTGTATCTGGCATCATGTTGTGTGTTTTGTTTTTTAATTCGCCTGAGTCGCCTCCCCCGACCGGTGCCGTGAAGGCAGGTCTGTACCTTCTTCGGCTCAGACCTGTAGCTGCTAACCTCCTTTGTCAGCTCTTTAGTAATACAGAGCGCTGGGAGATTACTGAAGAGAAGACCGCTCGGGAGCTACAGCAGCTACAACTCTCTGCAGAAGGAGGAGGTACAGACCTCTCCTGCCACTGAACCACCAGGGAAGAGGTAGGAAACGGACACTGGGGCAATGTGAGAGTAATATAGAGATGATGGGGGCAATGTGGAGATGATGGGGGCAAGCTGGAACTGATGGGGGGCAATGTGGAGCTGGTGGGGGCAATGTGAGGGCAATATGGAGATAATGGGGGACAAAGTGGAGATTAGGAGCATTGTGGAGGTGTCCAGTGAAGATGGCCAATGTGTGTGTGGGGGGGGCGCTTCAGATTTCTGTGCCTACAGGCTCCTGAGATGTAAATCCGGCCCTGACAATGATATCACTTTGCTTTTAGCCATAAGGCCAAAATTGTTTAGAATGTTTCAGAAGTTTGCAGTGAATTATTTTGCATCAGGGTTTTCAGTCTCAGGATTCAACGTTAGTGCTGTGACTGAAAATAAGCTGTGCAGAGAAATTTTAAGCCACTGCTAAACCCATTAGATACTAGTTATCCAAGGGGAGTTATGCACTAAGGTGTGATAAACAGATGATGAAGTGGAGATCATTTCTCCAGTGATATCACTTCCCCAGTCCCTATGTTATTCTATAGAAACTATGCACTAAGATCTCCAACACTGTAGAAATCTTAGTGCATAGGCTCAATAGAATAACATAGGAACTGGAGAAGTGACATCACTGGAGAAGTTTTCCCTTTATCCCCTGTTTATCACACATTATTGCATAAACTCCAATGTAATGTTCTAAAATGTGTCCAAGATATTACAAGGATCCGAATGATTACATTATAACAATTTACACCTGTTTTCTCCTTTCTGCTGAAGTGAAGTATCTAGCTATTAGCAGCTTCACATACATTTTGACCATACCTGGGAACTCTCCGGTTTTGCCCCGTAGACTCCGGATTTCACAGTGAATTACCGGGTCTCCGGGGCAGTCTCGCAATCTCCGGGTTGTTCTCCATCCCGCCCCAGTTCCTCCCATTCCCCGCCCTCTTACCCTCATTCAACATATATTTTTCCCTTTTATTTTTGTCCCATCCCCCTCACGACTAAGCCCCTCCCCTTTTATAACACGAATCGCATTTCCCTCCCCTATTGTGCCGGCAGGGCTGCCTTCCAGATAACCCTGCCTGTCAAGTTCCCAGGTATGATTGACTTTCATTAACTCATAGACTTGATAGAGGCTGATTTAATCCTTTGAGTGCCAGAAAAGTATGCAATGCATTGCTTCAGGAATGCATTGGGCTTCCCTATAGTACTCAAATAGTTAATAAGAAGAACTGGAGAAATTCTGGAGCAAACCAACTGCACCATGGGGGACAAAAATGCACAATCATTTACATGAAACCTTTAAACCCTGGAATGCTAGAGAGGTCTCCAGTGCATTCCTAATCCTTTCTTCTTACATCAGACTCATAATGTTGTGTACTTACAACTACATTTACACAATTCTAAGCAATTCTAGTTAAAACTGTTGGGCAAAATCCTGGGTTTACACATCCATCTTCACACAATGGCAAATTTTCACACTTAGCTTCACACATTTAGCAGACTGTATTATCTGGAGCCTCAGGGACAAGAAATCTAAAGGTTTCAAGCTGTGTTGTATGACAGTCAAAATTTCACCTTGGTGGTTGGACCCCTTCCAACAGAGGTGTCTAGGGTGCTGCCCACTTTGCTTTGTTATTATGATGCTATAATGTCTATTCAAGAGTATTAAACAACAATGCAAATTGCCATTTTACGCTGGGATGGATTACATTCCCAGGGATAAGTTATATTAATGGTTTCATCTTATAGATTCCTTTTGAAATCTACGGGCGAATTTGTAACTATAGCAATGTAATGTATCCCTTGTAATGGAATCTACCCCATTAACTGAGTCAGTTGAATGAGTGTATAATAAGTCATCGGGTATCATGGACTTCTTTCACTTCAGAAGTTCTTTATAGTCCATGCTGTGGTTTGCAAATGTAAAGAAGCCTTCAAAATGTACTTGCATCAATGCAATCCTTGTTAGTAATGTCCGCTTATAATCTCATGCTATATTGTAGGTATTAAAAAAATAAATTATCTGGAGCAAGTTCTGTCTCTCAGACCTTTGTGGTTTGAGAGATATAACACTTTAATGTTCCCGCCTCCCTCCGCTTGCATTAACGTCAGCTGGCGGCTCTTCAACAGAGCCAAAATACCACAAAATAAATACTTAATTCGAACGATCTACAAAGTCTGCTTGCAAACCAGGCACACTTAGTAGATCGTTCCAGTGAAGTATTTCTTTGTAGATAGTGGTATTTCATCTCTGCTGAAGAGCCGCCTCGAGTCACACAACTCGAATTTCCTTCTCTCAGCTTACAGCTGACATCAATGCAAGGGGAAAGAGGGAGTAACTTTAAAGCGTTATATATCTCCAGATAATTTATAATTTTAATATCTACAATATAGCATGAGATTATAAGTGGACATTACTAACAAGGATTGCATTGATGCCTACTATCAGTTCCTATCTTCACACCCCCCAAAGACAGAAATATACCCCCAAAATTATCACTACATTGATACAATTTATACTCACACAATGATTTCCCCTTTACCCAGATGGCACTGCAATATGTAAATCTATAGCTGACATGGAAAAGAGATTTCTTGGTGCATACCGCTACAAACCTTATAAATATTACCACTATATTGATCATATATTCATCATATGGACAGAAAAAAGAATAACTAAAAGAATTTCAGTAATCCTTCAACTCATTTCGTTTATCTATTAAATTGTATTCCTGTGTAGAAGGTGTAAATTTCCTGGACACTTCCATAACATTCACCAATGGCAAACTCTACTCCTCTTTATATATAAAATCCACAGACAGTTTCAGTTATCTTCAGAGCTACAACTTTCACCTATCTCACTCTAAACAAGGCATAATTCAAAGCCAAGCTATCAGATACCACTGAATATGCTCAGATACCAATTACCGGAATAATCATAGAAAAACTTTGTCTGAATCATTCAAACAGGCTACAAAACAAGGATAATTACAAAGAAAATAGCATCTGCATTAAGAACACCCAGTGAACATCTCTGATAATAGAAAGAAAATGAAGACATTGCACAAATAGCACTAATAGCTTCATACACTTCCACACTAGAAGAAATATACAATATCATCAAAGAGCTACAGCCCCTGCTGACTGAGGATGCTGTGTTAAAAGACATTCACCCACCCTCCTATTCTTGCATTAAGACAACCAGCCAATCTGAAACAAAAACTGCTTAAAGGGATAGTAATACTTCGCTTTATTTTATTTTGTAAGCATTAAAAACACATAAAGAACGATATAAGTGTTATCTCTCAAATCTTTATGGTTTGAGAGATATTCACAAGCAAAGTTTCCCCTCTCGCCCCTTTTTCCTAGTGTAAGCCATCTCTTCTCAGATGTGGAATCAGACAGATAACAGAAGGGGACAATCTTCTTCCTATGACAACAATGAAGGCCCTGCCCCCCTTGACAAGTTTTTCAGGTTTTTCCCTTATCTTAATTGAAGATTGTCCCTCTCTGCAGTCTACCTGGGCACCTCCCTTCTTCTCTGGCTGAACAGTGTTACATCAGTAAAAGGGGTGGGGGGGATACTTTGTCATTGAATTACTCCTGAACTACAACTCTGACAGAATTGAAATAACACTCTCCAAAGTCCAAATACTATGATGATTAATTAGAGCTGCTTTTATTATGAAACATTACTATCCCTTTAACACAAAATTGATCAATGAATAGACAAACAATGATAATGGGTTCAAACCATGCAACAAACCTCACTGCAAACTATGTCTACAGATTTGTGAAAACAATACTCCACACCGAGATATACAACATTGAAGGATCATATTCATGTGCATCAGCAAACATTGTACATTGCATAATGAGTTATACAGAGTGTCAAATTTACCAAGATGGATTTGTGGCATTGGAAAATATACTATGACCCCATATTCTATGACTGGCATTAAAATCTGGTAAACAATACGTTTTTTTTTACCAAGGGCTAAGCAGGATTTGTTTCTAAACCAAGCACGTATTTTGGGATAAAGTTTAGATGTTAATTTATCAATATGAAGACCAAAAAGTGAGGATGTGGTCAAGCCACATACCAAGATATATGATGGAGTCCAACGGGGCCAAGTTACAATTAGAATCTATAACAATGGATAGATGGGTATTGAAGAGATTATGTAGTTTGCGCTTTGTACCAAATACCATTGTGACCGTTTTAAGAACAGTTTGTTCTTAGCTATAAGTTTGAATTTTTAGTGTAGATTATGGTGTCATCTGCATACATGTACACAGAAGATGCTCTGCAAACAAAGTGTTACGGTTTTCAAGACACTCAGACCAGCTGGTAAAGTAAAACACAGTTTTATTGAAAAAAAAATAAATAAAAAGAAACGCCCTCTATAGGCGATAATAGATATAGCGAACACAATCAGAGTAGCTATACAGGTAAGCAGTTGACTGCAATGAACACTATAGCATATCACAGTGTGGGACACAGTAGCCAGGCTACTCAAGGGTTAACTTGCAAAAGACAGTCTCAATTGTGGAGTTTGGCACGCCCAAGGTGGTGAATAAAGCTGTAGATGTTAAAGCACAGAAGGCTAAATACACAGTCAGTACTGCCTTGAATTATCACGGTGCATAGCCCCCACGGGTGTAGCAATGAAGACCACAATATCTGCAAGTGCTAGAATCGGTAGCCCCCATGGGCGTAGAAATGACGGCCACAATATCTGCTAGTGCTTGAGTCGGTAGCCCCCACGGGCTTCACACTGAGACTGCTAGCATGCAAGAGCTCTCCTTTAGCCCCCATGGGCGTTAGGAACGATAACCAGCAATACGGTGAATTGAGCCTGTAGCCCCCACGGGGCGTATACCGGAGAAACCTGCAAGAGCTTAGCCAATAGCCCCCACTGGTGTAATTCAGAGACAATGCTAGAGCCAATGGAGCCACACCGGGCACGGTGGATAATACCGACTACTCTGCTAGATGGATGTTTGAGCTGCCGTCCAAAGCAAACATACAAGCGGCCAGCTCAGCAGAAGTAGCAGTAGACAGGAGTAGGCTCAGCAATAACGTGAAGGCTCACAAGGGAAACACCAGCACAGAACAGGTTAAGCAGCTCGTACACCAAGGCTTAGCGATAACAGTGCACTGCTCAGCAAGTAACAGGAAGGCTCAGAACAATAACACAGCTCAGCAATCGGTAACAGAGACTCAGCACAGGAAGCACTACACAGAGGAAGCACTATGGCAGTAGACAATCAGTCCGGTGCTCGGCCTTGGTGGAAGTCAGAATGTCGACACGGCAACAATAGCGCAGGAAGCCGTCCACGAAGGTCACTGGAGCAAGCCGGTTCGGGTCACGGAGAAGGAAGTCAGCCCGGCCGGATCGGTACACGGAGGTGGTTCTCAGACAAGCCGGATCAGTCACAAGCAGGAATGTCAGCCAGGCCGGGTCGGTACACGGAGGTGGTTCTCAGACAAGCCAGATCAGTCACAAGCAGGAACGTCAGCCAGGCCGGGTCGGTACACAGAGCAGGAACACAGGAGCGTAGTCAGGACAGGCCAATTCGGTACACGGGAATCAGGATCAACTGAAGACAGCAACACTGGCTCTGGAACACCACGAAAGGGCAAGTGAAAGGTGTCAAAGGCTAAGTATAAAAAGGTCACCGGGGGCGGGCCAAACCTGCTCAGCCAATCAGGGAGCACCATAAGCGAGAGTGACAGAAAAGGGATCACAGGCACCGTGATACAAAGGGAAGATCATGTTCTCAGTTTAGAGCAGTGGTTCTCAACCCGTGCCCTCAGTGGCTACTAACAGGCCAGGATTTGAGAATTTCCTTTTAAGAGCACAGGTGAGTTAATCAATATGACTGAGCCTCTGATCAACTCACTTGTGTTCTAGCAGGGAAATCCCTAAGTCCTGGCCTGTTAGTGGCTACTGAGGGCACAGGTTGAGAACATCTGGTTTAGATAATGATTACCCAAACCTGAACTTTGGAGTTTAATAATCAGATAGTATACACACACAAAAATAACTTTTATATACAGTTACATGTTCTTTTTAAAAACAAAGCCATTATTTTTAACGATTTTAGACTGGAAGAAGATCTGATTTTTTTTTCCAGGTAGGTTATTCCAGGCTTTTGGAGCTCTGAAGGAGGCAGCTTCTTTCTTGTAGTATGGAATACTTAGTGAGTGTTAGAAGTGAGGTGGAGGTTATAGTTAGTATGGAGAGCTGCACTGAGCATACTGCTCTGGTAGTCCAGTAGCTTTCCAGAGAAGTGGTGATAAACTGGCAAGAAAGGCAAAGGGTATGTCTAGATTCGAGTGTTAGCCATATTAGTCCTTTAAACATATCACTATGATGGGTAGTGTGAGTACATTGGAGGACAATGCAGTATAATGAATTAGTGTTGAGTTTGCCATGATGGATTTTCAAGCAGAAGGATATACTTCATCTCCATAGTTTCTGACTGGCATCAACATCTGTTTAATAATATGTCTTCTTACCAGGGGTGTTAGAAAGTATTTGTTTCTAAAGAGAACGCCTATTGGGATAACATTTAGATGTTACTTTATCAATATAAGGACCAAACGTGAGGTTGGGGTCAAGCACATAAGAAGGTATTTGTAGGAGTGATCTGGGACCAAGTTATAAGTAGACTTTGTTACAATGGTTAAACGAGCATTAAAGGGATAGTAACACTTCGTTTTAACTTTATTTTATTTTGTAGGCATTAAAAAAACATGAAGATTGATATAAGTCTTATCTCTCAAACCTTTATGGTTTATGAGATATTCACAAGCCAAGTTTCCCCCTCCCTCACCTTTTACCTAGTGTAAGCCATCTCTTCTCAGATGTGAATCTGGTTTTATGACCAGACAGATAACAGCAGGGGACACTTTTCTTTGTCTGAAAACAATGAAAGCTCTTCCCCCCTTGACAAGTTTTTCAGCTTTTTCCCTTATCTTAATTGAAGATTGTCCCTCTCTGCAGTCTACCTGGGCACCTCCCTTCTGATCTGGCTGAACGGGGGGGATACTTTGTTTGTGAATCACTCTTAAACCATAAAGGTTTGAGAGATAAGACTTATATCATTCTTCGTGTTTTTTTAATGCCTACAAAATAAAATAAAGTTAAAATGAAGTATTGCTATACCTTTAAAGAATCATTTGTGCTTTATACCATATAGCATTGTGACCATTTTGATAGTGTTTAAGAACAGTTTATTTTTGGTAATGTATATTTCAGTCTCAGGTTGTGATACGTTTGGATTTGTAGTGCAGATTAAAGTGTTCTATGCATAATTGTGCACAGAAATGGGCAGATCATTTATTAATTGGAGAATGGAGCCTTGGGGAACCCCACTTGTTACGGTGAGTGGGAGGGAAATATTGTCAGCAATAGGCACATATTGTGTTTTGTCTAGTAAATAGAAATGGAAGGAGTTTAGAGGATGATTATCTAGTCCCGAACTTAGCTCATATATCAGAATATTATGGTGTACTGTATCAAAGATTTGCCAAAATGAAGCTCCAGTAAGTTTACCATTTTCCATGTCATTCGGAATATCATCACATACTTGTAGGAGGTCTGTGACTGTTGAGTGATTTGGACAAAATCCTGATTGAAACAAGGTGAAAAGGCTGGACAGTCAGTAATATTTACAGTTACATGTGGACATATTTTCCAGAACTTTAGATAATGAGGGGAGTAAGGATATTGGTTTATAAATTGATACCAAATTTTTATTACCACTTTGATAGATAAGCACAAATCTAGCCCCTTTTCAGGATTTGGACATACACATGGATGACAATGAAGTATTAATTAGTGAAACAATGGGATGGGTAGTGGCCGAGGCAGTAAGCTGTAGCCATATTGATGGCAGTTGGTCAGGCTTAAATTGAAATGTAATTTTTTGGTTGAGGAGGTGGTCAGGTATTTCACGATCAGATACTGGCATTAAATTAAATTCAGCAGTACTGTGGGATGGGGGACAGGTTTATAGTTCAGAATTACTTTTGTTTTGTGTAATCAGGGAGGTGGCACATAGAACAAAGTAGTTGTTGAATGCATTAGCTATTGATATGAGGTATTATATTGTTTCATAGCCTATTTTTTTATATTTGCGGGGTAAGAATAGTTGGGGGGGGGGGGGTTGTAGATATTTCTAATAACCTTCCAAGAGTTGACTGGTTTTGATAAGTTACTGTTCAAGTTGTCCGTAAAATTGAGCTTTTACTCATTTTCTTTTCTTTCTGCAGGTTTTTCGTAATTATTTGTATAGAGGGGGATCATGAGTGCAGCCATTTTGTTTAAATGTTCACCATGGGGCATATCTAAAACTGTATAACTTAAGAAGTTCAACAGAAACCTAGGGTAGATGCCCCACCCCTACTTTACCGTGACCTTGCTTAGTGGGGCATGGATATTACAGATCTGCAGGACTATTCAATTGCTGAGTCTAACACAGGTATTAAGTTTATTCTATACCCTGGCAATTGCTTAGATCATTTAGGAAAGAATGAAGACTACATTTCCTGACAGATCTAGTACTTATTACTTTGGGACATTACTTGACTGTCTTAATTTGCAAACACAGTACACTATGAAGTAATCACTAAAAACATTTGCTAGTATACCAGAACCCTGGATTTTGTTAGGTCAGGACAAAAGATTCAGTCGAGCAGAGTATGATTGGATATTTTTGATTTATATGAGATGGGGAGGAGGTTAGTTGTGATAAGTTCAATGTCTAAAACTATGAACATAATTGGTTGGACACCAGTAATGACAGATTAACATCAAAGTTTCCAAAAAACAACAGCTTGCTTTTCTTGTTTTGAGTGGTAATCTCACTGAGGAGGTGGGCTATGACTGAATGAGATTCTGCTGGGGTATTAGGTGGTCTTTAGATGCATGCAATTATGACTGGATTTGAATACGGAAGTACAATTTCACCAGCAACGTATTCATTGAGTCAGGGTTTAAAATTTGAAGTCCTTTGCTACTAGCCAGACCTGAAAAGTTACTCGCCACTGCAATACATAACATAGCCACCAGGGCTGAATTTCTACTCGCCAGGGCTAAATTTTCACTCGCTAGTGGCGAGAGGAAATTTTTAGCCCTGGTAGAGTTACAAGAGTAATTTAACAGAGTAAAGTTGATAGATTCTTGTGTGTATATGATTTTGCCTCCGTTTTTACAGCTTTAGTTTCCTTTTGTTATGGCTTGACTGCCAGGGTTAGTTTTTAAATAATTTTCCAGGGCAAGAAATAAAATGCATAAAAATTTTGCGAGCTGTTTGCATTGAGCATATAGTTAAAGTTTTCATTGGATGCTTTGATTAGCTCTAACCACCAGCATCCAGAGAGTAGTGCACATATATGCAGATGTCCATTGTAGATTAGTATGTTATAGTACAAGTGAGGAGTATGTTTGTGGTGGTAAAGAGAAATCTATATTAAAAGTGGAAGGGTTACACAAATAGCATTAAAGGGATAGTAATACTTAATTATTACTAATCCCTATAGTAAAGTAATATTAAAAATAAATGTATTGCCCCCAGTGTCATCTCTCAAACCTTTATGGTTTGAGAGATAATCGCTCCTAAAGCTGCCCTCTCCCTCCCCCTTCCCCGAAGTCAGCGTTAATAAAGTAGAAATCTTTCACTAAAACAGTCTTCTACGTGTGCTTGGTTTGCAAGCACACGTAGAAGACCATTTTAGTGAAATATTTTTTTTTTATTAACGCGATCGCAGCTCTGCTGCAGAGCCGCCTGATGATCTAAAACTGGATTTCCCTTCAGTCAGCTACAACGCTGACTTCGGGGAAGGGGGAGGGAGAGGGCAACTTTAGGAGTGATTATCTCTCAAACGATAAAGGTCTGAGAGATGACACTGGGGGCAATACATTTATTTGTAATATTACTTTAATATAGGGATTCGTAATAATTACGTATTACTAGTCCTTTAATATGTTCATTTTGGTATGCATATTGCAAGGATAGAAGGGGGATGAAACAGCATTAGCACATTTATTTTATTATTGATAGCAAATATTCAATCAAATTCAGATATCCTGTTGAGTATTGCTGTGCTAGTGACCAATGTTCACCAGGTTTATTATGTACATTTATTTAATCTATTTTATTTATATTGTATTAACAATTCTTTGTATTGCTCTTTGTTCACTCAGGGTTAGTTAGAAATTAGGTTAGCCTACTCGGTGTCTGTTTAGCTTTGATTTATAGTTCTACTAGTTGAAGAGCCCGTTACGCGGGCCACAGTGCCACTGCCAGCCGGTCGCGGGGCAGTCATGACTGCAGCACACGCAGCAGTGTCTACTGCGCATAACGCAGCGTTACACACGTTTTAGCGAATTATTATATAGGATATCTTGGTAGCTCATGGTAAACTCTCTTATCGGTTTAGTAGGGAGTTTAGGGGGGAGGAGATTCACTAAGTGGTGATAAAGAGGTGATAAAGTAGAGATGACGTCTCCAGTCATATAATTTCTACAATTCCTATGTTATTCTACGGAGCCTATGAACTAAGATTTCTTCAGCTTTGGAGATCTTAGTGCATACGTTCTATAGAATAACACAGGAACTGGAGAAGTGATAAACTGGAGAAGTCACCTCCACTTCATCACCATTTTATCACCACTTTATCAAATCTTAGTGAATCTCCCTCCAGATATTGATTGCTTTTTTCACTATTTGTCAGCCAAACACACATCTACTTTTTATTCATTATTACATATTTAGCTATGTTTTAGTCATGTGTTTTCAGTAATGGATTGCAGTTCATTTGATCCTATATTAATTTAATTATTTCAATTTATTATTTGGTAATTTGCATGGTTTTCATTTATTCACGGGCACATTATCCTATTTAATAATTCGCTAATTTGTGTGTAACGCACGACATGCGCAGTAGACACTGCTGCGCGTGCGGCAGTCATGCGCAGTAGAGACTGCCCACGCCGCGGCTGATACAGAGCTGGGCACTCCGAAGGAGCGTCCAGCTCTGTATCAGCCGTGGCGCGGGCAGTCTCCACTGCGCGTGACTGCCCCGCCACCGGGTGACAGTGGCACTGTGGCCCATGTAACGGGCTGTTCAACTAGTATTATATATTATTATTGTAATAATAAATTATAGGGGTGCTAGTGTTAATTTACATGGTGTTCATTTATTCATGGGCACATTATATTATATATTATTATAGTAATAATAAATTATAGGGGTACTAGTATATTTTTAACATAATTTTAGGTATTTATTTATCACTTTTTTTTGTAACCACATATCTATTTTGTTTTTGGTGCAGGTTTTTATATAAATTCTCTGTGTAATATGAGTTTTTATTAGTAATATTTCTTTTTAGACTTTCAGTATAATCTCATTTGTATGATCCATTGTGAGCCATATTACTTGCCATCTGCTTTCTGTCCAATCCAATGACATCAAATGACGTGATTGGCTGGGGGCATGCTGTTGCCAGTTTCTTACTGACGAAAGGGAGTGTAAGCTCAGAAACTTGTTGTGCGGGGTTTTTTCAAATTGTTTTTATATTTAGTATTTAGTATTTAAACGCTTATTGGGTTTTAAGAACTTGGAGACCAGAAAAAAGATGGTACCGTGTTAGCCAGTAGAGTAGATAGGATTCATTGTAGCAAAAAACTCACAAGAGTGATATTAAAGGTGATCCAATTTAATGGCTGAGGACTTAGAAAGTAAATGCTTTCAGGACACTAAGGCCCTTTTTTCATGCATGGGTTAACAAATAAAGCTGGATAAACACTGCATTTATATTTACAGAGTATGACATACATTTGAAACTGAAACAAAATATATGCAGTGTTATTCTAGCTTTATTTGTTAACCCATGCCTGAAGAAGGGGGCTTATTGTCCTGAAAGCTTGTACTTTCTATGTCCTCTGTTAGCCATTAAAAGGTATCACCTTTATTTCACTCTTGTAAGAATTTGGAGAGAGAGAGGTTTCCCCAGGCAGAGTAAGGAAATATTCCCTGTATGCTGGGTCATGAATCAGTAGTCATCATAGCCAGTGTGTGAGTTGTTTTACATATACGTGTTTTTATTAAAGGGATAGTACCCCCCCCCCCCCGAAAAACGTGAAGCCAAACGCTAGGGATCATCAAAACATACTTAACTCCCATATTCCCATCTCTCAAACCATTATGGTTTGAGAGATGTAAGAAAAGAAAGACCTCTGCTCCCTCCCCCTTCTCATACGACCGCTGTATAGCGGACGTCATGAGATCCTGCTTCCAGGAGTAGACGGCGGCTCTTCAGGAGCGCTGTCATCTACATATCTCATTATAATTACTTCATCGGAATGGACTAAAACGTGTGCCTGGCTTGCAAGCACATGTTGTAGACCTATCACGGTGCCCGTGATGGCTTTCCTTTCATGTCAATTACCAGTAGGGGGCTCTCATTGGCTGTCTGCTTTCAGCCCGCCCTGCATTGCCTATTTAAACCTAGCCTGGGCACCCTTTAGGTGCCCTTTCGTGTTGTCTCTATGCTGCTTGAGTCCACACTACGTTCCTGTGTATCCTGGGCCCGTTGCTGTGTTCCTGCTACCAGTATTCGTCCTGTTCCTGTGTTACCTATCCAGTTGTTCCTGCTTCCGTCTGATCCGGTGTGAGTCTTCGCTTCCTGCTGCCAGTCCCTGTGGTCGTTCCAAATTCCGGTTGATCATCTGTATGCTGGTTCCTGCTTCCACCTGCTGGTTTCCATCCAGTCCTACCGCAGACAACGGATGTTCCTGTGTCGCCTTGGCGACATTTGTATCGCTGCCGGTTATCAGTATGCGGGTACTGGTTTGCTCCATAGCCACCCGGCTGTATGGTCTCAATCAGTTAGGGTTCCACGTACAAGGTACTGGTTCGCTCCACTAGCCACTTGGCTGTATTGTCTTGATCTATTAGCGTTCCATGTACAGGGTACTGGTTCGCTCCACAAAGCCATCCGGCTGTATTGTCTCGATCTATTAGAGCTCCACGTACAGGGTACTGGTTCGCTCCACAAAGCCATCCGGCTGTATTGTCTCGATCAGTTAGCGTTCCACGTACAGGGTACTGGTTCACTCCACTAGCCACCCGGCTATATTGTCATTATCAGTTAGAGTTCCACGTACAGGGTACTGGTTCGCCGCACAAAGCCATCCAGCTGTATTGTCTCGATCTATTAGCATTCCACGTACAGGGTACTGGTTCGCCCCACAAAGCCATCCGGCTGTATTGTCTCGATCAGTCAGGGTCCCACGTACAAGGTACTGGTTCGCTCCACAAGCCGCCCGGCTGTATTGTCACGATCAGTCAGCGTTCCACTTACAGGGTACTGGTTTGCTCCACAAACCATCTGGCTGTATTGTCTCGATCAGTTGCATTCCACGTACAGGGTACTGGTTTGCTCCACAAGCCACCCGGCTGTATTGCAGAATCATTTAGCGTTCCACATACAGGGTACTGGTTCGCTCCTTAGCCATCCGGCTGTTATGTTTCGAGAGGTCTAGCGTTCCAAGTGTGAGGGCACTGGTTCGCTCCACAGCTCCGGCTGTTCCACGTATATGTATAGCACTTTCTGTACAAGGTACTGACTCGCTCAATAGCCACCCGGCTGTCATTATATATAGATTTGCGTCCCACGTGTGTGTGGGGGGTACTAGTTCGCTCCACAGCCATCCGGCTGTTACCACGTTTTGTATGTACTCTCGGTACCAGGTACCTGTCGCCTTAGCCTCGTTGTCATTCCTGTGACTGCTGCTGCCACCTTCCAGTCACTGAGGCTTAGTGGTTGCCAATCTCCCCTCACCAGGCTGCCTTGCCCAGTATATTGGTAAGGCTGGTAGAACCTATCCTGCTACATCTTGGGTTGCCTTACCCGGTATTGGCAAGGCCGGTAGAGCCTGTATTTGCCTCCCGTTTATTGGCTGCCTTGCCCGATATATTGGTAAGGCCGGTAGAACCTATCCTGCTCATCTTGGGTTGCCTTACCCGGTATTGGCAAGGCCGGTAGAGCCTTTAGTAGTTTCTTGTCCCTTGGCTGCCTTGCCCGGTATATTGGCACGGTCGGTAGAGCCTTCATCTCCTGAGTACCTACTTCCTGGCTGCCTTGCCCGGTATATTGGCAGGGCCGGTAGAGCCTATCTCTTTGTAACAGGATCCTAAGTCCTCAGATTGACTTAGCCTGCTATGCCAGGTCTCTCTCTTGCAGGGGCCGCCAGGGAAGGGTGATGTCTCCGGTGCTCCGCTCCAGCTATCCCAGGATGGGGGTCAAAAGAAGACCCTTGATACCACCCCAAACGAATGACACAGCACGCCAGTCAGGTTCCAAAACTGAACTCACTTTATTTTGGCTGAATTCAGCTCTTTTAAGCAGAGTTAATTGCATCAATTCAAACACTTAACAAAAGGGCACAAAACATTCTATAATTAAATTAACATGATTAAATTTAGCAACAATGGGCACACAATGTCACAAAGGGCTGAACTTCATGGATAAGGGACAGGGGTAAACATGGAAACAATGGGAACTCAGACTCAGTGGAGCCTCTGCATTTTGGCCACTTTGGTGAAAGTCAGGTCTTTTTTGTGAACCAAGTGAACCTCCATAGTAACGGCCTAGGGTCCGTTACATCACCCCCCCTTTCGGGCATCCAAGTCCTTCACTCCGTTTTCCGAGAAGGGCTTGGGATTTCCAATCTGGAAAAACCCCTTAGTACTCCTAGCTGTTTAGATGTCCTCCTGACGTGATAATCCGTCAGCGTTGCTGTTCTGTTTGCCAGACCGGTATTGAACCGTGAAAGTGTAGGGCTGTAAAGCTAAACTCCATCGCAGCAAGCGCCCATTATCCCCAGATGTTCTATTCAGCCATACAAGGGGGTTATGGTCCGTGAGTACTGTGAATTCTCGGCCATATAGGTAGGGCTGAAACCGCTTTATAGCCCAAACTAGTGCCAAACATTCTTTTTCAATGGCGGAGTATCCCACTTCTCGGTCCAGGAGCTTGCGACTTTGAAATACGATAGGATGCTCAGCCCCTGTGGCGTCCATTTGACTTAGCACTGCTCCCAACCCGATGTTTGAGGCATCTGTATGGACCAGAAAGGGTTGGTTAAAGTTGGGAGCAGTGAGGACAGGACCTTTGCCTAGCGCAGTCTTGAGGGCTTCGAATGCTTGGGTGCAGTCAGGGGTCCAATTTACTACCCGGGGCAGGGTTTTTTTTGGTGAGATCAGTCAGGGGTTTCGCCAGGTCACTGTACCTGGGGACAAACCGACGGTAGTAGCCCGAGGTTCCCAGGAACGCGAGGACCTGTTTTTTGGTCTGGGGCTGAGGCCAGTTTACAATGGCCTCGATTTTGGCCGGTTCAGGTCTCTGACACCCGCTACCTACCCTGTGGCCAAGATATTGAACCTCCCCCATCCCAAACTGACATTTGTCAGGCCGTATGGTCAACCCTGCCTGCTGTATGCGCCCCAAGATTGCCTCCACATGCAACAAGTGCTCCTCCCAGGACTCACTAAAGATCGCTATATCATCTAGATAAGCGCATGCAAATTCCTGTGCCCCCATCAGCAAGTGATCCACCAGCCTTTGGAAGGTGGCGGACGCATTCCTCATCCCGAATGGCATGACCGTGAATTGGTACAGGCCAAATGGGGTGATGAAGGCAGATTTGGCCACTGCCTCCGGAGCCATGGGAATTTGCCAGTACCCTTTGCTTAAGTCTAGGGTGGTGACGAAGCGAGCTCCAGCAAGCTTATCCAGGAGGTCGTCTACCCGGGGCATGGGATAAGCGTTGGTTACTGTCTTATCATTGAGTCGCCGGTAGTCCACACAGAAACGTGTGGTGCCATCCTTTTTGGGGACCAGGACTACCGGAGAAGCCCAAGGACTGTCTGACTCCTCAATGACTCCTAGGTCCTGCATTTCCCTAAGTTCCTTCTGAATAGAGGCTTTGACAGCCTCGGGTACCCGGTAAGCGGGTTGCCGGAGCGGTGTCTGTGTTAAGGTTTCCACCTTATGCTCTGTTAGGGTCGTGCGACCCGGTAAAGCCGAGAAGAGATTGGGCCACCGGGTGACAATACTGTGCAGTTGTACCCGCTGCTCCGGGGTAAGATGGGCCCCTAGGGGCACCGGGCTGAGTGGAACCGTACTGTGGGTGTCCGCTAATAAGTCCGGCAATTCCCTATCTTCAGTTTCCTGACTGGCCAAGGTGCATATGGCCAGAATCTCCTCAGGCCGCTCCTCATATGCTTTCAGAGCATTAATGTGACAGACCCGCCTGTCCTTCAACTGGGGTCCCTTGGCTATTAGGTAGGTGGTTTCCCCTTGACGATCTACTATCTGGTAGGGACCTTCCCAGGCTGTCTGAAGTTTATTTTGGCGGACCGGCCGCAGGGCCAGTACCTTCTGCCCTACGATAAATTCCCTGTCCTGGGTTTGCCTATTGTAGTACTGTTGCTGGTGGGTCTGGGCGGTTTGGAGGTTCTGTCGGGCCATGCCCATCAGAGTCTCCAAGCGCTCCCGGAGCTCCAACACATATGTTACTGCGGGAGTTTCCTCTGCCTCACACTTCCCTTCCCAGTATTCCCAGAGGATATTCAGGGGTCCTCGAACTCGTCTCCCAAAGAGTAGTTCAAAGGGAGAAAAGCCCGTGGACTCCTGTGGCACCTCTCGGTAGGCAAAGAGGAGATGAGGCAGATACTGCTCCCAATCTCGGTGGGAGTCCGTAAAGGCTCTGAGCATTTGCTTCAGGGTTCCATTGAACCGTTCGCAAAGCCCATTAGTCTGGGGATGGTATGCTGTGGTGTGGAGTGCTTTAACTCCGCGCAACTTCCATACCTGCTGCAGTAATTCAGACGTGAACTGAGTGCCCTGATCTGATAATATCTCCTGGGGGAACCCAACCCGGGTGAAGATTTTAATCAGTGCGTCTGCTACAGATTCTGCGGTGATGTTGGCCAGGGCAACTGCCTCAGGGTACCGAGTGGCGAAGTCCACTACTGTTAGTATGAATTTTTTCCCCGAGCGGCTGCACCTGGCCAAGGGTCCCACAATATCCACAGCCACGCGCTGGAAAGGAACCCCGATGATGGGAAGAGACTGTAAAGGTGCCTGGGGGCGGTCTCCACGCTTGCCGACCCGCTGACAAAGGTCACAGGTCCGGCAGAACGTGCTAACATTTTTAGACAGTTGGGGCCAGTAAAAAGCTCTGGTGAGCCGCTGTTCTGTACGCTTGGCTCCGAGGTGACCAGCCAGCGGCACCTCATGAGCCAGTGACAGCAAGGCGGCTCGGTGAGCCGCAGGGACAAGTAATTGTTTTTTGAGAACCTCTGTCTGTCCCTGTCCCATGGACCTAGTCTGCCTATATAACAGTCCATTGTCCCAGCTAAAAACTTCCCCATTAGGGCCAGTCCTCCCCGTGTCGGCCTGTTCCCTGTACCCCTGTAGTGTGGGATCTGTCTGTAGGGCCGTCCGGAACTCGTCTGGGGGAACCCACTGGAAGGGCCGGTCATCGGGTCTGGGGCTAGGTGGAGTAGTCGGGGGGCTTACCACTGCTTGTCTGGTTTGTGAGCGGGTGACGGCCTGGCAATCCTCCGGTCGTGGGTCGGTAAATTGGCTCTCCAACCGGCCCAAGTCGTTGCCCAAGAGTACATCCGCCGGCAATCCAGGCATCACCCCAACATTTTTGTATCCTTGTCCACTACCCCAGTCCAGGTGTACTCGGGCCATAGGTAAGCAATATATTTTCCCACCCGCTACGCGGACTTCCACAACCTGGTCCGTGCGGTGGCGGGGTAATAAGCATCCGGGTTGCACCAAGGTGAGTGTGGCCCCGGAATCCCTTAGTCCTTCCGTGGGGTAGCCATCCACTTTAATGAGCTGCATATGATGGCTTCTATTGTCGGAGGGCCCCTCCCGAGCGAGGGCAACTTCATGGTAATAGCCCCATGGTGACCGATCTGTGGGGCCCCGCACAACTTCCTGGGGAGAAGGCCAAACTGACTCGGTGTCCACTGCTTCACTGACACAGTGAATTGGTCTGGGAGCCCCTCTCATTTGGGAGGGCTGAGAGTTCCACCTGGAAGAACCACCCGGGGGTCTTTGCACAGTCCGGTTCTGGGGGCAGTTGGGACGCAGGTGACCATACTGCTGGCATTGATAGCACCGAGGATTGGAGTTGGACCGAGGCTGGAAGTAACTTGTGTCCCGTGTGGGAACCGATATAGCCGTCCGAGTGGCAGGAGCTGGGGTTCCGGCCGAGCGGGTACTACTTGATCCCGGGGTCCCCAGAAGGGTGTTTCCTCGAGGGCTTCGCCGTCTAGATTCTTCAAATTTGTCGGCCAATTCTGCGGCCGTGGTAACCGTGCGGGGTGCTTGATCATGGACCCAATCCCGCACCTCCGGGGTAACTTGATAGAAAAATTGTTCCAACAGAATTTGCTGACAACAGTCTTCCCAGGTCCTGGCCCCTGCCCCTTGCAACCAGCTACGGCATGCCCGCTCCATTTTGTATACCCACTCCGTGTGGGTTTCTTTAGGTTGGCGGCTTCCTTCCCTGAATTGCCTCCGGTATGCATCAGGGGTCACTGCATACCTTTGGAGCAGTCTTCGCTTTACCTCGGGGTAATCGGTAATCCAAGCATCTGGTATGGCACGGTATGCATCCGCAGCCCTCCCCGTGAGCTTGCCTGCTAGGATTGGGACCCAGTCCTGGCGATTAACCTGGATCACTTGGCATTGTCGCTCAAAGTCCCTTAAAAACCCATCAATGTCCCCTCCTGCATCGTCAAAAGTTTTAAATAGTTGATGGGGGAGGCGACGGTGGTGATCCGATGAGTCCATTCTGGAGTCATTGCTGTGACTGGGGGGCCCTGAACGATTTTGGGATAACTCCTCCAGGTACTCCTTTTCCACAGCAAGAATTGTCCTTATCCTAAAGTCAGGCGATGGGTCTGGGCCGGCCAGCGCCAATCTGTCGGCCACCCGCTGATTCACAATATTTGAGGTAGCTGGCACGGGTTGAATCGGTGGCGGAGATCCTACCGCATTGGAAGAGTTATTGTAGGAATCATCCTGGGGCAAATCTGTAACCCTGGCCCGATCCACGATCTCCTCATCCATAGCTTGGAGGAGATTTATTAGTTCACCTTTTTTCAGTCCCCTGGCGTCTCGTCCTCGTTCCTCTGCCATAATTTGGAGCTCAGCCACCGAGCGCTGCCTGTAAACATCGGCCATCGCACCCCCTTGACTTCCGACAGTGTTCCGTATCCCTCAGAATGGCGAGCAAGATGGTCCCCCTGTTGAGCTGGCCTCCGTTATGTTGCTGGGACCGGGGTCAAGCCTGTGGCTGTATCTCCCCCTGGATGCTGGTCCCAGTTGCAGTTCTCTGTGAAAAAGTAAGATCCCGTCGCTTGCCACCAGTGTAACAGGATCCTAAGTCCTCAGATTGACTTAGCCTGCTATGCCAGGTCTCTCTCTTGCAGGGGCCGCCAGGGAAGGGTGATGTCTCCAGTGCTCCGCTCCAGCTATCCCAGGATGGGGGTCAAAAGAAGACCCTTGATACCACCCCAAACGAATGACACAGCACGCCAGTCAGGTTCCAAAACTGAACTCACTTTATTTTGGCTGAATTCAGCTCTTTTAAGCAGAGTTAATTGCATCAATTCAAACACTTAACAAAAGGGCACAAAACATTCTATAATTAAATTAACATGATTAAATTTAGCAACAATGGGCACACAATGTCACAAAGGGCTGAACTTCATGGATAAGGGACAGGGGTAAACATGGAAACAATGGGAACTCAGACTCAGTGGAGCCTCTGCATTTTGGCCACTTTGGTGAAAGTCAGGTCTTTTTTGTGAACCAAGTGAACCTCCATAGTAACGGCCTAGGGTCCGTTACACTCTTATTGTACCAATCCCCTGGCTGCCTTGCCCGATATATTGGCAAGGTCGGTAGAGCCTACATTGCTATTCTTATTGTTGCTCTCTTGATAATAAAGATATATGTGTGAATGTGTTTCACCCTATGGGGTTGCCTTTAACTTTTCAATAAAGTTGTGTTTTTACCTAACTTTGCGTCTGAGAGTCTTAACAAACCGTGACAAGACCATTCCGATGAAGTAATTATACCGAGATATCTAGATGACAGCGCTTCTGAAGAGCCGCCGTAAGTCGGGCGACCGGATTCTGCCTCTGACAGCTTTACAGCTCGTCAGGCAGAAAGAGGAGGGAGCGGAGGTCTGTCTTTTCTTACATCTCTCAAACCATAACGGTTTGAGAGATGGGAATAAGGGGGTTAAGTATGTTTTGATGATTCCTAGCATTTGGCTTCACGTTTTTCAGGGGGGTTACTATTCCTTTAATAATTATAGTGCCACATCTGCTATTTTTCTGTTTCCTTTAACTAAGGTAAGAGCAATCTCTCCAGTCATAGGAATCTCACCATGTCAATAGAACCTATCCGCTAAGATCTCTCCAGCTTGACAAGGAGACTCTGGAGTGACTTCTTTCACCTTTATATTACCTTGCTGCATAGTTCTACAGCAGTGCCATGACTGTACAAACAGATCAGATTGATGTTTTTATATTGCTACAGCAATGTAAAATAATGCAAAATAAAATGTAAGCATTCTTTCCAATGTACAGAACATTTTGTTAAAAATGTTTTTGTTCTCAACAGAAATGATTTATAGACATACGGCAGTAATAGATGGAGAATATGTCCATTTTGAAATCCTAGATACAGCCGGGCAGGTATGAATGCTCAATTACTCTATTTTTTATACATTTAAATATATAGGCACACTGAGAAATGGGAGTGGCCATACCTAGTAATTTAAATGTAGTTTTATGTCACCTTTTATTTTTCATACTTTTAAATGTTTCGTTTTCGTTAAAAAAATTTAACTTTAGTTCACCATCAAATATGAATAATAGCCTGGTGTTATAAATTAAATGTTGCTGAGCTTTACTGAACAGTAAGGTGGCCAGATATTCCTTTAAAGGGATAGTATTACTTCAAAATTACTATCCCTCATATTGTAGCCCTTAATAAACTGAGTTAAATGACACCAGCGGCATCTTTCAAACCTTTATGGTTTAAGAGATAGCCGCTTTCAAAGTTTCCTCTCCCCTGCTGTCAGCGTTCTGCTGCCAGCAGGAGAATCCGGTCTCTGAATCAAGCGGAGGCTCTTCAGCAGAGCCGATATCTCGTTATGGAAGGAAAAATGATTTATTGAAACATCCTTCTATGTGTGCTTGGTAACCAAGCACACGTAGAAGACTGTTTCAATGAATCATTTTTCCTTCCATAACGATATATCAGCTCTGTTTATGAGCCTCCGCCTGTCCCGGGACCGGATTCCCCTGCTGGCAGCAGAACGCTGACAGCAGGGGAGAGGAAACTTTGAAAGTGGCTATCTCTTAAACCATAAAGGGAGATGCCGCTGGTGTCATTTAACTCAGTTTATTAAGGGCTACAATATGAGGGATAGTAATTTTGAAGTAATACTATCCCTTTAAATCAGGGACACCTATAAAATAAACAGATTTCAGGGCTGTACTGATTCTGTGCAGTCCTGCAAAATTAGGTTTTCTTAAGGGTCCCTTATCTAAAGGAATACTTTACTTAACAGGGATGGGAAAGCAGTCAACGGAGAACAGAGAATCAGTAAAAGTGGGCTACTACTTCAATATTATGATACGGAAACATATTATATTATATATTAAGCTCTGCTTCTGTCTCTGGTATGTGGGAAGTGAAGCTCAGTTGCAACTGGACCCCCTGCATCTACTATAGTTGTGCTACTGCCAGTAGATGTATGGGTAAAATTAGTTACCTTGTGCTCCACGACAGCTGTTAACATTATTTATTTGATTCTAGATTTCTAGAACCTAATGCTAAATTTACTTTACTAATGAATGTGTAGAAAGCTGTTCTCCCGTTCTGTATAGCCAATGATTAATTACATTCTTTGTCTAATGCAATTAAAGGGTGACTGATAAGAAAAAAGAAACCAAATATTTATGTTGACTCTTCAGACCTTTCCTAGTTATTCAGTGCTTTTTTCACCTCTAATTGCAGCAGCATCATAAATTTACAGCTCTCCATGTACAGATTTCCCATGGAATTTTCCTCCCCAATATAATGCTGTGAACACTGGAGAGACAGCTGATGATTCCTGTTATGACATCACTTCCTCCTGCACTGCCAGTAGGAGTGAGGCTGCCTCTTGCAGGAGGTGGATACAGTTAGGACTTTACCAAGCACCACGTCTTCTCATTTTGTGATGGTGTATTGCCCTGTTGCAGTCTAGGGTGCAGTGCTATGCTGGTCTCATATACTACTAGTTAAAAGGATTCTGAGCAGTTCTTGGTCAAACCAATAAAAGGGAACAAATACAATTTCCCACTAATTTATATTGCAATTTGAACCACTTGAATAATGGAGATGTCTCCATCATGTTGCTTCTTTCTGTCATTCAAGGGGTTAAAAGCTCCCATTTAAATCAAATGGAATTCTAGGATTTTTTTCTTCGTGCCCTGTGGTGTAGTTTGTTTGCTCTATAATCAGAGAATGTAGATACTGCTGGAACTGATTGTTGCATTCTCCCTCATTGGGTCGGATCTTTAGTAATGCAGAGCGCGCTGGGAGTCATGATCTCCTGGTGCGCACTGCGTTACTGAAGAGAAGACTGCGCAGGAGCTACAGGTATGTGATGGGGGCAAGTTGGAGCTGCTGGGGGCATAGTGGAGCTGCTGGGAGCAAGTTGGAGTGGCTGGGGGCAAAGTGGAGCTGATGGGGGCTCTTGCCCCCTCAGCTCCAACTTGCCCCTATCAGTGATAGGGGCAAGTTGGAGCTGAGGGTGCATAGTGGAGCTGCTGGGGGCAAGTTGGAACTGGTGGGGGCAAGTTGGAGCAGATGGGGGGCAAAGTGGAGCTGAGGGGGGGCAAAGTGGAGCTGGTGGGGGCAAGTTGGAGTGGATGGGGGCAAAGTGGAGCTGGTGGGGCAAGCTGGTGGGGGGCAAAGTGAAGCTGGTGGGAGCAAGTTGGAGTGGATGGGGGCAAAGTGGAGCTGGTGGGGCAAGCTGGTGGGGGGCAAAGTGGAGGTGGTGGGGGGCATCTCTTACAGGCATCTCCAGACAAGGGGCAGACTGGCCCAGGGGGCAGAGAGAGGACAATTATGAAAAGAGGTGGGGTATAAAGGGTTAGGACACAAGAGGCGAAGCCAAATGGGCGGCAACATTAGGTTTTGCCTAGGGTGGCAAAAATCCTTGCACCAGCCCTGTCTATACCAATCATGTTCCTCCATATACCACCTGTGCAAAGGGGGTGGTTGAGTATGGGCATTTTGGGGCACTCCATTCCTCTTCACCCTGTTTATTACTCTCTACTAACAAGGAGCAGAGGAATTTGGCATAAAATTACTCTTTTTTTTCCCATCACAAGCTATAAGGGAGGAATTGGAGACTTGCTGGCATTAAAGTCTAATAACAGCAGAGCATGTGCACCATTATGAACTAAATCAATTATATTCTCTTGTACATACCCTCAAGCTGAGTGGCATGGTTTTTATGTTGGCTTACAAGCAAAAATACTTGGCTGCATTGACAGACTCATATCTTCCTCCCAATTGCTCTCATTCTTCTACACAAATTGAGCTCGATAAGTCATTGACCTGTGATAGTCAGCCCCCTTTAGAGGCATATGATATTATCTCATTTTTAGATATCTGTGTCCTTTTAACTCTTTGACTGCCATAGAAGTATTCAATGCATTGCAGTGTTGGATACCTCTCTGGCACTTGAAAGGTTAAGGTACTTTTTTGTGCCTTCCACTGTGATGTTGTGTGTAAACAGGCAGACCTGGATTTCTAGACCAGTACTTGGCTGAAGATGATGGGAACTGAAATTCTCAGCAGCTGGGAGGCCTCAGGTTGTCCTACCCTTGTCTAGCCTGTCCATTTTGTACACACTGTACAGACGGGTGCTCTGACATTTCCTGGTACCTCTTTCTTCTGATACAGAGGCATGAGGTTGAATTAGGTCATTATTACATCAAGCCAAATCTATTCAGCCTGACATGCAGAAGTGGAGAATGACATACAAAGAAGAATTTGATCAATTCTGGAGCAAATCAACTGTACCATGGGGGAAAATAAGACTTTCCATTAATTTAAATAGAGATTTTAAACCCCTGAATGCTAACAAGGTATCCTTCAATGTATTGCAAAACAAACACTATAGCATACATTGGGTTAAATGTCTGGGAGAGTAAAAAAGAAGAATAGACTAGCCTACACCAAGACATACCTGACCTGGTCATCTGAGCAGTGGAAAATAGTCCTTTTTATGGATAAATCTGAGTCAAAGAGGTGCATTGTGCCTATGTCTGTCACCTACCTGGAGAGTACATGAAAGAGAAATATTTTCAGTCTATGGTCAAGCATGGTGTGTGTGTGTTTGTGTGTGTGTGTGTGTGTGTGTGGTTCTAGTGGCTTGAGGACTCTTTGCAGGCAATTCAGTTGGAGACTTGGTCAAATCTGAAGAATTATGGTCCAGAGGTGGTACCACAGCAGATTTGCCTCATTGGCAAGACCTTCATAGCAAGATAATGATCCAAAGCATCTATCCCATTTATACAACAATTATTTGTGGACATTCCAGAATCCTGGTTGCAACCCGGTTGAACTCCTTTGGTATCACCTGGACCAGTACATTTGCAATATGGAAATAAACCACACAAATCAACCTTGGAAGGCATTCCAAGACCAATGCAAGAAGGCTGAGCTGAAACCCTCAAGTCTGATGGAAAGAATGCCCCATGTGCATGCAGCTATCATCAAAACTTCTGATGATTTCTGATTTAAAGAAAGAATTAATGTTTGTATTTGTTTTCCTTGCAGATGGAAGCATAACATGCTTATTTGAGCTGATGAATCTATATTTGTGCAGAATCCTCTTATAGTTTTCTTTATTTGCTTCTTAACCCACAACTTTGGACATTTGTTGAAATTAATGAATTGTACTGTTTTTTTTTTTTTAATTAAGTTTTACTCTCACTTTAAGGACGCCTCAACAATCACTAGAAGCTTTGAATTTGGGAAATCTTGCAAGGAACCCAACAAATTCCCCTGACTAAACATAAATGTAAGATTTTTTTTCGTAGAAAATGAATGATTTCAAGGCATGAACATATCATGCGTATATTTATTTTAGAAATATAATCAATTCTGATTAAAATTAAGCCCCTTGTGACTTTTTCAATTGACTGGAAAAATATTTTCTGAGTTTGTAAATGTTTATATATATGTGTGCATAGCATACATAGCTGTATGAGCTGTAGAACAAGTAGGAAATCTGCTAATAGATTGTTATTTTAATAACTATTTATAAACTGGTTTCATATAAAGGAATTGTTCCAATATGACATATGTTACCCACACTCAGGTCTTTATCAAGGTTAATAGTGAAATAATAAAAGTAACTTTATTTACTCATTCCCAGTTGTAAAGGAACATGAACGTCTACATATGATCTGGGGTCACAGACATGTAAATACCCTGCAGTTTATGCTAGCATCTGTTAAATTTCTCTGATTGCTTCCTGAGGCCTAAAATCTAGTCTTATATATACTCTGTGTGGGCAGCCACTCGGCCTTTTCCCTTACCCCATTAACACAGCAATCTTGATAGATGTTTTTGAAATTAATGTACTGCATTGTCTTGAAATGAGTTGCTATAAAGCAACAACCTATCTGAAGAGAAAAATTATGGCAGAGGCATAGCGAAGGCCCACTGCATCTCCTGCCAGACTTTTGGGCCTCCAGAAAAAGCTCAAGATCAGAATTTAAGCCCTTCAGTTGCAAAGTATCCATTCTGAAAATCAATTTTGATTCAGTTTTGGACATCGCTGCCAAGTGGTCACCTCCTCTCCCTTTCTATCCCAAAAAAACTGTAAATCCTGAAGCTTGGAGTCATGATATTGTTTGAAATATGCAGAAATACTATGCTTTTCAAAACATTTTTATAATATTTCTTATTTGTTCTTCAGTTCTAAGATTTAACTTTCTTTTGGCTCTTCCCACATATATTTTTAACAGGTTCACTGTAATACATATATTATATCAGTGGAATTACACCTAATTAGAGAGTTAAAGGGGAACTACCACCCTGCAATAAATTATATTAATTAATTCTTCATCTGGCGACTAGCTTCTTAGTAGCGCTAGTCACCAGAGATATTACCTGGTTTCAAAGATTTTCCAGTTTTTCGGAGGCTCACAGTAGCAGGAAGCACGGACATCTCGTCATAGTGATGTCCGTGCGCCTGCGCTGTCAGTCCCTTTTGGAGCCAGGTAAAATTTATGGTGACTAGCGCTACTAAGCAGCTAGTCGCCAGATGAAGAATTAATTAATATAGATGAAGAATTAATTAATGTAAAGTTATTGCGGGGTGGTAGTTCCCCTTTAATGTTAAATATTTATTTTGTATTATATTAAATAAAGTTGGAGCTCTTTTTTAAGTTATGACTCTGAGGTCACGATTCCATTTCCACCGGTATAAAAATCAAAGCTCTGTCATTAGTTTCAAATCACAGTTAGATATTCTATTACCTTCACTGTGACACGCTACCGAATGGTAAAAAAGCACAACGGGTGATAAATTTGTGCCCATTGAGATCAATGACAAAGGAGAAGAATTACATGCGGTGACTAGTAACGCACGTTAAAGGACTCACTTTTATCGCCCAAAATTTCCACCTAGAAAAAGAGAAATTGTAAAATTGTATTCTTCTGTTTTAGCTTTTTGTAGATTAGATATGTTTCCTAGGGGGTTATACACTAAGGAGTGATAAAACCTATGTGCTAAAATCTCACAAGTTGAAGAGATCTTAGTGCATTTACTTCATAGAATAGCATAGGACTTGAAGAGTTTATCTCACTGGGGAAGTCATCTCCACTTTATTCACCTGGTGTGAATCCAAGGTTTAGTTAAGAGACGTATAATAAGTATAATCATTTTGTTATGTGGTTTATCTCTTGAGGACTGCTTTCTCTGAGCATGTGTAAGAATTAGTGTTGAGCGAGCATGCTCGGCCGATGCTCGGATCGGCTCGAGCATCGCTCTGCTCGGCACATGGCGGTACTCGTACGAGTACCGCATGTGCTCGCCCGCCATGTTCGGGTCTCCTCCCCGCACGTTTTGCGGCTGCTGCGCAGCCAATAAACATGCAGGGAGGCTCTGACATCGGTGTAATGCCAGCAGCCATGTTGGCTGCTGGCATTACACTGATTGGCTGGCCAGAACCCGTGGTCGGGTGCTGTATAGCACCTGACCATCGAGTTCGGCTCAGTCTTAGCCAGGGAGAGCTGAGGATAGGAAGGGAAAGTCAGTGTAGGGAGGAAAAAAAGCAAAATTGTGAAAAAAAAGAACCAAAAGTCCTTTTTAGGACTACTGTGTGTGGGGGCAGCAGGTTATTTTGTGTGGGGGGAAAAAAAAAAAAAATATATATATTCTGTTTAGTGTGCAAAGTTGCAGATTAGAGCACATTCTGTTTAGTGTGCACAGTTGCAGATTAGAGCACATTCTGTTTAGTGTGCAAAGTTGCAGATTAGAGCACATTCTGTTTAGTGTGCAAAGTTGCAGATTAGAGCACATTCTGTTAAGTCTTCAAACTAAAATATCAAAGTCACATATTCCATTCAGTGTGCGTCGCCGCAGTTTAGCAGCACATTCTGTGTACTGTGCAGAGTTGCAGAATAGGAAGAAATACTGTTAAGTCTTCAAACTAAAATATCAAAGTCACATATTCCATTCAGTGTGCTTCGCCGCAGTTTAGCAGCACATTCTGTGTACTGTGCAGAGTTGCAGAATAGGAAGAAATACTGTTAAGTCTTCAAACTAAAATATCAAAGTCACATATTCCATTCAGTGTGCGTCGCCGCAGTTTAGCAGCACATTCTGTGTACTGTGCAGAGTTGCAGAATAGGAAGAAATACTGTTAAGTCTTCAAACTAAAATATCAAAGTCACATATTCCATTCAGTGTGCTTCGCCGCAGTTTAGCAGCACATTCTGTGTACTGTGCAGAGTTGCAGAATAGGAAGAAATACTGTTAAGTCTTCAAACTAAAATATCAAAGTCACATATTCCATTCAGTGTGCTTCGCCGCAGTTTAGCAGCACATTCTGTGTACTGTGCAGAGTTGCAGAATAGGAAGAAATACTGTTAAGTCTTCAAACTAAAATATCAAAGTCACATATTCCATTCAGTGTGTGTCACCGCAGTTTAGCAGCCTATTCTGTGTACTCTGCACAGTTGCAGAATAGGAAGAAATACTGTTAAGTCTTCAAACTAAAATATCAAAGTCACATATTCCATTCAGTGTGTGTCACCGCAGTTTAGCAGCCTATTCTGTGTACTCTGCACAGTTGCAGAATAGGAAGAAATACTGTTAAGTTTTCAAACTCAAATATTAAAGTCACATATTCCATTCTGTGTTCGTCACCGCAGTTTAGCAGCTTATTCTGTGTACTCTGCACAGTTGCAGAATAGGAAGAAATACTGTTAAGTTTTCAAACTCAAATATTAAAGTCACTTATTCCATTCAGTGTGTGTCACCGCAGTTTAGCAGCCTATTCTGTGTACTCTGCACAGTTGCAGAATAGGAAGAAATACTGTTAAGTTTTCAAACTCAAATATTAAAGTCACATATTCCATTCTGTGTTCGTCACCGCAGTTTAGCAGCCTATTCTGTGTACTCTGCACAGTTGCAGAATAGGAAGAAATACTGTTAAGTTTTCAAACTCAAATATTAAAGTCACTTATTCCATTCAGTGTGTGTCACCGCAGTTTAGCAGCCTATTCTGTGTACTCTGCACAGTTGCAGAATAGGAAGAAATACTGTTAAGTTTTCAAACTCAAATATTAAAGTCACATATTCCATTCAGTGTGTGTCACCGCAGTTTAGCAGCCTATTCTGTGTACTCTGCACAGTTGCAGAATAGGAAGAAATACTGTTAAGTTTTCAAACTCAAATATTAAAGTCACATATTCCATTCTGTGTTCGTCACCGCAGTTTAGCAGCCTATTCTGTGTACTCTGCACAGTTGCAGAATAGGAAGAAATACTGTTAAGTTTTCAAACTCAAATATTAAAGTCACATATTCCATTCTGTGTTCGTCACCGCAGTTTAGCAGCCTATTCTGTGTACTCTGCACAGTTGCAGAATAGGAAGAAATACTGTTAAGTTTTCAAACTCAAATATTAAAGTCACATATTCCATTCAGTGTGTGTCACCGCAGTTTAGCAGCCTATTCTGTGTACTCTGCACAGTTGCAGAATAGGAAGAAATACTGTTAAGTTTTCAAACTCAAATATTAAAGTCACATATTCCATTCTGTGTTCGTCACTGCAGTTTAGCAGCCTATTCTGTGTACTCTGCACAGTTGCAGAATAGGAAGAAATACTGTTAAGTTTTCAAACTCAAATATTAAAGTCACATATTCCATTCAGTGTGTGTCACCGCAGTTTAGCAGCCTATTCTGTGTACTCTGCACAGTTGCAGAATAGGAAGAAATACTGTTAAGTTTTCAAACTCAAATATTAAAGTCACATATTCCATTCAGTGTGTATCACCGCAGTTTAGCAGCCTATTCTGTGTACTCTGCACAGTTGCAGAATAGGAAGAAATACTGTTAAGTCTTCAAACTCAAATATTAAAGTCACATATTCCATTCAGTGTGTTTCACCGCCGTTTAGCAGCCTATTCTGTGTACTCTGCACAGTTGCAGAATAGGAAGAAATACTGTTAAGTTTTCAAACTCAAATATTAAAGTCACTTATTCCATTCAGTGTGTGTCACCGCAGTTTAGCAGCCTATTCTGTGTACTCTGCACAGTTGCAGAATAGGAAGAAATACTGTTAAGTTTTCAAACTCAAATATTAAAGTCACTTATTCCATTCAGTGTGTGTCACCGCAGTTTAGCAGCCTATTCTGTGTACTCTGCACAGTTGCAGAATAGGAAGAAATACTGTTAAGTTTTCAAACTCAAATATTAAAGTCACATATTCCATTCAGTGTGTGTCACCGCCGTTTAGCAGCCTATTCTGTGTACTCTGCACAGTTGCAGAATAGGAAGAAATACTGTTAAGTTTTCAAACTCAAATATTAAAGTCACATATTCCATTCAGTGTGTGTCACCGCAGTTTAGCAGCCTATTCTGTGTACTCTGCACAGTTGCAGAATAGGAAGAAATACTGTTAAGTCTTCAAACTCAAATATTAAAGTCACATATTCCATTCAGTGTGTGTCACCGCCGTTTAGCAGCCTATTCTGTGTACTCTGCACAGTTGCAGAATAGGAAGAAATACTGTTAAGTTTTCAAAGTCAAATATTAAAGTCACATATTCCATTCAGTGTGTGTCACCGCAGTTTAGCAGCCTATTCTGTGTACTCTGCACAGTTGCAGAATAGGAAGAAATACTGTTACGTCTTCAAACTCAAATATTAAAGTCACATATTCCATTCAGTGTGTGTCACCGCCGTTTAGCAGCCTATTCTGTGTACTCTGCACAGTTGCAGAATAGGAAGAAATACTGTTAAGTTTTCAAACTCAAATATTAAAGTCACTTATTCCATTCAGTGTGTGTCACCGCAGTTTAGCAGCCTATTCTGTGTACTCTGCACAGTTGCAGAATAGGAAGAAATACTGTTAAGTTTTCAAACTCAAATATTAAAGTCACATATTCCGTGTAAGATGAAGAAGGCGGGTAAAAAGGGACGGGGAAGTGGACGTGATCCTGATAGTTCAGGGCGCGGGTCAGGACGCGGAGAAACTGTGCCTGGTGCCAGAACACAAGAAAGAAAGACATCCACCATACCTAGCTTCATGTCTAATTTTACAGGGCGTCGCAGGACATCACTCTCGAGGTCCGACCACTGCGAACAGGTGGTCGGTTGGATGACAGCTGATACTGCTTCCAGTCGGTTAAGCACCACCCTGTCTTCCACCAAGTCCACTCTCAGTAGCCAAGAGTCTGGTCAACATAATCCTCACTCTGATCATCCTTCCTCCCACCATACACGGTCTGGTCAAAGAAGTGATCCCACACTGGGATATAGTGAGGAGCTCGTCTCATCACCAATCCTTCATTTGACCCTCTCTCCAAGCACGCTTGCAGAGTAACATGACATCTTGTGCCCTGATTCACAACCTCTAGAGGCTACCCAATCACAAGAAGATGACAGATGTGAACGGCATTTAAGGTCAAAGGAAGTAGTGGATGATGATGATGATGATGAGACACAGTTGCCATTAAATCAACCACTATTTCCATCTCAAGACCTTGTTGAGGAGAATGTTATACAGTTGTCAATGACTGAGTATGTGGTGGGATCAAGACATGAGGAGGATGATCAGAGTGAGGAAGTGGAGGAGGACTTGGTGGACGATGAGGTGACTGACCCCACCTGGGAAGGTGTAGAGCCGAGCGATGACAGCAGTCCTGAGGGTGAGCCATCTGCAGCACCGCAACAGGCTGGAAGAGGCAGTGGTGTGGCTACAGAAAGAAGGCGGACCGCACCAAACCGGCCCGCAAATGTTCCACGGAGCAGCCCCTTGCGTAAATCTACCTTGCCAAAGGGTAGGTGTTCCGCGGTATGGCGTTTTTTTAAGGAAAGTGCGGACGACAAAAGAATTGTAGTTTGCAACCTGTGCCACACCAGAATGAGCCGAGGCATGAACACTAGAAACCTCACCACCACCAGCATGATCCGACACATGGCATCCAAGCACCGTAGTAAGTGGGAGGAACGCCTGGATCGCCCATCTGTGTCTGCAGGCCACACCACTGCCTCCTCTTCCCCTGTTTTCGGTGCCGGCCAATCGCCTGTCGAAGGCGCAGGCCCGCATACCTCCCGCCCTGCACCTGTAGCATCTGAAGCACCATCAGCGACCACATCCACTTCCCTGTCCCAGCACAGCGTCCAAATGTCGTTACCCCAGGCATTTGAGCGCAAGAGAAAGTACCCAGCCACCCACCCACAGGCCATAGCACTAACCTCACACCTTTCCAAATTACTGGCCATCGAAATGCTGCCATTTAGGCTTGTGGACACTGAGTCCTTCCGCAGCCTGATGGCAGCAGCTGTCCCTCGGTACGCGGTCCCCAGCCGCCACTACTTTTCCCGGTGTGCCATCCCCGCATTACACCACCATGTGTCCCGTAACATCACCCGTGCCCTGACCAACGCAGTTACTGGGAAGGTCCACTTAACGACTGACACATGGACAAGTGCTTGTGGCCAGGGACGCTACATTTCCCTGACGGCACACTGGGTGAATGTCGTGGAGGCTGGGAGCGACTCGGACCCTGGGATGGCACGGGTGCTACCCACGCCGAGGATTGCGGGCCCTACCTCCATCAGGGTTTCCGCCAGCACCTACGTTATTGGCTCCTCCTCCTCCGTTTCCACCTCCGAATTCTCTACACGCAGCGCCACTCCCCCATCAGCCAGTAGCTGGAAGCAGTGTAGCACTGCAGTGGGGAAGCGTCAACAGGCCGTGCTGAAGCTGATCTGCCTTGGGGACAAACAGCACACGGCCTCAGAGCTGTTGCAGGGGATTAGTCACCAGACCGAGCAGTGGCTCTCGCCACTCAACCTGCAACCAGGCATGGTTGTGTGTGATAATGGGCGTAACTTGGTGGCGGCTTTGGAGCTCGGCAAGCTCACACACGTACCATGCCTAGCGCATGTATTTAATTTAGTGGTTCAGCGATTTCTAAAAACCTACCCCAATGTGCATGATCTCTTGACCAAGGTGCGCCGCGTGTGTGCACATTTCCGTAAGTCATCTACAGCTTCAGCCGGCCTGTTGAAGCTGCAGCAGCGCTTACAATTGCCAGCTCACCGGCTGCTGTGTGACGTGAGCACGCGCTGGAACTCCACCTTCCACATGTTGGCCCGGCTTTGTGAGCAGCAGAGGGCAGTAGTGGAGTACCAGCTGTTACACGGTCGTCGCCTCTCCGTTCAACTTCCTGTAATCAGAAGTGAGGAGTGGGAATGGATGTCAGACCTCTGTGAGGTTTTACGCAATTTTGAGGAATCGACACAGATGGTGAGCGGCGATAACGCTATTATCAGTGTAACCATCCCACTTCTGTGTCTACTGAAACGCTCGCTGCTCACAATTAAAACCGACGCTTTGCATGTGGAAGAGGTGGAAATGCGGGAGGAAGAGCTTACACAAGGTGATAGCCAGAGCACCCTCACTTCGTCTTCTCAGCGACAATTGGAGGAGGAGGAGGAGGAGGAGGAAGACACGGTTGCCTCCGCTACAGAGGGTAGCCATGGAACTTTAGTTCCATCTCTTCAGCGTGGGTGGGCAGAAGAGGAGGAAGAGGATGAGGAGATTGAGAGTCATCCTCCTGGTGAGGACAGCGAAATCTTGACTGTTGGTACTCTGGCACACATGGCTGACTTTATGTTAGGCTGCCTTTCCCGTGACCCACGCGTTATACGCATTTTAAACAACACGGATTACTGGGTGTTCACCCTTCTGGACCCCCGCTACAAAGAGAATTTCTCATCTCTCATTCCTCCGGTGGAGAGGACAAGCAAAATGGTGCAATACCAGAAGGTTCTTGTTGAAAAATTGCTCCAAAATTTTCCATCTGACAACGCTGGCGGCAGAGTACGTGCTACCTTGGCCAACCGAGAAGGGGAGAAAAGGGGAGCACACAGCAGTTCCGAGAAAGGCAGGGCAACACTCTCCAAGGCGTGGGACACCTTCATGACACCCCGCCAGCACCCTCACCCTGATGCGCAGCCTAGTGTCACAAGGAGGGAAAAGTTTTGGAAGATGGTGAAGGAGTACGTAGCAGACCGTGTCAGCGTCCTCAATGATCCCTCTGTGCCTTACAACTACTGGGTGTCCAAGCTGGACACGTGGTATGAACTGGCACTCTACGCCTTGGAGGTGCTGGCCTGCCCTGCCGCCAGCGTTCTGTCTGAGCGGGTATTTAGTGCTGCTGGTGGCATCATAACAGATAAGCGTATCCGCCTTTCCACCGACAATGCTGATAGGTTGACACTTATAAAAATGAACAAGGCCTGGATTTCCCCTGACTTCTCCACTCCACTGGAGGAAAGCCCCGGGGGAACATAAACTCACTTTATATATGTTATTTACAATGATGGGAATACTCTGTATTCACCCCTTCCACCCAAAAAACGGGTATATGGTTGACTCTTAATCTTCTCATCCTCCTCCTCCTCTTCCATATGCCCTGTGCTATAATTTTTATATAGGGCCAGCTCACCAGCGGGCCCTGTGATATAATTTTTATATAGGGTCAGCTCACCAGCGGGCCCTGTTTGCCAATTTTTATATAGGTCAGCTCACCAGCGGGCCTTCTCATATAATGTTTTATTGGGTCAGCTCTCTAGCGGGCCCTCTCATATAATGTTTTATAGCGTCAGCTCACTAGCGGGCCTTCGCATATAATGTTTAGGATGGTCAGCTCTGCAGCAGACCCTCACCCATAATGTTTTAGATGGTCAGCTCAGCGCACGTTTCCCTCTTAATCATGGCCTCAGTTCAATAAAATCAAGGAAATTTTTGGGATAATTTGCCTCTGCGCACGTTTCCCTCTTAATCATGGCCTC
The DNA here is from genome assembly GCA_037306005.1 of Rhinophrynus dorsalis. Classification (NCBI taxonomy): domain Eukaryota; kingdom Metazoa; phylum Chordata; class Amphibia; order Anura; family Rhinophrynidae; genus Rhinophrynus; species Rhinophrynus dorsalis. The sequence goes on along the minus strand of CM074722.1, from coordinate 446,017,633 downwards.
AGTTCTGAAAATCAAGGAAATTTTTGGGATAATTTGCCTCTGCGCACGTTTCCCTCTTAATCATGGCCCCAGTTCAGAAAATCAAGGAAATTTTTGGGATAATTTGCCTCTGCGCACGTTTCCCTCTTAATCATGGCCTCAGTTCTGAAAATCAAGGAAATTTTTGGGAGAATTTGCCTCTGCGCACGTTTCCCTCTTAATCATGGCCTCACTTCAGAAAATCAAGGAAATTTTTGGGAGAATTTGCAGATGATATACAAGTAAATATACAGCAAATATTGTTTGGTAACAATTTTTCGCCTAAAGTCGTTTTTATTTTCCTTTTTGTGTGTTTTATGGTCAGTCTGTAAAAATGGCGTACTACAGGCGAAAGATCGTTCCCAGCAGCGATGTTGGAGTCCAAGATGCATCCAGACATCCTCCCTATGCTGTCCCTGAACCATTTCTGTGGAGTTTCCATCCTTTTCTGCCATTTTCCTATGGACCAGGCACCCTCCCCTCATCAGAGCAGGGGGTGCCTGGTGTAATGCTCGAGTCCTCCCATTGACTTCAATGGGGCTCGGGTGCTCGGCCGAGCACTCGAGCCTCAGGGGGTGCTCGGTCAGAGCACCCGAACACCCGAGCATTGGGGTGCTCGCTCATCACTAGTAAGAATGGATTTTAGGCCACAGAGAACAAGTGAAGAATGCTTCCTTAAGTATATTTATAGAAATTATTATGCACAATATGCTCTTTGTTCTCATTCTGCGAGAACTAACTAGGTACCTGTTTATTGTTCCCTTCATTGAGCCCTTGAGAATTATATATATAAAATATATGTCTGGAAAATTCCAGATTGCATGTTAGGGGTGGTTGAGTGGAAACACATTCTAGACACAATAGTCTAGCATGACGTCCATTATATTTACGTGTATACGACCCCAGGCATGTTCATTTTTAGATGTTGTTGTCCCTTCAACTACTTTAATGCTGTGAATCTCTTCAACTGGGAAGAGTCACTAGTCTAAAAATAATGAGCAAAAATTAAATGTTGCCGAGGCCTTTATTGTGACAAAGTGTATGGGAGGATTGTAGAGGGAAGCTATTTAGGACCCAGAATCTGCCATAACCTCTACCCCTCTACCTGTCCCCAATTACAGGTTCAGCAACCTGTAAATCCCAGGCCGCAGAGATTGTAGGCAGAATGGAATTTCACTTGATGTGAGCAAAAAGTGCAGAGAAGATCAAAGCAAGCAAGATTTGAAAAGGTTGTTAAAACCTGTGCTATTTTTTAGTTTAGTACCTTGAATTAGAAAGGGAAACTTCTTCAAGTAAAGGTAGTGCTCGGACTGATCTAGGTTTTTGTTTGTAGTGCTGTTTTCATTTTGTTTTGTAAAACACACTTACTGTGTTTGATACGATGTCAAAATATACTAGAAGACCATGCTTACTACCCATCTATGGGAAGCCCACTTATGGTTTATCACAAGATAGTGGGGTATGCGGGCATGCACGCTTTAAAGATCTGTGGGTATGAAGGTTATCTGCCTCTGAAAGGACATTGCTTTACAATGTGAGTTAAAGGGATAGTAATACTTAATATGTAAAAAATATATATTGTACCCTTGTAAAAAGGGTACTCTCACTGCTGAAAGGTGTTTTATTCAAAAGTTATTACAGCTAAAAGTTGAATTTTTTAGGTGCAATATCACAGTGGCCTGAAATTGTACAGTGGCGCTGTTGTTACACCATCCTATGGATAGCTCTGGTCCATATACCATAAATCTCCATAGGATGGTGTAGCAACAGCGCCCCTGTACAATTTCAGGCTGCTATTGCACCTAAAAAATTTGAGCTGTAATAACTTTTGAATAAAACACCTTTCAGCAGTTGGAGTTCCCTTGTTTTACTCAGGGGGGTAAACTCTACAACATATTTCTTTTTACATTTTAAGTATTACTATCCCTTTAAAGTAGTATTGCACAGACATTGTGCATTTGTGTTACCTGATAATTACCAGACTGCTGTGATAAAACAAAGCAAGTAATATGGAGGACGTGGTAAAAGCTTTGGTGCTGGCAACTAATACTCAGCATGAAACAAAGCGGGTGACAGCATCCCAGATCAACAGCCTTGTGGAGTCACAGGAGGCTATTACTGCTCCACAGGAAATGAAACACCTATTGGCTGCACAAATCAGAAATATTGCTGAGACACAGTGGGAAGACAGAGTGACATTTACTAATGCTCTGCAGACTCTTCAGCCAAGTGCAATTACCCCCACTGTGGAGAGGGAGTGCCACATTTAAGTAAATTACTTTTTTTAGATATTGTCAGAAACAGATGATATTGGTTCACTTTTAAAAAGTAACATGCAAAAAAGCATGTGAACATTTAACACAGTAACCATGTCACCTGGATAAAAATGGTGATATGAGAATCTCACACTGCATGACAGCAAGAGATTCTCATGTCTCTTAGTGACTGGTCGCATACAATAATTATATAGCTGGTGATTCTGTTCACCTCAAAGCCACTATTTTGTTTATTTAGAAAATGTTTTACCAGGAAGAATTCATTGAGATTTCTCTCGTTTTCAAGTACGTCCTCTCTCTCCCCTTCTCAGCGTGCAGAATGTCAGGGAGGAGCGGAGCATGCAGAGAAGGGGAGAGAGAGGCTGGATGGGCTCACATATGTATTTGTGTAGGGGTTTTGGTTTAATAGCCTGTTTATAAATCTGCTGAAGGAGGCTACACTGGCAGAAAGTTAAAAAAAGACAAAAACTGTTAAAGCTCAAATGGAATAGAGTGGCTGGGAGGTGAACAGAATCACCGGCTGTATAATTATTCTATACGACCATTCACTAGGCGACATGAGAATCTTGCTCTGTCATGCAGTGCGAGATTCTCATGTTGCCATTTTTATCCAGGTAACATGGTTAATTTGTTAAATGTTATGTTATATGTTAATATGTTACATGGTTGCATCCTCTTTTGCATGCAACCTTTCAAAAGGATACCATGATATTGAGGCCTACCTCACAACTTTTGAGAGGATTGCTACCAGAGAAGGCTGGCCGCCAGATCAGTGGGCTGGGTTACTGGCTCCTAAAAGTGGGGAATCCCAAAAAGCCTATGATGACCTGCCACTCAGCCAAGCCCAGGACTATAACAGACTAAAGGCAGAAATATTAACGTGCCTTTGAGTAACGCCTGTGGTGCATGCTCAGAGGTATAATGCATGGTTTTACAATGTGGAGAAATCTACAAGGTCACAAATGTATGACTTACGGAGACTTGCTCAGAAGTGGCTGCAGCTGGAAGCATTATTGGGGCAGGGCACTGGAGCACCTTATTAGAGTTTGCAGGGAGGCCACTGCATTCTGTGTTACTCTTCTGAGTCTCAGGTACTCAATATATTAATCACTATAGCTCTTGTCTGTGATGACTTACTCCTTGCTGCATCCTTCCAGGTCTCTGGAGGTCAGTTCAGATTACACTTCTCACACTTTGTACATATGTGCAGCTAAATCTTATTTTTTACATGTTTTTCACATTCCCACACAAACCGAAGGATCATAAAGAACATGTTATGTCTGTCTGGACTGCTGTCTAGTTTTACTTTGATTCTGGATTATTCCTTGGTATAGTGACTCTCAGTGATCTCTGAATGTCCACACAAACCTTGGGGCTCCCCTTTTGGTGGAGAGTGGTTGCGTTGGTGAAGACCAACATGGATCCTCACCTTGTCCAGTATGGCTGGGTTAGATTGTCTCTCGTTACAAAGAGCACAAACAAAATTTACCAAATTGTATCTATATAGGTCAGTCTACACAGGCATTAAACAAAGCAAGGACAGGATGTGATTTTAGGGATCCAGCAAAATAAATAATTTTTCATATACTGGCTGCAAGTACATGATATGTAAAATTATAAAACCCAATTTTATTTTTTGGTGATAGTGTACCTTTAACCTCCTCAGTCAGGGTTGGGCAGCTTGAGGCCCCTGGCTGCTAAAGTCTACTGATGCCATTGTCCCCAGCCAGACAATGGGGATCAGGAAGATAGGAATTGTAGTCATCAGCGGTTGGAAGACCTCCGCATGACTACCCCTGCCTTTGAATTTTTTTGAAAAGTAATGTTATGAAGTCTTCTCTAGCATCAAAGGTTACCAAATAAACAATAAATATTTAAATAAATAGTGATATCACCAAAGTAAAATTAAATTACTGTTAAATCAGTGACCACAAGATGTCACTGTTTCATTAGCTACATAAGGTATGCTTTGCATTAGAAAGTAGCAGACTGTATCATGAATCAATAAATATAATGGCACATTAAACAATTACAACAGTGGTTCTCAATCTTTTTTTGTTCGGGGCACCCCTAACACATAATCTACAACATTCGGGGCACCCCTAACATATTTAATATACTTTATCAAGGGCATAAGAAGGGAATAATACATAAATATACAGTTATTATTAAGTTTTATAATCATAATACCGAAACTAAATCTGTTGTGCATAACAATTTCTATAAATGTTTATTTAAAGTCCATTTTTGTCAGTCATCATAGAAAACATGGGGCACCCTAAGATGATGTCCGTGGCACACCAAAGTGCCACGGCACCCTGGTTGAGAATCACTGAATTACAACATAATAAATGATAACATTGGGACACTCATAATTTACAATTCAATGTTAGTATTGTTTTATTATTTTAATTAAAGGGCAAGGAACACTACATTTTAGAAAATTCTGAAAATTGGAGTTGTGGCCCTACATGAAAAATGTCTTCTCCTTTAATTCTCTTTTTATCTCATCTCACCTCTTTGCTTTTTTGATAAGCTAAACAGTGTGGTGGAACCACCATTATCTGTGATAATACTCCACGTAGCTGTAACTCCCTGGAGCATAGGTGTAAAATAAAGAGTAATTCTGGAGAAAACCAACTGCACCTTTATAGAAATTAATACACATAAATTGTAGACAAGAGTATAGATGAGAAAACTTATAAGAAACCCTTTATACATTACAGGTAAAGTACAACAGCCAAAACGTCCACTAAGGTTAAATAGAAGCAGGGGAAGGCTGGCCTGGGGGGCAGGGGCAGTTTCCCCCTGGGGTGGTCACATGTCTGGGCTGTTGGGCCACTGCCTCTATCTTCCACATGCTGCTGTAAATGGAGCTACACAAGAGATACCAGCGCAGTGATTCTCAACCAGGGTGCCGTGGCACTTTGGTGTGCCACGGACATCAACTTAGGGTGCCCCATGTTTTCTATGAAGACTAACAATAATGGACTTTTAAATAAAGATTTATAGAAATTGATATGCACAATATGATTAGTTTTGTTATTATGATTATAAGATCTGATAATAACTATATATTTATGTATTGTATCCTTTTTATGCCCTTGATAAAGTACATTAAATATGTCAGGGGTGCCTCGAATGTTCTAGATTATGTGTTAGGGGTGCCCCGAACAAAAAAAGATTGAGAACCACTGTACCAGAGCTACAATCCAAATGGAGCCACACTGTAGCATAACCCATTTCCCTTGTAAACTCTTTAGTATCACTAATGTTGCTTTACTTAACTGTTTGAGCGCCAGAGAGGTATCAAAGCATTACTATGCGTTGGATACCTCCCTGGCACTCAAACGGTTAAATTATATGCTCTGTAATATCAGTAGTGTAGCCCCATTTTAACGGTAAGCTCTGTGGTATCACTCACCTTACTTTGCAACATTAAAGGGATAGTAATACTTAAAATGTAAAAAAATATTTGTTGTAGGGCTTATCCCCTTGAGTAGAACAAAGGTACTCCTACTGCTGAGAGATATTTTATTAAAAAATTATAAATTGAATTATTTAGGTGCAATATCACCGTGGCCTGAAAATTTACAGTGGCGGTGTTGCTACACCATCCTATGGACTGCTCTGTAGACCATAACTCTCCATAGGATGGTGTAGCAACAGCGCCACTGTAAATTTTCAGGCCACTGTCATATTGCACCTAAAAAATGCAAGTTTGAGCTTTTACTATTTTTTAATAGCAGCAGTGGGAGTACCCTTGCTTTACTCGGGGGGATAAGCCCTACAACATATATTTTTTTACATTTTAAGTATTACTATCCCTTTAAAGCCAAATTTAAAGCTAAGAAAAGGGTGGGCTGGGACAGTGGGCTCGAACAATAGTAGAAACGGGCCACTTGATTGTATTTGCCCCCCCGGGCCACAAGTTGCCAGCCCTCCCCTGAATAGAAGCAGTTTTAACATAAACAATCTATGTCATGTAACAGGTATATTGAAAGGGGTGTTCTTTCTTCTCTCTTACATACAGGGGAGAATTCATAAAAATGTGGAAAAGGCAGTATAACAAATATGCTGTTCTTTGACATCAGTTCGTAGCAATTGTTGACAATTCCTTTGGGCATTCATCATTCATTAAGCAGCCATTGTATTTCCCTATCTTACATATGAAAAGTAGGGAAAGAGGATGAAAACATGGCCATTGCAGTAATACTCACACATGTATAGAATTGATAAATTGATTGCTTTAACAAGACTAGAGGAAGTGGTAGAGGTGGAGGCAACATGTAGGCAGGCTCTGACTCTTGTCATCTCCTACAACAAACTCACAGTCATACTCCTCTGCAGTAGGAGTCATAGGTGCTCTTTTGAATGAATGAACTATTGGCACACTCTCTGACACATTAACATTAATGTTGAGCGAGCACCACGATGCTCGGGTGCTCTGACCGAGGACCCCCTGAGGCTCGAGTGCTCGGCCGAGCACCCGAGCCCCATTGGAATGAATGGGGCAACACCAGGCACCCCCTGCTCTGATGAGGGGAGGGTGCCTGGTCAATGCCCCCTTCATCTCCGCTATGCCCCCTTCATCTCAGAATGCCCCCTTCAGCTCCGCAATGTCCCCCTTCAGCTCCGCTATGCCCCTCTTCCACAATGTGCCCCTTCATCTCCGCTATGCCCCTCTTCCACAATGTGCCCCTTCATCTCCGCTATGCCCCTCTTCCACAATGTCCCCCTTCATCTCCTCTATGCCATAGAGGAGATGAAGGGGGGCATTGTGGAAGAGGGGCATAGCGGAGATGAAGGGGCACATTGTGGAAGAGGGGCATAGCGGAGATGAAGGGGCACATTGTGGAAGACGGGCATAGCGGAGATGAAGGGGGACATTGTGGAAGAGGGGCATAGAGTCTATGCCCCTCTTCCACAATGTCCCCCTTCATCTCCGCAATGCCCCCTTCATCTCCACAATGCCCCCGTACCTCCAGTCCCTGGTGGTCCAGCGGAGCTTCTTCGGATCTGTGCCTCTTCCGGCACAGATCCCCGCCACCCGAACATGTCGGGCGAGCACATGGCGGTACTCGACGAGTACCGCCATGTGCCGAGCAGAGCGATGCTCGAGCCGATCCGAGCATCGGCCGAGCACGCTCGCTCATCACTAATTAACATCATTACTTCTAATATGTGCCCCAGAGCCTCAGGAACTTTTTTGAGTGTTTCTGCAGCTGCAGGGTGTGGCTTCACTCACAGGTTGGTAGTGTGTCACCCAGTCAGACCTTTGGTTGTGCTTCAGGTTGGATCTCAGTAAGGAGGTGCCTAGGTGTGAGCTTGCTTTCCCCCTGCTTCATACACAGACAAAATATAGCAGCATGCTTATCTTTTGGACTGTGAGTAAAGTATCTCCATACTGGACTTTATTGACTGAGGGATTCATGATTGACTGCTACTGCTACTGGGTCTAGATGTTGTTGCAGCTGTACTACTACTAGGTGTCACTGGTACTGCACTTCCATCAGCACCAGAGGCACTCATCATAGCTAAGGTTGTGGATGTTGATTGTGTGTGGCTGAGTGGAACTTGGACTTGTAAGTACCGGGGATGATGCTGATAATGACAGACAGTATGACTGTATTTTTTTTGGCATCTTTTCTTGTCCAGGGTCAGACTTTCCAATTGTTTTCTCACATATTTTTTGACAGACACAGTGCTTCTTTTTGGTGGTGGAAGATTGAACCTTTGCCTTTCAGCTAACTTTCTGGCCATGTTATCATCTCTCTCACTTTCAACTTGTGAACAATATGAAGAAGAGGAGGATGCTGGAGGCATATATTCTAGATCTACATCATAATCATCATCCTCAATAATTATGTCATCTTCATCATTGGCCATTGCTTCCTGCCAACTACTTTTATATTACTCTAGGCTTTTACAGGTCCCAAACAATTTCTCTTACTTTTCCACTTTGAGGGATTTTCACAATGTTGGCTACTACTTTCAGGACAGATGATTTTATACATGTTTGTCTCACTGTTAGATGCAACAGTTGGTTGAGCTGCTATGCCATCAACACTAGAATGTGACTTGTCATCAGTGTGTTTAGGTGGTTTATTAATAGTACTGTTGCTGTTGGTTATGGAAGTTTTGGTGGAACTTTGACAAACTGCATCCTCCTTGGGAATAGAAGGATCACCATCATTTATTACACACGCAGCAACAACCATGGCTGCATTCAGTTTTTGAACTACCGTTTTACTCACATGTCCCTGCACTGCTCATGATCTTTTCACCTTCTGTCACGGTTTTTGATGAACACTCAGAACAGTTTGGTAAGGTTAAAATAACTTTATTAGAGAAAAGTTCAAGGACGTAGATAGGCCTATGGCCCATACAACGGAGTAGATATACAGGCACGTTAATATAACAGTATATGCCAATACCGGAATTACATGTAATGAAAATAACAATCACTATACAGTAGAGAACCTGGCAAGGATCAGGATAGCTGGCAGAATCGGTAGGCAGCGGGCTGACCACAGGACCTAGATCAAGGTGGTCCAGATGAGGGTGACTGGCTCGACCTAGAGGAGCAGGCAACTGTGCTGGCACACCCAGACGCCTGGGAGGCACAGAACCCAAGGAGTAAGGCAACACTACTGGCACAACCCAGATGTCTGGGTGATATAGAACCCAAGGATCAAGGCACCACTGACCCTGGCACCGGATGGCAACAGACCGAGATAACTCTCCCAGAATATCCTTAGAGCGCTAGGGGTGGATCGCAGCACGTATAGTGGTGGAAACAACCAATGTCCCCTCTATGAGGATGGTGCAATGTAACGCTGGCTCTTGAGCCGGAGGCTCCTGCAGTTGAGAATAGCAAACTCTACCTGGAACGTCCAGGTACACCAAAGGTCAAATGGTAATGCCCAGAATACTGCAACTCCCAGAGGGAGTGAGCCCAGCGAGGTATGAGAGGTGGACACAGAGAGATCAGAGTAACACAGTCAGTGATAGAACACTGCACCGCTTGTACACTCTGCTAAAGTGGTATGGAGAGAGACTAGGCACTGAGCCTAGCTAACGGTTGACAAGATACAGCGCCTCGCGGAGCAATGGGTTAACATACAGCACCACAGAACGTAATGGAGGCAACAGCGAGGCCACAGTGGTAAGCTGTAAAAACACGGTACCAGACACAAGGAAGCGCACAGGGCAACTGGCAGCCCAAAGGGTCAGATCAGGACAGGTGCACTGACCAGCACCGGGAAACGGAAGCGGTGCAGCCAGATACACTCGGTAACGGAAGTGGGTTCACTGCCAGGCCAGGTCAGCAACGGAAGCGGGTTCTCAGCCAGATACAGTTGGTAATGGAAGCGAGTTCTCAGCCAGATACAGTCAGTAACGGAAGCGGGTTCTCAGCCAGGCCAGGTCAGCAACGGAGTGAATACTCGGTCGGATACAGTCGGTAACGGGAACGGTCCTCAGCCAGATACAGTCGGTAACGGAAGCGGGTTCTCAGCCAGGCCAGGTCGGCAACGGAGCGAATACTCGGCCGGATGCAGTCGGTAACGGGAACGGTCCTCAGCCAGATGCAGTCGGTAACGGAAGCGGGTTCTCAGCCAGGCCAGGTCAGCAACAGAGCAGGTTCTCAACCGGATACAGTCAGCAAGTGGAGCAGAATCAGAAACGTCGTCAGGCAGACCAGGTCATACACAATCAATAATAACGGATCAGAATGCAGGAACAAATACACCATGAAAGGGCACCATCCTGAGGAAATGACAGGGTATATAAAGACCATCACTGGGCGGCGACAAAAGGTGTTAGCCAATCAATAGCCAGCAATGCAAACTAACAGTCAGAATGTCGCCGCCTGCTGCAAAAAGCACGGGCACCGTGATACCTTCCCCCTATCTTTTGTGTTTTACTGGACATTACTCAACTACTGTGTGTGTTTTTACAGTAAAGTACACAATAGAACTGAACGTATGTGATATCTTGCCTTGGCCCTCGACAAAATACTCTCATCTAATATTAATCTGTCTCAGTCACAGGTCACATCATGTTCCCTGTCTCTGTCACCTCTCAATATTTTTAAATTATTATTTTATTTAGTTGTTTTTAATTAACTATCCTCTATCCCTATTACTGTAAAAAAAACAAACAAAAAAACACACTTCCTGTTAAACTGCTTCTCACTCCATACTCCCCTAGAACAGAGATAACAGCCAGATCAGAAAGGAACTTATTATCACGGTGCCCGTGTATTGCTGGCGACATTTTGACAGTGTTGTTTCCTGATGCCTTTTTATTGGCTAGCGTGATGTTGCTCCACCCAGTGTTAGCCTTTAAGTACTGAGCCCTGTCACTTCTGCAGGGCCCTTTTGTGGTGTTCCCATTGCTTACTGCTTGCTGTCTATATCATGTGAATCACGTGTATGACCCGGACTGCCTGACTACTCTGCCTGATTATGTTCCTGCTCTGTGTACCGACCCGGACTGACTGACGTTCCTGCTCTGTATACCGACCTGGATTGGCTGACGTTCCTGCTCTGTGTACTGATCCGGATTGGCTGACGTTCCTGCTCTGTTTACCGACCCGGCCTGGCTGACGTTCCTGCTCTGTGTATCAACCCGGATTTGCTGACGTTCCTGCTCTGTGTACCGACCCAGTTTGGAGGACGTTCCTGCTCTGTGTAATGACCCGGATTGGCTGAGACTCCTTCTCTGTGTATCACTCAGGCCCGGTTCACTACCTCGTCCGGTTATCCAGTTGGGGAAACTTTCCGGTGCTCTGTCCAGGTCTTTTTAAGACCTGGTTGGTTGCCTCGATTTCTGCTCTAACCGTTCAGCTACTGCGACCCTATTACACTATTGTGCCTTGTATCTCCATACCCCAGGGTAGGACTACTCCTGGTTGCACACTGTACGCTTGGCTTGTTACTGCTCTCCTACTGAGGTTGGTCTCCTGGGCTCCTCAGTTTGTCTCTACCACCTGGCAGTTGTCATCGAGCCTGAGCATTCGTTAACCCTTGCGGTCTGATGCCGTTATCCTTGGGTCGCAGTTCCTGCTGGTTCGGTTTGGAGTTACACTGTTTCTCCAGTTACAGTGATACTGTGTTGTCCGGTAGTCCGTTATTCCTTCAGGGCCTCGCTCACCCATTGTGGCAAAGTCGCTATTGTATCACTCTCTGTGTTTCTTGGGCCTTCTGCTATTAGGGCCTATCAGCCTCCCGGCCTAATAGCACCTTCCTATCGTTGTCTCACTGATTCACACGAACTGTAACCTGACCTGTGTCAGTAATATATATTTTGCTCTCAGATATATATACTGGACCCGTGTGGGTTAATGTTTATTCTGTAACCTGTCCTGTGTCAGTATTACGTGTTTCTATTGCTGGACCCACGAGGGTTACTTTATTCTGCCTGGTTTCAATAAAACTGTGTTTTACCAAACATCCTGCCTCTGAGTGTACTGAAAACCGTTACACTTATATCATGGCTGCTTGTGTCTTTCCAGTCAGTCATACATAATTTTGGCATATTTGGGGTAATTCTCCTTTGCTCCCTTCTCATACCCCCTGACTCCCCAAGGACAGAGATAGCAGCCAGTTGTGGTATTTGAGATAAACTTCCTTTGCTCCCCAAACTTTCCTAGCATGGAGATAACAGCCAGATCTGGAAGGAATTTGGATCATGGCTGCCTGTTTCTTTCAAACCAGTCACACAGAATTTTGGGTAAATATACCTTGCTCCCTTCTCACACTCCCAGACTCCCTTGACACAAAGATAACAGCCAGATCAAGAAGGAAGTTGGTTCACTACTGAATTTGGGGTCAACCTCCTTTTTTATTTCCTGTCCCCCCAGAGTCCCACAGACTCCCCTAATACAGAGAACAAATGTCCTGACTCCTGCCTAAAACTCCCTAAATTAAGATTCAGCTCCTCTTTATTAGCTGGTTTTCTCTAGCTCAAAAATGTGCTGCTTTCTCTTCTGCTCACAAACACAGAATGGCATGTTGCAGGAGCACGACACCCCTTTTATACTATTTCTGTACGAAAAGAAGTGAAACTTTCCACGCGGTGGGCAGAACTTCAGTCTTTTCATTGATTTCAATATAAAGAGCTAGGCAAAAAAAACAAAACCAACATTTTTTGGGAAAAATTTGCTGTTCAGCTAAAAGTGCCATTTTTCTTCTGTTTTTCTTTTGAGACGAAAATTTTCGCCGATACCTACAGAAAGCACATGCTGGGCCTCATGCACAAAACAAATTTGGAGCAATTCATTAACAAACCAATCATGAGATAGAGAAAACCTCCCACAGAATGAAATGGGGCTTCTAGCCCCTTGAATGCTAGAGAAGTCTTCAATATTGGGAATCAGTGTATTTTAGACCCCACTAGGACTCATGAGGTTAAGTCCCATTTACATCAGTGGAGGTTTTGCTAATATTATTTTGCTTTTGCTGCAAATGGTTTGCTCCAGAATTGCATCAGTTATGATTAGTACATAAAGTGCACAGTTCACATTAGTGTTCAAACTGAAGTCCTCCAAATTTGAAGATTTGTAGATTTCAAGCAAGTTACGGGACACATTTAAAGTTGGTATGCAGATGTGAGGTCAATGTAAAGTACCTATGATTCCTTGTATGGCCATTCTGAAGCTTTGCAACTCTTCTTTGTGATCCATCCATCACAACCTACACAGACCAGTAGAAATGAGGAATTATCTCGCTGAGAGGTGCTAGTTCATGGGCCAATAGTTGATACTACTCCGTACTATACTAAATAAAGTAAGAAACCTTAGGTTATGAATGAGATACAGAATATCATATATGTTGTGTCATCTGAGATGTACAATCTTTTCCCAAGATCTGTTGTGTAGGTGTCTACAGTAAGTTTGCTTTATAGACTACTATATGTATGTTAACAATGTTGATTGCTGTGTAGTTGACTAAATCTCCACAGACTTCTAAATCAACCACATAGTCTTCTTAATTGTAATGTTCACTTATGAAATCTATATTGTTGATTTTGAACTCTATGAAGATTGAAGGATGCAGTGTTCATTATGATGCTGATGTAGAAGTCCATGCAGCAGAACTTATGATATAAATGTGATGCATTGGATAGCACAGTACACTTTGGCACCACCTGCTGGCTACTAAGGTTATAACACTGGATCAGTGAAAAAAGTATTGCAATAATTACAATTAAGGGTCTTGTTCTAAGCTTAATATCATTTAGTATTTTTTTTTTAATGAGATTAGTTCACTAACGTGGCTAAGGTCCAATTTCAAGTGGTGCATTTGTATTTATCCTTTCCATGTAAATCACCACAGTGAAGAAATGTAGGCAAAACATACCACTGGTGCAATACTTGTTTCCACAAGTTCTGAAATACCCGTGCTGCGTTTCTAATGTTTTCACATTGACATCCCAACACACATATATGACATGAACACATAATCACACATACACTAACATTTGCGTACACACTCCTTTCTGCTGTGCAGATGAGGTTTGGGAAAATGCCTTTCTGTTCAAGGTGGAAGGTCCTGTTTTCCCACAATGGAAATGTGAACGCTCCCTTGTTGGTGACTTCCTGTAAAACTCAAACTCATGTATTGACTTAATGCTGAAACAGTAAACTCTGCTGACACTCTCCTTGATGTTACTTTTAATGTAACTACAACATAAATTAGTTAACATAGTTTTACATTTAAAAATCAATATGTTTGTTTTCCATTAAGCTAATATATGTGTCAAGTAGTAGTACAAGTAGTACCAGTAGTAGCACACACTAACTGGAAGAAATCTTACTTCTCACAGATTATACCAACTGTGTTATACACTTTTTACAACTACAACATTCAAATACACACAATTAATGATCTGCCAGAGCAGCTAATTTCCTGGGGGAATAAACACATATATGTACAAATCAGCCAGACCAGCAGATGCTGGGAGAGATGAAATGATCTGTTAGAGCAGTTCATACTGGGAGGATGTATGAATCCTCCAGAGCATCTCACTCTGGGGACAGTACCAATTTGCCAGAACAACTCACACTGGGGAATGTATGAATCCACAAGAATGGCTCACCCTTGGGGAATATATGAATCCTCCAGAACAACTCCCATTGGAGGAATGTATAAATCCATCAGAGCCATTCACACTGGGGGAATATATGAATCATGGTGGAATGTACTAATCTTCTAGAGCCGCTCAAATTTGTGGAATGTACAAATCTAAGGGAACAGGCCATTTTCTAGGGAAACATATGCACCCGGGAGAATGCACAGATCCACCAGAGTAGCTCACCTTCTGTGCTAAGGCATTGGCCTCTGTTGCAGTTCATTGCATGTGCTAAACTACATGAACACTTTAGTGCACACTGACACACATGCCCCACCATTTTTGAGACTTTAATGCAAACAAGTCTCAAATGCCACTCCAGCAGCATGTGCAGGAAAACTGATAAAAATTACACCACTTTCTCTGTACCTTGTTAGTATACACTCAAACTACCCAACCCTCCCATTGATAAAAGGGGCAATATGGGTAAAACAAATAGGCGGTAGGCAAAAGCTGCACTAGTTCAATTCCAGCACCTATTTTATTTCAGAATCATATTAGAACCTCTGTCCTAGACAGTACTAGAGAACATGAACCAGACTGTGAAAACAGTTTATGAGCACCTTTTAAAATCAAATGTAATGATGCACAAATGTGTTAATGTAATAAAGACAAAATACTCCAACATTAATTATATATTATGCTGTAATACCTCTGTAGTTTTATGGCATGGTAATTGTGTCCCCTTGGATGATAAAGTCATCTCCAGTGCCTGGCAAAGCAATAAGGGATTCAGGGCCTTATGCAGGATATGTTCTGCAGAACAGACTGCACCACTGGGAGGAAATATGAATTCCCATTGATTTAAATAGGGCTTTTAATCCCTTAAATGTTAGAAAGTCCTCCAGTGCATTGCTTTACAACAAGCTTAATACCTTTCTAGCTTTAAAGGGATTAAAAGATGAACTTTGCTTCAATGTGATTTTGAAAAATGTTTATTTCTCCTCAAAGTTGCAGTTGGGTTGCTTCAGAAATGCAGATCCCAATGCAGGCCATAAGTAAGAGAAAAATGGGGGCGTGTAAGCTTTTCATAACAATTTGTTTACTGTTTTTTTTTTAAAGGAGGAAGATTCGCTGCAGATTGAAGAGAAAATAAAATGGGGCGATGGATTTGCAGTAGTGTATTCAGTGACAGATCGCTGCAGCTTTGATGAGGTCATGAGACTGTGTTTTCTTATTAATCATATCCACTCCAGTGCAAAAAAAGGAACTGCTGAGCAACCTCCAGTTGTCATCGTGGCCAATAAGAAAGATCTTCAGTTTGACCGCATGGTATCCACTGAAGATGGTGAAAAACTGTCAAAATCCTTAAAGTATCCTTGCTATGAAATCTCCACCAGAGATAGCTATGAAGAGACTGCCGTGGTGTTCAATACCCTTTACTATGAGCTGCTAAGACAAGGCAGCCTTTCCCCTGGAACATTCAAGAAAAGAAGTGTATCTAAGCTCATGGAAAAGATTCCAAAACTTTATGCCAACTCTGCTCTGAATGTCAACGGCAGAAGTTTGAGTTTCAACTCATTCAGAGATTATATTCCAGAGTGAACTTTGTTGCATGTTATGAATCATTTGAACCTTATGAGGCCCAGGGATATGAGACACATTGTGAATGCAAAGCGAGGGTCATAGATGCTTAGTTAAATCCTACCTATAGTGAACAGCTGTACATCACTGAAGAGGTCCATGAAGGATGAAACATTCACCTGGGGTTAGGTGCTTCTCTTCTTCAGAGAAGTATTGCCTGACACTTTGTGGTTATTCTACCATTTCTGGGCAGGGTCAGTATTATGTTCTGTAGGATATTTCTTCTCTGTGTAGCATACCTGGGAGCTAAATTAGATTGCATCCTAAGTAGGATAAGTTCCTATATGGACTATTACAGTGTTTGATTGACTTATCCCTAGATGAACATTACTGACCCTCCCTTTGCAACATATTGCAAACCAACACATTATACACTCCTCTGGTCTTCAAAGTTTTAAACAGAAATGTTTTATTTTTACTTATTATTTTAAGAGTATATATTAAACCATTAAGGAACAGACCCAAGTAGGGTAAAATTAACTTTCCTGCTGGCTGTCTTTGCCTTTACAAATATGCTAATTGGCTTTCCTTTTGTGTAAAACAAGGGTATTCCCATTCCCAATGCTTTGGGATGCTTCTTTCAAAAGCTATTACAGTTCATGTTATTCTTCTGATAGCTTGAGTTCAAATGTTTTGCAGACAGTTGAGGCTGTGGCTATATCAGTTTATGGAAAGCACCACCTGACTGCAAATGAAATGAATGTAAACTCTTGTACAAACATTTTCTCAGTAATAACTTTTATATAACTCCAAGAAAAAAAAATATAAAAACAGGAAAAGACCCTCAATATAAATATTTTCATAGGATTTTAAGTCTGTGTATTTTCTTCCTCGTTCAGTGATAAGAGCGCCCTCTACTTTCAGTTAGTAAAGAGGGTCAACTAGGTCTGAAAAATGTCACCAGGTCTCTGTTTGTATAGAACATGAAAAAAGCGGATTATACTGACGCTCGGGTCCCTGCTATAGTGAAATCACTGAGTGAATCGAGGATGATAATCATGTCTACAAAAACACTTAAAGGGATAGTAATGTTTCATAATAAAAGCAGCTCTAATTAATCATCATAGTATTTGGACTTTGGAGAGTGTTATTTCACTTCTGTCACAGTTGTAGTTCAAGAGTAATTCAATAACAAAGTATCCCCCTCCCGACCCTTTTACTGATGTAACACTGTTCAGCCAGATCAGAAGGGAGGTGCCCAGGTAGACTGCAGAGAGGGACAATCTTCAATTAAGATAAGGGAAAAACCTGAAAAACTTGTCAAGGGGGGCAGGGCTTTCATTGTTCTCATAGGAAGAAGATTGTCCCCTGCTGTTATCTGTCTGATCTATGGACTGCATTCCACATCTGAGAAGAGATAGCTTACACTAGGTAAAAGGGGCGGGAGGGGAAACTTTGCTTGTGAATATCTCTCAAACCATAAAGGTTTGAGAGATAAGACTTATATCGTTCTTCATGTTTTTTTTAATGCCTACAAAATAAAATAAAGATAAAGCGAAGTATTACTATCCCTTTAATCAACAGGCATCCATAAACAAGTTGACTCAGTCAAGAATATAGCTCAATGTGAAATATAGATATAAAAATAAATGGTCTGGAGCCCCACTACGATCCTATTGGGTCCTTTGATGCAGCCGATTCCCCAGAAGCCTCAGATCAAAACGGCAGTGATATATATATGTAAGACAAAAACAAAGGGAGGGAGAATGCAAAACAACAGTGGCCCACTAAGTGTAGTAGTGGATACAATTCAGCATTAGAAATAGAAAAAAATATAACAAATTTAATGCTAAAATTGTCAAATATGAAATGAAAATGACCAAACAGCATGTTATAATAACATACAATTAAATGGATTCTAAATAAATATCAAAATAGAAAATTTGAAGTGAAATATAAAATATGAACATAAAAAATAATAAAAGTAAAATACACAATAAACCTAAGTGGTAAGTATAAAGTGTCTGGGAAAACTGATCCAAAACAGCAGCAGATTATCAGTACGTGTAAAAGCACTCTGTGTCAGTCACTCAAAGACTAGATGCACACAAACACATAGGTAATAGATGGTCCCTTTCTTGAACTCCAGTGCCAGTGCGCAATGGACGGAGGACTCAGTCCTCTTGTGTGATTTCAGATCCGCTATTCTCCCCATTGTGCTCTGCCGTAAGCAGTGTTCAGTGGAGGACCCGCGGGTTAACCCTTGTTTCATCCTCAATCTTGGTGTTCTCTGGAACTTAAAGGGATAGTAATACTTCGTTTTATCTTTATTTTATTTTGTAGGCATTAAAAGAGATATTCACAAGCAAAGTAACCCCCCCCCCCGTTCAGCCAGATCAGAAGGGAGGTGCCCATGTAGACTGCAGAGAGGGACAATCTTCAATTAAGATAAGGGAAAAACCTGAAAAACTTGTCAAGGGGGGAAGGGCTTTCATTGTTTTCATACAAAGAAGATTGTCCCCTGCTGTTATCTGTCTGGTCTTACAACCAGATTCACATCTGAGAAGAGATGACTTACACTAGGTAAAAGGGGCAGGAGGGGGAAACTTTGCTTGTGAATATCTCTTAAACCATAAAGGTCTGAGAGTAAGACTTATATCGTTCTTCATGTTTTTTTAATGCCTACAAAATAAAATAAAGATAAAAAGAAGCATTACTATTCCTTTAAAGAGTCACTTCTCTGGGGATTGTGCTTCTTGTTTATATCAATAAAAGTTTCAGGCTGCTGGACCAGTGTTTGGAGGTGATGATGGGGAGAATGAAATACTCTAAGCATTTTGGTGCTAAAATGGCACCTTCTTCTGGAGAATAGGGTTGCCAGTTCAACGCTCACCACATTTAAATGTCCAGTGACCAATAAAATGGTGGATGTGTTTGAAAATATGTAAAAACATAAATTAAACTAATAGAAAATAAAAAAATATTGTTAAACATAGCAAATATTGAACCATAGATTAAGACCTCCTCCATTCTTAGTGTTTGACCTTATTTTTAAGGATATAGAGTATATGCATACGAACAGCAAACCATAATTCAGCTGACGTTAATTCAATGTCATGGTTTGTTATAAAATATTAATGTGGATATTGGTAACTTGTTACCGGAGTGAGACTGAACCTCACTGAAACCTTATTGAATGTAAGCACACCTAAGACAGCCTATTTATACTTCTAAATAATACAAGTAAAGTAATGCCCTTTTTACTTTTTTACTAAACAGGAATAACCATACAATATTTTTTTTTTCATATTAAAGGTTAAATACTTATTTGAAAATAGTTTAACGTTTTAAAGGAGCAGTAAACTTTTTTTTATGAAAACACAAATTTTATAGAACTTTTCCTGCTGAATAAAACAAGGGTACTCCCATCCCTGTCAGATGTTTTATTCAAAAACTGTAGCAGTTTAAATAATCAGGTTCTAACTGACAGGAAGTGACTGGCAGTTTCTATCACATTCTATGGAGAACTGTATGTCTCTGACTTTTCTGACTTTCCTCTCCATTAGAATCTAACAAAAAATCTAATTAGAATTTGACCACTAGAGGGTACTGCTAATGTAAAAAAACATGGGTTCAAACTGTAATAACTCTGGAAATATAAATCTCTCAGCAGTGGGAGTACCCTATATTACAATAGGAAAATTCCTACAATATATATTTTTTCACAAAAAAAGTTTACTGCTCCTTTAAAGGGATAGCAATGTTTCATAATAAAAGCAGCTCTAATTAATCATCATAGTATTTGGACTTTGGAGAGTGTTATTTCAATTCTGTCAGAGTTGTAGTTCAAGAGTAATTCAATGACAATGTCTCCCCCTCCCACCCATTTTACTGATGTAATACTGCTCAGCCAGATCAGAAGGGAGATGCCCAGGTAGATTGCAGAGAGGGACAATCTTCAATTATGATAAGGGAAAAAACGTGAAAAGCTTGTCAAGGGGGGCAGGGCTTTCATTGTTCTCATAGGAAGAAGATTGTCTCCTTCTGTTATCTGTCTGGTCTTACAACCAGATTTCACATCTGAGAAGAGATGGCTTACACTAGGTAAAAGGGGCGGGAGGGGGAAACTTTGCTTGTGAATATCTGTCAAACCATAAAGGTTTGAGAAATAAGACTTATATCGTTCTTCATGTTTTTTAATGCCTACAAAATAAAATAAAGATAAAACGAAGTATTACTATCCCTTTGAGTTCAAGAAGAGTATGCTACATAATGCTTTACAATGTCTTCCATACCTCTCTGTCATTCAAAAGGTTACCACTTTGGGCAATAGGCACATCTAACATCCATTGTAGAAAATGCTTTGGAGACCTCTCTAGTATTCAAGGAGTTAATTGTCCAGTATGCAGATACGAAAATACTTCGATAGCAGAATTTCCATATTTTTCATATTACAGAGAAGTATTTTTTATGTTTAAAATAACCATCTTATATAGAAGTAAATCTATAGGGCTGTGGTCAGGTGGATTATAAATGTATACTGATTTAACTCTTTGAGTGCCAGAATAATTTACTCCCTGGTGGCCGGACACATTTTGATACTTTTGCTATTCCTCTATTCGGGTATGATTTCTGTGGGTAACTTACTAGATTATTTGGAAAACTCAATATTGTTGTTTTAGAATAAATTCAGTTTTCACATGGTGAATCATATGAAGTAAATTTTACTTTGCATGACAAGCTGTGATGTCAAACACAAACAAATAAAAAATTACTTATTTTACCAATTTTATATGCTAAGTATGAAAAATATTTATGTTGGTTTTGAAAATTTCAATTACTTTTAAAAGCCCCAATACCCCTGAGTACAAAGTACCAAATCCGTGTTGTTTTACCTACATTCGTGGATTGCACATATCCCATTATTAACAGGAAAGCAAAAGAACATTTTTAACTTTATGATCTAAAACACATTGGCTACATGGTAAAACTACTCTAAAACAGCTCAATAACCATTTAAAAGCATATTTTTCCAGAAACTAGACTAAATTAGGAATCAGAAAATGTCAAAGGTTTCTTCCTACACAAAATTATGTAGCATGAAAATAGTGTTAATAAAGGGGGATTTTCTGAAAAGTTCCAGTAATTTACACTAAAGTTACAATTTTCAGTATAACAATATTGATAGGAGAACACACTCGAGGCTATATGCATTCAGCAACTCGGCAGATGCTCAACTTTATTTGTGAACAACATACATACTTCCTCAGGCATGACCACAAAACACTAAGGCCTAGATTTAATAAGTCGACCTAAAACATGTGTTAGGGCACAACTGGATACCGGATGACAAAAAAAGTCAGTATGCAAATGTCCTACCAGCTGAAAGCACAGTGGATGTTAGGCCACAGAGAAGAACTCTTGGTCAAAAGTCCGTTTTGTGCAATAAGTTCCCAAAGCACAATCTAAATAGTGTGAATTATGGGAACATCAAAGGAAAAAAATAGAACAATCGGTGCCTGAGATACTTTCAAGCATCGATCATTAGCTCATCTGTATTGCTTACCTGTCATCTACTCTCTGTCTTCTTCTATCTTCATTCTTCTTATTTCTAATCTTCTATACTCTTTCCTATCTCTTCTTTCTTCTTTCTCACCATTGGATCGTGCCTGTTAAAAAATTAAAGAATATGAAATGTTGTGTGTCCAAACATAACCCTATCATCTGTGTATAGTTTAACGCCTTGAGTGCCAGAGAGATACACAATGCATTGCAGAGCAATGCTTGTGTGCCTCTCTGGCACTCAAAGGGTTAAACAATACACAGATTACAGGGTTAGGTAGATAGAGAATACATAAATAGTCCCATAAATCCTGTGTAATGCCAGCTGTGCTTCGAAAACAAAAGGCTAACTGAAGTGCCCAAATAAATATTAAAAACTTTATTTATTTTATTAAATATTAAAATCTAATGTGCACCTATTTCTTTGGATGCAAGAGAGATCTCTGGCACTCTCCAGGTTAATAAACAATTACAAAAGAGTGTACGGTATTGAAAAAAGTTAAACTATGATACATATCAAATATGAAATCCAGAGGAAAGCACTTTTCTTTAGTATACAGGCAAGCAAGTTATTGGTTGTGTCCAATGAAATTCAACTGCAATCTCAAAAAAAAAAAAAAAGGGAATGATAGTAATGCTTTCAGAAATTCAGATCCCATGGTGCTACAGAAGGGATAGATCTTGGCTTCAAATTTGAAGTTGATTTTAGGAAGCGATTCACCATAAGGAGAGTGGCCAAGGGCCTTCTCAAGAAACTACTTAAAGCTGAAATCTGCACTTGAAGAGTATTAGGACTTAGATCTGTGGAGATGCCTTCAGTAAGGAAATCCAGGAGAGCTGGAACTGAAGGGTTTTCCGAATCATTTGAGTGATCAATAGTCCAGAAGGAAAACCTTGTCCAAGTGTGATTATAAACAGCGTTAGTACTGGCATGCTGTGACTCCAATAGAACAGAAATGACACCATCAGAGAGACCTTGGTTGCTCAGCATTCAGGATTTAGGAACCACTCTGCAAGCTTCCAGTTTTCTATGGGAAGATGAGGCAATGGGTCCTGAAATAAAAGGGGCTGCAAGGAGGACAGCATCACTAGATCCTCCCATGATGTAGATTTCAGAAGGATGAACCAGAGCCAGAACCAGAGCCTCCTCGGCCAGTATGGGATTACAGAAATGACTGTTGTCTTTTCCACGTAAATCTTCCTCAAGACAACCGAAATAAGTCTCAGAGGTGGAAAAAGATAGGACAATCGAAAGTTCCAAGTCGGCCAAAATAATCTAATATAAATTTGGCACTTAGACTAAACAGATATAGATTAGTTTGGTTAAATTTTGGAATCTAGGAGCAAGGATTCTTATTCTTGGCTGCTGGACAATAGATCTGTTCCTTATCTGTATTTCTCTGCAACCTAATATTCATATTTTGTATAAGTCTCTCTTTATAACTAAAATATTCAGGCCCCTTGTAAAGGTTTCATGAAATGACCAAATGGGTCAAGGAACATATAGAAGCCATTTTTAAAAAAAATTATTTCACATGAAATACTTTTCTTTTACTCAAGATACCAATGTTATTTTTCATCTATACGTGGATCAGATAGCCCTGGGTGAAATGGGTGATACACATCTTGCAGGCATGATTCTGTTGCTGATATTATTATATACAGAAAAGGTACCTAAAGTTAATAAATGGCATTGAAAAGCTTAATTCTCATATGAAACTGCACTAAAAGGTTCGGTATATATTAGCATACGGGATCACATTTAGATTGTTCACCATAAAGAAATAATAATATAAATATCTCCTAAACTACGCATCTGCTGGTCTTTTGGACTTTTAGATTGCTCACCATACAGAAATCAAAAGATGACTATCTTCTAATCTATGCATCTGCTTGTCTTTTGGATTTATCACCTATGTATCATGTTAGCCAAAAGTCCAGCCGATGCATAGTTTAGGAAACATTCACACTTTTATTGATACATACGCAGTTTTAAATGAAGCTTTCAGATACCTAAATTTGAATCAAGGTCTACTTTAACTTCAGTGGTCTTCTGACACCCATATGTCTACCAAAGTCCATGGAATAATGGGTTCAATATTATATGCTGAGATCCTTACATCTCTTATCTTCACATCTCAGTGCCGGATTTACATTTAAGATGTCCCTGATATTCCAGAAATTAAAGTGTGAATATCTCCTAACCTACGTATCTGCTTGACTTTTGGCTAACATGATAGAGAGGTGATAAGTCCACTTTAATATTGGGATCCCCTGAGCAAAGAAGGAACTCAGGAGAAGGGGGCTTGATGGGGTTAGGAAGGAAGAAACAGGAGTTAGAAGAAGTGAGGCTGTGTGACTTGTGAGGCATATGCCTGGAAGTGGTTCTGGATGTTAACTGGCTATGGGGGTTAGTGGTCCTGCAGCCAGATTTATTAGTTACAATTTCACAGTCATGGTGACATATCAAGTAGTTTTAGCAGTTGGACTTGTTTATCTAATACATTTATGATAAATATTTTATTTGAAGTAAAAGATTATATATATATATATATATATATATATATATATATATATATATATATACTAGTTGAACAGCCCGTTACACGGGCCACAGTGCCACTGCCACCCGGTCGCGGGACAGTCACACGCAGGGGAGACTGCAGCACGCGCACCGGTGTCTACTGCACATGCCGTGGCGTTACACACGATTTAGCGAATTATTATATAGGATATATATATATGATGTAATGTAAGAATGCTTTAAAAAATAGACAAGTCATTAGTTTATTTTTATCAATTAACATATGATAGTGAGTGAACAGAAGAAAAATCTAAATAAAATCAATATTTGGGGTGACCAGTCTTTGCCTTCAAAACAGCATCAATTCTTCTAGGTACACTTGCACACAGTTTTTAAGGAACTCGGCAGGTAGGTTGTTCCAAACATCTTGGAGAACTAACCACGGTTCTTCTGTGGATTTAGGCAGCCTCAGTTGCTTCTTTCTCTTCATTTAATCCCAGACAGATTCAATGATGTTGAGATCAAGGCTCTGTGGGCACCATGCCATCACTTCCAGGACTCCTTTTTCTTCTTTACACTGCAAATAGTTCTTAATGACATTGGCTGTATGTTTGGGGTTGCTGTCAGGCCACAGAATAAATTTGGGGCCAATGAGATGCCTCCCACATGGTATTGCATGATGTATAATTATCTGCTTGTACTTCACAGCACTGAGGAGACCATCAATTCTGACCAAATCTACAACTCAATTTGCATAAATGCAGCCCCACACTTGCAAGGAACCTCCACCATGCTTCACTGTTGCCTGCAGACACTCATTCTTGTACTGCTCTCCAACCCTTCAGTGAACAAACTGCTTTCTGCTACAGCCAAATATTTCAAATTTTGACTCATCAGTCCAGAGCACATGCTGCCATTTCTCTGGACTCCAGTTCCTGTGTTTTTTTGTGCATTGTAGAGTCACTTAGCCTTGTTTCCATGTAAGAGTTAGGGCTTTTTGGCTGCAAGTCTTCCGTGGAGACCTCTTCTGACCAGATTTCTCTGAACAGAAGATGAATGTACCAGGATCCCACTGTTTTCTGCCAATTCTGAGCTAATGGCACTGCTGGACATCTTTCAATTCAGAAGGGAAGTAAGCATGATTTGTATTTCATCTGCTGCACTTAGTTTCCTTGGCTGACCACTGTGTCTACAGTCCTCAGTGTTGCCTGTTTCTTTGTGCTTCTTCAAAAGAGCTTGGACTGCACATCTGGAAACCCCTGTCTGCCTTGAAATGTCTGCCTGGGAGAGACCTTGCTGATGCAGTATAACTACCTTGTGTCTTGTTGCTGTGCTCAGTCTTGCCATGGTGTATGACTTTTGACATAAAACTGTGTTCAGCAGCCTCACCTTGTTAGCTGAGTTTGGCTGCTCCTCACCTAGTTTTACTCCTCCTACACAACTGTTTCTGTTTCAACCTACATATTAAACTGATGATCATTAGCACCTGTTTGGTATAATTGTTTAATGATACACTTGACTATATGCCTACAAAATCCCTGACTTTGTGCAAGTGTACCTAGAAGAATTCATGGTGTTTTGAAGGCAAAAAGTGATTAAGATTTTTCTTCTGTTCACTCACTATCATTTTGTTAACTGATAAATATTGTACCCTTTATAACCTTTTTTTTTAGTAAATAAAATATTTTCAGAGGAGAGCGTTTCATTTTTCTTTCTTTCTAGCGAGCACCTTAATTCCTTCAGTGCCATAAGATTGAGCAACACATACCACACTAGAACTCCAAGGGTTAAGGGATGCTGTTACCATGGGGGTGGCTGCAGAGGAAGCAATAGTGAGATCCTAATTCCCAATATTGATATCCTAAAGTTAGTGATGTTGGGACAGTGAACTCTAACAGCAGTGGCTGCTATTGGAGCTTAGTGCATGTGGAGATGTGCCATATTAACATATAAACACACCCACATGAATACGACGATGTCTCATCAAATTGTATTTCCTTATGCAAATGAGCCATTGCTGAACAAAATAGTAAACTTGTCAAAGGCATGGTGGATTCATGGTGATGTCAGAATTTTGTGTTAGACTGATGGTGGATTCACAGGGATATGATGGCAAAAACACCAAAGACTATGCCTTTGATATGCCATCAACACCAATTCACCACCATATTGCCAACTGGGCCCCTTATCACCATTTAGGGCATCACCCCCTAGAGCTTTTGCCTCCTCAGCCAGCACCTAGCAACATACCTGACTAAAGGTACACTTTCACCTACAAACAAGTCTTATTTATTGTAATAAACATATTACAATAATTATCACAGTGTCAGAGGTGGCGATTTAAGGATAGGATTCTGTGCAAAAACAGGCTCTGGAATACATTTTCTAGCCCAATACTTGCCCAAAACCAATTTACTGAATTTGTACACAGAAATTTCCTCCACAACAGCACTTACTTCAAAGGAAGAGCATTTCAAGACATTTCAAGAATGTTTCTTTCCTATATGACTTGATTAAGCCATGTATTAAACAATGCAATTTTCTTGTGCATGCTATGAGGCAGGTGTAAGATAGGCTTGCTAGTTAATAGAGGAGGAGTTTGTCAGCTGGTATTCACTTCAGTGACCGTACATTGTAGAGTATATCCTGATATGAAGCCACATACTTGGCATCTATTACGTGGAGTAGCACTAGCTGATTTGTACATTTAATCCAGCCAGTGATTTTTAGATGAGATGCTATTTTCTGTGGGACTTAGTCTCTCATGCAACTTAAATTTTCTGATCACACATCTGGTACTCACATGATTAATTTAATTAATTCTATCTTTCTTTATTTTCCCAGTTTCTGTCTTCCCTTTCTTATATCCTAAATCCCTTTTTCTGTGTTTACCTGTTTCTGTCATGCTCTTCCCCTGTTATTTTTCCCCATATCTTTCTCCCCCTGCTTCTCTCCTGCTCTTTCCCACTTTTCTTCCCTGCTACTGCTCTCTTGACCTTCCCTATTATCTCTTCCCTTTGCCCAGTTGCTCTCTTCCCATGCCTCTATCTTGCTAACCCCTTTCTCTCTCTCCCACCTCTGTCTCTTCTCCCTGCTTCTCTCTTGCTAACGACAGACAAGAAAACAATCCTGCGCTACTCTATATAAGAAACTAATGTGTGCCCTGTAATGGGCATATATAATAATTCTTAGTAAATGAGTGAAATTCTGTGTCACAGATTGGCCAAGTTGTGGGTAAGCTTGCCACCAACGTCAAGGTATTTCATTCTATAAGTTTCTTAAAGTTGTATTCATTGTAAGGATATATTAAGGTGAGTTGGCGCTGTGAGTTTCCTTTCTTTTTCTCTATCTTGCTAACCCCTTTCTCTCTCTCCCACCTCTGTCTCTTCTCCCTGCGTCTCTCTTGCTCTGCCCTTTACTTCTCTCTTCACTCATCTTCTCTCTTACTCTGCTCTCTGCTTCTTTCATGTAGAGATTAGCATAGTTTCAGAATCGATTTGGCAGACACTGAAAATTTTCTATTTACAGTTTAATTAATTGGGACCTAATCTTCGGAAGGGGAGAGGGAGAGGCAGGGGAGAGGAAGGGATACTCTTTTAGCAGTACTGGCTTGATCATAGATAGTACATAAGTTGCAGTAGGTAGTAAACTACTTGATCATAGTGAAAGTTTCAGTAAGTAGAAACCCACTTAAGCACGGTATAAAGTTACAGCAAGTTGCTTGATCAATATAGAAGCAGTAGTAACCTTCAACCTTGTAGTAACACATTTGATCACTGTATAAATTGTAATAACTGGCTTGATCGCAATATAACTTATAATACTCAGCTAGATCACCTAATATGTTTGTACTCTGATTGTGTAATGTTTTATTAGAGTTCAAATCCATATTGTTTTCCAGATGAAGTTCTCTTTATTTTTTAATTTTCAGTGCTTTATTAGAGTCAGAAAAATTACTACATGCAATAAAGATAGCAATAGTACATGGGATGCAAACATATTAAGCTTTATTACAATTGAATCGTAACAAATAGGTACAGAATGAAGAAACAGTGGTGAGTAGCATACAAAGCATTGTACCATAAGTCATCTTCAAACAGTCACTTCTAAGATGCCCTAGTGCAGGCAGTGAAGTAAATCCCCAATAGGATGAAAGTAATGAGAAATAAACACAAAATAAAAAAGAGAATATAGAGAGAAAAAGAGAAAGAGAAAAATGTGATATTTTGTGAGGCACTGCTAGGAGAAAAAATGAGGGGAACAACGGAGCACAGCCCAGGCCAGGAAAACAAAAGGGACAAGTACACCCTAAGGAATGGTGGCTCGAGTAAACCACCCAAGATGAAAAGATAAGGGATAGAGAGAGCACCACCAATGCCAGGGGTTCATAACCCGGACCGAGAAGCCTTCAGACTTGAAGTTTTCTTTTTAAACTTAACTTTTCTTTTTGTTGCAAATAAGGTCTCATTCTGGTCTAATCTTCATCTGTCATAGGCAAAGTAAACTTCATAATGATGTCCATGCTTCTCAGAACAACCACCTCCTATAATGTTTCAATGTAATACTTTAACCCCTTAACGACGGCCGCGCAAGCATGCGGCCATCACTTAACTCCCACAGAACATTTTTTTTTTGGCCATTGGATTCCGGACTCCCAGAACGGAGTGCAGCCGCTCTGGGACCCGGAATTCCATAATGTACATGTATGGCCTTTGTCCTTTAGGGACATCCACTCATGATGTATATGTACGTCATGGGTCGATAAGGGGTTAAGTGCCAGATGTGCAACGAGTTGCAACCCCTCTGGCACTCAATGTGTTAAATTCCTGTATACAAAATTAATATGGGATAATGGTAACACTAGACTGCAATTATTTTTAAAGAATTATAATCAAAACAATATACAGCTATATATAGTTTTATTGGAACAACAAATCGATGGCTTGTATATAGTTATAACTATAAACTGAATTGCATAATTTAGATTTTATGTGGAATATGTAAATACTAGTTGAATAGCCCGTGTAGACGGTCCACAGTGCCGTCCGGTCGCTGTGCAGTCATGCCCAGTAGACAGTGGCCGCTTCGCGGCTGATACAGAGCTGGATGCTCCAAAGTCAGACCTCCGGTCTGACTTCAGAGCACCCCGCTCTGTATCAGCCTTGTCAAGGGTAATCTCTACTGCGCATGACTACGTCATTAAAAACTATTTAGCGAATTATTATATAGGATAAGTAAACAGGACCCCAATATATTTTCTATTACTTTTGTTCTAAATGCAAACATCTCTCCCTCTTGTTTAAGTGTGGTGTTATCAAAATTGTATAGCATTTAGGGAAAAAGATAAAGGACAACAGTCCTGCACCAGATGCTAGAATGGCAAATATCTCCACTGCCACCATGTATTTGCCTTTGGCACTCAGATATGCTGGGATGAAGGCAATCCAAACACTGCAGAAGACCAGCATGCTGAATGTGATATAATGAGCTTCATTAAAACGATCAGGTAACTTCCTCACCATAAAGGCTAGTCCAAAACTACTCAGAGACAGAATGAGAATATAGCCAAGTATTATATAAAATCCAACATTAGATTGTCCACTACATTGAAATATAATTGTGCCAATTTTGGTCTTTGTGTCTCTGTTGGGGAATTGAGGGAAATAAAACTGAGTCCACGTACAGATTCCAAATTCTACCAATGAGCACAGCAGGATAAGCAAAGCAGATGATTTCTTCCCCAATAAATGTTTTAATTTGTTTCGAGGTTTTGTGCATTTGAAAGCAATTAGCACAGTAATTGTTTTTGCCAGGATTGAGGAAACTGACACTGTGAAGATGGAACTAAAGGCAGTTGGCCTCAGTATGCAGGATACTGTTGTTGGTTGACCAATAAATAAAAAAGGACAGAGGAAGGACAGCATGAGGGAGATGAGAAGCGTGAAGCTGAGATCTCTGTTGTTTGCCTTAACAATAGGTGTGTCCCTGTGTGTTATGAAAACTCCTAATACATAGAAAGTGATAAAGAACAATATTAAAGCAGATATTTCTAATGTCAACCCTAATGGTTCTTCAAATGACAAAAAGTCAATGGTTTTCTTAAGGCATTTAATTTTCTTCTCATCAGGCCATTCATCATCAGGACATAGAAAACACTCTGTCATATCTGGAAATGAAATACAAGAAGAATGTAAACTGTGAATAACAAACTCACAACACATTGTGATTAAATATTAGTCAAACTTGTAATCCTAAAGTATAAAAGGCTATAATGTTTGTCTAATGCAGTCATGTGCAGTAGAGACTGCCTGAATGCACAGAATGCTGGGAGTTCTGTGCTGGGAGCATTCTGTGCATTCGGGCAGTCTCTACTGCACATGACTGCATCACTCTGCAGCAGTATACAGAGCAGGACCGGCATCTTTACCTCACCGGACCTTGGCCCGTGTACACGGGCTTTTAATTTAGTATGTAATAAATAATCACTTAGAACAGTGGTTCTTAAACTGGGTTCTGTGGAAATCTAATGTTATTTAAAGAAGAGCAAAGGTTTCCCCAGAGCAAATAAGAGTGGAAGAATGTGCGGTTCTGTGACTGGCACTGAATGAGTGAAAAGTTGGTACATTTCTTATAGGGCAATTTTGCTTACAGTGTGATTGTTCTTTCAATAGCACTATAACATAGGGCCTTATTCACAAAAGAAAACAGATTCAGTTTTGGAGCTAGTAGGGTATTCAATGCTGTGCAACTGGCTTAGGACCCATATCAATACATTCACGGTCACTTGTGTAGGGATCCCTACATTTAAATTTTTTTTATTAATTTTTTAAACTTCACTTACACATCGGTGTTTGGTGGTAAAAGAGGATTTTAGTCTTACCTGTTAAATCCTTTTCTCTTAGTCCATATATGTTAGAGGTAACTTTGGGAAGGTGTCTGCCCCTTTAAGAAGGCAGGAACAATTCTTGAAAAGAAGTGTAGGGTGGAGCCTTCCATCCCTACTTAGCTGTGCACTCTAATCCCCATCAAGTAAGATTTGAAATGCTAACTATTGACTAGGTAGCAAGAAGGAAAAAGAAGACTCCTGTGAGCATGAACCCGAAAGGACTCCCACGTTCGGTCACAGGAGAACCAAGCATGGTCCCTTGACAGGGTGGGATACCAGTAACTTATATGGACTGAGAGAAAAGGATTTAACAGGTAAGCCTAAAATCCTCTTTTCTCTGTCGTTCAGTATAGGTTACAGGTAACTTTGGAATGTCCAAACATTGAGTTTCCCAGAACTGGGAATGAAGGCAAGGACCAGGCGCCAGTCCCCAAAGTCACCAGAGCATATATGAACCAATCAGATCATAAAACAGCACTTACAACAAATAAAGTTTTAACCGACACAAAATTGGAGCATAACACACCAGGAACTGTAACACAGCACACGTAACTAGAGCCAACCGGGCTCAACAGTTAAGGACTACTAAAAGTAAGGAGGAAAACCCTAGAGAGGCAAGACCGCCTCTAGGATCCACCTCTAGGATCCCCCTACAAAGGCTGGCATCGACCTATGCCATAACATCAACACGGTAGTGTTTAGAGAAGGTGTGCACAGATGACTAAGTGGCCGCCTTGCACAAATGATCAGCCAAGGCCTGATTCTATAGGCCCAAGAGGACCCAATAGACCTGGTGGAATGAGCTGTGACATGAAATGGAACAGGCTTCTTCCTGAGCTTGTAGGAGTTATGAATAGTAGACTTAATCCAAGACGCTATATTAACCTTGACACCTGGAAGGATGACAATGTGTCTCTGAAAGAAAACAGAGACAGCAGAAGTTTGAACCTTCAAGGAACTCATGCTGAGACTATTGTCTACCCTGTCCTGCAAAAAGGCCAGGACCATAGGAAGGTCAAAGTCTTGGGAAGATCCCTATCAGCACACCAAGAGAGAAAGGTAGACCAGACTCTGTGGTACACTTTAGAGGAAACAGGTTTTCGGGCACTAAGCATAGTGGCTACTACACCCGAAGAGAAACCCTTCCTCCTCAATATGAGAATTTAATTTCTAAGCCTTCAAACCCAGATGGTCTACATCCTACTTCCACAGATAACCCTGTAGAAGAAGAACCAGTCTGCAGGGAAGCTCAAGGGCTCTGCCACAGAGAGAGATCCAGGAGCTCTGGAATCCATGCCTGCCGAGGCCAGTACGGAGCAATCAGAATTACCGGAGAACCCTCCAGACGCAGTTTCCTCAACACCCTGTGAAGTATGAGAATGGGAGGAAAGAAGTATGCTATAGGAAAGTGCCATGGAATCGAAATGGCATCCACGGCCACAGCTAGAGGGCCCCTCCAGCAGGAGCAGAACAGCGGGACCTTCCGGTTGTGCCTTGTCGTCATCAGGTCGAGGCAAGGAAGTCCCCATTTCTGGACAATGAGGTTGAACACATCTTGATGTAGTTCCCACTCTCCGCTGTCCACTATGTGTCAGCTTAGGAATTCTGCTAGAGCATTGTCTACTCCAGGAATATGAACAGCGGATATGGCAGGAACATGTTCTTCTGCCCAAGATAAGATAGCATTGACCTCTAACGAAGTTGCGAGACTTCTTGTTCTGCCTTTCTTGGTGATCTAAGCCACGGGTGTGGCGTTGTTGGACTGGACTCGAACGGGACATCCCTCCCACTTGAATGTCCAGTACCGGAGAGCATGAAATATCACTCAAAGGTCCAGCACTTTGACGGGAAGGAGAGACTCCTCCATAGACCATCGACCCTGGGTGTTCAGGTGACCCAGGACTGCTCCCTAGCTGGAGAGACTGGCATCCATTGTCACTGTTGCCCAGAAGGAATACCAGGAAGGGCCTGCCCTTCAGCAATTGGAGAGGTTGAGCCACCACGACAGACTCCACGTGAAGAGGTAGAGAAAATTACATCTTCAAGAGATCCATCTTGCCCTTGCAGACCCGGATCATGAACCTCTGAAGTTCCCTCGTGTGAGCTATCACAAATGGAACTGCCTCTATGGCAGATAAGAACCTCCCCACTAAAGAGGCCAACTTCTTGCCAAAGACTGGATCGCAAGCCACCTTGTGGGTGATCTGGTGAGCCACCTCTGACTTGTCCATGTTCAGAATCCACCTGATGGGTGACAGCATGAATACAGTCTTGGACCTGCCAATGAAGGATTTCTGGAGAAGGGGCCATCAAGAGAAAGTCATACATGTATGGAGAGACTCTGATGCCGTCTCTGTGCAGGATGGACACTAAAGCACCCAGGACATGATTGAAGACCTGGGGGGCAGTATTCAGACCAAAGGGAAGAGCAGAAAACTGAAAGTGCCCTTGGTCGCAAGCATGCAGGTAGGTATCCTGATGGTCCAGAGAAGTGAGAAATTCCCCAGCACACATGGCCGCAATCACCGTCCTTAGGGACTCCTGTTAATAATGATTTTTGACCATGAAGGAATTGAGATCCTTGAGGTCCAGGATCAGACGCCAGCTGCCGTCCTTCCTGGAAACCACAAACAGGTTGGAATAGAAAACCCAAACCTATGTCCAGCTCAGGAATCGGTTCCATGACCTCCTTGTCCAAAAGAGTCTGGATGGTGCTATGGAAACAAACAACGCTTTTCCACTCCCTGAGTGGTGTGAGAAGTAAGGAACCTCAATGGAGGGAGAGAGGTAAAATGAATCCTGTACCCCTCTGAAACCACCTGTAAAACCCACGGATCCGCCACAGTGTCTGTCCAGACACTGAGAAAATGGAGCAGTTGGCCACCCACTGGAGCATGGGGTCCGGAGTTCTTTGAGACATGCCGAAGAAGGTTTTGGGCTTGGCAGAGGACTGCTTGGGCCTCCATTATTGTTTGGGCTTGGAGGATGAAGCAGATCCTTGGGTACCTCCTGGGTCGTGGTGCCCTCCACAGCCTGAAAAGGGACGAAAAAGCCAATTCTGTCTAACCTGAAGCTTTCTCTTGGGAACTAAGGGCAAGAGGGTGTTCTTATCCCCAGTGGCCTCACTGAAGAGGCCCTTAAGCTCCGGCCCTAATAAGGACGTTCGCAAAAAGGGCAATCAAAGTAAGGATTTCTTAGAGATTTTAAGCCACAGAGCTCGCCTGGCAACCATGGACCTGGTAGAAACCCTAGCTATCAAGCGAATAGCAGCAAAGATAGCTGCAGAAACATAACGCTGAGCTTCAGAAATGTTGGCCAGAAGCCGCAACAAGTCAGTATTGGGAGCACCCTGATGTACAGCTACAGTAAGCTATTCTGTCCAGACAGCAATGGCCCTGTTCACCCAAGCAGCGGTGAATGAGGGATGCAATGATGTGCCTACAGTAGCAAAGATGACTTTTAGAAAAGCCTCAAGTTTCCTGTCAATCCAATCCTTAAGAACAGAAGCGTGTGCCACAGGCAGAGCTATGGATTGTGAAAGTCTAGAAATTGAGGCATCCACCTTAGGGGGCTGAGCCCACTGCGCTAGGGCCACTTCTGAGAAGGGATATAACTTAGCAGACTTTCTAGACACAGTAGTGAGATTAGGTGGAAAGAAGGTACATTGCTTCTTAGGTATGTGAAACACATCAGAAGGGTCCTTAGGAGCCTCAGAAACCAGAGGATTGTTCAGAGTATTGAGGACTGCCCTGATCAGACCCCCAGCTGAGGGTTCAGGGTCAGCCTCAAAGGGGTCCCCAAAGAATTGGGAGGATACCACCTCAGAACATTCACCCTCATCTGAGTCCACCAACAATTCCTTCTCAGAGGAATCTGATATATCAGGTACACCCTGCGGTTTGGGTAGGGAAAACCTAAGTGAAGTAGGGGGCTGCCAGGACTGGAAGACCCCTGTAATTGTGTTGGAAGGAGTTGTAAGGTAGACTGTAAGTCTTTAGTAGTGGCCTTAAACTCTCGCATCCACAGTGGCTCTAGTACATGGCTGGAGGTCCCTGGGGGAGAGGCAGGGGCAGCAGCGCATGAAGGGCAGAAATTACCTGAGTATTCTCTAGGAAGCACTGATTCACATGAGGAGCAATGTGCAATGGGGGTCACAGACACCCCAGTATCCTTAGTCTTAGGTCTAGCCTCAAGTCCCAATGGGTCTGACATCCTAACAGGGTATTAACTTCTGAAAGTATAAGGTTAAACCCAAATATAGTGTCATTGATTACATTTTCACCCCAGAAATAGCGAAAATGCACTTAACTGGTTGGTGAAGGGTTAATCTTCTGAGGAGAGAAGGAGAGTCCAAGCCCTGCGTAGGATACTCATGAAGGGAAAGGAGAAAATGGTGTCCACGACGACAGCCAATCTGAAATGAGCGTGCAAAATGGACGCTCATGGGAAATGTAGTTTCCCTTCAAGTACCCCAAAAACAATGCCCAAAGCCCCCTGAGCCCCCACAAAAGACTCAGAACCTAAACCGGATGACAGGACAAGGGTAGACAAACAGAATGAGCCATTTCTGAAGTTGCTACGTTGAGCATATGTAGAGATATGTCGCAAAGTGGCGCATGGCATCTATTCGGTAAAGTGCACCTTAAAGGCGCGGAACTCGAATAATGCAAAATAAGCAAAGTGTGTCTAAAAAGTAGAAAACACATAATAAACACCAAAATAAGAGTAAAGAACACTGTACCCAGTAGGGAAAGTGTAATAAACCCCATAAAAGTGTTTAACATGGCAAACAAAGGGTAAATTTACCTAGTGCTCCAAACCCCAGTGGACAAACATATAAACCCAATGACTGCAGGAGTATGTAATAAATATAACCTATATTGGACGACAGAGAAAAGTGATTACTAGCCATGACTGTTACTAGCCACTGCATGTAATTGAATGGCATTTTGATGTACCTTGTCATTGATTCCAAAGGGCAAAAATTTAGAGCCCATAGTGTATTTTTTACTGTTATGTAGGTGTCATAGCACCGGTAATAGGATACCTGACTGTGACTTGAAACTACTGATGGTGTTTTTTGGTTTTTTTTTTTAGCAGTGGTAATTCAATCAAGCCTTTAGTCTCTTCTAGATTATTAGATACTAGTTAGTGTTGAGCGAGCACCCCGATGCTCGGGTGCTCTGACCGAGCACCGCCGGAGGCTCGAGTGCTCGGCCGAGCACCCGAGCCCCATTGACTTCAATGGGGCGACACGAGCATTACACCAGGCACCCCCTGCTCTGATGAGGGGAGGGTGCCTGGTCAATGCCCCCTTCATCTCCACAATGTCCCCCTTCATCTCCGCAATGTCCCCCTTCATCTCCGCAATGCCCCCTTCATCTCCGCAATGTCCCCCTTCCACAATGTCCCCCTTCATCTCCACACTGTCCCCCTTCATCTCCGCAATGCCCCCTTCATCTCCGCAATGTCCCCCTTCATCTCCACACTGTCCCCCTTCATCTCCACACTGTCCCCCTTCATCTCCGCAA
Organism: Rhinophrynus dorsalis; assembly: GCA_037306005.1. Lineage (NCBI taxonomy): Eukaryota > Metazoa > Chordata > Amphibia > Anura > Rhinophrynidae > Rhinophrynus > Rhinophrynus dorsalis. The sequence goes on along the minus strand of CM074722.1, from coordinate 445,981,174 downwards.
TGCCCCCTTCATCTCCGCAATGTCCCCCTTCCACAATGTCCCCCTTCATCTCCACACTGTCCCCCTTCATCTCCGCAATGCCCCCTTCATCTCCGCAATGTCCCCCTTCATCTCCACACTGTCCCCCTTCATCTCCACACTGTCCCCCTTCATCTCCGCAATGTCCCCTTCATCTCCGCAATGCCCCCGTACCTCCAGTCCCTGGTGGTCCAGCGGAGCGTCTTCAGATCTGTGCCTCCTTCGGCACAGATCCCCGCCACCCGAACATGGCGGGCGAGCACATGGCGGTACTCGACGAGTACCGCCATGTGCCGAGCAGAGCGATGCTCGAGCCGATCCGAGCATCGGCCGAGCATGCTCGCTCAACACTAATACTAGTGTAAAAGCCTGTGTGCATGGGCCAAGGTCCGGGTGATGTTAACCCTTTGAGTGCTAGAGGGGTACACAACGCATTGTATGTTTCACTGATGATATCTGGGTTTTTGACTCAACCTGACAAGTCTCTGTCTCCCTTTGTTTCCATTCTTTCCCAGTTCAACCTCTTCTCCCAATTTAAAATTAACTACACAAAATTGTAAATTCTGAACATTAATGCACCCCTGGAGGGAAGTATTTTTTTTAATTCTGATGTCAAACTGGTAGCCATTATCTTCCCACAATTGGAGTGTTTCCTCCAAAAGGATCTTACAGCCTAGACTTTTGTTTATGTCTCAAGTTAGGTTACTCTAATATAGTAAAAATTATAGATTTGCCAGAAATCAAATATCTTCTGCAGACACTCCCCTCTCATAGTCCCCTATGGTATCTCGATTCCTTCAAAAACTGATTATGAATTTAATATGGCATTACAAGAAAACATGCACTACATTTTACATTCTCACCCATTCTAGTTCAAGAGGAGGACTGGGGCTCCTAAACTCTCTTACCTATAACTACACCACATATCTGGCTAAACTGTGGGAAATCTATTCTGGGAGGGATACTAATGACTGGACTGACATACTTAGATATCTAGTCTATCCCCTGATATTCTTAACTCCTTTGGGTGCACCCACATAATGTACCTAGAACACTGAGAAGACATGCAGTTCTAGGGCATTTACTAAGCATCACAGAAAATGCAACTCCTCCTTTAAAGGGATAGTAATACTTCGTTTTAACTTTATTTTATTTTGTAGGCATTAAAAAAACATGAAGAATGATATAAGTCTTATCTCTGAAACCTTTATGGTTTAAGAGATATTCACAAACAAAGTATCCCTTCCCTGTTCAACCAGATCAGAAGGGAAGTGCCCATGTAGACTGCAGAGAGGGACAATCTTCAATTAAGATAAGGGAAAAAGCTGAAAAACTTGTCAAGGGGGGCAGGGCTTTCATTGTTTTCATACAAAGAAAATTGTCCCCTTCTGTTATCTGTCTGGTCTTACAACCAGATTCACACCTGAGAAGAAATGGCTTACACTAGGTAAAAGGGGCGAGAGGGGAACTTTGCTTGTGAATATCTCATAAACCATAAAGGTTTCAGAGATAAGACTTACATCATTCTTCATGTTTTTTTAAAGCCTACAAAATAAAATAAAGTTAAAACGAAGTATTACTATCCCTTTAACTTGCCCCCCTTTTCCCTGATCACTTTACTCCATTGTGAGAAATCTTGATTTGTGACCTGGACTTTATAGGGCATCCTTCCAAATGTGGTCAAAGATGGGAATACATTTATTGAGTTGTTTAACATTATCGCATTCCCATATCTATCCAAGAATAAGTCTTTTAGTGTCAGACGAATGGAGATATAGACAGGTACACCATCTACTAAGTGAACTTCTCTTCTGGCATTATTGCCACAGACCTCTTACTCCTATTGAGTCTTCTGTGGGAAACTTACTACAATTTTTAGACCAGTTCATATCAAACTCCCTTACAGCTTTCTAAGATGTATCCCTCATGTCTGAATGTGTGTTGAAAGTTTGATGATCCGGATGGTTTTCCAATTCATATTTAGTAGTCTTGTCCCTATGCTATACTCTTTTGGCAGGCTTTTGAGTCCCACCTCCCCCAAATACCTGGACTGATATTTCATTCTCCCCAAGGTCTCTTTTCTTAAATATCCTCCAAGATATCAACACCTCAAATTAAGTTTCATCAAGAAAATGGATGTTGTCTGTAGGGGTGGGTGAAAAGTGAGAAAAATTTCCCACATGACTTTTCGTGAAAAACTGACAATTTTTCTCTTTTATCGTGAAAGTTTTCTCCTTTTCTCAAATGCAGAATTTTCCTCCTTTTCTCGTATTCCAGCAAATTTTTTGCCTATTCCAACACATTTTCCCCTATCCTAACACATTTTTCACCTATTCCAGCACATTTTTCTCCTATTCTAAAATATTTTTCACGTATTCAACACATTCTTCTCCTATTCCAACACATTTTTTCCTATAACAACACATTTATCTCCTATTCCAACACATTTTTCTCCTATGTTTAATATGGTGCAATATATCCCAGTACAATATTACTTCTTCTAAGGGATGTAGTGGAGAAATAAGTAGCTGGAAGTCAAAGTTGTGAGTCCTACAGCAACATATACCTTGAAAAATGTGATAGCATGCAAAGTGCATTTGTCTTTTGCCCCCAACACTTACTTCCTGCTTAAGTGACACTGGCACATTTTCATGATGATGTCAAGTGATTAAAAATATAAAGTACAACCCACAATGTGATAGATGTGTATGACAGTGGTGGTGGGGGACTGGCTGGTGTAACTGGCGGGACCTTGAAAGACTGCATCAACTCCAGGAGGAGCGGTATCATCATCATTTATCAACCATTGCTGCAGTCAGGTTTTGTAATACCACTTTACTCCCATGGCCCTGCACTGCTCTACCTTTCTCCCTCCAGCTTGTGCATTTGCTAGACATTACTCAACCACTATATGTGTTTTTATGCTCTACAGTACACAGCTGATAAAGGGTGATATCTTGCCTTAGCCCTCAACAAAATTTTCAATGTTGTATGCTGTCTATCAAGTCTGCCTCAGTCACAGAGCTCACATCACTCACCCAGTCAGATGTGTAATATATTTATTTGTTTAATTATTTATGTATTTTTTTTATTTATTTATTCTTTTTTAAGTTGTCCATCCTATCTTAGCACAGTTAGTCCAAAAAAAAATGCACTTCTTTCCCCAGACTTCCACAGCGCAGAGACAATAAAAATCAGCAAGCAATTTGGACCCCAACTGTCTGTGTCTTGCCAGTCAGTCACACCACATTTTGGGGTAATTTGGGTCAACTTCCTTCCTTCTTTCTTCTCCCCCAGAGCGCCCCCAGACTCCCCTAATACAGAGAACAAATGTCCTACCTCAATGGCTCCCTAAACGAAGCTTCAATTCCCCTTTATTTGCCTATCTCCTCTAGCTCAAAAACATGCTGCTCTCTCCTCTCACAAATACAGAATGGCTGCTGTGAGAGCCTGAAAGCCTTTTATATGGCTGTAGAAAACTGGAGAAAACTTTCATGTGGTGGAGAAAAAATGTTCTTCCCATTGATCTCAATGCAATGAGCTAGGTGAAAAAAGTGGTAAAACAACACTTTTTGCTGGAATTTTTTTGCCAAGCGGAAAGTGTAATTTTTTGCCGATTTCAGTATGACGCGAAAATTTTTGCCCATCCCTAGTTGTCTGTTATAGCAGTTAAAGCTTTGAAAAATCTCTATTCCTCCTACAGTCATCTAGTGGAAGAGTAATTTACAACACATTTATGAAAAGGAAAAACTATATGACCCATCACTAGATACACTTTCCAAAACTAAGACTTAATTTAAGACCTGGGGGGAGATGCGCCAAGGTATGATAAAGAGGTGATAAAGTGGAGATGACTTCTCCAGTGATATCATTTCTCCAAGTCCTGTGTTATTCAATGGAGCCAATGCACTAAGATTTCTCCAACTTTAGGGATCTTTGTTAAGGATGGCCGAAATATTTTGCCTCAAACTGAAATCGTTGAATAATGGCTCTTCCTGCTTTGAAAATAATTGCCCCGTGAAAAGTGTAGATTTTCAGCTTTTTTGCCTAGCTCATTCCATTGAAATCAATGGGAAAATGTACACACGACACATAATAAATATTATTTTATTTCCCAAAGGCATAGTATAAAAGGGGCATGAGGGTGCCTATGTTGGTGGGGTGTGGGGAAAGAATCAGTAGAACAGAGAATGTTTTTTGGAGTGGTTGTTTACTGGGATTGGGGGATAGTTAATAAAAAAATAAATCCTAAATACAATTAAAAAATCCCATAAGACATGGTATAAAAGGGTGCCTGTGTTGGTGTGTGGAGTCTGGGGAATTAATCAGTTGAACAGGGAATTTGTTTTGGGAGGGTTTCTTGACTGGTACTGGGGGGACAGTTAATAAAAAAATAAATCAATAAAATAAGAAATTTGTATGTAAAGTGATAGAGACAGGAACCCCCTGTCACGGTTTTTGAAGACTCTCAGACTTAAGGTTTGGTAAAATAACTTAACTTTATTAAAAGTTAAAGGCAGTCCCCGTAGGGTAAACATACATAACAATACAACAGTAATATAACATATAATAGGTTCTACCGGCCTTGCCTAAATACCGGGCAAGGCAACCCAAGTGACAGTTTTAATGACAGGCTCTACCGGCCTTGCCTATACCGGGTAAGGCAACCGTGAGATGACATATACCGGTTCTACCGGCCTTACCAATACCGGGCAAGGCAGCCCCCACGGAATGCTGAATGTAGGCTCTACCGGCCCTGCCAATACCGGATAAGGCAACCTTAAAGATGGTGAATTACAAGGTTCTACCGGCCTTACCAATACCGGGCAGGGCAGCCCAAAGGAGTACTGTAGTAGGCTCTACCGGCCCTTCCAATACCGGGTGAGGCAACCTACAGGATGGTATTGTCAAGGTTCTACCGGCCTCACCAATACCGGGCAGGGCAGCCTGAGCAAGTAGACCAGCTGTCAGGTGACTAAGACAGCATAGAGCATAAGTATAGAGGTCTTACTCAGCAGGAGTCTACTGCCAGGGATACTCAGACAACTGCAAGGAAGTGGACAGCGACTGACCACAGTACTGGATGTTCAGGAGCAAACCAACGTCCGCACGTTGGGACTAATGGTAATAGCGCCACCAGGTTTAATGGAGCAAACCAGCGACCGCACGCTGGAACCAACAATGTATATCGCAACAAGGTTTAGTGGAGTAAACCAGCGTCTGCACGCTGGGACCAACAACGTATATTGCAACCAGGTTTAGTGGAGCAAACCAGCGTCCGCACGCTGGGACCAACAATGTATATAGCAACCAGGTTTAGTGGAGTAAACCAGCATCCGCACGCTGGGACCAACAATGCATATCGCAACCAGGTTTAGTGGAGTAAACCTGCGTCCGCACGCTGGGACCAACAATGTAATCGCCACCAGGTTTAGTGGAGTAAACCAGCGTCCGCACGCTGGGACAAAAAATGTATATCGCAACCAGGTTTAGTGGAGTAAACCAGTGTCTGCACACTGGGACCAACAATGTATATCGCAACCAGGTCTAGTGGAGTAAACCAGCGTCCGCACGCTGGGACCAACAATGTATATCGCCACCAGGAACCAACAAAGTATGATCAGCAGCGAGAAGAACAATGTCGCCAGAGCGACGGCTGGAGCAGGAGATTCAGGAACTCAGTAAGATTAACCCGCGAGGTGCTGGAATACAGGAACACTGGAACTCAGTAAGATTAACCTGCGAGGTGCTGGAACACAGGAACACTGGAACTCTAGAACACAGTAACACTAGTATACAGGAACACTGGAACAATGGAACACTGGAATACAGGATCAGCAAGTACAGCAGGAACAGGCCCAGAAGCCTGACAAGCAGGTCAGGCAGAGTGAAGTCAGAAACACCACAAAAGGGCAACCTGGAAGTGCTCAGCCTGGGTTTAAAAAGGCTGTGTGAGGAGGTCTAATCACAAACAGCCAATCATGATACTCAGCAAGTGACTGACACTGAACAGCACCAATCACGGGCACCGTGATAGTACCCCCCTTTCAAAGACCCCCTCTCCCAGAGTAGGGTCTAGGCTTCTGAGGGTATTTGGCATGAAATATTCGTAGTAACTTGGGTGCATGAAGGTCCTTACTGTCTACCCAGGAACGATCCTCAGGACCATAACCTTTCCAATGCACCAGATACTGTACCCCTCCTCTACCTCTGCGGGAATCAATAATGTTTTGTACTTCATACTCCTCCTGCCCCTCGACTTCAACAGGACCTGGCCTCACAGGTGTGGTAGTATAACGGTTACAAACCAGAGGTTTAAGGAGAGACACATGGAATACATTATGAATGCGCATAGAAGCAGGTAATGTACAGACCAATGAACCGAGGTGCCAGCTTATTAGATGGGACCTTGAGCTTTAGATTCTTGGAGGACAGCCATACTTTATCCCCGACTTGGAAGGAAACCGCTGGAAGCCTTCTGCAATTGGCATGACGCTGATGTCGCTGAAAAGACTGGCCCAATGCCCTCTGAACTTGTGCCCATGTGGAACGGAGTTGCTCTATATGCTCATCCAGAGCTGGAATCTACTGTGATTGAAAGGAATCCAGGAGCAGACAGAGTTGCAACCCATAATTGATCAAAAACGGAGAGCTCCCAGAGGAAGAATTAACTGTGCAGTTCCTGGCGAACTCTGCCCAATGCAACAAGTCGGCCCAATTATCATGATGGTCAGTCACAAAACATCGCAGAAACTGTTCCAATCCTTGATTGGCCCTCTCAGCGGCCCCGTTAGTCTGGGGATGATATGCAGAGGAAAATGATAGCTGTATGCCCATCTCTTCGCAAAATGCCCCCCAGAATCTGGACACAAACTGGCTCCCCCTTTCAGACACCAGCACCTTGGGTACTCCATGTAACCGAAATACTTCTGTAGCGAATACCATTGCCAGTTCCTTGGCCGAAGGAAGGCCACGGAGGGGTACGAAGTGTGCCATTTTAGAGAACCTGTCTACCACCATCAATATGAAGGAGTACCCTCTAGACCTGGGCAATTCTCCCATAAAGTCGATAGAGACATGAGACCAAGGGCGTTCACCATTAGGCACCGGCTGAAGCAAGCCCACAGGGAGATGTCTAGGGGTTTTGGCACGGGCACAGGTGGCACAGGCATTCATAAAATTGGCACAATTTTCTCTCATAGAAGGCCACCAAAATAGCTGAGAGAGAGACCAGAACAATTGATCCCTACCAATATGTCCCGCAGCCTTAGAGGAGTGGTAGGTCTCAAGTAATCGAGTACGGAATGGCTCAGCGACAAAACATTTGCCCACTGAAGTCTCATGAGGAGCAGAGGCTTGGGATGACAAAATCTCCTCCCCTAGTGGTGAAGTAATACTAGTACGTATGGTAGCCAATATTCGATCGGGTTGAATGATAGGGGCTGGTACCTCTTCTCTGTCAACCTCTGCTTCAAATTGTCTAGACAGAGCATTAGCCCTAACATTCTTTGATCCCGGCAGGTATGGTACCACGAAATTGAATCGGGATAGAAACAGTGCCCATCTGGCCTGGCGAGAAGACAATATCTTGGCCTCAGAAAGATACGTCAGATTCTTGTGATCAGTTAGAATCAAAACGGGGTTTATTGTGCCTTCAAGTAAATGACGCCATTCTTTGAGAGCGAGGATAATGGCCAGTAATTCTCGATCACCAATCTCGTAATGACTTTGAGCACTAGTCAGTTTTTTTGAGAAGAATCCACAGGGTCTGAGTGTACCGCCTTTAACCAGTCGCTGAGAGAGCACCGCCCCGACCCCAATATCTGAGGCATCAACTTCCAAAGTAAAGGGGAGTATTGGATTAGGGTGGGACAACACAGGCGCTTCAGCAAAGGCTACCTTCAACTTCTCGAAGGCCTCTTCAGCAGCCACCGGCCAGAGGGATGGGTTAGCGCCCTTATGCGTGAGGTCAGAGAGAGGTTTCACGATAGAGGAGAAGTTTTTAATAAACTTCCTGTAATAATTGGCGAAGCCCAGAAATCGTTGGATGGCTTTGAGGCTCTTGGGTTTAGGCCATTGTAAGACTGCCATCAATTTCTCTTTATCCATGGCAATGCCGTCTTTGCCAATTATAAACCCCAGAAACGTTACACTGGTTTTGTGGAACTCGCATTTCTCCAGTTTACAGAATAATTTATTTTTTCGTAAGCGCAGCAAGACTTCAGACACATCCTTGATGTGTTGTGACAGGTCTTTAGAGTGGATTAGTATGTCGTCAAGATAGACTACAACACAAGATTGTAACATATCTCTAAGAACGTCATTGATCAGTTCTTGAAATACTGCAGGAGCATTACATAGACCAAATGGCATGACTAGGTATTCATAATGCCCAGATCTCGTATTGAAGGCAGTTTTCCACTCATCACCGGCTCTGATACGTATCAAATTGTAGGCTGCCCTTAGGTCCAATTTGGTGAAAATCGAGGACCCCTTAAGTCTATCAAACAGCTCGGTGATGAGTGGTATTGGATAGGCATTTTTGGCCATCAGCTTATTCAGCCCACGATAGTCTATGCAAGGTCGCAGTTCGCCACTTTTTTTCTTAACAAAAAATAACCCGGCACCGGCCGGAGAAGTAGATTTCCTTATGATCCCTCTACTGAGGGCATCTGCTATGTATTCCTCCATAGCTTGGTTCTCCTCACAAGACAATGGATACGTGCGTCCCCTCGGTGGTACTGCTCCAGGACTCAGTTCTATGCGACAATCGTATGGTCTGTGCTGAGGTAGGGTGCCAGCCTCTCCCTTACTGAAAACGTTGCTAAACTGCTGGTAGGCATCAGGTAGTGAATGGTAGGTGCACAAGACCTTAACAGGATGGGTAACGCACTTATCCATACATAACTGAGACCAAGCAGCAATCTCACATTTCTGCCAATCAAATTGGGGGTTGTGCAACTGTAACCAAGGAAAGCCCAAAATCACGGCATGGTGAGGAGAATTGATCAATTGGAACTGTTGCTCTTCCTTGTGAAGAGCCCCAATAGTCATGGACAAGGGCATCGTTTCAAAAGTAACTTGGGCGGGTTCCAAAGGTCTGCCATCAATTGCTTCAATAGCAAGAGGGGTTTCTCTCTGAATCTGTGGTACCCCATGCAATTCAGCAAAGGTATTGTCCATAAAATACCCAGCTGCAGCAGAATCAACCAAGGCCAAAACCTCAACCGAGCGTTGTGCCCATGACAATACCACCTGTATGGTGGGTTTAAGTGTGTCCAACAATGGGGACGATTGGACACCACCTAGGGCCTGTCCCCCAAGGTACCCTAGGTGTGTTCGTTTCCCGGACGTACCGGACAACATCTTAACAGGTGACCATCTTTACCGCAGTACAGACATAATCCTTGTGTCTTGCGATACCTTCTCTGCTCCTTAGTTAACCTAGTGAAACCCACCTGCATAGGTTCACTTGGTTCCAAAATAGGTTCACTAGGTTTGGATGCAGAGGGAGGGTTGGGTAGGCAAAATATGCTACTGGACCCATTATTCTTTAACCGTAGGCGTTGCTCTCTGGCGGTTAATCTTTCACGTATTCTGGAGTCAATTAGAATCACGTATTCGATATAATCGTCTAGGTCAGTAGGTAACTCTTTTTCTGCAATCTCATCTTTAATCTGGTCACTCAATCCTTGAGTAAAGGCTGCCAACAGGGCGTCGTTATTCCACCCTACCTCTGCTGCCAAGGTGCGGAATTCAATGGCATAATCGCCAACCGTGCGCCTGCCCTGTTGTATCTCCATGAGACGTTTAGCAGCAGAGGTAGTTCTACCAGGAGGCTCAAATACTCTCCGAAAGGATTGCACAAAATCACAGAAATTCTTTGTGCAAGGTTTAGTGTTTTCTCAAAGTGGGTTGGCCCAGGCCAATGCTCTGCCAGTCAGCAGGGATATCATGAACCCAACCTTGCTGCGATCACTAGGAAATGCGTGTGCCGTCAATTCCATAAATATTTCAAGTTGATTAATAAACCCTCTGCATAATTGAGGGTCCCCGTCATATCTCAGCGGCAAGGGTGCAGAAGCCGTTAACCCTTTAACTGCGGCCCATGAGGGCTTAGACTCATTCTCCGGAATAGGCGGGACCACCGGGTTAGCACCGGACTTATCCGCAAGTACCGTGCATTCAAGAATAGTTTGGATAGCAACCGCTAGCTGATTCAAACGTTGCTCGAGCATATCCATCCTCCAATGGATATTCTGTGCGTTACCGTCACTCTTAGTGTCTGAGGTCATGGCCCTTTCGTACTGTCACGGTTTTTGAAGACTCTCAGACTTAAGGTTTGGTAAAATAACTTAACTTTATTAAAAGTTAAAGGCAGTCCCCGTAGGGTAAACATACATAACAATACAACAGTAATATAACATATAATAGGTTCTACCGGCCTTGCCTAAATACCGGGCAAGGCAACCCAAGTGACAGTTTTAATGACAGGCTCTACCGGTCTTGCCTATACTGGGTAAGGCAACCGTGAGATGACATATACCGGTTCTACCGGCCTTACCAATACCGGGCAAGGCAGCCCCCACGGAATGCTGAATGTAGGCTCTACCGGCCCTGCCAATACCGGATAAGGCAACCTTAAAGATGGTGAATTACAAGGTTCTACCGGCCTTACCAATACAGGGCAGGGCAGCCAAAAGGAGTACTGGAGTAGGCTCTACCGGCCCTGCCAATACCGGGTGAGGCAACCTACAGGATGGTATCGTCAAGGTTCTACCGGCCTCACCAATACCGGGCAGGGCAGCCTGAGCAAGTAGACCAGCTGTCAGGTGACTAAGACAGCATAGAGCATAAGTATAGAGGTCTTACTCAGCAGGAGTCTACTGCCAGGGATACTCAGACAACTGCAAGGAAGTGGACAGCGACTGACCACAGTACTGGATTTTCAGGAGCAAACCAACGTCCGCATGTTGGGACTAATAGTAATAGCGCCACCAGGTTTAATGGAGCAAACCAGCGACCGCACGCTGGAACCAACAATGTATATCGCAACCAGGTTTAGTGGAGTAAACCAGCGTCCGCACGCTGGGACCAACAACGTATATTGCAACCAGGTTTAGTGGAGCAAACCAGTGTCCGCAAGCTGGGACCAACAATGTATATAGCAACCAGGTTTAGTGGAGTAAACCAGCGTCCGCACGCTGGGACCAACAACGTATATTGCAACCAGGTTTAGTGGAGCAAACCAGCGTCCGCACGCTGGGACCAACAATGTATATAGCAACCAGGTTTAGTGGAGTAAACCAGCGTCCGCATGCTGGGACCAACAATGTAATCGCCACCAGGTTTAGTGGAGTAAACCAGCGTCCGCATGCTGGGACCAAAAATATATATCGCAACCAGGTTTAGTGGAGTAAACCAGCGTCCGCACGCTGGGACAAAAAATTTATATCGCAACCAGGTTTAGTGGAGTAAACCAGCGTCCGCACACTGGGACCAACAATGTATATCGCAACCAGGTCTAGTGGAGTAAACCAGCGTCCGCACGCTGGGACCAACAATGTATATCGCCACCAGGAACCAACAAAGTATGATCAGCAGCGAGAAGAACAATGTCGCCAGAGCGACGGCTGGAGCAGGAGATTCAGGAACTCAGTAAGATTAACCCGCGAGGTGCTGGAATACAGGAACACTGGAACTCAGGAACACAGTAACACTAGTATACAGGAACACTGGAACACTGGAACACAGGATCAGCAAGTACAGCAGGAACAGGCCCAGAAGCCTGACAAGCAGGTCAGGCAGAGTGAAGTCAGAAACACCACGAAAGGGCAACCTGGAAGTGCTCAGCCTGGGTTTAAAAAGGCTGTGTGAGGAGGTCTAATCACAAACAGCCAATCATGATACTCAGCAAGTGACTGACACTGAACAGCACCAATCACGGGCACCATGGTACCCCCTGACATAGGCTGCCACTGGGGTCAACTGATACTTCATTTGATAGAGTAGTTTGTAGAGGATGATACATTAGATTTGTTGTTAGAGGCCCAAGCCCTGAAGAAACATTGATTTGTAGGACTTAAAGTGATAGTAATACTTGAAAACATATACATTTAATTCAATAGATATTTTAAAAATACATTAATTGTGCCATTTTCGATCATCCAACCCTTTATGGTTTGGGAGATATAAGTCTGCAAAGTTCCCCCTGCTCTGCTGACGTCAGCTTTCAAACTTAGAGATGGAGATCACAGTCCACATACAGTACTTTGGCTTTTCAGCAGAGCCGTGATCACGGTAGTTACAAAGAAATACTTCATTTGAACGGTCTACAACGTTTGCTTGGTTTGCATTGCCATTTTTTTACCTGAAGAAGGTAGACTGGCAGCAGTAGCAGCAGGCACAGGCAGCTGATCTGTGCTCCTAGTGGTGGTGGTGGTGTTAATTATGCGCCTGCTCTCCCACAACACCACCAGTTCTGGGATCATGTTTCACTTGGACACTGTAGTGAAGGGAAGGGGACTCCCAGAGCCAGAGGAATGGTGTGGGCTCCCTTGACCGCTAGTCTGGATGCTCTCAAATGCTTCCCCTACCACTCCCCTAACACTAGTCCAACCAGCTGCTTCACCATCACTGTTTCTAATGCTAATACCAACCACATCAAGTTCAGCCGCAGAGTCTGCCTCCTCACTGTCACTAGTAATATAAGTATTTTGATTACCCCTCCTTCACTCCTAACACTAAAAAGCTGCTGGACCTTCTTAGTAGTAGTAGTACTAGCAGTGACAGGACTGCTTGGGGATGGCAAGTGTGACTTAGGGACCCCTGCTGATCTGATCCTTCCCCCCCTCTTGAGTATTACAAGACACACTAGCAGCAGGTTCAGCACTGGTGGCAGCAGGTTCAGCACTGGCAGCAGGCACAGCACTGGTGGCAGCAGGGGCAGCATTGGTGGCAGCATATCTTACAGCAGGTACAGCATTAGTGGCAGCAAGGGACAGCACATCTGACAAAAGGGACAGCAATGGTGGTAGCAGTAGCATGGGCAGCAAATCTGACAGCAGGCACAGCACTAGTGGCAGCACATCTGGCAGCAGGTATAGCAATGGTGGTAGCAGGTACATCAATGGTGGCAGCAGGGGTAGCATGTCTTGCAGCAGGCACAGCTGACCTGTCCTGCTCTCACTACTACTACCCTTTTCTTACTCCCTTCCCATTATATTCTCCAAGATCCCTAGGGGTGATTTAGGGGGACTGGACAGCATTAGTTCAGTAGTGCTGACTTCCTCCTTCTCCTCAGACTCAGTGGACACAAATGGGTCCTTCCAGTTCCTCCTTTTACGATTTTTAAACTTTCTCATAGTGATAGCAGTCACTATGAGCCTCTACTGCCTCAATTTTCAAAACAAATAACAGCAGAACAGCACAGCAAGTCTACCTCACTCTGTAGCTGCTTCTATTGTGGTTCACTTTCGTAAATACCTCACATTTTTATAGTGAACAGGCGAAAACCACGTAAATCAATGGGCGGAAACTTTGTAGCCATTGAAAAATTGGAGAAGAATTTTGGCCAATGGGCGAAAACTGTGAAGATTTTAATTGCCGTTCTAAAAGTGGATTTTCCAGCGATAAAGCGGACAGTAACATGGTTTTTGCTGGATTTCTCGCGGGAACACAGCAACAACTTTCACCCACCTCTAATCTCTGATACTCATTGGGGTTATGCACTAAGGAGTGATCAAGACAAGAGGTGATAAAGTGGAGATGACTTCTCCAGTGATATCACTTCTTCATTTATTATGTTATTCTATAGAGCATATGCTCTAAGATCTCCAAAGTTGGATCCATCTTAATGCATAGGCTCTGTAGAATAACATAGGAACTGGAGAAGTGATATCACTGGAGAAGTCATTAGAGATTTGTGTTTGAAAAAGTAGCGCTTTGTTCGCTACAAAACATGTAACATTTTTGAACTTTTATACATTTTTTTTGTAATAATATTACCTTTTGACTACATACTGTGGTCTATTTTAATATTAATACTAGCAGCGTATACTTTCTATATATTTTTTTTAATCCAGCGAGTATTCGTTGGTACAAAGTGAGAGATTAACCCTTTGAGCATTGGACTACAGTTGGAGAAAAAACATTCAGGAGATGCTTGGGCAGGGTAAATCTTTATAATTAATCTCTGTATGCGATATCCATACCGGTGTACATATACAAAACATCGGTTGATCCGACTCTGTGAGTATTAACCCGTTAAGCATTTGTATTTGTAGAAACATGGACATCAGAGCAGGGAACCCAGGAATGCTCCTCTGGGTCATAACCCTTTCAGTTCACCAGATACTGAAGGGCATCTCTAGAAAAGCTTGAATCCAGAATCTTACCAATGACAAATTCCTCAAGTTCATCCATAAGCACAGGAGGAGAGTGAACAAATCTGTTACATTAACATGGCTTGAGCAAAGAGACATGGAAGGAAGGAAAACTCTTAAGGTTTGAAGAAATCTACAGTTTGTAAGTTACCTGGTTGATGTGTTGGGGTATCTGAAAAGATTCTATATAATGAGGGCCAATATTATCAGAAGGTTGGTGGAGCTTGATGTTGGAATGCCAGATCATGTCTCCAGGAGCATACTCAGTTGCTGCAGAGATATGTTTGTCAAAGGCTTTCCTCTGGTAAAGCTGGGCTCCAAGAAGGGTGGCTCAGATACCCTGCCAAAGATCTACAAGGGAGGCAGCACAGGCATTAGCAGTAGGTACCCCAGTAGATTGTCTCTCCAGGATGAAAGTGTGAGGATTATAACCCAAGTCAGAAGAGAAAGGAGAACAGAGACTCTTGCAACAAGGAGTTATAGGAAAACTCTGCCAATGGGATTGAGTCAATCCAGTTATCCCATTGTTCATTACAGTAGCACTGTAAATACTGTCAAAGATTCTGGTTTAATTCCTCTGTCTGACCAATAGACTGAGACTGAAAGGCAGTTGAAAAGTGCAAATCAATCCCAAGTCTTTTACAGAAGTCCCTCCAGAATCATGACAAAAAAAGTGAGCATCTGTCAGAAACTGTTTGCTTGGGAACTCAGTGGAGTTCATACATTTCTAGACTCCCTAGGAAGAGGCACAGAGTGACGCTGTTAAAAAAAGCAGTCCACTGTGAACCCATACTAATGGCATACTTTTGGAAGGAAGGAGATCAAAAATGAAATATCACTATATGGGACCAGAGTAGAGCTGACAAAGGAAGTGGCTGAAGAAGAACCATTGGTTTAGCACAAGGTATTTTGGTTTGGGACCAAACAGGGCATGATGCCACAAAGTCTATAACATAGTTTTAAGCTTAGGCCACAAAAAGCTGCGAGCATGAATATCAAAGGTATGTTTGACTCCTGGATGCCAGGCTACTACAGAGTAATGACCCCAATGCAGGACCTTGGGTCGTAGAAATAGAGATAAACATTTTCCCTCAGGGAACTTCAGTCCAGTAAGAATACTTTACTGGACAGCTGAGAGCTTTTGAAGGAGGGTAGAAGATAGTGTGGTAACTATTTGGGAGGAATGTATGATGGGATCATCTGAACTTGAAACATTAGAAGTTTACTCAGACTGCCAGGAGAGGGCATCAGCCTTAGAATTCTTGGAACCCAGTAAGTATGATTTAGTAAAGTTGAACCGGCTAAAGAACAAAGCCCAACACGATTGACGTACATTTAATCATTTGGCATTTCTGAGATTTTTAAATTAGTGAGAATTTAGGGAATTTGTATTTGTCACTATGATGCACCTGATTTACCCAGAATAACTCCACCTTGCCTTTATTAGGCCCAGTTGTGTTACTAACCTGTCATATTTGATATTTCTCCCTCAGAGCAGGGAATACACTCATAGCAGCAGATGGGTTCTCCTTCCTGAGTAACTTTCCTAAAACCTGGTGAACAGCTTTTACTGCACACAGAAATGGGAACCTAGAAAAGGAAAAAAAATGCTGAACTGTGATAGCAGAGTCAAGTATGTTCATATGTCAAGTAGAAATGTATTGATAAACAGGGCCGGATTTAAATTTCAGGTGCTCCTAGGAAAGGAAATCTAGGCTCCCTTAGCCCAACCCATGAACACCCTTCCTCCATTTCTCAAATGGCCTACTCACAGCCACTGCCACTGTTACCTGGTACATAGCCTATAACATATATGAACAAAAATGATCTTAACTCACTGACTGCTAAAGAATACTCAGACTCATTGGGGGTTATGCACTAAGGAGTGATCAAGACAAGAGGTGATAAAGTGGAGATGACTTCTCCAGTGATATCACTTCTTCATTTATTTTGTTATTCTATAGAGCATATGCTCTAAGATTTCCAGAGTTGGAAACATTTTAGTGCATTGGCTTCATAGGATAACATAGGAATTGGGGAAGTAATATCACTGGAGAAGTCCTCTCCACATTATTACCTTTTATCATGCCTTAGTGCATCTCCCAATTGTTTGGTGATGCTTTGGAGACCTCTTCATCATACAAAGAGTTAAATAATGACTGATAAAGGGATGTAATCCAGCAGTTATAAACAATTAGAAGGTGTGTGGTGCAAAGGCACTGGGATTGCTCTGGCCAGAGCAGCACCTTGGACTGTGGGTCTGACCAGCACAGCTAAGGTAGGACCCCTACAAATTTTACACTCATAGGTTTGCAATCTTTTTTGGCCCAAGGCTCACCTAACATGCAGTCTGCAATTCTAAGGGCACAAATGATTTTTAAAAATCTATTTTCTAGGAACCCTGAAGGGTACAAACACAAAAAAATGTTCTTCATGTGTTTCACAATCACAATGACAAATATTAGCTTATTGTGAATGACAAATGCTTTAAACATATATTTCAAACTCAAGATTCTCCTTTTTATCAAATTATTCACAGGAGAACAAGGAACCCAAAGATAATGTCCATTTCACACCAAAGAGCCAATGCACCTTTCTTAAGAACCACTGCTCTAGGAAGTTGTCTACTTTGCTTAGCATGCAATCCAGTCCTGTCGATAATCATATTCTTCTTTAACAAAACTCTGCTGTTGGTTTCTCCTTTGCATATAGTAGGCTGAATGCACTTTCCTGTTAATATGGACCATTTACCATAATAGACTGCAGTGCTTTCTTAATTGTTTCTGCTAATGGAGGGTATTCCAAAGCAAAACACAATTTTTGTCCTACCTTTTAATTTTCATTAACAACAATGACTTTATTTCCTTTTTTGCAACTGGAGTGGAGGAGATATGTAGCAGGGTACATGCACCATGTCACTTATTCTCAAGGCATCTGTTACATTGGAGCCATTATCAGCAGACACAAAGCAAGATATCAAGGAGTGGGGTGCAAGATATTCCTCTATCACTGCTCTAGTTTCTCTCAAAACTCTGCATGCACAAAGTGGCACACTGATGGTATGGGCTACCATGCTGCTGTTCTTTATTAATACTGCCAGACAAGATTACTGGCTCTGAGCAGTGACAGTCATATAGCCTGGGCTCTACCGACTTGTCTACATATTTGTTATCGGATGAATTTTATTTCCATATGAGGTTTCCAGTTATTTGGCCACCACACTAATCACTTGCTTGTACAATTCTGTCACAGCTGTCCCTGGAAAATAACTGTGGATTGGCATATGCCAGCAGGGTGCCACATGGCATCAATTATTTAAAAGCTAATTTTTCTACAAAAGAGGCAGCATGTCAACTCTCAACATCTTGACAACTTTACCATTCCACATCCATACTTTGGGATTGTTTTTGTGAAGTTTTTGAGTCCTTCCCAGGAACTAAGTAAGTGTGGGTTGGCAGTATATGGCAGAAAAAACTGTGTTCCTTTATTGCTTAAACAATATGACTCATAAAGATGGTGGGGTATTTTGGAGGTGGCATGTGTGGGCACTATCCTGCTCTTGTAACCTCCTATAACAAACTCAGAGTCATAGTGCTCATAATGTTATTTCATATGAACAAAATCTTGGCACACTTTCTGACATAATCAGCATCATCACTTGTATCATGTGCTCCAGAGCCCCGGGAACTTTTAGGAGTGCTTCTGCTGCTGCTAGTTGTGGCACCTCTGACATGTTGATGGTGTGTATCCCAGTAAGACCTGTTGTGCTTCAGGTGGGATATCAGTGAGGATGTGTCTAGGTGAGTCTGTTTTCCCCCTGTTCACATGCTTCTTACACAGATAACAGATGGCAACTTTATAGACAGAGGGGTTACTGGGGGGGCTTCTACTACTACTGGGACTAGATTTTGCTGCTATCATACTGCTACAAGATGTCAAAGGTACAGCACTTCCAACATCAGCAGTGGTACTCATCATGGCTAGGGCTGTGGATGTTGATAATCTCTGTTGCTTCTGCTTACTCAACACTAGTCTGTGTGGCCGAGTGGTGGTTGGACTTGGGAGTGATGATGATGCTGATAATTTATTACAGACAGAGTAATTGTACATTTTTTTGGCCTCTTTATTTGGCCAGAGTCAAACTTTCCAATTGATTTGTCAGACAGTTTATGAAAAGGCACAGTGCTCCTTTTTAGTGGCTGAAGATTGCACCATTGCCTTTCAGCTAATTTTCTGGCCATGTCATCATTAGGGTTGGGCAAAAAGTCACAAAAAAATCCTGCATGGCTTTTCATGGAAAACCAAAGATTTTTTGCTTTTTTTCCGCAAATTTTTCTCCTTTTCGCTAGTGCAAAAGCTTTCTCCTTTTTTGCCATTGCCAATTATTTTTTGTCTATGTTTCCTATGACTGCAATCATGCCCACCACAATTTTCCCACGTCTCCAGTCGGACATTCTTCAACTTATAGTCGGAGATATTATCTTCTGACAGAAATGGGGTTATATCTAACTCCTGGTGGTAGCTCCCCTACAGTGCATGTTGTTTGTATCCTGTGCTTATTGGTGTTGGTGGCAGAGAATCCTTGGATCGTTCAAACTCGAGCTGTTCTCACCTGAGACCTTCAGTGTATCCTTGATGTTATTGATCTGCATCTGGGGTTCTCCTGTTGACCCTGGTCTGAAAACATCCCCTCTGTATACCTACTCCCAGCCTGGTCAGGATCATGGATCAACTGGTATCAGACATCTGGCTTTGTGGCCACCACCTTTACCCCTGCTTTGGTAGCAGAAAACAATAGGTATAACTGGCAATGCACCCGACCTATGCTACTGAGCATCGCTCTCTAGCTACCCAGTTTTCAGACCTCCAGGATGGTCTCCATGACAATTTTAGAGTATTTGTATGAGCAGAATAAGGCCATTAATGAGTATACAATACAGAACAGGAAGGCTTTGGAGGGAGCATCTTTGTCACATGGGCAAAGGCAATGCATGACATATATGAGCTGCTGAAGCCTTTTGAGGAGGCCAGTTCACCATGGTGGTTAGTCATGCAGGAACAGAAATTAGCGAGATTAACCCACTGATATATTTATTGCAGAAAAACTGAGAAGCATGACTGACAAATATTACAATAATGACAATACAGACATGCACCAGATAATGAAGGACATGTTAGTGTGCTTTAAGCCAGTCCCTTGCATAGTGTCCATTAAAAGGAACAAGGAGTACATTCTTGCTACCTTGCTGGACCCCAACATTAAACTTTAAAAACATTTCTGAATTTCTGCCAGTAGTGATAAATTTGTGCCAAGGCAGCATCTTTGTGAGACTCTCTCAAAGAATATAAAGATATGCTTATAGATTGAGTGAAGAGTTGCATTGTGGAGTATGAGAGAGAGAAAGTTAGGCCAAAAAACAAAAGTAGAAAGATAGTGAAAAAGAAGTCATCAGAATCAGCAGCAGCATCACCAAGAACATCTGAACAGCAGCAACATCAACAAGAACATTATATTTCTGAATACATTTTTGTTATCATACAAAGCAATTCATGTGTCCAGGGGGGGCAATCTAACATTAATGGTGGGGGTGGTGTTAGTGGTGGCATATCTCTATGGGTTTACTCCCAGAGTATGGGTTGGGAACAGACACCATGTAGCTCCTAGGAGTGCATGTAAGATAGTTACAGCACATGGACTACTGCCAAATGAAACAGTGTGTGTGGCCAGCAATGACACATCCTGCTGTGGAAACCGTTAGTTGCCCACTAGCAAGCGTGCTTTCAGTGCTGCTGGTTATATTGTTGATGACAGTGGGACACATATCAAACAGCAGTGTTGGGAGACTTACATTTATAAAAATGAACAAGCATCTAATATCATCTGAGTATCAGGTAGCAATTGTAGACATAACCACAGAGCAGCAGCACTGAGAATGAGGAGGAGGTTTGAATTGAAGGGTTAATACCATCTACCAATGTTGATTCCACTGTCATTACCACTGAATAATGTTTGAAAAATGATCTGATAATAATGCAAGCTTAAACTGGATTCAAAGATGATAACACTAATAATTTGTCTAGCATTTATTAACATTGATCATTATGATATATATATACATTAATCTCACACCACAATTTATATCTGCCACATTCTTATTGTGCATATTTTTATTAATCTCTTTAAAACTAATGGTTAGCATAGCAGCAGAATTATAGAAAGAAAAGCCTGAAAACATTTGATTTCCAGGCTTACTGTAAGTTCAACGTTCACTATATTACAATATCAAGGATATCCTTGGGGAAAAAATGATTCTTAACTTAAAATAAGCCCTGAAAAAATGTGTTTGCAGGCCACAGGCTAGCAAAATACAAGGCTTGTATGTCCTATGGGCCTAATGCCAGCAGTGCCAGATGGTGGTGGCAAATGCAACTTTTGATATTTTGGCATTTGCTACTACTGTAACTGCTGACACTGAGTCATCTAAGTAGCAGGAGGATTAGACTGTTGCATGGGACTGGGATCATCATCAGCACTGATATAAGACAGGCAGTGATACAATCATGATTCCATTTGAAGCTAGCCCTAGTTCTGCTTCTGAGGAAGCAGCAACAACACAGCAAGCACCACACCACTTCAAGTGCACCTCATCTAAAATCATTAATTTGTTAGAATATTCTTTTTTTTCCCTTGAGAGAAGGAAGAAAATATGCCGTGTCAGCAACTACAATGTGAAATATTGTGGAATAGAGATGGAAATGGGAAGATCACAACAATTGACACATCTGCTTTATTAAAAAAAAACAGACACAATTACAGCTAAACAACTTGATGCTTAGGTCGGCAATGTAAACCATCCTTCAACAAATCAAGTACTGTTGTCACTCTGGCCTTTGTCCACTCCACTAAGGACTGGTGATGACAAGACGACAATAAAAATAATAAATCCTCCCTGCCACCAGCTTAGCATATTCAGTCAAATGGAATGTCCGCAGATGCTCCCTGATACCCTGTAGTCAATTGATCTCCACAATATTGCCATGTGTGGTTTGTGCTCCATATAGTGTGCAATTGGTGGACACAAACTGCCAGGTCCACTGTTGGTAGGGGAGGTAACAGAGACACTAAAGGAGGAGGAAGAGGCCTCTGTGGGTGCCTAGTCAGGAACAATGGGTGTATTTTCCCATACACAGTTCAAAGCACAAGAAGACCATGATGACTCAGGTTTTAAGCTTGTCATTGAGCTTTCAGCCTGGGTTTCCATTTGTCTTCTTCTGGGATTTTCACCCCTGTTCTTTGAGCCCTTGAGGAGGGACAAGGAGCACAGGGACAGTAGTTCTTGATTTTATGGGGGGTTGATTTTCACATGCTTAACAGAAACATTGTGGTATGGTGTCTATGTTGCATTTGCTCTATGAGGGCAAATGTGCCAAGGTGTGTTCCCTCCTTTCTCCTTTTCACTACCTTTTCTCGCAAACTACATAGTGCCATCACTGATCACTGCACTGTGCCTGCCCCTAAGGGAAAAATATTCCCACACCCACATTTTCAGTCAGGGGAGAGTTGGAGAAGAATGGCCTTCTTCTTCTGCTCCAGAATCACTTTCACTGCGTGGGCAAGGTGATGCTACTGCCTCAGCATCATCAATAGAGCTAGGACCTGGAGTAGTGGTGCAACTGGAACTTGTTCTAGTTCCACAATGGCCACTGTGGTCTGTGGCACTCTATCCTTCTCATCATCATCCTCTGACAACTCAGTAGCAGGAATTACAGCAGCACCAAACACTAGAATGTCACTGATGTTAGTGGTGGTGATTCTATCCAATTTGCATCTCTTTCTCCCATTCCCTGTCACTTTCTGACAAAAACACTTTCTCATACTGTCCCTGTACACCAGCTGCTACACCATCACCCTCACTTTCATCATCACCACCACCATCACCACCAGTCACTTACTTCTCTATTGGACTGTTGGGGATGACAAGTGTGACAGAGGGTGCCCTGCTGTCACAACTGCCATGTCCTCAGTATAAGGTACATTGGAAACAGTAGCAGCTGGTACAGGCAGCTGATGTGTGCTGCTGCTTAAACTGATAGCCAGTTATGCACCCTTCTTCGATGCCGGGGGACTGTGCATCCTTGAGTCAGTGGTATGTGGGTTCTCTTTACCATTGGTGCTGCTGACTTCCTCCTCCACCTATATCAGCAGCATCAGAGTCTATTCAGCTTGCTGGCAGTGGTCATAGTGCTAGCCAGCAAACAAGTTAATTTTTATTTTAATATTTATTTTACATTTTTCTTTTTGTCTCTCTCTCTCTCTCTCTCTCACTTCACTCTCTTTCTTGTCTGTTCTATGCCACTCTGAATGGAAATTGTGGGTTTTTATAGTATAGAGGTGGGAAGTTTCACCACTATCATAAAGTATAGGCTAGAAATAGAACCATTCTTGTGGGAAAATCTGTGGTATCAGCAAAAATGCAGACAAGCTATGGCTTTTTCTATGGGCAGGAATTTCTGCAGAAAAAGTGGAAAATCTTACTTTTCTGTGAAAAATCCATCAGGAACAAAACAGTGAGGAATATATGTTTTTTTTTTAACACAAAGCTTTCTTGTTAGTTATAGATTAAGTGGAAAGGAGGTTCAGAACTGTGCCTCTATCTTGAACTAGAATACATTGAGCAGTGATAATACATAATGATGTCTAAACTGCAAGTATCTTTGTACACATGTTTTTCTCTGAAGGCTGCTGTGGCCTCTTTTAAATTAGATTGCAAATGTTGCAGATTTTGGTTAACCTCTACTTTTATACATTACACCAGGGTTGTCCAAGTTCAGTCCTCAAGGGCCACCAACAGGCCAGGATTTAAGGATTTCCCTGATTAAGCACAGGTAAGTCAGTCAAAATGAATGATCCACTTATTATTTCACCTTTGTTTTATCATGGAAATCCTTAAATCCTGGCCTGTCGGTGGCCCTTGAGGACTGAACTTGGTCACCCCTGCATTACACTATGTTTTGATCCCTCTTTACTTGTTCTATGCATCTCGAGCATGATGTATTACATTTTTTTATTAAAAGTTGTATATGACTGCAATAGGAATTTAAAATTATAATATAATGTTCTGTCCACTTACGTAAGATTTATTAATTGTAACTGATTTGCTGAATATAAACATTAAGATTATGGACTTCTATGATTATGCTTTATGTACTGTGGTCATATGTAGGATCCAATCCACAATGTTATTGCTGTTTCAGCATATACCTTTGACAACTTAATGAGCCAGGTGATTGAGGAGTCATCACCCTGATATGTAGAATATATAAGCCAGTATAATTGATGTCTGTGGTTCTTAAAGTAGCAGTACATTTTTTATTGAAAAATCACTATTATAGGGCTTTTTCTACTGTGTGAAATGAGGGAACTCCTACTGCTGGGGAACAAATTTTTCCAGAGGTATTACAGGTTAAACTGTTGTTGTTTTTTTTACATTATCAGCAGCCACTAGTGGTCAGATTTCAATTAGTTATTTTGTCACTGACAAACAGTTCTCTGTAGGAGGAGACAAAAACTGCTGAGTCACTTCTGATAGTTTGAACTTACAGGAAGGGAACGGTTATAACTTTTGACTAAAATGACTGCCATCAGTGAAAGAGTCTTTGTTTGTCTAAGCAAGAAATATCCTACACAGGTTTTCATAAATAAGTCCACTTGCAACAACTTTTACATTTGTAATATTTAATGTTCACATCTGGTTGCATTGCCCATTGGTTTATCCATATTGTATTGTTTGCTTCTCGTGAGTTTCCTCAGTAATTAAGTGCATCTTGCCCCTTCCCCCCTTCCCTAGCAGTAGCTCCCCCATATCTGGACTTTGATGTCCTTCAGGATCCTATACAAAGCCTTACTGCCCATATTTTGATATGCACCATACTTTGCCTCACTAAACAATAGAAAACATTGAAAATTACATCCTGGCTTGATATAATTGCCTTCTTAAATAGGAGCATTACTTATGAACATATGACACCTGTGGGGATATTTTCAATAAAATCAAGTTAATTCACTGGGTTGCATCATTTTCCCTGCTTAATGTAGATTACATATTTGTTCTATTTGCATTAAATGAGCATTTCTTTTTTTTTTTAAATTCTACCAGAGTTGCTGTGCAAACTTTTGATAGCAAAGGTATTAGCAGAACTCCCAAATAATGTAGATGTTTAAAACAACATTTCAAATAGACAATACACAGAAATGTATATAATTATTTTTCTTAAAATGCTAAGCTATGAATTCCACTTACCTCTGAAATGCTTTGTCCCCACACTATGTCTTTGTCATTGAGAAATAGCTGTTGTCCCCTGGAAGAATTATATTTTCCCACTTGGATGACCCTTGTAGTAGAATTTGGATACACTACAAAATTTAGCAAGTCCAAATGAGCAGGTGGGTTTCCATTTTCATCAAAGAAAAAATCATCACCAGAGGAAGTCACAAAATGAACATCTTTTAAATATTGTGTCAGCTAAAGAGAAAAAAATAACATATTAATTAGGTCACATGTAGAGATAAGAGAAATTGTTGTAATTTGGTTAAGCTTCTGCAAAACAATTATATACTGTATTATAAAAAAATAATACTACAGTCCAGTTGGAGAGAATGAAAAAAGCTGCTGCTGAAATTATAACATTAGCCAGATGTTGAGGCAGACAAGCAAAGAGGGGAAGTTGGAGTTCATTGCATTTGCAGTGAGTGTGGATATGATTTGTTTTAGATGGATGAAGGCAGTTTAAAAAACATTTTTACTGATCGGTAACAGAGATGCCTGAGTTATGACTGAGACTGACAGTGACAGATACTAGAGACAGAGACACACATCATACATTATTTTCAGATGGAAAAAACATCATCCCACTTGCTAACAGCCCTGTCATGTACAGAAAAAAACTCAAGAATACTTATGTCCACCAAGCATGTTAGGGGTAGGGTAAGGGGAGAATAAGAAGAGCACATGGACATGTTGGTGACAGTAAAGTCATACTACAAAAACTGACCACAGTCACGGTTGCTGCAGCTTGTGCAATAAATTATGATCACCCTCCTGCTCCTTCTAAGTAGGCTGTTTATAAAAGAGACATGGGAAGTTTCACTACCACCAGTAGTACTACTAAACTTATTAACAAAACTAAAGGCACACAGGAGTCCCATTTTGATTTAGTTGCCATAGTGGAGAGAGTATTTCAGTGAGACCAACTGCTGCAAGAGAGTGACACCCTGCCACAAACTAGTGGACAATGTTCTATAAAACCCCCACAGTGAAGGCTAAAAACAAACTTTCTCAGAGTTAAAAAAAAACTAGAACATGAAAGATAATGCTGCTTATTACTTTTTTATTTTGAGTTTGTACTTTGACTGTTGGAGGTGATAGTAGGGCATTAGTTTACTTCCTCTTAGGTCTCTCATTTAAACCATTTTATTTATTTTATATGTTATCCAGCAATATTGTTTTTTATTGTGGTGTATAGAGTATATGATCTATACAACTGGAGCCTGACTATCACGGTGCCCATGCTATGCTGGCGACATTTTGACACTTTGCTACTTCATGATAGTACCCTGCCTGATTACGTTCCTGTTCTGTGTACCGACCTGGATTGGCTGACGTTCTGGCTCTGTGTACTGACCCGGATTGGCTGACGTTCCTGCTCCGTGTACCGAACCGGCTTGGCTGACGTTCCTGCTCTGTGTACTGACCCGGATTGGCTGATGTTCCTGCTCTGTGTACCGACTTGGCTTGGCTGACGTTCCTGCTCTGTGTACCTGACCCGGATTGGCTGATGTTCCTGCTCTGTGTACCGACCCGGATTGGCTGATGTTCCTGCTCTGTGTACTGACTTGGCTTGGCTGACGTTCCTGCTCTGTGTACCGACCCGGATTGGCTACGTTCCTGCTCTGTGTTACTGCCCGGTTCGCTCTCATTCCAGGATCCGGTTTGGGGGCTTTAGCCGGTGCTCTCTACCTCTCGGTCTGACTAGACCTCCGGTTGCCTCGTTTACTGCTCAGGCAGTTCTTACTGTGACCCGGTCACCCCTGTGCCTAGTCATCTCTCTCCAGTGTGGAGATTCCGGTTGCACCACAGTACACTTGGTCTGCTTTACTGCTATACCTGAGGTTGGGTTACTCTTGGGCGCCTCAGTCTGTAATTCCATCCAGCAGTTGCCTCAGACTGGAGTGTTCATTAACCCCTTGCGGAGCGGTGCTGTGCACTTGGGTCACAGACTATTGCAGTCTCGGTTTGCTTTACACTGCACCTCCCGGTGCTGTGCCTTTGGGTTACAGTCTATTGCAGTCCCGGTTTGGCGTTACCCTGCTCCTCCAGTTGCAGCCTACCTCTGGTGCTCCAGTAGCCAGTCGCACATCCTGAGCTCCGCTTGTTCCTTGGTGGCTACAGTCGCTATTTTGTCACTCTCTGCATAGAGAGTATACTCTGGGCCTTCCACTATTAGGGCCTATCTGCTGTTCCTGGCCTAATAGTACCTATCTGTCATTGTCTCACTGAATCATACGAACTTTTGTATAGAAAGACAGGAAACCCTGCAAAACTAGCACTCATCAGGCACTAATCAAGCAATTAGGTAAATGGAAAGTGTAAATAAAACTTAACCTTTATTGACAAAGTTAACGAATTAAAATCTCAATAAGAAGAACAGCGATTTTTCAAAATATATCACTAATACAACTATAAGTGTATCAGCAGGGAAATGTACTGCCGGGGCATGAATTCCGGCTTGCCTTTGATTATTAGTTGTGACAATAAGTTTACTTATTTGTTGTAACAAAGAGTCTCAAAGGTAATAAAAATGTAACCAATGTCTAAAGTTAGTTGGAAGCACCTAAATGCCTTTGCACAAAAAAACGCTGTCAAAGCATTGTGTCAATTAGCATATAGCACAGCACTCTATGGTACTGAGAAAGCAAAAAATACTGAGGAGGCAAAAAATAGGAGCAAACCACCTACCTAACTTAGAACTAAAAATGCTATTATATCTACTGACTTCGGAGACACAGAAACAGTTCTCTAGAAAACAAAGTCAGAGAAAAGCTAAATTTGCCAACGCGCGTTTTGCTACAAAGCTTCTTCTATAGGGCAAAACCAGGTTTTGTTTCTGTGTCTCCGAAGTCAGTAGATATAATAGCCCTTTTTAGGGCTGGTAATAGAATTTAAACTTTTGGCAAGCCGGTATATGCCCCGGCATTTTAGCTTTTAGTGTTAGGCAGGGATTCTTTGTTATGGCAAGCCGGTATGTGCCCCGGCATTTTTTCTAGTTTTGAGTTAGGCAGGGGTTGTTGTTGTTTTTTGGCCCCCCCTTCTTTGACTCGATAATAGGGTTTTCTGGCAAGCCGGATTATGCCCCGGCATTTTTAGTTCTAAGTTAGGTAGGTGGTTTGCTCCGATTTTTTGCCTCCTCAGTATTTTTTGCTTTCTCAGTACCATAGAGTGCTGTGCTATATGCTAATTGGCACAATGCTTTGACAGCGTTTTTTTGTGCAAAGGCATTTAGGTGCTTCCAACTAACTTTAGACATTGGTTACATTTTTATTACCTTTGAGACTCTTTGTTACAACAAATAAGTAAACTTATTGTCACAACTAATAATCAAAGGCAAGCCGGAATTCATGCCCCGGCAGTACATTTCCCTGCTGATACACTTATAGTTGTATTAGTGATATATTTTGAAAAATCGCTGTTCTTCTTATTGAGATTTTAATTCGTTAACTTTGTCAATAAAGGTTAAGTTTTATTTACACTTTCCATTTACCTAATTGCTTGATTAGTGCCTGATGAGTGCTAGTTTTGCAGGGTTTCCTGTCTTTCTATACATTTGCTCTATTTCCCTGTAGCACCTTCAACTATCAGGATTTTTTTAGGTGTTGGGGAGTTGCTTTGTTCCTATATTTAGGGTGAGTGCACTGGGTTATATTTTTAAATCATACAAACTTTACCTGACCTGTGTCAGTACTGTATATTGTCAGTACTGTATATTGTTATACCGGACCTGTGTGGGTTATTTACTTTATTGTAACCTGTCCTGTGTCAGTATCATATTGTATTTATATGCTGGACCCGCGAGGGTTACTATTACTCTATGTGATTTAATAAAACTGTGTTTTACCAAAACTTTCCGTTTCTGTGTGTACATAAAACCGTTACACTGACTGCTTTTTCTTTTTTCCCCATCGGTGCCAATGAGGGCATCATTCCAGTAATGGCTTCTGTTGTTACACCGAGCTGGATGACAGATTCAGCACAGAGTGGGAATAAGTACAGATTTGCTTCTATTTGATATTTTCAAGTATTCCACAGAATATATAGCATCATCCAGGTTTATGTTGTATATTTTATTGTTGGCTTATTGGTTTTATCTCAATAAGTAATTTTTTTACTAAATATTTGGCAAATATTATATTGCATTGTATTGGAATATATATATATATATATATATATATATATATATATATATATATATATATATATATATACCCTCAGTAACAGCATCACCACAACACTTTGCAGAATACGTCATCATCATAGAGAGTCTAACTTTTGTGGTGCTGTGGTAGCACTGGTACATTTCCATAGGACTTACTCCCAGAATATGTTTTGGTAAATGATGCACATGAACCCACTGTATGTCCAAGGACTGGTCACACTGCATATGAGATGGTTACAGCATACTTCCAGGATAACTATGGTCTAGACTGAAATTATAACCCACTTGAATACTGGAAAACAAAATGGTGTATGGCCAGTACTAATGCATACTGCTTAGTTGCTCCACAGCAAGTGTGCAATTAGAATGGGTTTTTTCACTGCAGCTGATTATTAGGGATGGACGAAAATTTTCACCTCAAACCAAAAATCAGTGAATAATGGCACTTCCCGTTTGGCGAATAATTTCCCGAGAAAAGTGGTGGTTTTTTTCACCTAGCTCATTCCATTAAAATCAATGGGAACACTGAATTTACACACAACACATAGCAAATATTATTTTATTTCCCAAAGGCTTATATATGAGAGTATTGTGTGGGGAAAGAATCAGTTGAACAGGGAATGTTTTTTGCTTACTGGGATTGGGGTGCAGTTAATAAAAAAAAAACTATATCCAATAAGAAAAAAACCAGAAGACATAATATAAAAGAGGTCTGAGGAGGGTGTCTGTGTTGGTGGGTGCAGTCTGAGCAAAGAAGCAATTGAACAGGGAATTTGGTTTGTTAACTGGTATTGGGGGGATAGTTAATGAAAAAAAAAAGAAATTTGCATATAACGTGATTGAGACAGGAACCCCTGACGTAAGCTGTCACTGGGTAGAATGATACTTGAAGTGATAGAGTATTTTGTAGAGGATGATTTGTAAGATTTGTTGTCAGAGATCTAAGCCCTGAGGAAACACTGATTTGTAGGACTTAGGCTTGTTTGGCACAAGCCCTATGGAATCATTGATTTGTAGGACTTAGGCTTGTTAGAAACAAGCCCCCCAGAAATTTGTAGTCCTATTTTTTTTTGTGTTTGTTTGTTTTTTAAAACAAAAGCCCTGAGAAAAAAAAATGCCCTACTGGCCTAGTGTCAGCAGGTCATGTTGTGTTGGCCACTGGCTATTGTCAAATGCCCTGATATAATTGCGGAATTTGTGACTGCTGTTCTTGCTGCTGCGGCTGAGTTGTTTAAACAGCAGGATTATTAGGCAGCTCAAAGGGAATGGGATCAGCAACAGCAGTAACATGGAGGATGGATGATGAAGGTTCCACTTGCCAAGACTAGCTCTAGTAGCTCAGTAGCAGTACCATAACTAACCCCTTTCACTTCCGGTATATGTGGAGAAAAGAAGAATTTGGGCAATAATGCTTCGCCACCTGCCTCTCCTTCAAAATCATGGATTTGTTGAGAATATAAATGTTTCCATCGAGAGCACGAACTGTGTCACTCACATGATCAACTGCAATGTGGTGACCGGGAAGTGGAACAATGGGTACATCTGCACTCACATGAAACACCTGGCACAAGTCTATGCAAATACTTAGGGTCCCCAATGTGAAGTCCACTCACCAGAAACCAATTACTGCTGCTGTCACTATGCTCCTTGTCTGCACCCTGCTAAGGACATATGATAACTTGCTGAGAGTTTAATATTAATAATGAACCCTCCCTGCCACCAGCTTAGGATATTCTGCAGGATGAAATCTCCTCAGATGCTGCTTGATGCCCTGCTTGTGATTCTCCTCCACCACACTGCCATGTGTGGTCAGTGCATCACACAGTGTGCAATGGATGGACACGAACTGCCACATCCTAACATCTACAGTGTGTTTAGAAAATCAGCATTTTCCTTATCCTTACTAATCAACTCACCCATCTAATTTTTGAAAGGTCCAATGCAATCTCATTTAAGTTTTTTATTTATGTATTTGAAAAACTTTTTTTAATTAGTCTTGCTTTGCCTTGCAATTAGAGTTTCATTATCTATGTTTGCTAACCTAATTATCTTTCTGCAATCTTTGTTGTACTCCCTGTATGTCAAGAAATAATTTTCTGTTCCTTCAGACTTAAATAGTTTAAATGCCTTTTTTCCTTTCCATTTCATTCTTTCCATTTCCATTTAACTACATTAGTTGCCATCTGCTTCTTTTGCATTCATTCCCCAACAACTATTGTTGAATACAGTTCTGCAACCTAAACTTAAATGCTGATCGTTTGTCATCAATAGGGGTGGGTGAATGGCCCCGTCATGTTTCCGCCAAAAAAATCTGAGAAAACCATGTTGTCTGCTTTTTTGCTGGACAATCCACTTTAAAAACAGCGATTACATTATTTGCATTTTTCGTCCATTGGCAAAAATTCTTTGCCATTTTAGTAATGGCTAGAACATTTCTGCCCATTGATTCACGTGCTTTTTGCCTTTTTGCTATAAAAACTTGACTTTTCCATTAATTGAAACACAATAGAAGCAGCTTTAGAGTAAGGTAGACGTGCTGTGCTGTTGATTTCATTGCACAATGAGGTAGGTGAAAAAAGCAGGAAAAAATAGAAAAACTGCACTTTTCGCAGGAAATTATACACCAGATGGAAAGTGCTATAATTCGTCGATTTCAGTTTGAGGGGAATATTTTCGGCCATCCCTAATGGCAAGTAGCCACTTGTCAACACATGACCTAGTGGCACTAGGCCAGAAGGACATTTTTTTCCCTCTGGGCTTGTTTTTTTAAAAAAAAAAAACAAAAAACAAAAAACCCAACAGAGTCTTGCCCCCCCCCAAAAAAGGGGGTGGGGCTTATATCTAACAAGCCTAATATCACGGTGCCCGTGATTGCTGCAGTTCCCTGTCTGTCACCAGTAGGGGGCTTCTATTGGCTGTCTGCAGATAGCCCGCCTCTTGTTGCCTATTTAAACCTGGATTGGGCACCCTTTGAGTGCCCTTTCGTGTTGTTTCTGACCTTCTTGCTATCACTATGCCAGTGATAGCTGGGCCTCTGTTCCAGTGTTCCTGAGTTCCTGATCTCATGTGTTCCTGAGTTCCTGATCTCTACTGTTCCAGTGTTTCCTGCATGCTGCATTACTTCCAGTCCTGGTTCCGGCATAGTCTCTGGTGTTGCAGTTCCTGCTGAACTTCTCTGCTGTTTCCTGACCTGTCTGATCGTTGCTGGCTCCTGTCATCGCATCGCCTGTCTCCTGTATCCTGGCGACTCCTGCCTGGTCGCGTCGGCAAAACTTGCTTGTTACACCAGTGTGCGGTCACTGGTTTGCTCCAAAGCCTGTCGGCTATACAATCCTGTGTTGGTCCCAGCGTGCGGACGCTGGTTTGCTCCAAAGCCTTGCGGCTAGACAAACTCGCCTGTTACACCAGTGTGCGGTCACTGGTTTGCTCCAAAGCCTATCGGCTATACAATCCTGTGTTAGTCCCAGCGTGTGGACGTTGGTTTGCTCCAAAGCCTTGCGGCTAGACAAACTCGCTTATTACACCAGTGTGCGGTCACTGGTTTGCTCCAAAGCCTATCGGCTGTACTATCCTGTGTTGGTCCCAGCGTGCGGACGCTGGTTTGCTCCAAAGCCTTGCGGCTATACCAACTCGCTTGTTACACCAGTGTGCGGTCACTGGTTTGCTCCAAAGCCTATCAGCTATACAATTCTGTGTTGGTCCCAGCGTGCGGATGCTGGTTTGCTCCAAAGCCTTGCGGCTATACAAACTCGCTTGTTACACCAGTGTGCGGTCACTGGTTTGCTCCAAAGCCTATCAGCTATACAATTCTGTGTTGGTCCCAGCGTGCGGACGCTGGTTTGCTCCAAAGCCTTGCGGCTATACAAACTCGCTTGTTACACCAGTGTGCGGTCACTGGTTTGCTCCAAAGCCTATCAGCTATCCAATTCTGTGTTGGTCCCAGCGTGCGGACGCTGGTTTGCTCCTAAGCCTTACGGCTATACAATTCAGTGTTGGTCCCAGCGTGTGGACGCTGGTTTGCTCCAAAGCCTTGCGGCTTTACGATTCCCCTGTTAGTCTCAGTGTGTGTACACTGGGTTGCTTACGATCCTGTCAATTCGCCATTACCTTCTGACTGCTGCTACTATCTCTGGGCTGCCCTGACCGGTATTGGTAAGGCCGGTAGAACCTTTTGCCACATTCCATCTGAGGTTGCCTTACCCGGTATTGGCAGGGCCGGTAGAGCCTACATTATGAATCTATTGAGGCTGCCTTGCCCGGTAATTTGGTAAGGCCGGTAGAACCGTTATGCGATTCCATCTGCAGGTTGCCTTACCCGGTATTGGCAAGGCCGGTAGAGCCTAACATTCTATTACTTCAGACTGTCCTGTCCGGTATTTTGACAGGACCGGTAGAGTCTGCCTTCTGTCTTTGGTATATGCTGTATATATCTGTATGTATGTGAATGCCATCCTACATTATCAATTTAATTTTCAATAAAATTGATTTTTACCTAAAACTTGTGTCTGAGAGTCATAATAAACCGTGACACCTAAGTCTTAATCAATGTTTCCTTAGAGCTTGGCCTAACACAAGTCAAATTTCCTAAAACTAATTAATGTTTCCTCAGGACTTGTGCTTCTACTAAGCCTAAGTCCTGCAAATCAATGTTTCCTCAGAGCTTGGGCCTACAAATCATCCTCTACAAAATACTTTATCCTGTCAAGTACCAGTCTTCTCCTGTTGCAGCTAACATCAAAGAGTCCCTGTCTCTGTTACGTTACTTACCAATTTCTTATTTTATTTATTTATTTTATTAACTGTTCCCCAATACCAGTCAGCAAACCCGCCCCCCAAAAAAATTCCCTGTTCAACTGATTTTTTCCCAAGACTCCACCTACCAACATCCTCCTCAGACCCCTTTTATACCATGTCTTCTGGTTTTTTTTAATTGTCTTTATTTTTTTTTATTAACTGTATCCCCCCAAAAAAATTCCTGTTCAACTGATTGATTCCCCACACTCCACCAACACAGGCACCCTCATACCCCTTTTATACTTTATGCCTTTGGGAAATAAAATAACATTTGCAATGTATTATGTGTAAATTCTATGTTCCCATTGATTTCAAAGGAATGAACTAGACGAAAAAAGTGGAAAAATTGCACTTTTCACTGGAAATTATTCACCAAGCGGGAAGTGCCATTATGCGCCGATTTTGGTCTGATGCCCATCCCTACTCCTAAGCAGATATACACTGTACAGATGTTTTCGTCCAAGATAACAGATTTTGTGCAGGAGATGTTAATAATTGCAGTCTGCCGAATGAAGAATAAGGTGAATCTATTCTAACACGTTTATGTGACTTTTTTGTCTTAAATTTGAACTTTTCAGACTTTTACAATTGTTGCACTGGATGGTGAATTTTCTCCACATAAAAGGAAGTACAAATAAATGGATTCAGTGGGTCTCAATTAACATTTCTACCCTATATAGATATTTGAAGAATGATCCCCAGAGACAATTATATACCCCAGAGGCACTATAGCTAAGATTTCCACTAGGGACTATGTACATGGTGTATTCTTATTACAGCGTTCAATAAATATCTAACAGAGACTTGTGAATCAGACTGTTTGTACAATCAGGTCACCCTTACATTCTGATATGCCACTTAACCACTACAACATGTGGACCATTAAAGATATGGCACTACACATTTACCATAACACATTATGTATTTTCATTATAAGCTACTTGATAGGGATTGATGGGACTTGGATGTCTGCCTTTGAACTGATTTGTGATTCACATGAATACTGAATTTACATTCCATCTCCTTATTAATTTTCTCTATAGTATTTTTTTGATTCACATTATAGTACATTGCTTGGCATTAGATTGGTTAGAAAATTTTTATTCTATTCGCATTGAAATGGTGCCCATTGTAATGAATGAATGACCACTACTATTGCCCTGTGATGTGGTAACTAGTTCAGTCAACCATGAACACAATCGAATATGGAGTGTAGTGGTGCTATGTTTCCTTTCTCCAACTTTCTCTTTTATTTCCTCTTTTGATTTAACCCTGGATATACTTCTACTACGACATTCAGTTATGTGTTGCATTTATTATTTTGGAAGTTCTCTATCTAATAGAATGCTTTGCATTGCCCCGGAGTACCGGACCAGTTCTCTATTCCACTGTTTATTATTTTCTTTATATTTTTAAACCCTTCCTTCCTTTATTTATTTATCTCTTTGCTAAACACTGTAAGTTAATAAGTATTGTCAGTATTGTAAGTATGTAGTATTGTAAGTTAATAAGTGTCTCTCTCGCAGCACCTCGGGCATGTGTATCAGGGCACTGACATGTATTGCTTTGCAGTGAGCCTGTGTGCACTATACACATCTGGGGATTGCTTGCAAATGAGAAACTTTGTATCACTGCACCCTTCCCTCTATTTAGTGGAATACATATTTGCCTAGATTGGTAATCAATGAATTTAAGAACTATGTCTATATAAAACCAAAATTAATGGTTTACATGTAAATTTGCTTTATCCTGTTTGATCACTTATGCTTTTTGATCACTGTATATACTTAATCCGATTAATTATTTCGCTTCCCCATTCCCCACATTAGTGATGTCAATTGGGCATCATTATTGTACCTGGTTTGGTATAAAAAAGGCTTTGTTTGTTTATTCTGTAAGCATCCTGATAAAGGCCCAAGACGAGCCAAAACTCTGATGGAATAAATTAGCACATGCTGTCTTGAAAAGACCCATTAGTGGGTTGAAGCATTGACACTTTGTTGTTTTAATGAAATAAAACGACTTATTTTTTCACAAGATCGGTGAGTGCCTACTCTTGATATCATGCAAGAGTGGGCCTATTTGCTATTCTGGTGTGAGTGTGTTTGGTATTTTTGACCCTGATTGGTGAATATTCCACAATGGAGCAGTATAGTGACGATGGAGTAAACTCCTCACCATTATCCAGTTGTTTTGGGATGGAAGAACTAGAGATTCTATTGGAAATATAGGGAATGACATTGGAGACAACTCAGACATTTTTGATTGATATTACTGACTGAAACCAAAACTTGTCCCTATATCCTATTGGAACATTCAGTCACAGACTATGAAAGCAGAGATAGTGGTGTAAAGTAATA
The DNA here is from genome assembly GCA_037306005.1 of Rhinophrynus dorsalis. NCBI lineage: Eukaryota > Metazoa > Chordata > Amphibia > Anura > Rhinophrynidae > Rhinophrynus > Rhinophrynus dorsalis. The sequence continues at coordinate 445,945,128 of CM074722.1, read as the reverse complement.
CTATCCCTGCAGAATAGAAAATCCTGCCTACCCTGCTGCATAAAAAGCACTTAGTGCTGCAGGGATAATCTTACATTGTATCACTATCCTTGCTTTCACACTCCCTGACAGGAAATTATCTGGAAACAGATACAGGGAGCTTACTGTAAGGGACAAAAAAAATGTAAAAAATAGGTGAGTATAGGCAATTTGACTTTACACATGCACTAACAAAATAAGACAAAATGCAGGTTGACTGTCACTATACTACACATTTATTTCAATAATATCTTTCTTCACACTATCTGCAAATTAATTTTAGAATGCAGGTATGTTGATACATTTAAAGGAAATAGATATCACTTACCTCTTGAGGCTTGATTGTATTAAATATTGGTAGAGGTACAGTTTGCTTCATGGAAACATCTGAAAGCATGTTGTGTAAAGCATGTGCCAAAGCGTATACTGCTGTATATACACTATATGTAAACCTGAAATTTTCTAGAAAATAGTCTGACATGGAGAGTAATTTAAGATATTCTTCATCAAAGCTCTTCACTCCATCTAAGGTTAATAGATCATTCAAAGTATAGCTGAATACGGTGTACCATACTTTGTCATTTTCAGGGTTCTGTGGATATATAGATGCATTTGCTTTCAAGATAAATTCTTTCAGGCCAGGAATCTTGCCTTTGGGTGGAAAGAACATTAATGAACCATTGAGAATAGTTATATTTGCAAAGCCGATTTCTCCATTATATACTGACAGGGCATTGGGTAAAATTAAGACTTTATTGATGAATACTTTGTAAAAAAAGGAAAATGTTAGCAGTTTCATCAGAATATCTGTTTGAACATAGAGAACTATCACTTTGGGTGATGGTTGATTTATCTGATCAAAGGCAGCTTTAGGATATGCATCCCATTCAAATGCCATTGGTATTTTTGCCACATAAGCAACACAGTATTTACTTGCAATAATTAGATTTTTAAGGTCATCGCTGGCTCTTTCATTGCTATCATCATTGGTGGTTACAATTCCAACCCAGGTCCAGCCAAAGTGCTTCAGCAGCTGTACGATGGCTGCATTTTGGACAGTAATATCAGAAACCATTCGAAAGAAGAAGGGAAATCTAGTCCGGTCATTGAAAACTGTATCAGTGGCTCCATAACTTACCTGTAAAATATAGAGGAACATGTGATCTAATATATCATAGGAAGAGTAAGACACAGATTCTAATATGTTTTGACTTTTTGTATGACATATTGGGCTAACATCATTTGAATCAAAGTCACAAAAAGTAAGTTGATATTGACTAGTGTCTTTTTTTTTTTACCGCTTATCTTATTCCAATAGGGTCAAGGTGACTGACACTGAATAAAGTACCGATAATTGTCATAGCAAGTACATTACATAAAATACACTGTGCAACTGGGGGATAATGTATACTAGGGTGTCAATGCTATTGCAAAGTCTGCTAAGCTTAAAGGGATAGTAATACTTAAAATGTGAAAAAAATATGTTGTAGAGTTTATCCCCCTGAGTAAAACAAGGGCACTCCCACTGCTGAAAGGTGTTTCATTCAAAAGTTATTAATTTTCAAAGTTGAATTTTTTAGGTCCAATATCACAGTGGCTTGAAATCGTACAGTGGCGCTGTTGCTACACCATCCTATGAAGATTTATGGTCAACTGACCAGAGCTGTCCATAGGATCGTGTAGCAACAGTGGCACTGTACAATTTCAGACCACTGTGATATTGCACCTAAAAAATTCAGCTTTGAAAATTAATAACTTTTGAGTGAAACACCTTTCAGCAGTGGGAGTACTCTTGTTTAACTCAGGGAAATAAACCCTACAACATATTTTTTTTACATTTTAAGTATTACTATCCCTTTAACTTACATCTTTGAACTCACAGAGAGATTGAGTTCACAATCTGTCAATGCAATGTTATTCATAAATCTGTGAATTAAAATTATTACAGAGGAGTTTTTAATGTGCTTTTCAGGGACAGGACAGCTGGAGGTGCAGCCCGTCAGCAGTAAAGGGGCCCACCATGCGGTTCAAATGTTCAAGAAAACTTAAAAGTGCCCTGTGGCATAGATACAGTAATAGCTCTGGGCACACTTTGTAGACCATTCTAATGGAGTATTTCTTTGTTAACATCACTATTTCTGGCTCTGCTGAAAAGCCGTCCGGTCCTGGGACCAGGATCTCAATCTGTCAGCTAGAGAGCTGACGTCTGTAAAAGGGGCGGGAGGGGGAACTGTATATTCTTATAAATATAAAACTATACAACTTTAAGCAATGGGACTTCCATAATTTAATTTACTTTTTTAATATGATTAAAAAGTTTGTGCTTTGTACTAAACACCATTATAACCATTATGTCAGTATTTAAGAACAGTATGTTTTTAGCTATCCATCTTTCAACCTTTGATAAATCATCTATATTTTTTTGCAATTTGAATTGGCCAGCATCTTTGATAAAGTGGGGTTTGTAATATACACAGAAACAAAGGAGCGCTAATTGTGAATTAATGTATATAACCTGGACCTCCACATATGCATCAAGCTACTCAAAAAATTTATTTCTGTTAGAAACGGACAGCAAATGCAGATGAAGGATTCTGACTGCCTCCACTCAGTCAATGTGACCTTCCTCGCTCAATCCCCAGATCAAAAGACCATCCAAGGGTCCTCAACGAAACAGAAATACAACAGCAATGGGGGTGCTGTCAAGTGAAATAGCAATAATATAAAGTAGTTGGTGTATCACTTACATTTGCTTGTTGGTTGGCTTTCAGCCCCACAGCTGGATGGCTCAGAAACAGGAAAATTAAAGGGTTTCACAGCATCCCCATCTTGCTGTTGTATTTCTGTTTGTAATATACTTGTTTAAACACAATATATATGAGTAACAAACATCCATTTGACTCACATTTCTGTGATATTACTTCCCTATTGGGCACACTATTTTCGTTCTTCCACTTTTTTTTTTTTTTTTTTTTTTGCCTCTTGGGAGAGCAGCCCACTGATCTACTCAGTCTACCTTGAATCTTGTCAACTGCATCTGTGACTACTTATATTCCCAGGAGTGCATACTGCTGAAAACTGCATATGTAGGTTCTCAGCTAATTCTTTTCTGAGTACCCAGCTGAGGATTTTATGGTGGTGTTGTCTATTGTTGACTTTGAGAATGCACATTCCCCCCCTCCTTTTTGTCTCCCTCCAGTTTTGCATTTTTATGCCTGAGTAAGTTAATTTAATTTTAAATAATTTACTGTTCAAACTAGTGCACAATTGTGCACACAAATATGAAGTGTGCACCAGCATTGTTCCATCCAGATTCCACTGCTGTATCCAGCAATACAGCCTGTTATCCCTAGCTGTGTTGATTTAATTAAAATATAATCATATTTACTGTTCAGACTTCAGTGTTTCAGACACCACTGTCACAAATAGGCAGGCCAGGCAGTACCGTTGTTCAAACTTAATTGCATATTTGCATACAGACTGTCAGCTTTGCATGCAATGTTCCATCCAGACTCCACTTCTATCTCCAGCAAATATTTTGTAATTATATATGCACACAAATAGGTAGTGTGCATGTGCATAATTCCATCTAGACTACACTGATGTATTCACCCAAAAAGCCTGTTATTCATTATTGTGTTCATTTAATTAAAAAAAGTAAAATCATATTATACTTTAAACAAAGTCAGCTATGCTGCTGCTGCTTCCTCCCTCACTCTCAGATATCACATTTTATTTTGTTTTGGGGTACTTTCTGTTAGACTCAATGATCTGTGCTTCCTCATTCTATAGACTTTTCTAGCCCACATGATGCTGCTGTATTTTTCTGTCCACATTAGTCTAATGCTGGTGCTGGTATTACATTACCAACTCTCATCTCCTCTGTCACCTTCTAACTCCCATATCATACTTCTACCAAAGTCAAAGATACTTCAGCTTCCATCTTTACTCTCAGAGGTCAGTGTATGTTATTTTGGGGATCTTTCTGCTGTTTGACAAAGCTACTGGTAATTCCTTATTCTGTAGACTTTAGCCCATAATGCTGCTGCTGTATTTGTCTGTCCAGACTAGTTTAATATTGGTGGTGGTACTGAAATGTCCACTGTCATCTCCTCTATCACCTCCTGTATCATACTCTTAACAGAGTAAGATGATGCTCCTTCCTTACTTTGCTCATGGGTATGCTCCTTATGCAAAATAATTGAATACGAGCAAGTATAAAATAAAGCATATAAAAATGCAAACCTGCATTATTTGTATTTATTTATATAATTTGTTCCTGTATCCTGATGAAAACACCAATAGAATGGATGGAATGGATGGCCAAGTTTTTTGTAATTTATTTGAATGATCCTTGTTCAAATTTCAGTCCAGAGAAGACAGCAGTGGCCTTCCCCAATGAAAATAGCACTGAACAAGTTTCGTCCAGGAACAAAAACTTTCAACGAAATTCTGACTAACGAAATTAAGTTCATTTTCCCGAATGTCTTTAAAGGGATAGTAATGTTTCACAATAAAAGCAGCTCCAATTAATCTCCATAGTATTTGGGCCATGGAGAGTGTTATTTTAATAATGTCAGAGTTGTACTTCAAGATTAATTGAATGAAAAAATATCCCCCTACTGCCCCTTTTACTGATGTAGCACTGCTCCCCTCAGAGCAGCAAGACTGACTGGATGGATCGCAGACAGGGACAATCTTCATTGAGCATAAGGAAAAACCTGAAAAACCTGTCAAGTAGGGCAGGGTTTTCCTCATGCTCACAGTAAGAAGATTGTCCCTTGCTGTGAGCTGTCTGGCCCCAGGACCAGATTTCACATATGAAGGGAGGGGGCTTACACTAGGTAAAAAGGCAGGAGGTGGATATTTTATCATTCTATTACTCTTGAACTACATGTCACAGAAGCCTCCATGCCCTGGGCTCCTGGAGGGGCCTGGGGGCCAACCTCCTCCCTACAGACTAACGAGCTATGGGGGGCTGTCACAGGAACAGGACATTGTGTTATTATGCTCTTATCTGGTGTGGTAATTTAATTATGTGGTTGATGTTATTATGTGTGATGTAATCATGCTGAAATGTATTTTACTGTTTACAGTTCTTTGTTCCCCCTGTTACGGCTCCCATTTTATAACTTGTGTATTGTTCCCATTGTGCCTCTTTGTATTATGTGCCCCTCCACCACTGGCCCCATTGTCTTCCAATATGTGGTTTGCAGTAACCTGTATCCTATTGTATTCTAATGTGTGTGGATAACTTGTTATGTGTGTATATAAACCCTGTATGTTCTACAATAAATCAGTTCTTGTTCTACTCCTACACTGGTTTTGCCTGGTGCTTGGGGTAAGCTTGCTGTATCCAGAGTGCGTTCACCCTACACTGAGTCTTGCCTAAGTGACTGGGTGAATGGAGCTATGATCCTGGTTCCTGGCTGATGGAATTCCTGAGTGTCGTCCTGGGCTAAGGAAACAAAGTTTTGGCAGAGCTACTCAGTCTGAGTACGGGTATCCATCACACTCCAACATACATAACATATTCTACATCCCTGTTTACTCTCTCCCTCTTTAACCATAGATAAATAGGGCAATCAAAAAAATCAGGGTTGATGGGGACTGAATCCCGTGACTTCTGGTGATTGAACTGTCTATTACAGATCTTTTGTGTGCAGAAATAAATGTGAATCCTATCAGTTTCAAAGTCTTCTCAATTGTTCACCAAATTTGCATACTGTCATATTTAACAGAAAGTGAAACATGTTCATGTATCAATGGGGGAAGTGGTGAATTACGTTATACAACATGGCTGTAGAGATACAAAATGGTTGCACTGCAAGTTCTTGCTAGAATGACAAGGTCAATTGTTTTTCATAAGGTCATTTCAATACAGTGTTAAATGCAAAACTGTACATCTGGCATGTTTATAAGAAAGCAAAGGGTCATAAGCTTGTCTGTGTGCGTGTGTTTTTTTTAATATGCTTATATATGTTTGCATGTAGCTTTTGTCTATGTCTATAATTTTGTATTCTGATTCAAGACTACACTGAAGTGTAAATATGTTGTGTAGATAAAAGAGAATGCTGTATGGTGCCTGTTCCATAGTAAATTTTCTAAAAAGAAAAATGGTGTCATCATACAGCACCCACAAACCATGGATATTGGGATTCTTCTGGCCACACCCACAACTGAGAATGTGGGTGTGGCCAGCAGAGTTCAGGTGCACCTCAAAACTAGGTCTAGGCAGACCATTTTGCTTACCTGTGGATACTTGTATGCTTGCAAGAGATTTGCAATTGCAAGAGATGAAGATGACAGCAAATGTCCTATGATTGCCATGACAGTACCATTTTGCCGACAGTTGTAATTTGGAAAGAAGTGTCTTCCTCCAGATAAAACTTTCAAAGTCCCCTCCACTGATGTCATGTCACTCAAACAAGTATCAAATAATTCATATCCCAGGGTAATGTTGGGTAAAATATTCGTATTCTGGTTAATTTCTTTAACAGCAAAATCAACAGCCAAATAGTGTCGAATTAAAGACATGGAAAACCTTTAAAAAGAGACAAAAAAGATCTTGTTATTGATCCATGAACATAAAATGCATAGGGACGTGGAGGACGAGATCATGGGAAAACCAAAATGCACCTGAAGGGACAATTTAAAATTCCCAACAGTTTAAATGGAGTTGGCCTCCAGTGCATTACAAATAAATTCTTTGGAGAACATTCATTCAAAGGGTTAAAAACCCAACTTAAATCAGTGGGAATTTTGGCACTTTTTATTTTTCTCTTATGGTGCAGTTTTTTTGCCCCAAAATTGCTCTGTATAATATAATTGTGCAGACCAAACACAGTACAAAAAATATAAATATTTAAGATTGCACTGGATGTAACTTTAAACAGCCACCAATGCACCTCAAAATGTAACCCCTTAACGACCAGCAGTGCAGCGATTGGCCGGTAGTTAAGGACCACGGAGCATTTTTTTTTACTCATTACTAATCGGATCAATGGGTGCCCTAGTGGCGGAGATCCCTGAATTCCATGACATGTCAAGACCATCATAGTCCTTAAGGGAAGTTTACCCATGAAGGTCCTGGCACATCATGGTTCCTTAAGGAATTAAACAAATATGAATACGAAAGCAGAACAAATACCAGAAAAAATGTATAAGTAGTGGAGAAATAGCGGTAAAACTGTGAACCTTTTTTTAAAGTGATAGTAATACTTAAAATTAATTTTATTTTATATTGTAGCCATGAAAAAAACATAAAAAACGATATAAGTCTTATCTCTGAAACATTTTCCTTTCATCGTGCTTTGTATCCGGTCCTACTGCTGATCAATAGAATCTCCCAATCTGCACTTAATTTACAAAGTAGCAAGCTGTGTCCTCATGTAACCCCTACATTCTACCACATGAGGGCACAGGTTGCTACTTTATAAATTAAGCACAGATTGGGGGATTCCATTGATTCCCAGTAGGAATGGATACAAAACGCTACCAAAGAAAAACTATTTACTATGCTGCACACACAGGTGCTCCAGTTGTTAGCACATTTTAACTAACATACACTTTTAAGCTTCACAACTTTTTTGCATTATTTAAGCGTGGAGAGCATGCAAGGGACTCTTTTTAATGAGGAGCTACAGCAGCACATATAAAACTCAACGCAGCCACAGTTCTGTAAGTTTTGTAACTTTTATGGCAAGAGTTACTTAAAAAAACATAATTACAGCGCAAAATAAAATTAATAGAAAGTACAATTCATTTCTACTGCTGTTTAACATACCATATGACAATGTGCCATTTCCACATAGCAATATTGCACTTAACACATCACACACATCAAAATGTCTCACTACCCCCTTTAACTCTTACACTATTCATCATTTATACATTGAACACACATATATTAACAACTACAAACATGAATAGAAGTCACCAATCTTTTAACTGCATGTTACTTTCAATGCAGTAGCAACTGTAATGCCTCCATGTGTTGCATAGGTAACATTTTCCTTTCATTGCGCTTTGTATCGGTCCTACTGCTGATCAATGGAATCCCCCAATCTGCGCTTAATTTACAAAGTAGCAAGCTGTGTCCTTATGTAATCCCTACATTCTACCGCATGAGGGCACAGGTTGCTAGTTTATAAATCAAGCAAAGATTGGGGGATTCTATTGAACACCAGCAGGACCGGATACAAAGAGCCACCAAAGGAAAACTATTTCATATGCTGCACACAGAGGCGCTACAGCTGTTAGTTCATTTTAACTAACATACACTTTTAAGCTTCACAACTTTATGCATTACAAAGCAAAAGTATTTCCTATGCAGAACACGGAGGCACTCCAGCTTCTACTACATTTTAAGTAACATACACTTTTAAGCTTGCCAGCTTTCATGCATGTTATCCACAGCTCCATATTTTAACCATGCAAGATCAGAATGTCACCATTTTCATGTGGCGAACATTTTGATCTCATTTATACTAATCTAAAAGCATCACTATTCATACAATAGACTGCCAGCAGTGTCAACAAAAATATGAATCCGATAAGTACTAGGTCCTAAATTAGCAATGTAAACCTGCAATAAATAGGTCCCCACCAGCAGGACTCCCTAACATCGCACATCACTCGCAGATGCTTCATGACTTCCTTCTGTGTTCCGCAATCCATCGAAAGTTCAGGTCATTCGTTAATCAAGACACTATACCCCTAGCCAATGCAGGGGAATCCTCTGTAAGAAGTACACTGTGGGTCTCCGGGACATTCAACAGAACAAAAGTGTGTGCTATGTGCTAATATTCTACAGTGCTACTATGCATAGAGGCTATTGCCACCTCTGATGATAGATGATCAAAGACCATTACAAACAATTCTATATACATACAATGAGAGAACACAATAAGGGTAATCCCAGTGATCCCAACATGACCATGCTAATACAATATGCAAGGGGACGAAATACAGAATCACGGAGTATGCCCACATAATACCTCCAGCACAAATCAAAGCAAGGACAGTGTTAGTGACAATATAGATAAATAGGGTGGAGAATGGTTCTGGGACATGAACATCTCAAATCAAATATACAAGTCCCCCAGATATACCAAAGTGCATTTATAATATTGTTTTTATCACCATTTCAGGAGGAAATTTTTTTGCCAAAGGTGAAAGGGTATATAATGGGGATTCAGTGTGTGTTACAGTCATCTTGATAAAGTTCACTGCTGGGATACAAATGTTCATTCACCATTAAACTTTGTGTGTGTATGTGTGTGTGTGTACGTGTGTACGTATGTATATATGTTTTTGTGCGTGAGAATTTATGCATATGTTTGTATATGTTTAAGTGTATTTCTATGTCTCTGTATCTATGTTTGTGTGTGTGTCTCTCTATCCATAATAATATCTACATGTGTGTGTGCATGTATGTATGTATATATGATAATATATGTGTGTGTGTCTTTGTTCCACCAAATGTAACCTAATACAAGGATACCCAAAAAAAAACAGACGGGCAACCCTGTCCCACACTGCTAGTTGTATAATATAATTAATCACAAATGTTATATTGCTATCAGTGAGACACATGGATTGCTTTTTGTGATGATGATGATGATGATGATGATGGTGATGACGTGTTTTGAAAAATGTGGTGATGTTCTTGCTGATGTTGTTTTTGCTAGTGCTGCTGATAGTATAAACAATTTGCTTACTTTTTTTTCACTATGCTATCTATTATTTTTATTTTCGGCCCTACCTTTCTCTCTCATCCTCCACAATGCAACCATCCACTCTGTCTATAATATATTTATATTCTTTCACAAAATCTAATTACTTAGAGAGATGCTGCTAATCATGCCTTGGCATAAATTGATCAGACTTTGGCACAAATTAAGACATTTTATTTTTAAAGTGTGGTTCTAGCACATGTTGAATTTGAAACATTAAAAACCATTCCGACAGACACCATACCATGATGGCGACAGGACGCCGATAAAATCATCAAGTTTCATGTGTGAACGACATGGTAGACAAGCGAGAAAAACAAATACCGATGTCCCTGTAAGTAGAACCTGAAACTATTGGAGGAATACTTATGAAGGTATGAGTGGTTAATATCTGTCTTTACAGCACGGATGAAAATGGATAAAAAGAAAAAAATTAAAGTGGGGAATAAAGAGTTAATATTCCCACACTCCCTTAAAGGCATCTGAGTCTGTATGAACCTTCGTATATTGCTGTTTTATTGAAGCACGTTTATACGTGAGAAGATGAACTATTGCTAATTGTATATATTAAGAACAATGAGGATCTAAGTTAAATATATCCTAGAAGATCAAAACTGTATGAGGAAAGATCTTATCATTGTGATTTTTGATATCCATTTAAATGGATTGTGATCCAGGATATACAAAAGAAGTTCACATTTGGACTTACAATATTAAGGCTGCTTTATAACTCACTTGTCTTTGATTTTTTCGTTTTGTGGATAAATATATTTTTAATACGTTTTTTATTTTTTTTGCGATGAACATCTTTATTGTTTGAGTATTACTGGGTATGCAGTGAGGATTTTGCTTCCAGAATACCTATATTGGTTTATCTTGGAGGCATTATATCACAGAATAGAGATTGGGCTGTACTGGAGACAAGATTACATTGTTTATTATAATACTGGCCTCCAATCACATAGATACTATTTATCTTATGTAAATGGTTATTTCTTACTCATGCCTTTATGGTGGTTGATTTTAGATAGTAGGTCTCACGGCTGACACTCCAGGACGAGAATAGGAGAGGGTGAACCTATTGGGCTTCCTAATTGAGGAACTGTCCAAATATTGGAAGGACATTGGTTGGATACGTGGTTGATGAGTAATTAACCACCGTGTTACATGGGGAAGTATCTCTAATCACACGTCTCTATCCAGCCTGGTCGGACCTGTTGGACGTACGTCGGTGGGAAGGGATTTTGACACACCCTCCTGTTGAACATCCGGAGAAGTAAGTGGAGACCTGGGGATTTACTTACTTATTGTTATTGCCCCGTTTGAGGTCAGGAATTTTTTTATGAAGTGTAATGTTTTTGATAACATATTAATATTAAAATAATTTTATTTACTAGATATCGGTTTCTAAATTATATATCTTATTGTGTTACATCCTCTATTAGAATAGGAAGACATAGCGCTAATCCTTCTGTATTTGTGTGTACGTTGGGCTATGGCAGTCTATAGGAGATCTGCATATTTGCTTTTATGTGCCAGCCCTGGGGTGTGTGTATTATAATTTTGTGTGTAACACTGGGCTCAGGCAATAGAGGATGATATGCAGATATCCTCCTAGCTGCTTCCCGGGGGGGGGGGGGGTGTTGGCACGGACATAGAATTATGGCCACCTGACCACTTCTTCTTTTATAGTATAGATATGGCTGCAGTGGTACAAAATGGATGCAATGCATGCCTCTGTCAGTGTGCATGTGAAGACCACTGCAGAAGGATGCACATGCTATTGGAATGTTTCCGAAAAAAGGAATTACTCTTTCAGAGCTTTGTATTTTCCTTAATGTCCATAGATGTCCATATCTGTTCATGTATGTCAAGACTGTATGGATGGGTGTGGCCATAATGCAATCCTTTGTCTAAAAAGAGTATAAAGGATTCTCGCTCTGTCCTAATATTTGTATCCTGATGCAAGTCTACACTGAAACATAATGCTGCTATAATGTAGACAGATAATCCTGTATACTGCCTGATAAACCACAGAATAAGCTTCTCAAAAGAAGAAGCAAGTGTCCTCTTGTGCTTCCTATTGGAATTATTAAATGATTTGTGGTGGTGATGGTGGCACATCTGTATGGGACTTTCTCCCAGAATATTGATTGTTAACTAATATACACACACTGTGTAGCTCCTAGGAGTGACCCCACTGCATGTGAGTTGGTTACAGAATACTTGTAGGATAGCTACGTTCTTGGCCAAAATGAAGACCTCGTTGACTACTGACAAACAAAACTGTGTGTAGTCAGCACTAACATTTACTGTTGTAGAAACCCTTACATACCCACCAGCAAGTGTGCAGTGTGAGTGGGTTTTCGGTGCAGCTGGTTATATTGTAGGACACATCTATCAAGAAGCAGTGTTGGTAGTCTTACATTTCTAAAAAAGAAACAGCATCTAATACCATATTAAGATCAGGTAGCAGAAGTTGACAAAATCACCCAAGATAAGGAAGCATACAGCACATCTATTATTAACAGCAACACTGAGGAAAAGGGAGAGGGATGTGAGAGGTTTTTACCATCTACCGCCATTGGGACAACTGGTAAGACCCTTGATTATTGATTGTCAATAATCTGATAACAATGCATGGTTAAACTGGATTCGAACATGATAATGCAATAAATAAATTCTAGCAGTTGTTCCTATGAATCATGATGATATAAATACATAAATCACACCACCATACACATCTTTTTTTTAACTCTATAAAAATAATGTTTAGCATAACAGAAGGCTTAAAGGAAATCCTGAAAAATATTTTTTGCAGGTTTATTGAAAGTGAAACCTTCAAAATATTACAGTAAGGCTAGATTCTAAAAAATTAATTGTGGGCTTCAAACAAGGCGAGCCCTGAAAACATTTTTACAGGCCCCAGGCTTACAAAAACCAGGACCTGAAAAAAATTGTATGCACTACTAGCCTAGTGCCAGCAGTATTGATGATGGTAGCAAACCACTACCAGAAAAATTATGCCACACAGTGACACCAACCTCTAGTGCCATTCTGGCATTTGCTACTGAAATTCCTGCTGATGAGTCATTTAAGCAGCAGGTGTATTAGGCTGAGATTATCAGCAGTGACATGAGACAGGCAGTGGGAAGATGATGCTTCCACTTGCCACTAGCCCTAGTTCTGCTCAGACAGCAGCAGCAAGCCCCCATCACTTCAAGTACATCTTCTTAGAAGAAGATAGACAATTATGCTTCTCCTCCTGCACCTCCTCTAAATCTTGGGTGTGTTGGAATATTATTTTCATTGAGAGCATAAGCAACTGCAATGTGCACAGTGTGTGGAAGGAAACATTGTGAAATAGGTAAGGACTGGGAAGAATCACTGGGAAGAATCACTGTTCATTAACAGAACAGTACACAGGACAAGGGGCCACCCGCTTAGACTTGAGGAAAGGAGATTTAGTCTACAACAGCGGAAGGGTTTCTTTACAGTAAGGACAATAAAGGTATGGAATGCACTTCCGGAGGAGGTGGTGCTATCAAATACATTAGATGCCTTTAAAAGGGGCCTGGATACTTATTTAAAAGAGCATAATATAGAGGGCTATGCACGTTAGTATTGGGATTAATATTTAGTTAGGGCTTGTTGATCCAGGGAGAAATCTGATTGCCATTTGGAGTCAGATGCCTTCTTTTGGGTCAGCGATGGTAAACAGGAATAGGAAAAGGGTTGAACTGGATGGACGCAAGTCTTTTTTCAACCTAAATTACTATGTAACTATGTAACTATGTAACAATTGACCCGTCTACTCTCATATTAAGAAATAGGGGCAACTGCATTCGCCACCTTGACATTTATGTCAGCAATGTTAAACCATCCCTCAATAAATCAGGCACTGCACTCTCTGTGGCCCTTGTCCTCTCCTCAAAGAACATATAATGGCAAAAATTCTTAATAAAAATAATGAATCCTCCCTGCCACCAGTTTAGCATATTAAGCAAGATGGAATGTCTGCAGATGCTCCCTAATACTCTGCACTTGATGGCTGTCCCCCACATTGCCATCTGCAGTCAGTGCACCACACAATATGCAATGGGTGGAGATGAACTGCCAGATCCTTGCATCTACAGACTAGCTATCAGCTGATGGGGAAAGTAATGGAAGCAATGGTACTGCAAAGGAGACAGGGGACCCTGAGGGTTCTAGGGCAGGGACAATGGGTACATTTTCCCACATCCAGACCCTAACACAAGAATATGATGACACAATTGTTTTGGTCATGACAGAATTTCCAGGCTTGGTGGGGGGGGGTCTCTTGTCTTCCTATGGGATTTACTCCCCTGTTCTTTGTGCCCTGCTGAGGGTATAAGGGGCACAGTGACAGTGGGACTCAATTTCCTTTCTTGGGGTTTGGGTTTCACATGTGTAACATAAACATCAGTGTGTTTTTGTTGCATGTTCTTGATTAGGGCAGATGTGCCATGGTGGGTCCCCACCGTTTCCCTTTTCACTACTTTATCACACATAGTGCATAGTGCACTCACAGATGATTGCACTGTGCCTGCCACAAGGGAGAAATATTGCCATGATATGATATGATATACCTCTGCATCAGCAGTAGGGCCAGGATGAGGAGTAGTGGTGGCAAATGGAACCACATATACCTGTCCTAATCCCATATCACTGCTTGTTGAACCCAGCCCCATGATGGCCATGGTGGTCTGTGGCATACTAGCCTCTCCATAAACATCCTGCTGTTGTGAAAGATTTATGTCCATCTCTGAGGACACAGCATCAGGAAGCGCTAAATTTAAGCACTGGTTCTATTTCTCTATATCTACTTTCTTCCCATCAAAAAAAAGTGGTCACACCTTTATGAGGACCATAGCTGCAAGATACCGATGGCCTGAAAATGTAATGTACATACTTTGAGATTGACCATAAAGTGCTTCCACATGTTAACTTTAAATGGGTATCTGTCAAATTCCGTTCTGTATGGAACTTTGGGGAACTTTGACTTATAAATAAGTCGTTGTTAGGCTGAGATTCCACTAAATACAGCTGGCAAAAGAGTTGGAAAAGGGCTATATTTTTATCCATTATGGCTGATATGTATACTGAATTTTGCAATACTATATTTGTGTTGTTTTAAAAGTCCCATTTTTTCCCAATGGAATTTTACAGAAAATATTAAGCTTTTTCCCAAAAAATTCCTGTGCATAGAAAACACGTAAAATGTGCACCTTTTTACTAACCCCAATAAATTTCCTTTCCCATTTTCCACCTATGCTTATTTATGGCTTGAGAATTCCTGCTGCAGTAAAAGGGAGGTTATACTCAGTATGTGTGGTTCTAGGGCTACCAGTGTAGTGAGACAAGCCTGAGGTGGGGGGAGTTTAGCATGTGTGGTTTAGTATGTGTGGTTCTCTGGATACCAGTAGTGAGATAATGCCGGAGCGTCTATATATGTGGTTTTATGTGGTGGAGTAACTAGTCATCGGAAGGCACTGGTGAAAACATTTTGTTGGACCATTAGCACACAAATATTCACTCAGGGCATAACGAGAACCTGTTGTGACCTGAGGCTGATGGGTTCTCTTGGATGCTGGGAACCGTCACAACTGCACCCTCTGCACCCCCAGTAGTTAAACCCCTGGTTCTATGGCTACCAACTGGGGTTCAGTATATGTGTGATTTTAAGAATGCCAGAGCAGTGTGGGTGGGGCCAAAATGTGCGCTTCCATGGCTACCACTAAAGTCCATAATTAATTATGCCTCCTGCTTTATCTACCTTACACACTGATCCTCTAATACTGCCCCTCTCTTCTAATCCCCTCACTGGCTCCCATTAAATTCAAATTACTGATGATAATTTACAGAGCCTTTACCAACACTGCACCCTCTTTCATTTAATCTCTTGTTTCCAAATACACTCTCACTCACTGTCTTCATTCTGCACAGGATCTTGTTCTCTTTGCATCTGTTATTACAGCCTCCCATTCCCACCTGCTGAACCTGAGCTCAGAAGTTAACTCCCCTGTCCCATAAGACTCTCGTCAGCCTTCACATCTTCAGCTGTTCCTAGAAATCTCACCTGTTCAGGGAGAAATGCCAGAGCAACAGCTTGTCCAACCTCTACTTTTTTTCTGTATCTGTCACCCATCTACAGCCCCACAGGACCTCAGAGCCTTTTTCTCCTGAACAGAATCGATACATCACTGTACTGAAAGACACTTCTTTCTCCCACCCACTTACTGCAGTTCATGTGGTGGGAGGTACTTTCATAGAATTTAAAACTTCTCTATCCAAACTGACCTTCCTCTAGACTGTAAGTTCTCACAAGCACGGAGCACTGATCCTTCTGTTTTCTTTGATGTCTGTACTGTTTTACACATCTGTATATATATTCCCTATTGCAGAGCTCTGCAGAATCAGTTGGCACTATATAAATAAATGATAAAGGAAAGGGTCACATATCATGCATGAAAGGAGGTTTCAGCTTCAGCAGAGGAAAAGGTTTTTTACAGTAAGGTCTGTAAAATTATGGAATTCCTTGCCCAAGAATGTGGTTATGGCAGATACAATGAAGATTAGATAAATTTCTTTCAAAAGAGAACATACAGGGTTATACTGTGTATTAGTAGGCAAAACAGGAAGGTCTGATAAATACTTATTTGGCAGCAGGAAAGCTATATCTTTTTCATGTCTCTGGGTTATAAGGCAAAGGTCGAATTTGATGGACCTGTGTCTTTTATTTAACCCAATTTACTATGTTACCCCTCATCTATGATTGGCTGAGAAGTGAGGTAACTTCAGTACACATTCTATGCCCTGCATAACCCCACCTGCCAACCAATAGGAGTATGGGGGCAAATGTAAACAGGTATTAGCCATATATATATATAATCCAATCCCTGTTTTTCTTTTTCTCGCAGTGGCATAGGTGATAGCCTAGACACAAGTGATGGGTTGTTAATTTTATTTATTTTTGTTGTGTTGGAGAATGTGGCATCATGTTTCCAAGGCTTTTGTCAAATGTATTTTATTTTTATAGGTGAACAATGATGTGGAGGACCAGAGCATATCAGACGCTGTTGGACCTCCAACATCAAGGTGAGTGTATTATTGTCATGCACACAACATACATTGGGGTAAGAAGGGGACTTGGAGACCCCTTCCAGGTTTTAGTTTTAATTAAGATGGAGGCTGTGACTAGGGATGGGTGAAAATTTTTGCCTCAAACTGAAATCAGCGAATAATGGCAATTTCCACTTGGTGAATAATTTCCTGCAAAAAGTGCCATTTTTCTGCTTTTCCCCTCCTTTTCCACCCATTGAAATCAATGGGAAGAAAAATATTTCTTCACCACATAAACTTTTTCTGCAGCCATAGAAAAGGCTGTCAGGCTCTCACAGCAGCCATTCTGTGTTTGTAAGAGAAGAGAACAGCATGTTTTTGAGCTAGAGGAGATAGGCAAATAAAGTATTTGAGGGTCAACCTCCTTCCTCCCTTCTTATCCCCTAGAGTGCCCCCAGACTCCCCTAATACTCCAAAATTCCATGTGACTGACTGGCAAGACAGCTAGGGACCTATTTGCTTGCTGATCTTGCTGTTATTGTCTCTGTGCTGGGTGGGGAAGTCTGGGGAAAGAAGTTGTTGATTTTGTTTTTCAGTTATAATTTTATTTGGACAGACTGTGATAAGACAACAGGGTGGACAACTTAAAAAAAAATAAAAAAAAATATATAAAAGAATAAAAAAAATAAATAGCTTACTTGACAGTGACAGACAGCTGACTGGGCTTAGGCAAGGCATCATACAACTCCATCAGTTGTGTTGTGTACCGTACAGTAAAAAAACACAGTGTAGTTGCTTAATGTCCAGCAAACACACAAGGGGAAGGGGGAGGGATGGAGCAGTGCAAGGACGTGAGAGTAAAATAGTCGTTCAAAAACTGACAGCAGCAATGGTTGCTGCAGAGTGTGCAATCAATGATGATGATCCCTCTACTCCAAGGGAGGATGCAGTTTGTCAAGGTCCCAGCAAAACTAGTTCCAGCACCACCCCCTCCTGGGAGGTCAATCGTGTCCGGCATTGGCTCGCTCAATGAGCCATTGTCGGACTTGGTGGACTTCTATCTGAAACCGGTGGTGGAGACTTTGCCCTGCACTCTCAGGGATACCAAGCAGGTGCTTATTGAAATGTCAAAGATATGCTGGAAGTTTACTTGTTCATGGTTGTCAGCGGATGTTGCCGTGTTATATTCTTCTATTCCCCATACATTAGCCCTGACATCCATGAAGCACATGCTTGAGTTGTTTTCCAGATATTCTGAGAGTTTGATTGTTTTTTTGGTTCAGGCTGTGGAGTACCTCCTGAGCCACAATTTTTTCGCTTTGATGGGGTTTTCTACCTCCAGAGATGTGGAGTCCCTATGGGCAAGTTTTGCCCCCTCTTTGGCCAACATTTTTATGGGTTAGTGGGAGCGGGTCCACATCTTTGGGGCTGGGAATCCCCATCGGGAGCAAATTTTGTGGTACGGGAGGTACATTGATGACCTCCTCTTCATTTGGTCTGGTAGCCATGAGGGAGCTGTTCTGTTCATGGCTGTTCTTAATGAAAATAAGGTCAGTTTACATTTCACTTTTGTCCATGAACAGACCAGCATTTCTTTCCTTGATCTTTCCCTCACTGGGGATTGCGAGACTAAACAGGGTATTACTAACAACTATAGGAAGCCTGTTGCGGGAAATGGCCTCCTGCATGCCCACTCTGCCCATCCTTGCTCCCAGATCAACAATATCCCCAGGGGACAGTTCCTGCATCTACGCAGAAACTGTACCACTGAGGGTGGATTTGTGTCAGCTTCTGAAGATCAGGGGCAGAGGTTTAAAGTGAGGGGCTATTCAGAGTTTCGCACAAACCAAGGAGGGAGTTGCTGGATAAACCATTGATTACCAGGAACTGGAGACTGAAGGATGAGGTTAGGTTCTTTATCACTTACAGTCCGCAATACCGGTCTATCTGTAACATAGTCAAGAAATACCTACCGATACTCAATGCACATGAAAAACTGGGTAAGATTGTACAGTATGGATGCGGTTTTGTAGCCAAGAGAGGAGCTACCACAGGCAATTTAGTTTCACCTCGTTTGTTTATGTCTCAAAAACCCAAGCCAATCTGGCTAATGCACAAGGGTTTTTTCAAATGTGCTGTTGCCAGGTGCAAGACATGTCAATATGTGCTCAGGCCAAGTCTTTTAAGAGTTCATTGAATGAAATGATATATAATATACACAGTTATATCAACTGTGCCATGCATGGAGTGATTTACCTTTTTACATGCAAGTATTGCTCTATACAGTATGTGGGGCAGACCTCTAGACCTTTAGAGGATCAGGGAACATGTCTTCCAGGCTGAGAAACATCTGGTCTACTCCGCTGTGGCTAGGCATGTTCATGATTCTCTTGGAGGGGATTTGGGGGGTTTGCATTTCATCAGCATTGAGAGGGTACTTTTACCTTGGAGGGGTGGGGATCTAGACAGACTCTTGAATGAACGGTAGGCTTACTGGATTGTGACCCTTGGAACCAGGGTTCCGACCGGTCTCAATGCTGAGTGGGATATTGGGCATATTTTTACATATTTCAGATGTTTTATGACAATTTGTGATATACCCTTAGTTATACCTGGTTCAATATATTTATTGCCATACATTTATATATATATCTTTTGATTTATTCCCTTTTTTTAGGTATTCTTATTTCATATTTTTATATTCATTTATATTTTTGGTATTACTATATATATTTATTTCAGTTGTATTTACACTGGTATATCAATGAGCCATATGTCCTCTCCTCTTCTCCCCCCCCCCCACCTTTCTGTCCTGTTTGCCATTCTCTATGGTGGTGCCTCCATCCCATGAGCCTCAACATTTTTGTACAGATATATATATCTATGTATGTGCTTACATGTGTTGCATGCTGGCTAATATATGAGTTATGCTGTTTCTTTATGTTTGTGATCTTGTAGATTTTCTTGTCGGTGTATTGCGTGGAAGGCATTGCATCAGTATATTGTGGGTTAACCAAGTGTTCTGATGCGTGTCTCCTGTGCATAGATCTGACGACTAAATCATCTTTTTCGAAGTAGAGAGTGGTCTCTATTTCTGAACAGGGCGATTTCCACTGTGTCCAATCAGATGTTTGTAGAGTGTTTTTAAACATGCCTTTTTGCTGGTGCACTTAGTTTATTATTAAGCTCTTTTAGCGTGAAACATGTCAGACGTACTGTGGATCGCCATTATGCACTAAGTGTTCTAGTGTCCCGCTCCCTCATATAATGTCATGCCTGATAATTTTAATCAGTTCCAATAAAGTTGTGAGATTTTTAATCTGCCTAGATAACCTATTTTCTTTTGAATCTACAACGCTGAGAGTGGTTTTGCAATCAACGTGACGGTGAGTGCTCCTGATATCTTTGTTGAATGTGAAGCAGCTGAACAGCCTGCTGCATCAGACAGTGAGACAACCAAGCACCAAAACACCTGTCCTCAAAGTAGTAGCAAATTTTGTTACAGTAAAAGTAAAAAGAAATTGTTTGAGACCTCCAAAAGCTTACAGGAATATAAGGGTAGTAGTGGGCAAGAACTGTCATGTGATGCTGATGCTGCTGAGGATGACCTAATGATGACTGATGATGATGCAGATCTAGAATATATCCCTCCAGCATCCTTCTCTTGTTCAGATACAGATGAAGTTGAGAGTGAGGATGATGACAGGGATATAATGTTAGCAGAAAGTCAAAGGCTGAATCTTCACCACTTTTAAGGAGCACTGTGCCTGTCTATAAAGTGTTTGAGAAACCCATTGGAAAATCTGACCCTGGACAAGTACAGATGTCAAAAAGCACACAGTCACCCTCTCAGTCATCATCAGTATCATCGGCTTTTCAAAGTCCAAGTCCCACTCAGCCACACACACCTGCTTTGAGTAACCAGCAACAGCAACACAGGTTAACATCCACAGTGTTATTTAGTTTCGCCTCAAAATGAAATCGGCGAATAATAGCACTTCCCACTTGACTAATAATTTCCTGCGAAAAGTGCCATTTTTCAGCTTTCCTTGCCTAGCTCATTCCATTGAAATCAATGGGAAAATTTAATTTATACCCAACACATAGCAATTATTATTTTATTTCCCAAAGGCATAGTATAAAAGGGGCATGAGGGTACCTGTGTTGGTGGGGTGTGGAGAAAGATTCAGTTGAACAGGGAATGTTTTTGGGGGGTTTGTTAACTGGGATTGGGGGCAGTTAATAGAAAATAAATCCTAAATACAATAAAAAATAACCCCATAAGATGTGGTATAAAAGGGGTCTGAGGAGGGTGCCTGTGTTGGTGGGTGGAGTCTGGGGAATTAATCAGTTGAACAGGGAATTTGTTTTGGGGGGGTTCTTGACTGGTATTGGGGGACAGTTAATAAAAAATAAATAAAATAAAATAATAAATCGGTATGTAAAATGATAGAGACAGGAACCGACATAAGCTGCCACTGGAGTAGACTGATACTTGACTGACAGAGTATTATGTAGAGGATGAATTGTAAGATTTGTTGTTAGAGGCCCAAGCCCTGGGAAACATTGATCTGGTTCATTTTTTTGTAGGGCTATGTTTTTTTTTTTTTTTAAACACAAGCCCTGAGAAGAAAAAAATAAAAAAAGCTCTATTGGCCTTGTGCCAGCAGGTCATGTCTGGTTGGCCAGTGGCCACTGGTCAATGTCAAATGCCCTGATGTGGAATTTGCAACTGCTATTCTTGCTGCTGCTGCTGAGTTTTTTAAGCAGCAGGATTAGGCAGCTCAAAGGGAATGCGATTAACAACAGCAGTAAAATGGGTGATGGATGATGAAGGTTCCACTTGCCACTACTAGCAGAACAACTTGAATCTCAAACTAACCTATGAAATCAGTAAGAACACTGTTAATTTTTTAGACATAAAAATTATACATGGTGTAAATAATATGTTAGAAATAGATCTGTATAGAAAAAGCACTGCCACAAATAGTTTGTTACACTTTCAAAGCAATCATCCCCTACACATGAAGAACAGTGTACCAATAGGGGAATTTTTACATTTGAGATGTAATTGCTCTAGCACCAAAGTGTACAAAGAAAGAGCACTAGAATTAATGAGTAGATTCCACAGTCGTGGATACAGCAAAACATTAGTTAAAAAAGCCTATAAACGTGCCCTATATTTTTCTAGAACATCATTATTGTACAACCAAGAGAATTTTGACAGGGAAGAATCTAATAAAATTTGGTTTATAACCACTTATAATTGCAGATGGTGAGAAATAGAAGAGATCCTTAATAGGAATCTTTTCTGTAAACAGATTCTGATTTACTACCTTTTTTGGGACAAAAATGTATGTAACTTATCGTTGATCACCGAATTTGAAGGACATTTTAGTTCCAAGTCACTATAAAAAGAAAAGAGATTTTAAACCAAGTGTTTGTGGCTCCTACCCTTGTAGAAACTGTATTTGTTGCCAACATATGACTGTCACTAAAGAACACGATGACAGATTTGACAAAATACATTTAATTAAATCATATATGAATTGCCAGATTCAGGGCGTTATATATTGCTTAAAATGCCCATGTGGTCTTCTGTATGTTGGTAAGACAGTCCGAAAATTAGGCATAGGGGTAAGAGAACATGCCAGAAATATTGAAAGAGCATTAGAAACTTCTTGTAATAATAAACAGCTTACTTCAGTGGCCAAACACTTTTTGGATCATCACTCTTGTAAGTCATCTGGTTTAAAGGCATGGGGCCTCTATAAAATTAATCTTGGAATTTGTAGTGGTGATTTTGATACAGAATTGATTAAAAAAGAAAATCAATTCATATTCCTTTTGAACACCATGTCACCATATGGTATGAATGAAGAGATGCAACTTAATGTACACCACTAGATTTTAATTAATTTTATATATTCTCTGTCTTGTATTAATTGTACATTATCATTTTAGGGTTGATGTTGTACTTTATTAACAGCATTACTGAGTTTACTATATACATAATTAACTTTTTGTGTTGATTTTATGTTAAATGCTACAGTGAACTGTCGATCAACACAATTGTGTTTTAATTGGCTGTTTTGAATAGACTAGTAACCAATGATAGTGAAGGATAGTGTTTAAAATAGCGCCAATTCTTATATTCTGTTGAACTTGTGACTGTGAACAAGCAGTCAGGCGAAACGCTCGTCAGAATACAAATCATTGTTTGAAGCCGGCTCTGATAATGGCAGAACTAATAGGCATCAAACTTAACTGTTAAAAGGATGTTTTTATTTAGTGCTTGAAACCGGATCTGACTAAAGGCGTGTTTTGCCTTCTCAGAACTAAGAGGTCTCAAGTTTAGTACTTATACGAGAATCTGTTTGCACTTTCTAAGTCGGTTCTGATCAATAATATAATTTGATCAGAATACATAGACTTTTAATTAGACATGTTGTCTCACATCTAAGACTGTATTTAAGGTGATTTCATCACCCTTTATTCTGTTGAGGAATGTAGCTACGGTTGGGTTTGAAGTCGGGTCTGATTGATGGTGTGTTAGCCCGATCAGAACTAATAGATTTCAAACGTTTCATGTTAGCAGATTAATACAGATTCGTATGGTAGGTCTTTACTTTAGTTTACAGACTTCTCGTTTTTTAAACAGCTATGTATACCTTTGTTTTGTTTGAAGCCGGATCTGACTAAAGGCATGCATTGCCTTCTCAGAACTAAGAGGCTTCAAGCTTATTATAGTCTATCTGTATATTGTAAGTCGGCTTTGATCTACTATACAGTCTAATCATAAGTCGCTGACTCTCAACTACATGTGTAGTCTCATATTAGAGACTTTATTTAAGGCAATTTTATCGCTATCATCTTGTGGAGATATGTAGCTGATTTAGAGTTCTGAATTGGATCAGATTGATGGCTTGTTTGTTTTACTGTAATTAATAGATCACAAACTGTCCACGTTATTTGGATCAGTTAGATCTTATATTTTGATCTAATAACGTAGATAGTGAACATACAGACTTTTCGTCTTTATACATCTTAGCCTCTTTGGCAGATATTAGACTACAAGTTCATTGTTCAGAGTAGGTTCATACATGGCTGTTGCTTTTCTCCTAATTAGGAAGTGAATTATTACCGATCTTAGTGTATATTCAGCGATGAGTCATTTTTCCTTTTTTCATCCTTATTTTTAATTCGCCTTTTTAAAGTACTTTAATAAAAGTTTGTTTTTATTTAAATCTTTTCCTCATGTGTTTGTGACCCAATTAGGGTAGGTGATATTGTGAATTACACGAGTGCTTAATATGCAAGGTTTCTTTTTCTTCCTTTTGTTTGGTTGGAGTAGGTGATGAGAAATGTGACAGAGGGTCCCCTAATGTCACACTTGCCATTTCTTGGTGATGTGAAGAAGGCAGACTGGCAGCACTTGCAGCAGGCACAGCAGCTGAACTGTGCTCCTGGTGGGGGGATTATTGCTGTTATCCACCATCATTTTTTTTAGGATCACATAGTAATGATGTGCTACAGCACACAGTAATAACATGCAACAGCACGCAGTAATAACATGCTACAACACGCAGTAATAACGTGCTACAGCACGCAGTAATAACGTGCTACAGCACGCAGTAATAATGTGCTACAGCACAAAGTAATAATGTGTTATACTACACAGCAGTAATGTTTTAAACCACACAGTACTAATGTGTTAAACTACATAATGTGTTATACCACAAAACAATGTTCTACAGCACACAGTAATAATGTGCTACACCACACAGTAACAATATGCTATATCATACAATAATAATGTACTCTGTCACATGGTAATAATATGCTACACCACACAGTAAAAATGTGCTACACCATACATTAATAATGTGCTATACCAGACAGTAATAATGTGCTACAGCACACAATAACTATGTTCTACAACAGGCAGTAATAATGTGCTACAGCACACAGTGTAGTGTGCTATACCACAAAATATTAATTGTCTACAACACACATTAATAATGTGCTATACCACACAGTAATAATGTGATACACCATACAGAATATTGTACTAAACCATAAAGAAATAATGTTCTATGCCACACAGTAATGATATGCTACACCAATCAATAATAATGTGCTATCCACACAGCATTATTGTGCTATACCACACAGTAATAACATGCAACATCACAGATTAATTATGTGCTATACCTCACAGTAATATTGTGCTACACCACACAATAAAAATGTTTTATGTCACACAGTGATATAGCAATAGCTTGATTGCATGTTTTTTTGGGTTTCCTGTGATATAAATCAAAAAACCATGTTGATAAATAATTCACGTTTACACAGTAAAAAAGCTGTAAACATTTTTATAAAGAAGTATATGTTATATAGTTTCTCATGTCCAAAAAAATAAGAGTAGACCCATTGCTGGGAGATTTTTCATTCAGAAGTTATTACAATTCAATATTTTGTTATTCTTATGAATGCCAAAGGTGGTATCCAATGCATAACAACTCAACAAGTTACTCAATCCTTTGAGTGCCATAGAGGTCAGCCAACGCATTGCAAAGCAATTTGTTGGCTACCTCTTGGGCACTCAAAGGGTTAAAACAACAGTGCCAATGTCTTTTTTGTTCCTTATAGTGTTCATTATAGTGCACTATGTGGGAGAGTTTGAATCATTGTCTAATTTCTCCATACTAACAGTGCCAATGTCTTTTTGTTCCTTATCATGCACTATGTGGGAGAGTTTGAATCACTGTCTATAGTTCTCCATACTAACAATGCCAATGTCTTTTTGTTCTTATCATGCACTATGTGGGAGAGTTTGAATCATTGTCTATAGTTCTCCATACTAACAGTGCCAATGTCTTTTTGTTCCTTATCATGCACTATGTGGGAGAGTTTGAGTCATTGTCTACAGTTCTCCACACTAACAGTGCAAATGTTTTTTTGTTCCTTATCATGCACTATGTGGGAGAGTTTGAGTCATTGTCTATAGTTTTCCATACCAACAGTGCCAATGTTTTTTTGTTACTTATAGTGCACTGTGTGGGAGAGTTTGAGTCATTGTCTACAGTTCTCCATACTAACAGTGCCAATGTCTTTTTGTTCCTTATAGTGCACTATGTGGGAGAGTTTGAGTCATTGTCTACAGTTCTCCACTCTAACAGTGCCAATGTCTTTTTGTTCTTATCATGCACTATTTGGGAGAGTTTGAATCATTGTCTATAGTTCTCCACACTAACAGTGCCAATGTTTTTTGTTCCTTATAGTGCACTATGTGGGAGAGTTTGAGTCTTTGTCTATAGTTCTTCATACTAACAGTGCCAATGTCTTTTTGTTCTTATCATGCACTATGTGGGAGAGTTTGAGTCATTGTCTACAATTCTCCATACTAAGTGACAAGAACAGCACCTCATTGTGGCAGCCACAAAAAATTGTATTTTAATTTTAAAAATTGAACTGTAATCGGTTGAATGAAAAATCTCCCTGTATTGATAGATTTTACTCAGGAAGGATGAGACCCTCAACAATAGTTATCATACAATTAATGAAAAGACAATGAGGATGAAGAACTAAGAGGAACTGTAGTTATTCTGAAACACATCAACTGCACCATAGGGGGCAAATAAACATGCCAATTGATTTTAAAAAGGACTTTAACCCCTTGAATTCTAAAGAGCTTGGTGACCTTACTAGCATTCAAGAGGCTAAAGGCTCCATTTAAATCAATGAGTTTGGGGATTTTTTATTTTTCCCTGTGGTGCAGTTGGTTTGATCCAGGATCCCTCCAGTTCTTCTACATTTGTAGTTTCAATGGATGAACAGAACTTACTTCAAACATTCCCTTGACGATGGAGCATGTCTATTTTCATTGAATGTGTCTTGTATGTTGAACAGCTGGAAAATTCCTCCTAGAATGATGTCACCTTCCTTGCTGTAACGTGGAATAGATGAATAAAATGGTAAAGAACAGGCATTTTTTCTTGTTTCTTTTCCAGTGGTATCACAAACTAGCAGTATAACAGCTATCTTCTTCAGCAGTATATTCCTGAAAAACAAAAAGTTTTGATATGCTGAGTTAAAGTATTTATATAATATTGATCATAATAAATGCAAAGGTGTAATTAGAGAGGGTGAAGTGGTTGCAGTTGTTACAGGGCCTGGTATTCAAATGGAGTCATCCCTTAACATCAGTCTAATTTCCTGTCTTGGTTGGCCACTGATATCATCACACAGGCAAGCCACTGGTAGGAATAGTGTTGGCGAGCCACTGTCAGCCTCAGGTAGTGTATTGCAACTTGGGTCTGTATTGGCATGTGACTTTAAAAAAGGCCAGGACTTGTTTTCAGGGTGTTCGTGGGTGGGAAGGGGGTGTCACATTGATAGGTTTAATTTAATTTAATTAATTTAATTTATTAAATTAATTTTATTTTAATTATTTAAATGCATTAATACTAATAATATTATGATTGTTAATATTATTATCTATAATTACTATTATACCATCTACTTGTTTTGCACTTATCTGTGGCCTTGGTGTGCTTCCCTTTTTTATGACTTTCCTTTTATAAATGTTTGTTTAGACCAGTGGACTGAAACTGCATTCACAAAGGACTGTAACTGTGCTAGATATAAGGGCTGGATGTTGAAAAGAAAAGTGTAGGAGGCAAACCTTTTGCACTATAGGGGAGTACTAAAAATCCAAAAAAATCCCCAGTGATTTAAATGGGGATTTTAACCCCCTTGAATGCTAGAGATCCCCAATGCATTGTTTCACACTGGACACTTCTCTGTCTCTCAAAGGGTTGTTTCAGAGTCCCAGTCACTCCAATGTGTTTCAGTGTCTCCTTCACCAGTGGCTCATTTTCACATTGAAATCGTACTTAGTAAATCAATTTCCTAGACATCATATACTCTTGCTCCGATATATGGCAAAGCTATTGTATCCCACACAAACAAATTTGTCTCCCTCTTGCTGGAACACTGGGGATATTGTGATAGCTTTGCATGCATCCTGAGATTATCATTCACCACATTCCACAGGAGAACAGAGATGGTAAATGCAACAAGAAGAGCATCAGCCCTTCCTTAACCCTTTGAAAGCCAGATTTGTAGGCAACTCATTTCACATACCTCTGGCACCCAAGAGATTAAAGAAGCCCCTTCAAAACGTGAAGCTTATATTTAATGAATATGAATGGTAGAAGAAGTCAGAGATGCTCAACTAGGCTCATGAGCTTGCAAGGGTATGCAGAAGCTCACAGGTCCTGCCAAAATGACAGCCCAGCCACGAAATGCCAGACAATTCCTCTCTGAACAAGAGAAACAGCTAACCCCAGACGTAGGTTTCGGCCTTCATGGGCCTCATCGGTGAGGTGCAGCTCATCCCTCTAGGCACTTGTGAGCAAGGGGTCCCCTTGCTCACAAGTGCCTAGAAGGATCAACTGCACCTCACCGATGAGGCCCAACAAGGCCGAAACGTACGTCTGGGGTTAGTTGCTTCCCTCAGAGAAGAATTGTCTGGCATTTCGTGGCTGGACTGTCATTTTGGCAGGACCTGTATGATATGCTTCAGAATATTTCTTCTCTGTGTATGGCATTTGTGAGTTAAAAGAGATTGCACTCTGGGCGCGAGGACACAGTCCCAGTGAGCTTTTGCATATCCTTGCAAGCTCATGAGTCTAGTTGAGCATCTCTGACTTCTATCGATATGCAAATTGCTCTTAGGGTTAGTCACCCTAAGGGTAACGGGGGATCCAGACATGGACCCCTTGCTCACAAGTGCCTACAGGGATCAGCTGCACCTCTCCGACGAGGCCCAACAAGGCCGAAACATACGTCTGGGGTTAGTTGCTTCCCATGTTCAGAGAAGAATTGTCATTTTGGCAGGACCTGTATGATATGCTTCAGAATATTTTTTCTCTGTGTATGGCATTTTTCAGCTAAAAGAGATCGCACACTGGGCGCGAGGACACAGTCCTAGTGAGCTTTTGCATACCCTTGCAAGCTTATGAGTCTAGCTGAACATCTCTGACTTCTTCTATCGTAATGGATATGAATGAAATGTCCTGGTAAGTTTTTGTTATATTTTATTATATGGGAGGTCTTTACCCATCACACTCATTAGTAAATTCTTGCTTCAAGCACTCACTGTTCCAGCTCTTGATTGATGTGCAGTTCAGTCAATGGGATAAGCCCATACATTAAACACACCAATGAGCTGAGTGGAGAGAGTGATTTAAGTCAGTGATTCTCAGCTCCAGTCCTCAAGAGGTCAGGCTTTCAGGATAGACTTAATTAAGCACAGACATTTCAGTCACAATGACTGAGCCACTGATTACTTACTTGTGATTAAGCAAGGATATACTAAAATCTAACCTGTTGGTGCGCTCCAAGGCCTAATGCTGAGAAACACCGTTGTAAACAGTAGTCAGAATATGGATTTGCACCTCAGTGCTGGCACAGTTTTAGCTTAAATAATTAATTTGAAACATTTACCACCCATATTGGGTTAACTAAAATGTTTTGTGCTTGACTTGAGGTCCCCATATTAGCTCACCATTTGATATGTGGTTTCTCAGATTTTCCTGAAGTCAAACAGCACATATTTTAAGCACATTTACACCTACAGTTTCCACCTCATCTCTCAGAATTGAATGCAAATGAAAAATTCATGCTGCAGGGCTACACAGGAATCATTACAACTCAGTAGTAATTACTGTGGCATGTATATTTGTATTCTGTTTAAAAGGGATATGCTGGCAACCCTGCTTGAACCCCAGAAAAAAATGGTGCACATTTCACCGTAATCCCTAAAAATAAAAAATATAGCACACGTACCTCTATTACTGCACAAAAAGATGTGATCTTTAACATGATAAGAATGTGTCCAAAAATAAAATCAATAAAACAGATTACTATAGTTGTATCTGTACGGTAAAAACTCAGACACCCTGTCCTAACAGATGAGATGAGAGCGATGAGTTAATCAGTTGCATCACCATTTTTATTCACTAGTGTTTTCAAGTAAGGAAATAATTTGCCATTTGATTCAAAGAGGACAGTGCAAAGAATTCCAAAGCAACACACTGCATACGACTCTGGCACCCAAATAAATGATTAACCCTTTGAGTGCCAGAGAGCTATGCAACGTATCGCAAAGCGTTTCGTACCCCTCTGGCGCTCAAAGGGTTAAGTGAATCAGTCTAAGAATTTAAATCTAACTATATGTTGTACTAGCCATTTTCCTGTAAAATAAATCGTTTTTTTTTTTTTATAGATTATCCTTTATGTTTTTGGTGACACTATGTGACAGTTTATCCTAATTCGCTGCACAATGTGCTCATCAGTTATGTTTGAGTCCAAACTTACCATTCACTGCTATTACACCTGCCCTCAGTGTGTGGGCTCTGCATATATTCATTCATTGCACAGTGTTTGGTAATATTGGTGCAGCATAGAAAATAATTAGCATAAGGTGCCACACTGTGAAAATAACAAAAAACAAAACAAAACATGTCTCGAACTATGTTACGCATTGCGTACCCATCTGGAACTCAAAGAGTACATTAAATTAATGGTAATGTTTAAATATAACCCTTCATACTCTATCAGTATATATATATATATATATATATATATATATATATATATATATATATACAAACTTCTTTAATTCTGTGTACTTACTTGATTAGCTGTCTAATTTCTGCTCTATATTGTACTATTACAAACATTAAAGGGATAGTAATACTTCGTTTTATCTTTATTTTATTTTGTAGGCATTAAAAAAAACATGAAGAATATGTCTTCTCTCTCAAACCTTTATGGTTTGCGAGATATTCACAAGCAAAGTTTCCCCTCTCGCCCCTTTTACCTAGTGTAAGCCATCTCTTCTCAGATGTGGAATGCAGTCCATATACCAGACAGATAACAGAAGGGGACAATCTTCTTCCTAAGAGAACAATAAAAGCCCTGCCCCCCTTGACAAGTCTTTCAGGTTTTTCACTTATCTTAATTGAAGATTGTCCCTCTCTGCAGTCTACCTGGGCACCTCCCTTCTGCTCTGGCTGAGCAGTGTTACATCAGTAAAAGGGGCAGGAGGGGGATACTTTGTCATTGAATTACTCTTGAACTACAACTCTGACAGAATTGAAATAACACTCTCCAAAGTCCAAATACTATGATGATTAATTAGAGCTGCTTTTATTATGAAACATTACTATCCCTTTAAAGCTTCTACCTGCAGTCTGTAAAAAGAGTTTGAAATTCACCTGCAAAGAATCATACAAGCTCTGTCTTTCTTTACTCTCTATACATTCTTAGTCTAGCTGTGTTGAACAGAGAAAGTACATGCTAAGCCAGGCATACATGGACACACTGATCCACATAAACAGAGCTATCCAAGTTCAGTCTTCAAGGGCCACCGACAGTAAAGGATTTAAGGATTTCTCTGCTGAAGTACAGCTGTGTCTTTCAAAATGAATGAGCCACTCACCTCTGCTTAATCAGGGAAACCCTTACATCCTGGCCTGTTGGTGGCACTAGAGGACAGAACTTGGACAGCCCTGCACTAGCAGACACTGTTCAGTCACAGATTCTTTTTACAAACTGCAGGAAGAGGCAGCTGTAATGTCACTGAAATCAAAGAGAACACATGAAATAGCTGATAGAAAAGAAATACCCAGAATGAAAGGAAAAGAAAGCTAGCATATAAAATGCAGCAATATTTACTTAAAGAATGTAAAGGTAAAATAAAACTAATGAAATGATAAAATAAAGCATTTAATAAAACAGTAGAATAAAGTATTCCTTTAAGATGTCTTGTGGTTGCTTTATTACTTACATTTGAAGATTTGCAGTAAGCAACAGACAGTTTGCAATACCCACATATATCAGAGAGAGAAAAGGTTTACTTGGTAATTCACTTCCTTCAGTTGAACAGCTGCTGGAGGTTATTTTCTTCTGATGCATTCTCTACAGAACAATTTTAGGGTTTCATTGTAGTAACGACACAATTCAGGCAGTGTGACTTGTAATCTTAGACAATGGAGGACACTTGCAAAGTACCCTGTCAACGCCAAATGGGATAATGCACCAACAGTAAGGGTCTTTAATAGGATGCAACAAATATTATCCATTCTAAGTTGAACTGAGCATGTTTTCATAGTGTGCAATGTTGTGTTTTTCACTTACTAATAAGTATAATTAGTCTAATAATACAACTGTAGTTACTGACATACCTCGGGGAATAACAGAAGTAAATAACACAGCAGACAAACAAGTGTGTGCTGATTTTTTTTATGATACTACATAATCATTTTTGCAAAACATCAAAATATGTTGTTATCTCTTTGGCATCACATAAAGAAAATAAAAAAGATATATATATATTGCCGTAAAAAGAGTTAAAATAATATGAAGCAATGCATTGTAGACATCTGTAGCATTTCAAGGAATCGATGAAAACAAGTATGACACATTTGAATCTTATTAATAAGTCAGATATGGGCAGCAAAAAATTAACTGATGTTAACACCTTAATGACCCTTAATGTGCCAGAGCCGTCATGATATATTGAATGGAAGAAGTGAGTCCAATCACTCGTATACAATTAAATGAGGGGATTTAGGGAGTTCTACACAGACAGTGTGAGACTCCAGTAGAGAGAGCTCATTATATTGTGTATTTCACATAAATACAAATAATGGCAGAAGCAAACACAGAGGAAGGGCACCCAATGGTGTATTAACATTTCTCAAATTCTTGAATAAAATCAGAATAGAAATAGGTACTCACAATCGTGGTGGTCAGTTCCATGATAACTGACTAATGCGCCTTTGGAGAAATACCTGCCTCCATTCGGGAAGCGTTCATGAACAGGTAGATCCACACGGCTTGATCACTCTGGCACCTTCAGTCATATAAGGAGAATACCCCCCCACACACACACACACAGTAAGTGCATTTTGTTCTTGATGTAACAAAAGTAAATAAATCAACTGCACTTACCAAGTCTGCGTTTGCACTAGAACCAGAGGCGTAACTAGAAGCCACGGGGCCCTGGTGCAAGAATTGCCACGGGCCCCCGTCCGACCACATTGGCCCCCCTCAACCACACTGGCCACCTCCACATTGCCCCTTCCACAATGCCCCCATCACAATGCCCCTCATGCTCCACATTTCCCCCCAATCTCCACAATGCCCCTCATTCTCCACATTTTCCCCCAATCTCCACAATGCCCCCATCGCCACATTGCCCCTACTGACCCCCGTCCTCCTACCTCCTGGTGGTCTAGCGGTGTGTGTGACATGCTCCCGCGCGGTCCTTAGTAATGCAGAGCGCTGGGAGATTATGTCATCTCCCAGCGCTCTGCATTACTCGAGCGCTGGCCGCCGGGACATCAGCTGTGCTGCGGGCGTGTGGTGAGGGGGTCGCAGGGGGTGGCCGGGCCCATGAGAGTGACGGGCCCGGTCGCAGGTGCGACCCCTGCGACCCCTATTGTTATGCCACTTACTAGAACCCCCACTATGGTATGGTGATCTTTAACTGAACCGATGTAGGTGAACTCTTCACTTAATTCAACATGTTTCCGAGTAGTGGGGGTTCCGGTGTAAACACTGACTTGGAAAGCAGCAGAGCTTCTAGAGATCCAGGATGCTGAACCATGTAAAGATGGACTTTTGACAGCAATCAGAACTCTCCTGAGGACTAAGACTGCATCCTGATAGGCGTTATAAACTTTGCACATCAAGTAATGGCACATACATATTGTGGATTATTCCCCTACTATATATGGCTCACTTCTTTTTATTGGTCCAAGGTTATGAAAACACTAAAGGGATTAGAGAGATCCCAAAGCAAGGTACCCTTTAATGAGGCACACAACCCAGAAAATCATATATTTCAAAATATATAAATCTTTATTATTATAATACATAAAAAACACACCCACATCCCCTGATGAAGCTTTCCGGCGATACGCGTTGAGATTGTGGTCTTTAGAGGGGTGACCGTTGACTGGTTTGGCTTTAGTGACGCTTATTATCACTTTTTGTCTTTGCTTCTCCATTTTATGGGATACAATTTAAGCTGCTAAGTATACATTTTTGTACTTGATTATTCACTTTTTATGCATTTGCACTTTACTGAATTATTTGTCATTAGCACTTTACTTCGGTATTGGCATTTCTGAGGACTGAAATATTGTGTCACTTTGCCATCATAATTGAGTTATATTTTTTTATAACATTGCTAGTCCCCCCTCTATTATTGTTATTGATGGTGTTTTTAAGTATGTTTTAATTTGTCTACTGTGTGTTGTTGATGTATAATAAAGATTTGTATACTTTGAAATATGTGATTTTCAGGGTTGTGTACCTCATTAAAGGGTTTCTTGCTTTGGGATCTCTCTAATCCCTTTAGTGTTTTCATGTTTGTTTTTTTCCCAGAGAGCACCAAACTATTCAGTTTTTTTTGCCCAGTCTTTTGTTTATGGTAGCTTGTGCTGGTCTGTTTCATATTGGGTTTCAAGGTTATGATTATGTCCACCCGACTTACTTTATATGCACACCATGCACCACATTCGTCTTACATGTACTTTGTATATATGTTTTGTATCTTCTGATATATGCTCTTCTTAGCAAGAGATTTATTTTACTTTATCTGTATCCACATATATATCTGTAGGTACTTACCACAAATGAGGAACCTTGGCGTGTTTGGTGAGCTTACCCACTCTTTTTTGGGTCAAAAAGGTTGGCACTAATGCCTCATTCTTATTCACAGTGTTATTATATATGCCCAATACAGGGCGCATTAATCACTAGTACACTGGAGGAGCGCAGGTTTATGGTCTGTCCTGTGTTTGCACTTGTTTGGGGGATTGGAGAACCCCTTTACTCCTGGCTGCACACTTCAGTTATCTTGAAAATTCTTTAATCCTGTTAAGGACCCATGACGGTCCTGCACCGTCATGGGTTAAACTCTCCCATCACGGCCGCACGGAGCGATGGGAGAGCGCGGGCTGCTTGTTACTAAGTGTCCCGGTACCGGGACACTTAGTAACAACCAATGGAAACTTTGTTGCAACATGCGATTTGCTTGATGAGCGAATCCCATGTTGCAAATGCTGAATGACAGGGACAGTATTTGTAAATACTGTCCCTGTCATATATCTCTGCCTCCCTCCATCTTGCACACTGCTGAGGTGGAGAGAGACAGAGAGAGATCGTGCTACAGTGTTGCAGATCGTTCCTGAGTAAAAAACTGTATAAAAAAAAAAAGATTTTAACCCTTTGATCACTGGTTTGCAGTGATCAATACGTTCCCCCCCATCTGATCACTCTTGGAGTGATCAATTTGCTGCAGATCAGCGTTTGCTGATCTGTGGGACACCCCCCATCCCCCTTGTATTTTTTGGAATTTTGTTTGAATTTTTTTTTGAATTTTTTTTGAATTTTTTTTATTTTTTTTGTAATAAAAATTGATTTAAAGCTATAGTTTAGGTAGGTAGGTGGGTAGGTGGGTAGGTTTAGTGTAGGCGTGTGTTAGGGAAAGGTTTAGGGTTAGATTTAGGTTTAGGGAAAAAAAAAAAAATATATATATATAGTTTAGATAGGTAGTGCACTTGGGTTAGGTAGGTTCAGGGTATACATGGGTTAGGGTAAGGTTTAGATTTAGAGGTAGCGTAGGGAAAAAAATAAAAAAAATTGTTCTATATTATAAGTTAGTTTAGATAGGTAGTTGGGTTGGGTAGGTTCAGGGACTACGTGTGTTAGGGTAAGGCTTAGGGATAGATTTAAGTTTAGGAGTAGTGTAGGGAAAAAAAAACAAAAAACTTTTATTAAAAACTTTATTCTATATTATAAGCTGGTTTAGATAGGTAGTTGGGTTGGGTAGGTTCAGGGACTACGTGTGTTAGGGTAAGGCTTAGGGATAGATTTAAGTTTAGGAGTAGTGTAGGGAAAAAAAAACAAAAAACTTTTATTAAAAACTTTATTCTATATTATATGCTAGTTTAGATAGGTAGTTGGGTTGGGTAGGTTCAGGGACTATGCGTGTTAGGGTAAGGCTTAGGGATAGATTTAAGTTTAGGTATAGTTAGATTATAGAAGTTAGTTTAGAGTAGGTGTATAAGATGCAGAAGAGGTATTCGTTAGAAGAGGCGTATTCCTATTTGGCGTCTGACTCTGAAGCCACAGACACAGAGTCAGACTTTGACGTCACTCAGTTTTCTGAGAGCGAGAGCTCTAGTAGTGATGACGCAGGGCCTTCTGTGAAAAAAAGACGCACTGCCCCAACAGCTGCCCCAACAACTGCCCCAAGAGCTGCCCCAGCAACTGCACCAAGAGCTGCCCTAAGTAATGCCCCAAGAGCTGCCCCAAGACCTGCCACAAGTACTGCCCGAAGACCTGCCACAAGTACTGCCACTCCTGCTGATGAATGGGTATCACCAGCCAATTTATGCCCACAAATTCCTGAATTCACAGGCAACCCAGGAATTCAAGTGGATGTGGCAGGATTTACCCATGTTCAGTTTTTTTATTTATTTTTGGGGGAAGAAATTTTGGGGGAAATTGTGTCGCAAACAAATTTATACGCAGACCAATATATTGCCGCCAACCCATCAGCATTCATTTCCAAGCAAGAAATATGGCATCCCACAGACATTTTAGAATTTAAGAAATTCTGGGCCCTTACAATGACAATGGGAATAGTTAAAAAACCAAGTATTAGATCATACTGTAGTAAAACCCCCATATATGATACCCCTATATTCGCCAAAACAATGACCAGGACTAGATACGAAATGATTTTGCGATTTATGCACTTTAGTGATAATACCCTGTGCCTCCCAAAAGAACACCCCCAGTATGACAGACTGTTCAAAATTCGGCCCCTAATAACCCATTTACAGAAAACATTTGCCCAAGTGTATATTCCCCAAAAAGAAATTAGTGTAGATGAATCCCTAATGAAATACAAAGGCAGGTTAGGGTTCAAACAGTACATCCCCTCAAAGCGTTCCAAATTTGGTGTAAAATTTTATAAATTGTGTGAAAGTGCCACAGGCTACACCCAGGCTTTTAGAATTTATGAGGGCAAGGACAGCCAACTTGATCCTCCTGGGTGCCCCGAATCTCTGGGAATAAATGGGAAGATAGTTTGGGATCTGATTTACCCCTTGTTAAATAAAGGATATCATTTATATGTTGACAATTATTACACCAGCCCCCTTTTATTTAAGTCACTTTTTTATTTTGACACCGTGGCCTGTGGCACTGTCAGGCGCAATTGCAGGGAGATGCCCAAAGAACTGGTAGAAAAAAAACTTAAAACCGGGATGTCCTCAGCTTTATGCCAACAAGAGCTGCTGGCAGTTAAGTTATAGGACAGAAAAGATGTCTACATGCTGTCCACCATGCATGAGGACAAAACTGTGGCAGTGTCTGTTCGTGGCAGGAGGGGGGTACTAAGAAAGCCAGTCTGCATCAAAGACTACAACAAGAACATGGGGGGAGTTGATCTGTGTGATCAACTCATGCAGCCGTACCTCACCATGCAAAAGTGTAGGGCATGGTACAAAAAGGTTGCCATTTACATGATGTAGACTGCAGCATACAATTCATTTTTGATTTTTAAATTGGCAAACCCCACCCTAAAACTTACTTTTCTGCAGTATCAGCTCCATCTTATCTCCCAATTTTTGCTTCAAGGGGCAACAGAAATAATTCCCCCAAAACCTGGAGTAGTACATTTTATTTATAAAATCCCCCAAACCCCCCAAAAGAAAAATCCACAAAAGCGCTGCAGGGTTTGCTACAGCAAGGGAATATGGAGAGAAACCTCCACTTACTGTCCTGACTGCCCTTCCAAACCTGGCCTCTGCATGGGTGACTGCTTCAAGCAATACCATGAAGGCACAATGCAGTAGTGCTGTGAAGTCTATTTTATTATTTGGCCACTTTTCCCCCCCTGAAATATCCTGTTTTTTTTATTTTTCAGAACACATCCCTCCTTAGATCTAACACTATCAAAATATAATGGGAAGCAAAGCACCCTATGTTTTTTCCATCTCTGATAATGGAAACACACATGTTCCCTACTGGGTCCAGTAGTTCCTCCAAACCCTGACAAACCTATGCATATGGGGCATTGACGTACTTAGATGATGTAACTCACCACTAAAGTAAAGCACTTAAAAAATCTGCAAATATCATCTGATTGAAATCCAGAGCAACACTAAAATATAAGTGTGAAAAAATGGTGTTTCTCTGCCTTACTGCAGTTTTTGGGAGGGATTGCTGATACAGTGGCAGCGAAAAAATTGAAAGAATGCAAATAGAATGAAAGCCAGGGTTGTCTACTCTTTTACAACATATACTTTTGGGGGTAAAATTCATTGCAATATTGCCAAACAGTCCGAAATGAGACAAGACACCAGCTGTAAAAATGGCATGTCTGTAAAAGGAAACTCACATGTTCTAACTGGGCCCAGTATCTCCCCCAAATCCTGACAAACCGTTGCATATGGGGCATTGCTGTACTCAGAAGAAGGAGCCGAACAGTAATCAATCAGTTTATAAAATCTTCACCTATTCTGTAATTGAAATTCACATCAACATTGAAGTCTAAGTGTGAAAAACGCTGATTTTTTTTTTTTTTTACTTACGTCAAGTTTTCACAGGGTAAGTGGTAAAATGGCTGTGTACAAAATTTGAAATCACACCTGAAACGAAAGCCTGGGGTATCTACTTTCCAAAAATATACACTTTTGGGGGAAAATCTTAAAAAAGAGCACTGTTACACAGGACAAATGAGACATGGCACCAGTAACACAAGCTGTGAAAATTCAAAGTGTGAACCTGGAAATGCACATGTTCCAATTTGGGTCCTGTATCTCCCCCAAACCTTGAGAAACCTATGCATATGGGATATTGCCGTACTCAGAAGAAGAAGCCGAACGCTAAACAATGCAGTTTTAAAAATCTTCACCTATTCTGTAATTGAAATTCACATCAACATTGAAGTCTAAGTGTGAAAAACGCTGATTTTTTACTTACATCACATTTACAAGAGAGTGGTGGTAAAATGGCTGTGTAAAAAAATTGAAAACACACCTAAAATGAAAGCTGGGGGTGTCTACTTTTCAAAAATATACACTTTTGGGGGAAAATCTTAAAGTGGAGCACTGGAATATAGCCCCAAATGAGAAATGGCACCAGATAAGAAAGATATGAAAATTCAATATTTGTTCCAATTTGGGTCCCGTATCTCCCCTAAACCTTGAGAAACATATACATATGGGGTATTGCCGTACTCAGAAGAAGAAGCTGAACACTAAACAATGCATTTTTAAAAATCTTCACCTATCATATGCTTGAAATTCACATCAACATTGAAGTGCAAGTGTGAAAAATGCTGTTTTTTTAACTTATGTCAAGATTTACGAGCGATTGGTGGTAAAATGGCTGCGTAAAAAAATTGAAAACATACATAAAATGAAAGCCTGGGGTGTCTACTTTCCAAAAATATATACTTTTGGGGGGAAATCTTAGAGTGAAGCACTGTTACACAGCCCCAAATGAGACATGGCACCAGTGATGCAAGCTGTGAAAATTCAAAGTGTGAAACTGGAAACACGCATGTTCCAATTTGGGCCCCGTAGCTCTCCCAAACCTTGAGAAACATATGCATATGGGGTATTGCCGTACTCAGAAGAAGGAGCTGAACACTAAACAATGCATTTTTAAAAATCTTCACCTATCATGTGCTTGAAATTCACATCAACATTGAAGTGCAAGTGTGAAAAACGCTGTTTTTTTAACTTACGTCAAGATTTACAAGCGATTGGTGGTAAAATGGCTGCGTAAAAAAATTGAAAACATACATAAAATGAAAGCCTGGGGTGTCTATGTTCCAAAAATACATACTTTTGGGGGGAAATCTTAGAGTGGAGCAGTTACACAGCCCCAAATGAGACATGGCACCAGTGATGCAAGCTGTGAAAATTCAGTGTGAAACTGGAAACGCGCACGTTCCAATTTGGGCCCCGTAGCTCCCAGAAATCTTGAGCAACCTGTGAATATGGGGTATTGCTGTACTCAGAAGAAGGAGCTGAACACTAAACAATGCATTTTTAAAAATCTTCACCTATCCTGTGCTTGAAATTCACACCAACATTGAAACCTAAGTGTGAAAAACGCTGAATTTTTTACTTACATCAAGATTTACGAAGGATTCGTGGTAAAATGGCTGCATAAAAAATTTGAAAACTTACATAAAATGAAAGCCTGGGGTGTCTACTTTCCAAAAATATACACTTTTGGGGGGAAATCTTAGAGTGGAGCACTGTTACACAGCCCCAAATGAGACATGGCACCAGTGATGCAAGCTCTGAAAATTCAAAGTGTGAAACTGGAAACGCGCATGTTCCAGTTTGGGCCCCGTAGCTCCCCCAAATCTTGAGAAACCTATGAATATGGGGTATTGCTGTACTCAGAAGAAGGAGCTGAACACTAAACAATGGATATTTTTAAATTTTCAACTATCTCGTGCTTGAAATCAACAGTAATATTGAAATGTAAGTGTGAAAGCTGCAAAAAAACAAAAAATTTTCCACAATTTTGAAATTTTTTTC
The DNA here is from genome assembly GCA_037306005.1 of Rhinophrynus dorsalis. Lineage (NCBI taxonomy): Eukaryota > Metazoa > Chordata > Amphibia > Anura > Rhinophrynidae > Rhinophrynus > Rhinophrynus dorsalis. Next base: position 445,904,630 of record CM074722.1, on the reverse strand, counting down.
TGGAAAAATAGCTGCATAAAAAACTTCAAAATTCTCCTGATTATTTACCTTATGTTGTCTAGTTTTCAGAAAGATATACCTTTGTGGGACATTTTTGGTACTGGCACCATCAACTAAGCTATGATGCTCCCATGCCAATTGTTGAGAAATTACAAGTTGGAAATAATGGCATCCATCTTGTAATATTTACCTTGTAAATGTGAGGAAGGGATTGAAATACTAGGCATATGGGGTATTCTTATATTCAGGAGAAGCAAATGAATATATTTAGGGGTATTTTTTTGTCATTAACTAATAGTATGCAAATCCTGACAGAAAAATGTAAGCAAAATGTTTTTTTTTTAAATTTTTTTCCTCTTTTTGTCTATTTTAATCAAATTAAACAATGAGGAATTCATATAAATGTGGTATCAAAAGAAAGCCCTACTTGCGCTTAAAAAAACAGTATATAATTTGTGTGGGTGTACAAAAGGAATTAAAGAGAAAATATGGTTGAACAAAGACATAGTCAAAAAAGTCAAAATTGCTCCGGTCCTTAAGGGAAAACGACATGAGATTTTCCCGGTCCTTAAGGGGTTAATGGACATGATAATACAAATAATAAAATTATAGGTTAATATATATATATACACGTATAATAATACACATTTTTTACACATTACGGTGAGTTAGTGCTGAAAGCTGTCCTTTCTGTCTGTTTCTATTTCTCTCCATTGCTTTCCTTAGCAGGTTCTTACTGTCCATTTCATTTCTTTTCTTTTTTTCAGGCCCTAAGAGGTTAATTTGGGTTTTAACATTCTGTAGTTCCCTACTGATTACTCCTTATGTGACCTATGGGGGAGGTTGCCTATAAGGGCTGTGAGTTCCAGTTCTTGTGTGGTGATCTCTCCCTAATACCGGTGCACAAGTCCTTTCTCACACTTTTTTAAATTAATGTTTGTCTATTGTTTTTAATTGCATACATGGGGACCTTTATTCATCTAATAAAATATAAGGAAAAGGGGTCCCCCTCCTACATGATAATATAACATCTCCTCAGGGAACATCTCTACTCTTATTTTTATTTTGATTTTATTTTCTTTAGAAACAGGCCACTGTGATATTGCACCTAAAAAATTCAACTTTGAAAATTAATAACTTTTAAAGTAAACACCTTTCAGCAGTGGGAGTATTCTTGTTTTACTCAGGGGGATAAACCCTACAACATATTTTTTTTTAACATTTTAAGTATTACTATCCCTTTAAGTGTTGAGAGTAGGTACGTACCACAAATGAGTAACTTTGTGAGCTTACCCCCTCTTTTTTGGGCCAAAAAGGTTGGCACTAATGCCTCATTCTTATTCACAGTGTTATTATATATGCCCAATACAGGGCACACTAACCACTAGTACACTGGAGGAGCACAGGTTTATGGTCTGTCATATATATATATATATATATATATATATATATATATATATATATATATATATATATATATATATATATAATTTATATATATATATCCATATTCTGCTGTATATGGATATGTTCTTGTTTTAGCAACATTTATATTGTTGACACTATTCTGAATGCTCCGTCATCACTACTATATGTACACTGTTGTTTCTACCTTATGTATATATACCTTTTATTCATTTATTTGTAATAAATACAACACTTAGAGTATATATGTTGTGCCATCCCACACTATTATTTTTTATTTTTCATATGATACTCATGTCTTGGAAGACACAATACATATGGGACTAGAGGCACTATAGTAATTGAGGACTTCCAATTAAGAATTGTGTATATGTAAGAAAACACAGGCTCCTCTGTAAAACTCTTAGTTAATAGACTATTCAATAAACTATGTTAAATATTTCTTTGTTTGCTCTCTTTCCACCATCCATCTTTTATTTGAAAACAGGTTGTAGTGCTGGTTCCTCTATTTCAATGTCTGGTAATCCTATGTTCCTTGTTGCTCATTAATATATTATATATTTCTTTTTCTCCAGAATCATTCATTCACTGTTCTGGTGGTTCTTCCTATATAATTCAGCCCATATTTGAATTCTAGTAGATAGATGACATAAATTGTTGTGCAGTTTAAATAATGTTTCACATCAAAGAGCTTTACATTAGTGGTAGAGGTAAACTTCTTTTGGTGATTCTTCATGTGTTATTAACTACACTAGTTCTGGTGTGTTTATTACTAAGATGCCAGTTTACTTTCCAAATCAGCTGACTTTCTAAAGGCAAAATATTGAGGAAGATGCACTAAAGTTCAATGAAGGCTCAGGATGGTGATGTTGTGTCAAAGGCACATTGCCAGTATGCACTAATGTATCTTCGCCATCCTTCCTTTCCCCTTCAATCCGCCACCAATCCGACGACATCGCCATCAATCCACCATCAGTTCGACACATGCACTTTTCATCCATGTTCTCATTGCCAAGAGGTGTTTAACATACGTAAATCTGTCCGAGGGATTGTTCATATGTTAAAATGTCTGTTTGGCACATGCACTAAGTGTTGATGTGAGCCTCTAGTCAGGGAATGAGTGATGAATTCAGTTCACCAAAGTGCAGTAGGCAATGTATCCCCCCACGTGTCATTTCCAATACATCTCCACACCTATTAGCTGGAGATGCTGAAGTTAACCAAGTTGCTGAGCACTTGTTTCCCATTCTTGTATGTATTCTATGTTCTTAATAAAGCGAATCACACATATGAACACTGTCACTATGCAAGTCCATTTCCATCAACTAAGCATGCTGGAGCACACCGGTGAGAAGCTGATCTTGCCACATTCACTTAGCCACTTTGTATACATGGAGCCCTTTGTACCAATGGTAAGGGTGTTCATTCAGGAAGAGAAGCAGCATGATTCGGCACAATCTCACATCTTTGCAGCTGTACCTGAGAAGGCAGGTGAGGCAGCCCCTGTAGCTTGTGCAACTCCTGAATCCAGGAGAGCATTCAGACAGAGGATCTTCCCCCAGAGGACCATGCTGGATTGTATGCGTGAAAATGAAATCAATCAATATTATCAATTCAGTCAAGTTGTTATCATGCAGCTGTATGATTTATTAAAGTTGATACTGACCCACTCACATCTCACAACCATGCTATCTCAGGGTTGGTAAAACTACTCACTGCCTCCACTGGTGGAGTTTCACAGTCCATTTTCTCTAGTTTCCTGCTGCCTGTAGTATCAACCATAAAGAGGCATATGCACACATTTGTGCGTTTTCCGTAAGACAAGACTAGGTGGCAGGCAGTGAAGGTCAGCTTTTATGGATTAGTTGTGCTACCCAATGTACTGCACCCATGTGCTGATTTGCCCTGCCCCCAGGAGGATGAGGAGATCTATCAAAAGTGCAAGGGGACCTATTCTGTAAATGTGCAGGTGATATGCGACAGTACCTGTAAGATTATGTATGTACTGTCAGTGTATCCTGGGAATGTGCACACAACTCCTATATTTTGCATCACTTCGCCAAGTATCATGGATTTGAGTCCAGTGCACTTCGTGGTGGTTGTTGGTAAGTTAACTACTTCCCTCCCCCACAATTTCCAAAATCACCTCTTCCTGTTCACAAGTGTAACAGTGTTCAAAAAGTTATGTCATGTTCACACATGTCAGGATATTGTCATGTCTCACTTTAATTCAGTGTTTCCCAGCCAGGGTGCTGTGGCACTATGGTGTGCCTTTGATATCAGGTGAGGGTGCCCCTGCTTTTATAGGAACAATTTAGCAAAAATGGGAATGTAGGGTTACCAATATATCTACGGTGAAATTGGTAAACACCCTATGCTCATGTTGTCACCTATTGGGAGACCTGGGAATACGTATATAGGTATATATATATATATATATATATATATATATATATATATATACATATATATCCAGGTATTTGTCCCCTCCACAAGTTCTGTTAGAAATATCCATGAAATGCTGTGAGTGCATTGAAAATGACAGTGTCTGTTTTAGAGGTACTTCGATACTGTTTCAAACCTTTGAGTGCCAGAGAGATGAGCAATGCAATGTCCAATTATTTTTCAAAGTGATTCTAGATATGACTGTAGGGCCTGCCTCCTGACAACAGTAAGCAATCCTCGTAATGAAGCTGAACACTAGTTCAATGAGGTGTACACATGTATAATACATCATAGAGAACATATTTGGCATCATGAAAAGCCGTTTCCACTGTCTGGATAAGACACATGGGGCTTTACAATACCAACCCATCAAAGTAGCCAATATAGTATTAGTATGCTCCATTTTGCATAATATTGCATTGCAGCATAAACCACCTGCAGATTCTCCAGTGGAACGTGACTGTGCACAAAAACACAAGAACTGGGGTGCAGAAAAATTGTAGCAGGTGCTCTGGACTAAAACATTTTTGGCAGCAAGTCTCCCATGAAGACCACTTCTGATCAGACTTCTCCAGTAGATGGGTGTACCAGAGCTCCACTATTTTCTGCCAGTTCTGAGAAGATGACACTGCTGGACATCTTCTGATTGTGAAGAGAAGTAAGCATGATGTGTCTTTCATCTGCTGCACTAAGTTTCCTTGGCTGACCACTGCGTCTATGGTCCTCAACGTTTCCTGTTTCTTTCTGCTTCTTCAACAAAAGCTTGGACAACACATCTGGAAACTCCTGTCTGCTTGAAATTTCAGCCTGGGAGAGACCTTGCTGATGCAGTATAACTACCTTGTTGCCTGCAGACACTCATTCTTGTACTGCTCTCCAGCCCTCTGGTGAACAAACTGCCTTCTGCTACAGCTAAATATTTCAAATTTTGACTCATCAGTCCAGAGCACCTGCTACCATTTTTCTACACCTCAGTTCCTGTGTTTTTGTGCATAGTTGAGTCACTTGACCTTGTTTTCATGTCGGAAGTATGACTTTTCGGCAGCAAGTCTTCCATGAAGACTACTTCTGACCAGGCTTCTCCAGTAGATGGGTTTACCAGGGTCCCACTGTGTTCTACCAATTCTGAGCTGATAGCACTGCTGGACATCTTCTGATTGTAAAGGGAAGGAAACGTAATGTGTCTTTCATCTGCTGCTCTAAGTTTCCTTGGCTGACCACTGAGCTTATGGTCCTCAACGTTGCCTGTTTCTTTATGCTACTTCAAAAGAGCTTGGACAGCACATCTGGAAATCCCTGTCTGCCTTGAAATGTCTGCCTGGGAAATACCTTGTTGATGCAGTATAACTACCTTGTGCCTTGTTTCTGTGCTTAATCTTGCCATGTTGTATGACTTTTGTCATTAAACTGTCTTCAGCAACCTCACCTTGTTAGCTGAGTTTGGCTGTTCCTCAACCAGCTGTTCTGTTTCAGTTAATGATTGTTTTTCCACCTACATATTAAGATGATGATCATTAGTAGTGATGATCGAGCACCCCGATGCTCGGGTGTTCGGGTGCTCTGGCCGAGCGCCCCCGGAGGCTCGAGTGCTCGGCCGAGCACCCGAGCCCCATTGAAGTCAATGGGAGGACTCGAGCATTACACCAGGCACCCCCTGCTCTGATGAGGGGAGGGTGCCTGGTTCATAGGAAAAGGTCAGAAAATGATGGAAACACCACAGAAATGGTTCAGGGACAGCATAGGGAGGATGTCTGGATGCATCTTGGACTCCAACGTCGCTGCTGGGAACGATGTTTCGCCCGTAGTACGCCATTTTTACAGACTGACCGTAAAACACACAAAAAGGAAGATAAAAACGATTGTAGGCGAAAAATTGTTACCAAACAGTATTTGCTGTATATTTACTTGTATATCATCTGCAAATTCTGCAAAAAATTTCATCGATTTTTCGGAACTGGGGCCATGATTAAGAGGGAAACGTGCGCAGCGTAAAGCAGGTGTTCAACGTGGTTATGGCCCGGGTAAGGTACAGCATTCAGGAACGGAGGCCGCAGCTACCACAGGTTTTACAACATGTCCGTTTGCCCTTGTTAAGTCCAAAATTTATAGTCGGAACAGTGGGGTCTGATCCATTGAGTAAAAGTGACGAAGTGACTTAGTGGATGAAGCCAAGAACTACCTTCTGCTCTGTCGAACACCCCAGCCCTATTTAATTCAATGGGAGGACCTGAGGCACTCCGATACAACCTGTATATCACAAAATGGAGGGCCTCATTCACATTGTGGTACAATAGTTCAGGTAGTGGTCCAACACTCATAAAGCCTATGCACTAAGTGAAAGGGCTGCCAAAAATTAGACTGAAATGTCACTCCAATACACCCTTTATTACACATAAAGGAGGGCATCATACACACCCTTGAAAAATTAGGATTAATGGCCTGCTGGTGACCCTCTAAAACATTAGGGGCGAGGGCATGCCGCTAAGCTGACCATCTAAAACATTAGGAATGAGGGTCTGCTGCTGAGCCGACCATCTAAAACATTATGGGTGAGGGTCTGCTGCGGAGCTGACCATCCTAAACATTATATGCGAAGGCCCACTAGTGAGCTGACGCTATAAAACATTATATGAGAGGGCCCGCTAGAGAGCTGACCCAATAAAACATTATATGAGAAGGCCCGCTGGTGAGCTGACCTATACAAAAATTGTCAAACAGGGCCCGCTGGTAAGCTGGCCCTATATAAAAATTATATCACAGGGCCCGCTGGTGAGCTGGCCCTATATAAAAATTATATCACAGGGCATATGGAAGAGGAGGAGGAGGATGAGAAGATTAAGAGTCAACCATATACCCGTTTTTTGGGTGGAAGGGGTGAATGGGAATACAGAGTATTCCCATCATTGTAAATAACATATCTAAAGTGACTTTATGTTCACCCGGGGCTTTCCTCCAGTGGAGTGGAGAAGTCAGGGGAAATCCAGGCCTTGTTCATTTTTATAAGTGTCAACCTATCAGCATTTTCGGTGGAAAGGCGGATACGCTTATCTGTTATGATGCCACCAGCAGCACTAAATACCCGCTCAGACAGAACGCTGGCGGCAGGGCAGGCCAGCACCTCCAAGGCGTAGAGTGCCAGTTCATATCACGTGTCCAGCTTGGACACCCAGTAGTTATAAGGCACAGAGGGATCAGTGAGGACGCTGACACGGTCTGCTACGTACTCCTTCACCATCTTCCAAAACTTTTCCCTCCTTGTGACACTAGGCCGCGCATCAGGGTGAGGGTGCTGGCGGGGTGTCATGAAGGTGTCCCACGCCTTGGAGAGTGTTGCCCTGCCTTTGTCGGAACTGCTGTGTGCTCCCCTTTTCTCCCCTTCTCGGTTGGCCAAGGTAGCACGTACTCTGCCGCCAGCGTTGTCAGATGGAAAATTTTGGAGCAATTTTTCGACAAGAACCTTCTGGTATTGCACCATTTTTCTTGTCCTCTCCACCGGAGGAATGAGAGATGAGAAATTCTCTTTGTAGCGGGGGTCCAGAAGGGTGAACACCCAGTAATCCGTGTTGTCTAAAATGCGTATAACGCGTGGGTCACGGGAAAGGCAGCCTAACATAAAGTCAGCCATGTGTGCCAGAGTACCAACAGGCAAGATTTCGCTGTCCTCACCAGGAGGATGACTCTCAATCTCCTCATCCTCTTCCTCCTCTTCTGCCCACCCACGCTGAAGAGATGGAAATAAAGTTCCATGGCTACCCTCTGTAGCGGAGGCAACCGTGTCTTTCTCCTCCTCCTCCTCCTCCGCCTCCTCCAATTGTCGCTGAGAAGATGAAGTGAGGGTGCTCTGGCTATCACCTTGTGTAAGCTCTTCCTCCCCCATTTCCACCTCTTCCACATGCAAAGCGTCGGTTTTAATTGTGAGCAGCGAGCGTTTCAGTAGACACAGAAGTGGGATGGTTACACTGATAATAGCGTTATCGCCGCTCACCATCTGTGTCGATTCCTCAAAATTGCGTAAAACCTCGCAGAGGTCTGACATCCATTCCCACTCCTCACTTCTGATTAGAGGAAGTTGAACGGAGAGGCGACGACCGTGTAACAGCTGGTACTCCACTACTTCCCTCTGCTGCTCACAAAGCCGGGCCAACATGTGGAAGGTGGAGTTCCAGCGCGTGCTCACGTCACACAACAGCCGGTGAGCTGGCAATTGTAAGCGCTGCTGCAGCGTCAACAGGCCGGCTGAAGCTGTAGATGACTTACGGAAATCTGCACACACGCGGCGCACCTTCGTCAAGAGATCATGCAAATTGGGGTAGGTTTTTAGAAATCGCTGAACCACTAAATTAAATACATGCGCTAGGCATGGTACGTGTGTGAGCTTGCCGAGCTCCAAAGCCGCCACCAAGTTACGCCCATTATCACACACAACCATGCCTGGTTGCAGGTTGAGTGGCGAGAGCCACTGCTCGGTCTGGTGACTAATCCCCTGCAACAGCTCTGAGGCCGTGTGCTGTTTGTCCCCAAGGCAGATCAGCTTCAGCACGGCCTGTTGACGCTTCCCCACTGCAGTGCTACACTGCTTCCAGCTACCGGCTGATGGGTGAGTGGCGCTGCGCGCAGAGAATTCGGAGGTGGAAACGGAGGAGGAGGAGCCAATAACGTAGGTGCTGGCGGAAACCCTGATGGAGGTAGGGCCCGCAATCCTCGGCGTGGGTAGCACCTGTGCTATCCCAGGGTCCGAGTCGCTCCAAGCCTCCACGACATTCACCCAGTGTGCCGTCAGGGAAATGTAGCGTCCCTGGCCACAAGCACTTGTCCATGTGTCAGTCGTTAAGTGGACCTTCCCAGTAACTGTGTTGGTCAGGGCGATGTTAAGGGACACATGGTGGTGTAAGGCGGGGACGGCACACCGGGAAAAGTAGTGGCGGCTGGGGACTGCGTACCGAGGGACAGCTGCTGCCATCAGGCTGCGGAAGGACTCAGTGTCCACAAGCCTAAATGGCAGCATTTCGATGGCCAGTAATTTGGAAAGGTTTGATGTTAGTGCTATGGCCTGTGGGTGGGTGGCTGGGTATTTTCGCTTGCGCTCAAATGCCTGGGGTAACGACATTTGGACGCTGCGCTGGGACAGGGAAGTGGATGTGGTCGCTGATGGTGCTTCAGATGGTACAGGTGCAGGGCGGGAGGTATGCGGGCCTGCGCCTTCGACAGGCGATTGGCCGGCACCGAAAACAGGGAAAGAGGAGGCAGTGGTGTGGCCTGCAGACACAGATTGGCGATCCGGGCGTTCCTCCCACTTATTACGGTGCTTGGATGCCATGTGTCGGATCATGCTGGTGGTGGTGAGGTTGCTAGTGTTCATGCCTCGGCTCATTCTGGTGTGGCACAGGTTGCAAACTACAATTCTTTTGTCATCCGCACTTTCCTTAAAAAAACGCCATACCGCGGAACACCTAGCCCTTGGCAAGGGAGATTTACGCAAGGGGGTGCTCCGTGGAACATTTGCGGGCCGGTTTGGTGCGGTCCGCCTTCTTTCTTTAGCCACACCACTGCCTCTTCCAGCCTGTTGCGGTGCTGCAGATGGCTCACCCTCAGGACTGCTGTCATCGCTCAGCTTTCCACCTTCCCAGGTGGGGTCAGTGACCTCATCGTCCACCAAGTCCTCCTCCACTTCCTCACTCTGATCATCCTCCTCATTTCTTGATCCCACCACATCCTCAGTCATTGACAACTGTGTATCATCCTTCTCATCAAGGTCTTGAGACAGTAATTGTGGTTGATTTGATGGCAACTGTGTCTCATCATCATCATCCACTTCCTTTGACCTTAAATGCCGTTCCCCTCTGTCATCTTCTTGTGATTGGGTACCCTCTAGAGGTTGTGAATCAGGGCACAAGATCTCATGTTCCTCTGCAAGCGTGCTTGGAGAGAGGTTCAAATCAAGGATTGGTGATGAGAAGAGCTCCTCACTATATCCCAGTGTGGGATCACTTCTTTGGCCAGACCCTCTATGGTGGGAGGAAGGATGATCAGGGTGAGGATTATGTTGACCAGACTCTTGGCTAGTGAGAGTGGACTTGGTGGAAGACAGGGTGGTGCTTAACCGACTTGAAGCAGTATCACCTGAAATCCAACCGACCACCTGTTTGCAGTGGTCTGACCTCGAGAGTGATGTCCTGCGACGCCCTGTAAACTGAGACATGAAGCTAGGTATGGTGGATGTCTTTCTTTCTTGTGCTCTGGCACCAGGCACAGTTTCTACGCGTCCTGACCCGCGCCCTGAACTATCAGGATCACGTCCACTTCCCCGTCCCTTTTTACCCGCCTTCTTCATATTAAACGGAATATGTGACGTTAATTTGTGAATTTGCACACTAAACAGAATGTGACGCTAATCTGCGGCTAGGCACACTAAACAATATGTGACGCTAATCTGCGGCTAGGCACACTAAACAATATGTGACGTTAATCTGCGGCTAGGCACACTAAACAATATGTGACGCTAATCTGCGGCTAGGCACACGAAACAGAATGTGATGCTAATCTGCGGCTAGGCACACGAAACAGAATGTGACGCTAATCTGCGGCTAGGCACAGTGAACGGAATATGTGACGTTAATTTGTGAATTTGCACACTAAACAGAATGTGACGCTAATCTGCGGCTAGGCACACTAAACAATATGTGACGCTAATCTGCTGCTAGGCACACTAAACAATATGTGACGTTAATCTGCGGCTAGGCACACTAAACAATATGTGACGCTAATCTGCGGCTAGGCACACGAAACAGAATGTGATGCTAATCTGCGGCTAGGCACACGAAACAGAATGTGACGCTAATCTGCGGCTAGGCACAGTGAACGGAATATGTGACGTTAATTTGTGAATTTGCACACTAAACAGAATGTGACGCTAATCTGCGGCTAGGCACACTAAACAATATGTGACGCTAATCTGCGGCTAGGCACACTAAACAATATGTGACGTTAATCTGCGGCTAGGCACACTAAACAATATGTGACGCTAATCTGCGGCTAGGCACACGAAACAGAATGTGACTCTAATCTGCGGCTAGGCACAGTGAACGGAATATGTGACGTTAATTTGTGAATTTGCACACTAAACAGAATGTGGCGCTAATCTGCGGCTAGGCACACTAAACAATATGTGACGCTAATCTGCGGCTAGGCACACTAAACAATATGTGACGTTAATCTGCGGCTAGGCACACTAAACAATATGTGACGCTAATCTGCGGCTAGGCACACGAAACAGAATGTGACGCTAATCTGCGGCTAGGCACACGAAACAGAATGTGACGCTAATCTGCGGCTAGGCACAGTGAACGGAATATGTGACGTTAATTTGTGAATTTGCACACTAAACAGAATGTGACGCTAATCTGCGGCTAGGCACACTAAACAATATGTGACGCTAATCTGCGGCTAGGCACACTAAACAATATGTGACGTTAATCTGCGGCTAGGCACACTAAACAATATGTGACGCTAATCTGCGGCTAGGCACACGAAACAGAATGTGACGCTAATCTGCGGCTAGGCACACAAAACAGAATGTGACGCTAATCTGCGGCTAGGCACAGTGAACGGAATATGTGACGTTAATTTGTGAATTTGCACACTAAACAGAATGTGACAATAATCTATGGCTAGGCACACGTTTAAAATGGCCCTTTTTGTCGCTGCGTTGTAAAATCATTGGCCCTGTGCACCTAACAGAATATGTCAGCTTGTCACTGCACTGTGAAATATTTGTCCCTGTGCACCTAGTACAATGTCACCTTAGAACATGTCCCCCCCCACAAAAAAATGAAATTCTGCCACCCCCCAAAAAAATTAAATGCTGCTCCCACACACAACAGTCCTAAAAAGGACTTTTGGGTCTTGAAAGAGTTTCAACAATTTTATTCTCCCTACACTGACTTCCTGTGCATCTAGTATTATATGTCACCTTACATATATCCCCCCCACAAAAAAAAGGAAATTGTGCCCCCCCAAACAAAATATAAATGCTGCCCCCACACACAACAGTCCTAAAAAGGACTTTTGGGTCTTGAAAGAGTTTCAAGAATTTTATTCTCCCTACACTGACTTTCCCTGCCTAAGCGCATCTCTCCCTGGCTAAGAATGAGCCGAACTCGCGCGTCGGGTGCTATACAGCACCCGATCACGGGTTCTGGCCAGCCAATCAGTGTAATGCCAGCAGCCAACATGGCTGCTGGCATTACACTGATGTCAGAGCCTCCCCGCACGTTTATTGGCTGCGCAGCAGCCGCGAAACGTGCGGGGAGGAGACCCGAACATGGCGGGCGAGCACATGCGGTACTCGTACGAGTACCGCCATGTGCCGAGCAGAGCGATGCTCGAGCCGAACCGAGCTTCGGCCGAGCATGCTCGCTCATCACTAATCATTAGCACTTATTTGGTATAATTGTTTAATCATACACCTGACTACATGCCTACAAAATCCCTGACTTTGTGCAAGATGTACCTAGAAGAATTGACGCTGTTTTGAAGGCAAAGTATGGTCACACCAAATATTGATTTGATTTAGATTTCTCTTCTGTTCACTCACTATTCATTTTGTTAATTGATCAAAATAAACTATTAAAATGTCTAATTTTAAAAAGCATTCTTACTTTACAGCATTTTTTCACACCTGCCTATAACTTTTGCACATTACTGTATATATATATATATATATATATATAAACAAACAAATCTGCGCTCCTGTATATACTGTGAATGATGTGTGCCCTGTAATGTGCATATATAATAATCCTTAGTAAATCTAAGTGAAATAAGTGAGAATTTCGTCCCACAAATTGGCCAATCCGTGTGTAAGCTTACCAACCATGCCAAGGTATCTCACTTTATGGTAAGTCCTACTCTAATACACCTACAAATACTATCTAAATTAAAAATCCCTGAAGAAAGATGTTATTTTGAAACGCGCCTGAGGGGACCCTTTAAATTATATTTTGATGATTCTATTATTATTTGTGGGTTCCAGTGTAGTGCAATTAAAAACAGCAGACATACAATAAGATAAAAAAGGTGTAGATGAAGGACTTAGCTGGTGCAGGTACCATGTGGGCCTGCAGTAATAAAGTGATTACATAGAGAACTATGTTCCATTTATAAACAGACAACAACAATCCGGCGCTTCTCTATGTATAAAATAAATATGTGCCTTGTGTTTAGCATATATAATAATATTTCTAAATAAATAAAATAAGTGAGATATTAGTTTTCACAAATTGGCCAAGTTGCGGGTAAGCTTGCCACCTCGCCAAGGTTTCTCACTGTATGGCAAGTCCTACTCTATACATCTGTAATGCCCTATCTAAAAATTAAAATAAAACTTAAAATTCCCTGAGGAGATGTTATTATAAACGCGTTGGAGAGCAAGGGACCCTTTAAATGTGCTCTTTTTATTGCTTCTGGGTCCCAGTGTGGTGCAATTAAAAACAGGAGACATACATTCTAATGAAAAGATGTACATAGTGGACTTACCTAATACAAAAAGACCCCAATGGATCTACATTGTGAGAATATGAGGGAGCTGTGGATCCAACAGCTCACTCTATAATAATGTGACCTTTATATCAGCCCCCACAGGTCATGTGAGGAATAGCTGATACCAAACTAGGAGCATTTAAGCTAGAGAAGGCCCAAGGCCTGCTCTTAAAGGCAAAGTGTGAAAAAAATAAAATAAAGTTACAGTGATACTAATTGTGCAAAGATAATTGTGCTATATATAAATAATTAAGTTGGATAGGTGAGGAGGCTGCTTGAAGGAGTAATGGAGACATACAAATCAAAAGACAAAAGAAAACTCCCAGCGCCAACTCACCATAACCAATACATATAATAAATGAATTTTAATATTTAAATGTGAATATAAAGTGTATACATAGATAGCAGCCAGGAATGAGGGCTCTCCAGACCCCCAAACTTCAGGCCAAAACCCAAAGTATAAACAAACAGACAACAACAATCCAGCGCTTCTCTATGTATAGAATAAATATGTCCCCTGTGTTTAGCATATATAATAATATTTCTAAATAAATAAAATAAGTTTGGGTTTTGGCCTGAAGTTTGGGGGTCTGGAGAGCCCTCATTCCTGGCTGCTATCTATGTATACACTTTATATTCACATTTAAATATTAAAATTCATTTATTATATGTATTGGTTATGGTGAGTTGGCGCTGGGAGTTTTCTTTTGTCTTTTGATGTTCCATTTATAACCTTCCTCACAAGTCATGTGAGGAATGGTTGATACCAAACAGACAGGGGGTAAACACATTGGAACAGGCCAAAAAGCCTGGTTCTTAAATAATAATCCTTTATTTATATAGCGCACACAGATTTCCCAGCGCTTTATACTCATATTGGTTCCTGTCCCCATTGGGGCTCACAATCTAAATTCACCTATCAGTATGTTTTTGGAGTGTGGGAGAAAACCAGAGTACCCGGAGGAAACCCACGCAAACACAGTGAGAACATACAAACTCATTGCAGATGTTGTCCTTGGTGGGATTTGAACCCAGGACCCCAGCGCTGCAAGGCACTGTGCTGCTTCTTAAAGGCCAAGTGGTGACATAGTTACTGTGTGATGTGGTCACACTCTCTTTTGTGCTCAATCTTTTAAAAGTATACCATCCTGCAAGTATGCTGAAACCATCTCACATGCAGTGAGTCCACTCCTACAGAGCCGGATTAAGACTCTATGGGGTCCTAGGCAGCATCCAAAATTGGGGCCCCCCTCCCACAATCCTTTCTGGATTTGCCCACATTGTCCCCCATTGTCCACCACCACCTTGGCCCCTATTGTCCACTTCCATGTTGCCCTTGTTGTCCACCTCCACAATGCCCCCATTGTCCACCTCCACCTTGCCCAACTCTTTCCATTTCAATAGAATAATTAACAGACATGCAGATGTCTATATATATATATATATATATATATATATATATATATATATATATATATATATATATATATATATATATATATGTAGACAGTAGTTGATCACGGATATCTGAGGAAGGGTTGTCTAACCTCACCCACCCGAAAAGTTGTATTCAATTTGTTCTGCACTGACAACTAAATAATGTGAAAATGAGGCAGTTTTTTTAAGAAATTGTGAAATTCTGGGGCAAACCAACAGCAAATTCAAACTGATATTGAAATAGAGATTTTAACCCTTTGACGCAATGCTAGCCTTATCAGTAATTTTGAATGTTATGTTACGATCACTATATCTTAGTTGTTTGTTTACTGTATATTTTCGTAGCAGGCTTGCGAAGTTGCACTAAACATACTGTTTCATTAAATGAAACAGTATATTTAGTGCAAGCCTACTACAAAAAAGTACAGTAAACCAACAATTAAGATATAGTGATCGTAACATAACATCAAAGTTAGTCAGTAATAAGACTAGCACTGTAAATCTCTTATCTGTCAATGGGCAGTCAGTCTAATACATAACCTTTTTATTAAACTAGAATAAAACCACATCACTTTGTTATCTCATATTATATGAGATAACAAAGTGATTTTGGTTTTATTCTAGTTTAACAAAAAGGTTATGTATTAAACTGACTGCCCAATGACAGATACAAGATCACAGTGCTAGCCTTATTAGTGACTTTGAATTTTATTACAATCACTATATCTTAATTGTTGGTTTACTGTACTTTTTTACTGAATACAAGAGATAGAGCTGGCACAGGTATATGCAGCTGACTCCTATACTAAACCACTAAAATAGTGTGGTGCACTCGAGAACCCCAAAAACCATATACAAGCATAATAATATGGAGGAAAGTGTAAGAGAAACAATATCTCCATATAGTGGCTCTCAATCAGTGAGTCACTCTTTTACAGGAGTATACAAATGTACAAAAATAAGTTTATTAGAAAGCAACCAAACATAAATGGGTGAATAAAAACATATAAAAACATGAATAGAGAGAGATGCTACATAAGACCTAAAGATACTGTAGAAATCTGCCTATATAGGCAAATATATAATCTTCAGCCACAAAATAAAAGATATAGCACATAATATAATATAGTGCAAATAAAGTTCAATGGCTTAAGAAAATATAAGTACCACAGTACAAAAATAATCAAAAGTGGAAAAGACATAGCCTTACATAAAAGTGCAAAAAAATATATATTCCAAAAATAGACACTAAAAATATTGATCAAATTAAGGTAAGTGAACAATATATACATAAGCAAATAAAGTACAATAATGAAGAAAATATACTTAGCACATGAAAATAACAATAAAGGTCAAGCAGCAAAACCCTCTCTAAGCTCAGCCATCCGATACGTATCGTTCATCACAGGCTTCATCAGGGGAGTCTCTTATCACGTGATGACTTTAGTCAGCTGACTTTTGTCTTCATGTGATTTATATGGCCACTCCTATTGGGTCAGGGATATTGAAAAACCGGGGAAATGATTATCAGCAGTATCCCCTGATGAAGCCGGTGATGGGTGATGCTCGTCGGGATGGCTGAGCTTAGAGAGGGTTTTGCTGCTTGACACTTATAGTTATTTTCATGTGCTAAGTATATTTTCCTCATTATTGCACTTTATTTGCTTATGTATATATTGTTCACATCTCACCTTAATTTGATCGATACTTTTAGTGTCTATTTTTGGAATGTTTATTTTTTTGCACTTTTATGTAAGATTATGTCTTTTGCACTTTTGATTATTTTTGTACTGTGGTACTTATATTTTCTTTAGCCATTGTACTTTATTGGTACTATATTATATTATGTGCTATATCTTTTATTTTGTGGCAGAAGATTATATATTTGCCTATATAGGCAAATTTCTATAGTATCTTTAGGTCTTGTGCAGCATCCTTCTCACATCCTATTCATATTTTTATATGTTTTTATTCACCCATTTATGTTTGGTTGCTTTCTAATAAACTTATTTTTGTACATTTGTATACTCCACTATATGGAGGTATTGTTTCTCTTACACTTTCCTCCATACTGTTATACTTTTATACTGTACTTTTTTAGGTTTGCAATAAACATACTGTTTATGTACCCTCAACAGGTTTTGAGACTTTATCTGTATAATATTACGTGCAAAAAACGGTACATACCTAGCTGGAAAATGTTTGTACTGCAGATCAGAAGAAATACATAAACAAAAGGAGAAAAAGGCTTAATGGAATGAAATCACTACTATCAAGATCCGAAAATTCCTGAATATTAACAATAGTGTTCACATATAGCCTAAAGAGAACCATTCAGTACTAATGAATCAAGGCTCAAGAAAACTGCTAAGACTTAAAGGGATAGTAATACTTTGTTTTAACTTTATTTTATTTTGTAGCCATTAAAAAAACATGAAGAATGATATAAGTCTTATCTCTCAAACCTTTATGGTTTATGAGATATTCACAAGCAAAGTTCCCCTCCCCGCCCCTTTTTCCTAGTGTAAGCCATCTCTTCTCAAATGTGAGTCTGGTTGTATGACAGTACAGATAACAGAAGGGGACAATTTTCTTTGTATGAAAACAATGAAAGCCCTTCCCCCCTTGACAAGTTTTTCAGCTTTTTCCATTATCTTAATTGAAGATTGTCCCTCTCTGCAGTCTACCTGGGCATCCCCCTTCTGATCTGGTTGAACAGGGAAGGGATACTTTGTTTGTGAATATCTCTTAAACCATAAAGGTTTCAGAGATAAGACTTATATCATTCTTCATGTTTTTTTAATGCCTACAAAATAAAATAAAGTTAAAGCGAAGTATTACTATCCCTTTAAACTTTAATAACACATTAACAAGAAAATATAGTGGTCTTCCTCATTATAAGTACCAACTCTTTAGGCTATATGTGAACACTATTGTTAATATTCAGGGCATTTAGGATTGTGATAGTGGTGATTTAGTTCCATTAAGCCCTTTTCTCCTTTTGTTTATGAAATATAATATTAGTAATGGGCCAGGGTCTGGCCCTTACCATGTGCGGCCGGTTGCCTCAGTGCCGATTCACCTGATGCCGCTGTTCCTGCCACCCAGAGTCACCTCCAAAAAGATCCAGCGGGCAGGAGCTCTTCTATTTTATAGCTCCGCCGCCGCGCGACCAGTGCTGCGTGTGCAGTGTATAGTGATGAGCGAGCACCCCAATGCTCGGGTGTTCGGGTGCTCTGACCGAGCGCCCCCGGAGGCTCGAGTGCTCGGCCGAGCACCCGAGCCCCATTGAAGTCAATGGGAGGACTCGAGCATTACACCAGGCACCCCCTGCTCTGATGAGGGGAGGGTGCCTGATCCATAGGAAAAGGGCAGAAAAGGATGGAAACACCACAGAAATGGTTCAGGGACAGCATAGGGAGGATGTCTGGATGCATCTTGGACTCCAACATCGCTGCTGGGAACGATGTTTCGCCCGTAGTACGCCATTTTTACAGACTGACCATAAAACACACAAAAAGGAAAATAAAAACGACTTTAGGCGAAAAATTGTTACCAAACAATATTTGCTGTATATTTACTTGTATATTATCTGCAAATTATCCCAAAAATTTCCTTGATTTTCTGAAGTGAGGCCATGATTAAGAGGGAAACGTGCGCAGGGGCAAATTATCCCAAAAATTTCCTTGATTTTCTGAAGTGAGGCCATGATTAAGAGGGAAACGTGCGCAGAGGCAAATTATCCCAAAAATTTCCTTGATTTTCTGAAGTGAGGCCATGATTAAGAGGGAAACGTGCGCAGAGGCAAATTATCCCAAAAATTTCCTTGATTTTATTGAACTGAGGCCATGATTAAGAGGGAAACGTGCGCTGAGCTGACCATCTAAAACATTATGGGTGAGGGTCTGCTGCAGAGCTGACCATCCTAAACATTATATGCGAAGGCCCGCTAGTGAGCTGACGCTATAAAACATTATATGAGAGGGCCCGTTAGAGAGCTGACCCAATAAAACATTATATGAGAAGGCCCGCTGGTGAGCTGACCTATATAAAAATTGTCAAACAGGGCCCGCTGGTGAGCTGGCCCTATATAAAAATTATATCACAGGGCCCGCTGGTTAGCTGGCCCTATATAAAAATTATAGCACAGGGCATATGGAAGAGGAGGAGGAGGATGGAAGATTAAGAGTCAACCATATACCCGTTTTTTGGGTGGAAGGGGTGAATGGGAATACAGAGTATTCCCATCATTGTAAATAACATATATAAAGTGAGTTTATGTTCCCCCGGGGCTTTCCTCCAGTGGAGTGGAGAAGTCAGGGGAAATCCAGGCCTTGTTCATTTTTATAAGTGTCAACCTATCAGCATTGTCGGTGGAAAGGCGGATACACTTATCTGTTATGATGCCACCAGCAGCACTAAATACCCGCTCAGACAGAACGCTGGCGGCAGGGCAGGCCAGCACCTCCAAGGCGTAGAGTGCCAGTTCATACCACGTGTCCAGCTTGGACACCCAGTAGTTGTAAGGCACAGAGGGATCATTGAGGACGCTGACACGGTCTGCTACGTACTCCTTCACCATCTTCCAAAACTTTTCCCTCCTTGTGACACTAGGCTGCGCATCAGGGTGAGGGTGCTGGCGGGGTGTCATGAAGGTGTCCCACGCCTTGGAGAGTGTTGCCCTGCCTTTGTCGGAACTGCTGTGTGCTCCCCTTTTCTCCCCTTCTCGGTTGGCCAAGGTAGCACGTACTCTGCCGCCAGCGTTGTCAGATGGAAAATTTTGGAGCAATTTTTCAACAAGAACCTTCTGGTATTGCACCATTTTGCTTGTCCTCTCCACCGGAGGAATGAGAGATGAGAAATTCTCTTTGTAGCGGGGGTCCAGAAGGGTGAACACCCAGTAATCCGTGTTGTCTAAAATGCGTACAACGCGTGGGTCACAGGAAAGGCAGCCTAACATAAAGTCAGCCATGTGTGCCAGAGTACCAACAGGCAAGATTTCGCTGTCCTCACCAGGAGGATGACTCTCAATATCCTCATCCTCTTCCTCCTCTTCTGCCCACCCACGCTGAAGAGATGGAACTAAAGTTCCATGGCTACCCTCTGTAGCGGAGGCAACCGTGTCTTCCTCCTCCTCCTCCTCCTCCTCCGCCTCCTCCAATTCTCGCTGAGAAGACGAAGTGAGGGTGCTCTGGCTATCACCTTGTGTAAGCTCTTCCTCCCCCATTTCCACCTCTTCCACATGCAAAGCGTCGGTTTTAATTGTGAGCAGCGAGCGTTTCAGTAGACACAGAAGTGGGATGGTTACACTGATAATAGCGTTATCGCCGCTCACCATCTGTGTCGATTCCTCAAAATTGCGTAAAACCTCACAGAGGTCTGACATCCATTCCCACTCCTCACTTCTGATTAGAGGAAGTTGAACGGAGAGGCGACGACCGTGTAACAGCTGGTACTCCACTACTGCCCTCTGCTGCTCACAAAGCCGGGCCAACATGTGGAAGGTGGAGTTCCAGCGCGTGCTCACGTCACACAGCAGCCGGTGAGCTGGCAATTGTAAGCGCTGCTGCAGCTTCAACAGGCCGGCTGAAGCTGTAGATGACTTACGGAAATGTGCACACACGCGGCGCACCTTGGTCAAGAGATCATGCACATTGGGGTAGGTTTTTAGAAATCGCTGAACCACTAAATTAAATACATGCGCTAGGCATGGTACGTGTGTGAGCTTGCCGAGCTCCAAAGCCGCCACCAAGTTACGCCCATTATCACACACAACCATGCCTGGTTGCAGGTTGAGTGGCGAGAGCCACTGCTCGGTCTGGTGACTAATCCCCTGCAACAGCTCTGAGGCCGTGTGCTGTTTGTCCCCAAGGCAGATCAGCTTCAGCACGGCCTGTTGACGCTTCCCCACTGCAGTGCTACACTGCTTCCAGCTACTGGCTGATGGGGGAGTGGCGCTGCGTGTAGAGAATTCGGAGGTGGAAACGGAGGAGGAGGAGCCAATAACGTAGGTGCTGGCGGAAACCCTGATGGAGGTAGGGCCCGCAATCCTCGGCGTGGGTAGCACCCGTGCCATCCCAGGGTCCGAGTCGCTCCCAGCCTCCACGACATTCACCCAGTGTGCCGTCAGGGAAATGTAGCGTCCCTGGCCACAAGCACTTGTCCATGTGTCAGTCGTTAAGTGGACCTTCCCAGTAACTGCGTTGGTCAGGGCACGGGTGATGTTACGGGACACATGGTGGTGTAATGCGGGGATGGCACACCGGGAAAAGTAGTGGCGGCTGGGGACCGCGTACCGAGGGACAGCTGCTGCCATCAGGCTGCGGAAGGACTCAGTGTCCACAAGCATAAATGGCAGCATTTCGATGGCCAGTAATTTGGAAAGGTGTGAGGTTAGTGCTATGGCCTGTGGGTGGGTGGCTGGGTATTTTCTCTTGCGCTCAAATGCCTGGGGTAACGACATTTGGACGCTGTGCTGGGACAGGGAAGTGGATGTGGTCGCTGATGGTGCTTCAGATGGTACAGGTGCAGGGCGGGAGGTATGCGGGCCTGCGCCTTCGACAGGTGATTGGCCGGCACCGAAAACAGGGGAAGAGGAGGCAGTGGTGTGGCCTGCAGACACAGATGGGCGATCCAGGCGTTCCTCCCACTTATTACGGTGCTTGGATGCAATGTGTCGGATCATGCTGGTGGTGGTGAGGTTTCTAGTGTTCATGCCTCGGCTCATTCTGGTGTGGCACAGGTTGCAAACTACAATTCTTTTGTCGTCCGCACTTTCCTTAAAAAAACGCCATACCGCGGAACACCTACCCTTTGGCAAGGTAGATTTACGCAAGGGGGTGCTCCGTGGAACATTTGCGGGCCGGTTTGGTGCGGTCCGCCTTCTTTCTGTAGCCACACCACTGCCTCTTCCAGCCTGTTGCGGTGCTGCAGATGGCTCACCCTCAGGACTGCTGTCATCGCTCGGCTCTACACCTTCCCAGGTGGGGTCAGTCACCTCATCGTCCACCAAGTCCTCCTCCACTTCCTCACTCTGATCATCCTCCTCATGTCTTGATCCCACCACATACTCAGTCAATGACAACTGTATAACATTCTCCTCAACAAGGTCTTGAGACGGTAATAGTGGTTGATTTAATGGCAACTGTGTCTCATCATCATCATCATCATCCACTTCTTCCTTTGACCTTAAATGCCGTTCACATCTGTCATCTTCTTGTGATTGGGTACCCTCTAGAGGTTGTGAATCAGGGCACAAGATGTCATGTTCCTCTGCAAGCGTGCTTGGAGAGAGGGTCAAATGAAGGATTGGTGATGAGACGAGCTCCTCACTATATCCCAGTGTGGGATCACTTCTTTGACCAGACCCTCTATGGTGGGAGGAAGGATGATCAGAGTGAAGATTATGTTGACCAGACTCTTGGCTACTGAGAGTGGACTTGGTGGAAGACAGGGTGGTGCTTAACCGACTGGAAGCAGTATCAGCTGACATCCAACCGACCACCTGTTCGCAGTGGTCGGACCTCGAGAGTGATGTCCTGCGACGCCCTGTGAAATGAGACATGAAGCTAGGTATGGTGGATGTCTTTCTTTCTTGTGCTCTGGCACCAGGCACAGTTTCTCCGCGTCCTGACCCGCGCCCTGAACTATCAGGATCACGTCCACTTCCCCGTCCCTTTTTACCCGCCTTCTTCATCTTACACGGAATATGTGACTTTAATATTTGAGTTTGAAAACTTAACAGTATTTCTTCCTATTCTGCAACTGTGCAGAGTACACAGAATAGGCTGCTAAACTGCGGTGACACACACTGAATGGAATATGTGACTTTAATATTTGAGTTTGAAAACTTAACAGTATTTCTTCCTATTCTGCAACTTTGCAGAGTACACAGAATAGGCTGCTAAACTGCGGTGACACGCACTGAATGGAATATGTGACTTTAATATTTGAGTTTGAAAACTTAACAGTATTTCTTCCTATTCTGCAACTGTGCAGAGTACACAGAATAGGCTGCTAAACTGCGGTGACACACACTGAATGGAATATGTGACTTTAATATTTGAGTTTGAAAACTTAACAGTATTTCTTCCTATTCTGCAACTGTGCAGAGTACACAGAATAGGCTGCTAAACTGCGGTGACGAACACTGAATGGAATATGTGACTTTAATATTTGAGTTTGAAAACTTAACAGTATTTCTTCCTATTCTGCAACTGTGCAGAGTACACAGAATAGGCTGCTAAACTGCGGTGACACACACTGAATGGAATATGTGACTTTAATATTTGAGTTTGAAAACTTAACAGTATTTCTTCCTATTCTGCAACTGTGCAGAGTACACAGAATAGGCTGCTAAACTGCGGTGACACACACTGAATGGAATATGTGACTTTAATATTTTAGTTTGAAAACTTAACAGTATTTCTTCCTATTCTGCAACTGTGCAGAGTACACAGAATAGGCTGCTAAACTGCGGTGACGAACACAGAATGGAATATGTGACTTTAATATTTGAGTTTGAAAACTTAACAGTATTTCTTCCTATTCTGCAACTGTGCAGAGTACACAGAATAGGCTGCTAAACTGCGGTGACGAACACAGAATGGAATATGTGACTTTAATATTTGAGTTTGAAAACTTAACAGTATTTCTTCCTATTCTGCAACTGTACAGAGTACACAGAATAGGCTGCTAAACTGCGGTGACACACACTGAATGGAATATGTGACTTTAATATTTGAGTTTGAAAACTTAACAGTATTTCTTCCTATTCTGCAACTGTGCAGAGTACACAGAATAGGCTGCTAAACTGCGGTGACACACACTGAATGGAATATGTGACTTTAATATTTTAGTTTGAAAACTTAACAGTATTTCTTCCTATTCTGCAACTGTGCAGAGTACACAGAATAGGCTGCTAAACTGCGGTGACGAACACAGAATGGAATATGTGACTTTAATATTTGAGTTTGAAAACTTAACAGTATTTCTTCCTATTCTGCAACTGTGCAGAGTACACAGAATAGGCTGCTAAACTGCGGTGACGCACACTGAATGGAATATGTGACTTTGATATTTTAGTTTGAAGACTTAACAGTATTTCTTCCAATTCTGCAACTCTGCACAGTACACAGAATGTGCTGCTAAACTGCGGCGAAGCACACTGAATGGAATATGTGACTTTGATATTTTAGTTTGAAGACTTAACAGTATTTCTTCCTATTCTGCAACTCTGCACAGTACACAGAATGTGCTGCTAAACTGTGGCGAAGCACACTGAATGGAATATGTGACTTTGATATTTTAGTTTGAAGACTTAACAGTATTTCTTCCTATTCTGCAACTCTGCACAGTACACAGAATGTGCTGCTAAACTGCGGCGAAGCACACTGAATGGAATATGTGACTTTGATATTTGAGTTTGAAAACTTAACAGTATTTCTTCCTATTCTGCAACTGTGCAGAGTACACAGAATAGGCTGCTAAACTGCGGTGACACACACTGAATGGAATATGTGACTTTAATATTTGAGTTTGAAAACTTAACAGTATTTCTTCCTATTCTGCAACTGTGCAGAGTACACAGAATAGGCTGCTAAACTGCGGTGACGCACACTGAATATAATATGTGACTTTGATATTTTAGTTTGAAGACTTAACAGTATTTCTTCCTATTCTGCAACTCTGCACAGTACATAGAATGTGCTGCTAAACTGCGGCGAAGCACACTGAATGGAATATGTGACTTTGATATTTTAGTTTGAAGACTTAACAGTATTTCTTCCTATTCTGCAACTGTGCAGAGTACACAGAATAGGCTGCTAAACTGCGGTGACACACACTGAATGGAATATGTGACTTTAATATTTGAGTTTGAAAACTTAACAGTATTTCTTCCTATTCTGCAACTGTGCAGAGTACACAGAATAGGCTGCTAAACTGCGGTGACACACACTGAATGGAATATGTGACTTTAATATTTGAGTTTGAAAACTTAACAGTATTTCTTCCTATTCTGCAACTGTGCAGAGTACACAGAATAGGCTGCTAAACTGCGGTGACGAACACAGAATGGAATATGTGACTTTAATATTTGAGTTTGAAAACTTAACAGTATTTCTTCCTATTCTGCAACTGTGCAGAGTACACAGAATAGGCTGCTAAACTGCGGTGACGCACACTGAATGGAATATGTGACTTTGATATTTTAGTTTGAAGACTTAACAGTATTTCTTCCAATTCTGCAACTCTGCACAGTACACAGAATGTGCTGCTAAACTGCGGCGAAGCACACTGAATGGAATATGTGACTTTGATATTTTAGTTTGAAGACTTAACAGTATTTCTTCCTATTCTGCAACTCTGCACAGTACACAGAATGTGCTGCTAAACTGTGGCGAAGCACACTGAATGGAATATGTGACTTTGATATTTTAGTTTGAAGACTTAACAGTATTTCTTCCTATTCTGCAACTCTGCACAGTACACAGAATGTGCTGCTAAACTGCGGCGAAGCACACTGAATGGAATATGTGACTTTGATATTTGAGTTTGAAAACTTAACAGTATTTCTTCCTATTCTGCAACTGTGCAGAGTACACAGAATAGGCTGCTAAACTGCGGTGACACACACTGAATGGAATATGTGACTTTAATATTTGAGTTTGAAAACTTAACAGTATTTCTTCCTATTCTGCAACTGTGCAGAGTACACAGAATAGGCTGCTAAACTGCGGTGACGCACACTGAATATAATATGTGACTTTGATATTTTAGTTTGAAGACTTAACAGTATTTCTTCCTATTCTGCAACTCTGCACAGTACATAGAATGTGCTGCTAAACTGCGGCGAAGCACACTGAATGGAATATGTGACTTTGATATTTTAGTTTGAAGACTTAACAGTATTTCTTCCTATTCTGCAACTGTGCAGAGTACACAGAATAGGCTGCTAAACTGCGGTGACACACACTGAATGGAATATGTGACTTTAATATTTGAGTTTGAAAACTTAACAGTATTTCTTCCTATTCTGCAACTGTGCAGAGTACACAGAATAGGCTGCTAAACTGCGGTGACGCACACTGAATATAATATGTGACTTTGATATTTTAGTTTGAAGACTTAACAGTATTTCTTCCTATTCTGCAACTCTGCACAGTACATAGAATGTGCTGCTAAACTGCGGCGAAGCACACTGAATGGAATATGTGACTTTGATATTTTAGTTTGAAGACTTAACAGTATTTCTTCCTATTCTGCAACTGTGCAGAGTACACAGAATAGGCTGCTAAACTGCGGTGACACACACTGAATGGAATATGTGACTTTAATATTTGAGTTTGAAAACTTAACAGTATTTCTTCCTATTCTGCAACTGTGCAGAGTACACAGAATAGGCTGCTAAACTGCGGTGACACACACTGAATGGAATATGTGACTTTAATATTTGAGTTTGAAAACTTAACAGTATTTCTTCCTATTCTGCAACTGTGCAGAGTACACAGAATAGGCTGCTAAACTGCGGTGACGAACACAGAATGGAATATGTGACTTTAATATTTGAGTTTGAAAACTTAACAGTATTTCTTCCTATTCTGCAACTGTGCAGAGTACACAGAATAGGCTGCTAAACTGCGGTGACGCACACTGAATGGAATATGTGACTTTGATATTTTAGTTTGAAGACTTAACAGTATTTCTTCCAATTCTGCAACTCTGCACAGTACACAGAATGTGCTGCTAAACTGCGGCGAAGCACACTGAATGGAATATGTGACTTTGATATTTTAGTTTGAAGACTTAACAGTATTTCTTCCTATTCTGCAACTCTGCACAGTACACAGAATGTGCTGCTAAACTGTGGCGAAGCACACTGAATGGAATATGTGACTTTGATATTTTAGTTTGAAGACTTAACAGTATTTCTTCCTATTCTGCAACTCTGCACAGTACACAGAATGTGCTGCTAAACTGCGGCGAAGCACACTGAATGGAATATGTGACTTTGATATTTGAGTTTGAAAACTTAACAGTATTTCTTCCTATTCTGCAACTGTGCAGAGTACACAGAATAGGCTGCTAAACTGCGGTGACACACACTGAATGGAATATGTGACTTTAATATTTGAGTTTGAAAACTTAACAGTATTTCTTCCTATTCTGCAACTGTGCAGAGTACACAGAATAGGCTGCTAAACTGCGGTGACGCACACTGAATATAATATGTGACTTTGATATTTTAGTTTGAAGACTTAACAGTATTTCTTCCTATTCTGCAACTCTGCACAGTACATAGAATGTGCTGCTAAACTGCGGCGAAGCACACTGAATGGAATATGTGACTTTGATATCTTAGTTTGAAGACTTAACAGTATTTCTTCCTATTCTGCAACTGTGCAGAGTACACAGAATAGGCTGCTAAACTGCGGTGACACACACTGAATGGAATATGTGACTTTAATATTTGAGTTTGAAAACTTAACAGTATTTCTTCCTATTCTGCAACTGTGCAGAGTACACAGAATAGGCTGCTAAACTGCGGTGACGAACACTGAATGGAATATGTGACTTTAATATTTGAGTTTGAAAACTTAACAGTATTTCTTCCTATTCTGCAACTGTGCAGAGTACACAGAATAGGCTGCTAAACTGCGGTGACACACACTGAATGGAAAATGTGACTTTAATATTTGAGTTTGAAAACTTAACAGTATTTCTTCCTATTCTGCAACTGTGCAGAGTACACAGAATAGGCTGCTAAACTGCGGTGACACACACTGAATGGAATATGTGACTTTAATATTTTAGTTTGAAAACTTAACAGTATTTCTTCCTATTCTGCAACTGTGCAGAGTACACAGAATAGGCTGCTAAACTGCGGTGACGAACACAGAATGGAATATGTGACTTTAATATTTGAGTTTGAAAACTTAACAGTATTTCTTCCTATTCTGCAACTGTGCAGAGTACACAGAATAGGCTGCTAAACTGCGGTGACGCACACTGAATGGAATATGTGACTTTGATATTTTAGTTTGAAGACTTAACAGTATTTCTTCCAATTCTGCAACTCTGCACAGTACACAGAATGTGCTGCTAAACTGCGGCGAAGCACACTGAATGGAATATGTGACTTTGATATTTTAGTTTGAAGACTTAACAGTATTTCTTCCTATTCTGCAACTCTGCACAGTACACAGAATGTGCTGCTAAACTGTGGCGAAGCACACTGAATGGAATATGTGACTTTGATATTTTAGTTTGAAGACTTAACAGTATTTCTTCCTATTCTGCAACTCTGCACAGTACACAGAATGTGCTGCTAAACTGCGGCGAAGCACACTGAATGGAATATGTGACTTTGATATTTGAGTTTGAAAACTTAACAGTATTTCTTCCTATTCTGCAACTGTGCAGAGTACACAGAATAGGCTGCTAAACTGCGGTGACACACACTGAATGGAATATGTGACTTTAATATTTGAGTTTGAAAACTTAACAGTATTTCTTCCTATTCTGCAACTGTGCAGAGTACACAGAATAGGCTGCTAAACTGCGGTGACGCACACTGAATATAATATGTGACTTTGATATTTTAGTTTGAAGACTTAACAGTATTTCTTCCTATTCTGCAACTCTGCACAGTACATAGAATGTGCTGCTAAACTGCGGCGAAGCACACTGAATGGAATATGTGACTTTGATATTTTAGTTTGAAGACTTAACAGTATTTCTTCCTATTCTGCAACTGTGCAGAGTACACAGAATAGGCTGCTAAACTGCGGTGACACACACTGAATGGAATATGTGACTTTAATATTTGAGTTTGAAAACTTAACAGTATTTCTTCCTATTCTGCAACTGTGCAGAGTACACAGAATAGGCTGCTAAACTGCGGTGACGAACACTGAATGGAATATGTGACTTTAATATTTGAGTTTGAAAACTTAACAGTATTTCTTCCTATTCTGCAACTGTGCAGAGTACACAGAATAGGCTGCTAAACTGCGGTGACACACACTGAATGGAATATGTGACTTTAATATTTGAGTTTGAAAACTTAACAGTATTTCTTCCTATTCTGCAACTGTGCAGAGTACACAGAATAGGCTGCTAAACTGCGGTGACACACACTGAATGGAATATGTGACTTTAATATTTTAGTTTGAAAACTTAACAGTATTTCTTCCTATTCTGCAACTGTGCAGAGTACACAGAATAGGCTGCTAAACTGCGGTGACGAACACAGAATGGAATATGTGACTTTAATATTTGAGTTTGAAAACTTAACAGTATTTCTTCCTATTCTGCAACTGTGCAGAGTACACAGAATAGGCTGCTAAACTGCGGTGACACACACTGAATGGAATATGTGACTTTAATATTTGAGTTTGAAAACTTAACAGTATTTCTTCCTATTCTGCAACTGTGCAGAGTACACAGAATAGGCTGCTAAACTGCGGTGACACACACTGAATGGAATATGTGACTTTAATATTTGAGTTTGAAAACTTAACAGTATTTCTTCCTATTCTGCAACTGTGCAGAGTACACAGAATAGGCTGCTAAACTGCGGTGACGAACACAGAATGGAATATGTGACTTTAATATTTGAGTTTGAAAACTTAACAGTATTTCTTCCTATTCTGCAACTGTGCAGAGTACACAGAATAGGCTGCTAAACTGCGGTGACGCACACTGAATGGAATATGTGACTTTGATATTTTAGTTTGAAGACTTAACAGTATTTCTTCCAATTCTGCAACTCTGCACAGTACACAGAATGTGCTGCTAAACTGCGGCGAAGCACACTGAATGGAATATGTGACTTTGATATTTTAGTTTGAAGACTTAACAGTATTTCTTCCTATTCTGCAACTCTGCACAGTACACAGAATGTGCTGCTAAACTGTGGCGAAGCACACTGAATGGAATATGTGACTTTGATATTTTAGTTTGAAGACTTAACAGTATTTCTTCCTATTCTGCAACTCTGCACAGTACACAGAATGTGCTGCTAAACTGCGGCGAAGCACACTGAATGGAATATGTGACTTTGATATTTGAGTTTGAAAACTTAACAGTATTTCTTCCTATTCTGCAACTGTGCAGAGTACACAGAATAGGCTGCTAAACTGCGGTGACACACACTGAATGGAATATGTGACTTTAATATTTGAGTTTGAAAACTTAACAGTATTTCTTCCTATTCTGCAACTGTGCAGAGTACACAGAATAGGCTGCTAAACTGCGGTGACGCACACTGAATATAATATGTGACTTTGATATTTTAGTTTGAAGACTTAACAGTATTTCTTCCTATTCTGCAACTCTGCACAGTACATAGAATGTGCTGCTAAACTGCGGCGAAGCACACTGAATGGAATATGTGACTTTGATATTTTAGTTTGAAGACTTAACAGTATTTCTTCCTATTCTGCAACTGTGCAGAGTACACAGAATAGGCTGCTAAACTGCGGTGACACACACTGAATGGAATATGTGACTTTAATATTTGAGTTTGAAAACTTAACAGTATTTCTTCCTATTCTGCAACTGTGCAGAGTACACAGAATAGGCTGCTAAACTGCGGTGACGAACACTGAATGGAATATGTGACTTTAATATTTGAGTTTGAAAACTTAACAGTATTTCTTCCTATTCTGCAACTGTGCAGAGTACACAGAATAGGCTGCTAAACTGCGGTGACACACACTGAATGGAATATGTGACTTTAATATTTGAGTTTGAAAACTTAACAGTATTTCTTCCTATTCTGCAACTGTGCAGAGTACACAGAATAGGCTGCTAAACTGCGGTGACACACACTGAATGGAATATGTGACTTTAATATTTTAGTTTGAAAACTTAACAGTATTTCTTCCTATTCTGCAACTGTGCAGAGTACACAGAATAGGCTGCTAAACTGCGGTGACGAACACAGAATGGAATATGTGACTTTAATATTTGAGTTTGAAAACTTAACAGTATTTCTTCCTATTCTGCAACTGTGCAGAGTACACAGAATAGGCTGCTAAACTGCGGTGACACACACTGAATGGAATATGTGACTTTAATATTTGAGTTTGAAAACTTAACAGTATTTCTTCCTATTCTGCAACTGTGCAGAGTACACAGAATAGGCTGCTAAACTGCGGTGACACACACTGAATGGAATATGTGACTTTAATATTTGAGTTTGAAAACTTAACAGTATTTCTTCCTATTCTGCAACTGTGCAGAGTACACAGAATAGGCTGCTAAACTGCGGTGACACACACTGAATGGAATATGTGACTTTAATATTTGAGTTTGAAAACTTAACAGTATTTCTTCCTATTCTGCAACTGTGCAGAGTACACAGAATAGGCTGCTAAACTGCGGTGACACACACTGAATGGAATATGTGACTTTAATATTTTAGTTTGAAAACTTAACAGTATTTCTTCCTATTCTGCAACTGTGCAGAGTACACAGAATAGGCTGCTAAACTGCGGTGACGAACACAGAATGGAATATGTGACTTTAATATTTGAGTTTGAAAACTTAACAGTATTTCTTCCTATTCTGCAACTGTGCAGAGTACACAGAATAGGCTGCTAAACTGCGGTGACGCACACTGAATGGAATATGTGACTTTGATATTTTAGTTTGAAGACTTAACAGTATTTCTTCCTATTCTGCAACTCTGCACAGTACACAGAATGTGCTGCTAAACTGCGGCGAAGCACACTGAATGGAATATGTGACTTTGATATTTTAGTTTGAAGACTTAACAGTATTTCTTCCTATTCTGCAACTCTGCACAGTACACAGAATGTGCTGCTAAACTGTGGCGAAGCACACTGAATGGAATATGTGACTTTGATATTTTAGTTTGAAGACTTAACAGTATTTCTTCCTATTCTGCAACTCTGCACAGTACACAGAATGTGCTGCTAAACTGCGGCGAAGCACACTGAATGGAATATGTGACTTTGATATTTTAGTTTGAAGACTTAACAGTATTTCTTCCTATTCTGCAACTCTGCACAGTACACAGAATGTGCTGCTAAACTGCGGCGAAGCACACTGAATGGAATATGTGACTTTGATATTTTAGTTTGAAGACTTAACAGTATTTCTTCCTATTCTGCAACTCTGCACAGTACACAGAATGTGCTGCTAAACTGCGGCGAAGCACACTGAATGGAATATGTGACTTTGATATTTTAGTTTGAAGACTTAACAGTATTTCTTCCTATTCTGCAACTCTGCACAGTACACAGAATGTGCTGCTAAACTGCGGCGAAGCACACTGAATGGAATATGTGACTTTGATATTTTAGTTTGAAGACTTAACAGTATTTCTTCCTATTCTGCAACTCTGCACAGTACACAGAATGTGCTGCTAAACTGCGGCGACGCACACTGAATGGAATATGTGACTTTGATATTTGAGTTTGAAAACTTAACAGTATTTCTTCCTATTCTGCAACTGTGCAGAGTACACAGAATAGGCTGCTAAACTGCGGTGACACACACTGAATGGAATATGTGACTTTAATATTTGAGTTTGAAAACTTAACAGTATTTCTTCCTATTCTGCAACTGTGCAGAGTACACAGAATAGGCTGCTAAACTGCGGTGACACACACTGAATGGAATATGTGACTTTAATATTTGAGTTTGAAAACTTAACAGTATTTCTTCCTATTCTGCAACTGTGCAGAGTACACAGAATAGGCTGCTATACTGCGGTGACACACACTGAATGGAATATGTGACTTTAATATTTCAGTTTGAAAACTTAACAGTATTTCTTCCTATTCTGCAACTGTGCAGAGTACACAGAATAGGCTGCTAAACTGCGGTGACGAACACTGAATGGAATATGTGACTTTAATATTTGAGTTTGAAAACTTAACAGTATTTCTTCCTATTCTGCAACTGTGCAGAGTACACAGAATAGGCTGCTATACTGCGGTGACACACACTGAATGGAATATGTGACTTTAATATTTGAGTTTGAAAACTTAACAGTATTTCTTCCTATTCTGCAACTGTGCAGAGTACACAGAATAGGCTGCTAAACTGCGGTGACACACACTGAATGGAATATGTGACTTTAATATTTGAGTTTGAAAACTTAACAGTATTTCTTCCTATTCTGCAACTGTGCAGAGTACACAGAATAGGCTGCTAAACTGCGGTGACACACACTGAATGGAATATGTGACTTTAATATTTTAGTTTGAAAACTTAACAGTATTTCTTCCTATTCTGCAACTGTGCAGAGTACACAGAATAGGCTGCTAAACTGCGGTGACGAACACAGAATGGAATATGTGACTTTAATATTTGAGTTTGAAAACTTAACAGTATTTCTTCCTATTCTGCAACTGTGCAGAGTACACAGAATAGGCTGCTAAACTGCGGTGACACACACTGAATGGAATATGTGACTTTAATATTTGAGTTTGAAAACTTAACAGTATTTCTTCCTATTCTGCAACTGTGCAGAGTACACAGAATAGGCTGCTAAACTGCGGTGACACACACTGAATGGAATATGTGACTTTAATATTTGAGTTTGAAAACTTAACAGTATTTCTTCCTATTCTGCAACTGTGCAGAGTACACAGAATAGGCTGCTAAACTGCGGTGACGAACACTGAATGGAATATGTGACTTTAATATTTGAGTTTGAAAACTTAACAGTATTTCTTCCTATTCTGCAACTGTGCAGAGTACACAGAATAGGCTGCTAAACTGCGGTGACACACACTGAATGGAATATGTGACTTTAATATTTGAGTTTGAAAACTTAACAGTATTTCTTCCTATTCTGCAACTGTGCAGAGTACACAGAATAGGCTGCTAAACTGCGGTGACACACACTGAATGGAATATGTGACTTTAATATTTTAGTTTGAAAACTTAACAGTATTTCTTCCTATTCTGCAACTGTGCAGAGTACACAGAATAGGCTGCTAAACTGCGGTGACGAACACAGAATGGAATATGTGACTTTAATATTTGAGTTTGAAAACTTAACAGTATTTCTTCCTATTCTGCAACTGTGCAGAGTACACAGAATAGGCTGCTAAACTGCGGTGACGAACACTGAATGGAATATGTGACTTTAATATTTGAGTTTGAAAACTTAACAGTATTTCTTCCTATTCTGCAACTGTGCAGAGTACACAGAATAGGCTGCTAAACTGCGGTGACACACACTGAATGGAATATGTGACTTTAATATTTGAGTTTGAAAACTTAACAGTATTTCT
Source organism: Rhinophrynus dorsalis (assembly GCA_037306005.1). Taxonomy (NCBI): domain Eukaryota; kingdom Metazoa; phylum Chordata; class Amphibia; order Anura; family Rhinophrynidae; genus Rhinophrynus; species Rhinophrynus dorsalis. Next base: position 445,870,509 of record CM074722.1, on the reverse strand, counting down.
TCCTATTCTGCAACTGTGCAGAGTACACAGAATAGGCTGCTAAACTGCGGTGACACACACTGAATGGAATATGTGACTTTAATATTTTAGTTTGAAAACTTAACAGTATTTCTTCCTATTCTGCAACTGTGCAGAGTACACAGAATAGGCTGCTAAACTGCGGTGACGAACACAGAATGGAATATGTGACTTTAATATTTGAGTTTGAAAACTTAACAGTATTTCTTCCTATTCTGCAACTGTGCAGAGTACACAGAATAGGCTGCTAAACTGCGGTGACGCACACTGAATGGAATATGTGACTTTGATATTTTAGTTTGAAGACTTAACAGTATTTCTTCCTATTCTGCAACTCTGCACAGTACACAGAATGTGCTGCTAAACTGCGGCGAAGCACACTGAATGGAATATGTGACTTTGATATTTTAGTTTGAAGACTTAACAGTATTTCTTCCTATTCTGCAACTCTGCACAGTACACAGAATGTGCTGCTAAACTGTGGCGAAGCACACTGAATGAAATATGTGACTTTGATATTTTAGTTTGAAGACTTAACAGTATTTCTTCCTATTCTGCAACTCTGCACAGTACACAGAATGTGCTGCTAAACTGCGGCGAAGCACACTGAATGGAATATGTGACTTTGATATTTTAGTTTGAAGACTTAACAGTATTTCTTCCTATTCTGCAACTCTGCACAGTACACAGAATGTGCTGCTAAACTGCGGCGAAGCACACTGAATGGAATATGTGACTTTGATATTTTAGTTTGAAGACTTAACAGTATTTCTTCCTATTCTGCAACTCTGCACAGTACACAGAATGTGCTGCTAAACTGCGGCGAAGCACACTGAATGGAATATGTGACTTTGATATTTTAGTTTGAAGACTTAACAGTATTTCTTCCTATTCTGCAACTCTGCACAGTACACAGAATGTGCTGCTAAACTGCGGCGAAGCACACTGAATGGAATATGTGACTTTGATATTTTAGTTTGAAGACTTAACAGTATTTCTTCCTATTCTGCAACTCTGCACAGTACACAGAATGTGCTGCTAAACTGCGGCGACGCACACTGAATGGAATATGTGACTTTGATATTTGAGTTTGAAAACTTAACAGTATTTCTTCCTATTCTGCAACTGTGCAGAGTACACAGAATAGGCTGCTAAACTGCGGTGACACACACTGAATGGAATATGTGACTTTAATATTTGAGTTTGAAAACTTAACAGTATTTCTTCCTATTCTGCAACTGTGCAGAGTACACAGAATAGGCTGCTAAACTGCGGTGACACACACTGAATGGAATATGTGACTTTAATATTTGAGTTTGAAAACTTAACAGTATTTCTTCCTATTCTGCAACTGTGCAGAGTACACAGAATAGGCTGCTAAACTGCGGTGACGAACACTGAATGGAATATGTGACTTTAATATTTGAGTTTGAAAACTTAACAGTATTTCTTCCTATTCTGCAACTGTGCAGAGTACACAGAATAGGCTGCTAAACTGCGGTGACGCACACTGAATATAATATGTGACTTTGATATTTTAGTTTGAAGACTTAACAGTATTTCTTCCTATTCTCCAACTCTGCACAGTACATAGAATGTGCTGCTAAACTGCGGCGAAGCACACTGAATGGAATATGTGACTTTGATATTTTAGTTTGAAGACTTAACAGTATTTCTTCCTATTCTGCAACTGTGCAGAGTACACAGAATAGGCTGCTAAACTGCGGTGACACACACTGAATGGAATATGTGACTTTAATATTTGAGTTTGAAAACTTAACAGTATTTCTTCCTATTCTGCAACTGTGCAGAGTACACAGAATAGGCTGCTAAACTGCGGTGACACACACTGAATGGAATATGTGACTTTAATATTTGAGTTTGAAAACTTAACAGTATTTCTTCCTATTCTGCAACTGTGCAGAGTACACAGAATAGGCTGCTAAACTGCGGTGACGAACACTGAATGGAATATGTGACTTTAATATTTGAGTTTGAAAACTTAACAGTATTTCTTCCTATTCTGCAACTGTGCAGAGTACACAGAATAGGCTGCTAAACTGCGGTGACGCACACTGAATATAATATGTGACTTTGATATTTTAGTTTGAAGACTTAACAGTATTTCTTCCTATTCTCCAACTCTGCACAGTACATAGAATGTGCTGCTAAACTGCGGCGAAGCACACTGAATGGAATATGTGACTTTGATATTTTAGTTTGAAGACTTAACAGTATTTCTTCCTATTCTGCAACTGTGCAGAGTACACAGAATAGGCTGCTAAACTGCGGTGACACACACTGAATGGAATATGTGACTTTAATATTTGAGTTTGAAAACTTAGCAGTATTTCTTCCTATTCTGCAACTGTGCAGAGTACACAGAATAGGCTGCTAAACTGCGGTGACGAACACTGAATGGAATATGTGACTTTAATATTTGAGTTTGAAAACTTAACAGTATTTCTTCCTATTCTGCAACTGTGCAGAGTACACAGAATAGGCTGCTAAACTGCGGTGACACACACTGAATGGAATATGTGACTTTAATATTTGAGTTTGAAAACTTAACAGTATTTCTTCCTATTCTGCAACTGTGCAGAGTACACAGAATAGGCTGCTAAACTGCGGTGACACACACTGAATGGAATATGTGACTTTAATATTTTAGTTTGAAAACTTAACAGTATTTCTTCCTATTCTGCAACTGTGCAGAGTACACAGAATAGGCTGCTAAACTGCGGTGACGAACACAGAATGGAATATGTGACTTTAATATTTGAGTTTGAAAACTTAACAGTATTTCTTCCTATTCTGCAACTGTGCAGAGTACACAGAATAGGCTGCTAAACTGCGGTGACACACACTGAATGGAATATGTGACTTTAATATTTTAGTTTGAAAACTTAACAGTATTTCTTCCTATTCTGCAACTGTGCAGAGTACACAGAATAGGCTGCTAAACTGCGGTGACGCACACTGAATGGAATATGTGACTTTGATATTTTAGTTTGTAGACTTAACAGTATTTCTTCCTATTCTGCAACTCTGCACAGTACACAGAATGTGCTGCTAAACTGCGGCGAAGCACACTGAATGGAATATGTGACTTTGATATTTTAGTTTGAAGACTTAACAGTATTTCTTCCTATTCTGCAACTGTGCAGAGTACACAGAATAGGCTGCTAAACTGCGGCGAAGCACACTGAATGGAATATGTGACTTTGATATTTTAGTTTGAAGACTTAACAGTATTTCTTCCTATTCTGCAACTCTGCACAGTACACAGAATGTGCTGCTAAACTGCGGCGACGCACACTGAATGGAATATGTGACTTTGATATTTTAGTTTGAAGACTTAACAGAATGTGCTCTAATCTGCAACTTTGCACACTAAACAGAATGTGCTCTAATCTGCAACTTTGCACACTAAACAGAATGTGCTCTAATCTGCAACTTTGCACACTAAACAGAATGTGCTCTAATCTGCAACTTTGCACACTAAACAGAATGTGCTCTAATCTGCAACTTTGCACACTAAACAGAATATATGTTTTTTTTTTTTTTTTTTTTTTTCCCCCCACACAAAATAACCTGCTGCCCCCACACACAGTAGTCCTAAAAAGGACTTTTGGTTCTTTTTTTTTCACAATCGCTTTTTTTCTCCCTACACTGACTTTCCCTTCCTATCCTCATCTCTCCCTGGCTAAGACTGAGCCGAACTCGCTGGTCAGGTGCTATACAGCACCCGACCACGGGTTCTGGCCAGCCAATCAGTGTAATGCCAGCAGCCAACATGGCTGCTGGCATTACACTGATGTCAGAGCCTTCCTGCACGTTTATTGGCTGCGCAGCAGCCGCAAAACGTGCGGGGAGGAGACCCGAACATGGCGGGCGAGCACATGCGGTACTCGTACGAGTACCGCCATGTGCCGAGCAGAGCGATGCTCGAGCCGATCCGAGCATCGGCCGAGCATGCTCGCTCAACACTAGCAGTGTAGCCTTCCCCATATGCGCATGTGCCAGGAGAACAGGAAGTCCTGACACATGCGCACTTCAAATGACGGCCGTCTGTGTGAGAGCGCGGCCAGAATATCTTAGGTGGAGCAGGAAGGAGGTTTCCTCCGGGCCCCCTCGTTTGACCGGGCCCTAGGCAGGCGCCTTGTGCGCCTTGCCTGTGATCCGGCTCTGCACTCCTAGGAGCTGTAATGTGTTCCTGTGTATCAGTTACCAATCTATACTCAGGGAGCAAGTCCCACAGAGATGTATTGCCACCAGTGCCACCACCACACATATTTTATGGCCGACCCTGATACCCATGAATTGTGTTATGTGATAATGATGATGATGACATGTTCAGAAATATGTTGGTAATGGGATTTTCTGGTTGATGATGTTAGTGTGTTAGGGGACTCTATGCCAAAAAAGCAGGCCTTTTTTTTGCCTCATTCTATATTTATTTCCTTCCTTTTAACTTGTGTTTAGTGAACGTTCAGTTTTTGGGGCTGCATTGACTTTAAAGGGATAGTAATACTTAAAATGTAAAAAAAAATATGTTGTAGGGGTTATCCCCCTGAGTAAAACAAGAGTACTCCCACTGCTGAAAGGTGTTTCATTCAAAAGTTATTAATTTTCAAAGTTGAATTTTTTAGGTGCAATATCACAGTGTAATACCTCAAAGAAAATAAACAGAGTCAGGGCACTGGTACACTATCATGACCAGTTAACCCTCTCTCTGTCACAAGATGACCCGTTCGAAATCTTATTTACACTGTTACACAACATCTGTCAAGAATCACTAAAACTTAACTTTTAATATAAAATACATAATCCAATAAAACTACTTATCAATATTTAACCCTTTATTAGTACAGGTAACCCATAAAATTACTAAACCTCCTGTGGGTCAATCCAAGGCGCTGTTAATGCTAAAGGTGGGGACTTGAGATAACAAACTTTGAACAACTATACTAAGTAACAAGTTTGTGACTATGTCATTGTGGCTGGCACTGCTCCACCTATTAATAGGTGGAGCAGTGCCAGCCACGATGACATAGTCACGAACTTGTTACTTAGTATAGCTGTTCAAAGTTTGTACTAATAAAGGGTTAAATATTGATACATAGTTTTATTGGATTATGTATTTTATATTAAAAGTTAAGTTTTAGTGACTCTTGACAGATGTGTAACAGTGTAAATAAGATTTTGAACGGGTCATCTTGTGACAGAGAGAGGGTTAACTGGTCACGATAGTGTACCAGTGCCCTGACTCTGTTTATTTTCTTTGAGGTATTATAGTTAATTAGTGACCTGCGAAATTGGATAGATATTGGATGTCCTATCTCCTATCTATAATATTTGCAATATCACAGTGGCCTGAAATTGTACAGTGGCGCTGTTGCTACACGATCCTATGGACAGCTCTGGTCCCGGGACCATAAATCTCCATAGGATGGTGTAGCAACAGCGCCACTGTACAATTTCAGGCAACTGTGATATTGCACCTAGAAAATTCAGCTTTGAAAATTAATAACTTTTGAATAAAACACCTTTCAGCAGTGGGAGTACTCTTGTTTTACTCAGGAGGATAAACCCTACAACATATTTTTTTTTACATTTTAAGTATTACTATCCCTTTAAGAATAGGCAAGCATGGTGGCTGTATTAGGGACACTCTGTTCCAATGCTCTCGGGTGCATGTAATGGGGCTTTTTTGGCTTCTTTATCTGTGAACTGCATAATGGTGGCCCAGGGGGCCACACCCCTGATAACTAGGGGGTACTATTGCGTGGTGACTGGAGAACCACCGCAACATTTTGAAAAGGACATTGGCTAGTGTAGTGGTCCTCAATTTTTTTTTGCTCAAGGCACCCCTAAAATGCAATTGGAACATTTGGGGCACCACTAACATGTTGAATGTAATTTATCAAGGGCATAATAAAGGATACAATTCATAAATATACAGATATTATTAGGTCTCACAATCATATTAATAAAAATAAACATATTGCACATAATTTCCATATGACTACATTTAAAAGAACAATATTAAAATTTTTTCAGTCTTCATAGAAAACATGGGGCACCCTAAATTGATGTCCATGGCACATCAGTAACATAAGTACTTTTAACTTTACCCCTTGAGTGTCAGAGGGGTATGTAACACATTGCTTTGCAATCCATTTTGTACCCCTCTGGCACATAAAAGAGTTACTATAGGTACTTAAATCCTACTTCTACTGTCCTGTAACATTTTTTAAGCGGTCTCCTTGCTATGTCTGTGCCTAAGGGAGACATGGGCAAGCTACCAAGGTTTCAGTGGTCATTCCCTACTTGTTCCACTTAACCTTTTTAACCCATTGTATATGCCAGATTGATCCTATGATCCTAATAGGGATTTCTCTGGTACTTTATGTTCCTCTTGCTCTCCTCACATGGAGCCCAGGGACCTCTTCTTAAGAAAAGAAGCCTGCATGTTTTAAGGCCTTAATTTCATCTATGAATTTTGAAACTTCCTCTATTCAAGGTACACCATATTCTTGTCTCAGGACATTCCTGTCCTCCCAAATGACATCACAGTGATTTCAGAGGGAACATTTTCCATGGCAGGAGACTCCTTAGTTGAGGAAGGAGACTATGATGAGGATGATTTGGATTCTTGATTCACTATTGAGGATTCTTTTGTGGAAGACTTCTGTGGCCCCAGATCTGAGTAATCAGGTGGCTGTCCCCTTTTCCTTTTCCTTTAGACTAGGTATTCCTGGACGAATGGAAGGCACCTGACAAGAGGTTGTACTTTTACAGAAGTCTCTCTCCTTTCCAGATACCTTAGTGCAGTGGGCTACCCACCTAAGCAGTGGGCCCTACATTATCTCAGTTTCCTATGAAACAGCCATGCTTTTTGTCAGCTTAAGGACAAGGTGGATAAACTCCTGGATTCTCAATTGAAGGTAAACTTTACTGCTTCTGGTGCCACCTTATGTCTCACCTGGGTAGGGAAATGGCTGTGTGGGGTACAAGCTTTTGGAGGTTTTCCATTCAGACATGCCTAAAGAGGATATTGTTATGGCTATCTATAAGATCCTTGAGATAGATATGTATTTGGCAAGAGTGGCCTTTGCTGCTAACAGATTTACAGGGAAGGCATCATCTTCTTCTGTTGCAGAGCTCCGTACTTTGTGGCTAAAAATCTGACCTGGTAAGAGTTCAGTATTGCTTTAGGTTACTTCTAAACATTCTTTGTTTCCATGGAATATACATGGTTTCCTTATCCTACGCAGGTATGGCTTTGCTCCCATGGCTTTTACTCTATCAGCAGCCCAGGTGTGCCCTACCCCCCCAAAAAAAACAAACAGTCCTGTATAAGCAAAAATCCTGCTCAGAAGCCCACAGCTGACTAGCCTACTTCTGAATACCATGCAGGAGTCTAGTTTGCCTCAGGCAAGAGGAGGTCATTTACACCTTTTCACAGAGCTTGGGCTCTTTCCATGAAGGATCAGTGTGTTTTGCTGGTAATTTCAGAAAGGAGCTGCATAGATATTAAGTCCCTTCCATCCTGTTGTTTCCTCATGTCCAGAGTTCCTGTCAATGTCATGCAGAGTCTCATATATTCACAGACACAGTTGTGCTCTGTCATTGCTGCCATGTTTCAAGGACTGTTTTCTGCTCTCTGGACATAAAGAACACTTACCTGCATATTCCCATCCATTCAGATCATCTCCGTTTCTTCTAGACTGTACTTTCCAGTTAATTTATCTTCTCTATGGTTTGGCCTCTGCTCCACTGGCCTTTACAAAGGTCATGATTGCACTGGCAACTCATGTCCATTCTCTAAGGATTTAGCATGACAGTGCAACTGTGGAGGACTATATCAACTTCCACCGAGGGACCAGAAGTATGGCCACTTGGTCTGGGGTTTGGCTTATACTCATGTACATGCAGGCCCACATACTGGCTCTCTCTGTTTATATCCAAGGGGTAGGCAATGTTATGGCAGACTTTCTCAGTCACAAAATCCTGGATCCCAGGAATTGGGAGTTTAAATGTTCTCTATTCCATAGTTCATCCATGGTATTGCAGTAGAGTGACTGGGATCTATCAGACTGGCTGTTCTTGTTCTGCCAGACTCGGTCAGAGATCTACCTACCATGGGTGCTGGAATCCAAGTTACCGACTCCTCGGCTTTTGACTGGAAGTCTGGTGGTAGTTGGTGCTATTGCAGTAGAGTGGCTGGGATCTATCCCACAGGCTTAGGGTAGCTGGCTGGCCCAGAGGGAGATCTACCTACTGTTGCAGAGGCTGGGATCACTCAGACTTACTGTGGAATATGGAGAGCTCAGTCTGAGATCAACCAGTGAGTAAACAGATGAAGCTTAGCAGAGTAGTCGAGGTCACAAGCCAGGGTCGAACTGGGAGGACGGAAGATGAGACTGGTCATTGTACAAGCTGGGTCGTAGATAAAAGGTAAATGTATCAAAGGTAGAATCTAAGTTGTTAGTCGGTATCAAGTCAAAGGTCATAACAGGAATAACGCAACGGAGATCAGGAATGCTGGAACGCAGTGTAGCTTGAAGGACAAGCACGGGAAGCCAGAAAGCAGCAGTTCTTAAAGGAGAAACTCCCAATAATGAAAGAGAAGGGTGGAGAAACCACAGCAGCGGTGACAATATCTAGGGCTAAGTGGAACCGGTATTGGAGAGGTAGTACTTACTTAGTGATGACCTGCTTACCAGGAGTGATTGATACTGACGGTATTGGAAAAGAGGTGCTCTCCTGTGACATAGCTGTGGTCTAAAGATGATGCTTTAAGATGACAAGCCCTGTGGGAGAGGCTGAGGCTCATATTTAAGAGTCTCCAGCTCCTCCCAAAAATACAGTCCTTAAACTAAAAAAAAGTATGACATAATATAAAAGGGTCTGAGGAAAACCTGTGTTGGTGGGTGGAGTCTGGGGAAATTATCAGTTGAACAGGGAATTGTTTTGGGGGGGTTGTGAATGGTATTGGGGGGACAGTTAATAAAAGTAAATAAATAAAATTAAAAATGAAATAAAATAAGAATTGATACTTAATGTGATTGTGAAAGGGACCCCCTGACATAAGTTGCGACTGGGGCAGGCTGATACTTGACTGGATACAGTATTTTGTAGATGATGATTTGTAGGACTTATTGTTAGAGGCCCAAGCCTTCAGTAATCATTGATTTGTAGAAGTTAGACTTATTAGAGGCACAAGACCTGAGAAAAAATTGATTTGTTATAGGACTTAGACTTGTGTTATGTGCAAGCCAAGAGGAAACAATGATTTGTAGGACTTAAACTTTTGTTAGACCCAAGCTCTGAGGAAACATTGATTAGTAGGACTTAGACTTGTTTTGGCACAATTCCTAAGGAAACATTGATTTGCTGTAGGGCTTAGACTTGTGTTAGGCTCAAGCCCTGAAGAAACATTGATTTGTAGGACTTAGGCTTGTTAGAACCAAATCACCAAAAACATTTTTGTAGGCCCCTGGTTTTATTGATTGGGACTTAATCTATTGAAGAGGAGAGGGATAGGCAGGGGAGAGGAAGGGATACCCTTACAGCATTACTGGCTTGATCATAGCAAATAAGTTGCAGTAGGTAATAAACTACTTGATCGTAGTAAAAGTTTCAGTAATTATAAACCTGTTTGAGCACATTATAAAGTTATAGCAACCCGCTTGATTAATATAGAAGCAGTAGTAAACCTCAACCTTGTAGTAAAATGTTTGATCACTGTATAAATTGTAATAACTGGCTTGATCACAATATAAGTTATAATACCCAGCTTGGGGCTTGATTCTATTACAAGAGTTGAAAAAAAACAGGCTTTGTTATGTGCTATTGTTGATACTCATTGATTTAATGATCCTATTAATGTGCTTACACTGAAGCATACAATGGTACACTGGTACACATAAATAAAGCCTAGTTGGCTGCAAATCAATTAATAGGGTATCCATTCTGTAACATCATTCCCCCATTTATCCATTGGACTTAGTTCCACTTTTATTTTTAGATTTTGTGGACCTCCAACAAATAGGAGTTTAATTTATAATAGTTTCAGGTATTGATATGTACATTGGGTCACACTTATTCAGTAACCTTCCTCACAACAGTAAAGGAGGGGTTAATATCACCTCTTATTGTAGTATTAATACATTAAACAGGTTTAGCCAACAAATAGTAGGAGTGAGAGGTATTTTACCTTAGCATGGCAAGTTATACATTGTTGCACAGGAATCACTGTATTTTGCAGTAAAACTGTACAATAAACGATGTCGAATGGGAACAATATTATTTGAATTAAAATGGAGAAAGAAGGTCATAGGAACACTGTAAGTCAAATTTTAAAATGTTGAATGTGAGCAATATTTGTTGAATTAAAATGGTGAAAGAAAGCCCTGTAAATCAAATTTTAAAGAGGAAGGGTTAAAATGTCAAATGTGAACAATATTTGTCAAATTAAAATGTTGAAAGAAAGCCATATAAGTCGAATTTTAAAGGGGAAGGGTTAAAATGTCGAATGTGAACAATATTTGTTGAATTAAAATGGTAAAAGAAAACACTATAAGTCGAATTTCAAAGGGGGTTTAATATGTCGAAGGTGCGCACTCTATGTCAGATTTCGATAATGTGGGGAACACATCTAACACTAAACTCGATCTTTCTGTCGTCAAATGTACGCTTATTTCCTTGGACTTTGACATTTTGTACTTTTTTCTTTTAGCGGTAGTTGAACAGAAGCAGACAGCGTGGATCGAGCCCCTTGATCACCTAATACGTTTGCACTGCAATTGTATAATGTTTAATTAGAGTTCAAATCCATACAATTTTTTTTTACATTTTCAATGCTTTATTAGAGTCAGAAAAATTAAGACATACAATAAAGATAACGATGATACATGACATACTAATGTATTAAGCCTTATTACAAATGAATCATAACAAACAGGTACAGAATAAAGAAACAATAGTGAGTAGCATACAAAGTATTGAAGCATATAACAGTTAAAGGGATAGTAATGTTTTGAAATAAATGCAGCTCCGTTTATTCGTTATAGTTTTTGGGCCATGTAGAGCATTATTATCATTATCTACGATGTGTAGTTCCAGAGTAATTGAATCATAAATTGTCCCCCTCCCGCCCCTTTTACCTATGTAAAGATGCACAGCAAGACTGTCCAGATGGATCGCAGCAAAGGACAATCTTCTGTTAGCATAAGGAAAAACATGCCCTCCTCCTTCAAGGGGTGGGTTTTCCTTATGCTCACAGCCAGAAGATTGTCCCCTGCTGCGAGCTGTCTGGTCAAGCGACCAGATTCCACATCTGAGAGGAGGCGGCTTACAATAGGTATAAGGGGAGTGAGGGGGCACTTTTTCATTCAATTAATCTGGAACTACACATTGTAGAGAATGATAATACCACTTTACATGGCCCAAAAACTATAAAGAATATTTGGAGCTGCATATATTTTTTTAAACATTACTATCCCTTTAAGTCATCTTCAAAATGTAACTTTTAAGATATCCCAGTGCAGGCAGTGCAGTAAGTCCACACGAGGTTGAAAGAGGAAAGTAAAGAGAAATAAACACAAAATAAAAAAGACAATAGTGAGAGAACAAGCAAAAAAGAAATAAAAGACGAGAATATGGCAGTGGTAGGATAGGGAACGAGGAGAACAACACCAGGAAACCAGACCAGGAAAACAAATGACGAAGGATGGCCCGAGTAAACCACTTAAGATGAAAAGATAAGGGGTAGGAAGAGCACCACCAACACCAGGGGTTTAAACCCAGACTGGGAAGCTTTCAGACTTGAAGTTTTCTTTTTGTTGCAAATAAAGTCTCATTCTGGTCTAATCCTAATCTGTCATAGGCAAAGTAAATGTCATGATGCCCAATGTACTCAAAACAACCACCTCCTAAAATGTTTAAATGTAATACTTTAAGTGCCAGAGGTGCAATGAGTTTCAAATAGGTGTGGATGAAAGGTCCGGAAAAAAAAACCTGAGAAAACCGCATGGTTGTCCACTTTTTTGTGGGAAAATCAACTTTAAATACAGAGATAAAAGTCTTCATAGTTTACTCCCAATGGCAAAAATTATTTTCTATTTTTTCAATGGGTAGAAAGCTTTTGCCCTTTTATTAACGTGTTTTTCTACCTTTTCGATATAAAAACGTGCTGTTTTCCAGGAAGTGGAATACAATACAAGCAGCTACAGAGTGAGAGAGAGGTGCTGTGCTGTTCTGCTGTGATATTTATAGCAAAATTGAGTCAGGAGAGTCTCATAGTGACTGTTATCACTATGACTATTATTAGAGAAAATCAAAGGAGTGAGTCTGTGGAGGAAATGTCCACTACAGACCCAATGCTGACAAGTCACCCTAAATTACCCCTAGAGATCTTGGGGAAATTCATCTCACGGGAGGAAGAAGAGGGTAGTAGTGAGAGCAGGACAGGTCAGCTGCCTGTTACTGCTGCCAGACGTGTTGCGCCTGCTGCCAGTGCTGGGTTTGTTGCCACCAGTGCTGTCCCTGCTGCCACCAATGCTGTGCCTGCTGCCAGTGCTAAACCTGCTCAGTGTGTCTTGTAATTTTCAGGAGGGGGGTATGGAAAAGATGATGCAGGGGACCCTAAGTCACACTTGCCATCCCAAAAAGCAGCCCTGCCATGATTACTAAGAAGGTCCAGCAGCTTGCTAGTGTTAGGAGTAAAGGATGGTGTTGACCATCATATTACTACTGACTGTGTGGAGGAAGACTCAGGGACTGAAATTGATGTGGTTGGTGTCAATAGTATTAACAGTGATGGTGAAGTAGATGGTGTGACTAGCGTTAAGGTAGTGGTAGGGGAAGCAATGCAGAACATCCAGGCTAGTGGTCAAGGTAGCCCACACCATTCCCCTGACTCTGGGAGTCCCCTTCCCTCTTGGCATTGTCCAGGGGGAACACAATCCTGAAGAAGGCAGAAATGTTGCCTAGCAGCAACAATACCACCACAAGGAGCACAGATCCGCTACCTGTGCCTGCTGCTAGTGCTGCCAGTCTGCCTTCTTCAGGCCAACAAGAAATGTCAAGTGTGACATTAGGGGATCCTCTGTCACATTTCACATCACCTCCTCCAAAAAGTGAGATGTCTTTAATAGAGCTGCAGCAGCATGGAGGGACTGGTGGTGATGGTGATGATGGTTGAGAAGCTGGGGTGGAAGAAACATTAATGGCCTTTTTAGCCCAAACTGAGAAGGAATTGGAGACAGGAATGAGGATGGGCATCACCACCACCAGCAGTGGGCTTGTGGAATTTGCAGTGTTTGCAACTGCTCTAATTCCTGCTGCTGCTGAGAAGCAAGGGCAGCAGGATACTGAGAAGCAGGCTAGTGTTCCACAGACCAACGTGGACACAGTGGGAATGGGGTCAACAAGTGATGCAGGTCTAGGACAGGTTCCACTTGCCAGCAGCAGCAATACTCCTGTTCCTAGTTGTAGGTCTGATTCTGAGGCAGTAGCAGAAACAACAGCAACATCATCCTTCCTCTGCCCCAGCCAGTGAAGAAGAAAGGCCATTCATCTCTACCTTTCCCCTCCCCCCTGAAGTCATGGGTGTGGGACTAATTTTCTCTTGGGGTAGGCACAATGCAGTCAGCAACAACGGCACTGTGTACAATTTGTGACAAGTCAGTAAAAAGGGGAAAGGAGGGAATGTACCTTGGCACAACTACCCTGATAACACACATGAAACACAGACACAATGACATTTATGTGAAACATGTTAAAGCCAATCACCCACATCAGAAATTGTGCCCCACTGTTGTTGTACCCCTGATTCTCCTGAAAGGCAACAAGGAGGAAGAAACCCAGTCAGAGGCTGAAAGTTCGATGATGAGCGAAACAACTAGTTCACCATCACCTTCTTATTCTAGGCTAACTACTATGGTCCGCCAATCCACTTCATTCATTGTTACCTCCCCCACCAAGTGATAGCCATTCTGTAGATGTCAGGATGTGGCAGTTTGTTCTACCCATTGCACACTATGTGGTGCGCTGATGACACATGGCAGTGTGGTGGAGGAGAATCGCAAGCAGGACATAAGGTGGCATCTAAGGAGATTCCATCCTGCAGAATGTGGTAAGCTGGTGGCAGGGAGCGTTCATCATTACTAATAAACTGTCTGCAAAATGCCATGTGTCCTTAGTTGGGTGTGGACAAGGGGTATAATGACAGCAGCAGTACTTGGTTTCTGGTGGGGGGATTTCACATTGAGGACCCTAAGTGTCATGGTGTTTGGATAGAGTTGTGCCAGATGTTTCATGTGAGTGCAGATGTACCCATTGTTCCCAGTACATTCCCTTATTTACCAAACACTGTGCACAATGCAGTTGTTGATATGAGAAACACAGTTCCTGCTCTCAAGGGAAACATTTCTATTCTAGTAACAACACACAAATGATTTTGTAGGTGGGGCAGGTGGAGGTGCATCATTGGCCAACGTTTTCTATTCTCCACATATATCTGAAGTGGTGGGTGCTTGTTATGGTGCTGCTACTGCCTCAGGCACATCACTGGAGCTAGTTGTGGCAAATGGATACTTCATCATCCATCACCCGTGTTACTGCTATTGTTGATCCCATTCCCTTTCAGCTTCCTAATCATCCTATTGCTTAAACAACTCAGCAGCCACAGCAAGAACAGCAGTTGCAAATTCCACAATTATATCAGGACATTTGACAATGGACTGTGGCCACTGGCCAAGACGACATGACCTGCTGGCAGTAGACCAGTAGGGCATTTATTTTCCCTTAGGGCTTGAGCTTAAAAAAAACAACAACAAAAAAACAGGCCTACAAAAAAGTAAACAATCCCTAACTATCATGTTATGCCCAAATTTCTTATTTTATGTATTTTTTAATTGTCCCCTGAATACCAGTTATCAAACCCTGCTAAAACAAATTCCCTATTCAACTGATTCTTTCCACAGAATCCACTCACCAGCACAGGCACCATCCTCATACCATATCTTATGTTTTTTTTTATTGTATTTATTTTTTATTAACTGCCCCCCCAAAAAAAAATTTTTCCCCGTTCAACTGATTCTTTCCCCACTTTCCACCAACACAGGCAACCTCATATCCCTTTTATACTATGCCCTTGGGAAATAAAATAAAATGTGCTGTGTGTAAATTCAATGTTCCTCTTTGAATTCAATGGAATTAGCTGGGCAAAAACAGCAGAAAACTGTACTATTCGAGGAAAACTATTCACCAGGCAGGAAGTGCCATTATTCACCGATTTAGGTTTGAGGAGAAAATTTTCACCCATCCCTAGTTACAACCACTCTGGCACTCAAAGGGTTAAAACCTTGTATAGAAAATGAAGATAGGATAAGGGTAACACTAGACTGCAATTGTTTTTAGAAAATAGAAAATACAGCTATACATAGTTTTTATATGAGGTTTATTGTAACAACAAATTGATGGCTTGTATATAGTTATAACTATAAACTGAATTGCCTAATTCAAATGTTATGTGAAATAAGTACATATAAGTACACATAACACCAATAAACATATTTTCTATTATTTGTGTTTCAATGCAAACATCTCTCCCTCTTGTTTAAGTGTGGGGTTATCAAAATTGTATAGCATTTAGGGAAAAATATAAAGCACAACAGTCCTGTACTAGATGCTAGAATGGCAAATATCTCCACTGCCACCATGTATTTGCCTTTGGCACTCAGATATGCTGGGATGAAGGCAATCCAAACACTGCAGAAGATTAGCATGCTGAATGTGATATAATTAGCTTCATTAAAACGATCAGGTAACTTCCTCACCATGAATGCTAGTCCGAAACTACTCAGAGACAGAATGAGAATATACTCAAGTATTATATAAAATCCAACATTAGATTGACCACTACATTGAAATATAATTGTACCAAGTTTGGTCTTTGTGTCTCTGTTGGGAAATTGAGGAAAATGAAACTGAGTCCACGTACAGATTCCAAATTCTACCAATGAGCACAGCAGGATAAGCAAAGCAGATGATTTCTTCCCCAATAAATTTTGTAACCTGTTGCCAGGTTTTGTGGATCTGAAAGCAATTATTACAGTAATTGTTTTTGCCAGGATTGAGGAAACTGACACTGTGAAGATGGAACTAAAGGCAGTTGGCCTCAGTATGCAGGTTACTGTTGTTGGTTGACCAATAAATAAAAAAGGACAGAGGAAGGACAGCATAAGGGAGATGAGAAGCGTGAAGCTGAGATCTCTGTTGTTCGCCTTAACAATAGGTGTGTCCCTGTGTGTTATGAAAACTCCTAATACATAGAAAGTGATAAAGAACAATATTAAAGCAGATATTTGTAATGTCAACCCTAATGGTTCTTCAAATGACAAAAAATCTATGGTTTTCTTAAGGCATTTAATTTTCTTCTCATCAGGCCATTCATCATCAGGACATAGAAAACACTCTGTCATATCTGGAAATGAAATACAAGAAGAATGTAAACTGTGGGTAACAAACTCGCAACACATTGTGATTAAATATTAATCAGACTTTATGTAATAAATAATCACTTAGAACAGTAGTTCTTAAAGGGATAGTAATGTTTCATAATAAAAACAGCTCTAATTAATCATCATAGCATTTGGACTTTGGAGAGTGTTATTTCAATTCTGTCAGAATTGTAGTTCAAGAGTAATTCAATGACAAAGTATCCCCCTCCCGCCCCTTTTACTGATGTAACACTGTTCAGCCAGATCATAAGGGAGGTGCCCAGGTAGACTCCAGAGAGGTCACAATCTTCAATTAAGAAAGCAGGGCTTTTATTGTTCTCATAGGAAGAATATTGTCCCCTTCTGTTATCTGTCTGGTCTTACAACCAGATTCCACATCTGAGAAGAAATGGCTTACACTAGGTAAAAGGGACGGGAGGGGAAACTTTGCTTGTAAATATCTCTCAAACCATAAAGGTTTGAGAGATAAGACTTTTATTGTTCTTCATGTTTTTTTAATGCCTACAAAATAAAATAAAGATAAAATTAAGTATGACTATTAGTGATGATCGAGCACCCCAATGCTCGGGTGTTCGGGTGCTCTGACCGAGCACCCCCGGAGGCTCGAGTGCTCGGCCGAGCACCCGAGCCCCATTGAAGTCAATGGGAGGACTCGAGCATTACACCAGGCACCCCCTGCTCTGATGAGGGGAGGGTGCCTGGTCCATAGGAAAAGGGCAGAAAATGATGGAAACACCACAGAAATGGTTCAGGGACAGCATAGGGAGGATGTCTGGATGCATCTTGGACTCCAACGTCGCTGCTGGGAACGATGTTTCGCCCGTAGTACGCCATTTTTACAGACTGACCGTAAAACACACAAAAAGGAAGATAAAAACTACTTTAGGCGAAAAATTGTTACCAAACAGTATTTGCTGTATATTTACTTGTATATCATCGGCAAATTCTGCAAAAAATTTCATCGATTTTTCGGAACTGGGGCCATGATTAAGAGGGAAACGTGCGCAGAGGCAAATTCTGCAAAAAATGTCCTCGATTTTTCGGAACTGGGGCCATGATTAAGAGGGAAACGTGCGCAGAGGCAAATTCTGCAAAAAATGTCCTCGATTTTTCGGAACTGGGGCCATGATTAAGAGGGAAACGTGCGCAGAGGCAAATTCTGCAAAAAATTTCCTCGATTTTTCTGAACTGGGGCCATGATTAAGAGGGGAACGTGCGCAGAGGCAAATTCTCCCAAAAATTTCCTCGATTTTTCTGAACTGGGGCCATGATTAAGAGGGAAACGTGCGCAGAGGCAAATTCTCCCAAAAATGTCCTCGATTTTTCTGAACTGGGGCCATGATTAAGAGGGAAACGTGTGCTGAGCCGACCATCTAAAACATTATGGGTGAGGGTCTGCTGCGGAGCTGACCATCCTAAACATTATATGCGAAGGCCCGCTAGTGAGCTGACGCTATAAAACATTATATGAGAGGGCCCGCTAGAGAGCTGACCCAATAAAACATTATATGAGAAGGCCCGCTGGTGAGCTGACCTATACAAAAAGTTGTCAAACAGGGCCCGCTGGTGAGCTGGCCCTATATAAAAATTATATCACAGGGCCCGCTGGTGAGCTGGCCCTATATAAAAATTTTATCACAGGGTATATGGAAGAGAGTCAACCATATACCCGTTTTTTGGGTGGAAGGGGTGAATGGGAATACAGAGTATTCCCATCATTGTAAATAACATATCTAAAGTGACTTTATGTTCCCCCGGGGCTTTCCTCCAGTGGAGTGGAGAAGTCAGGGGAAATCCAGGCCTTGTTCATTTTTATAAGTGTCAACCTATCAGCATTTTCGGTGGAAAGGCGGATACGCTTATCTGTTATGATGCCACCAGCAGCACTAAATACCCGCTCAGACAGAACGCTGGCGGCAGGGCAGGCCAGCACCTCCAAGGCGTAGAGTGCCAGTTCATACCACGTGTCCAGCTTGGACACCCAGTAGTTGTAAGGCACAGAGGGATCATTGAGGACGCTGACACGGTCTGCTACGTACTCCTTCACCATCTTCCAAAACTTTTCCCTCCTTGTGACACTAGGCTGCGCATCAGGGTGAGGGTGCTGGCGGGGTGTCATGAAGGTGTCCCACGCCTTGGAGAGTGTTGCCCTGCCTTTGTCGGAACTGCTGTGTGCTCCCCTTTTCTCCCCTTCTCGGTTGGCCAAGGTAGCACGTACTCTGCCGCCAGCGTTGTCAGATGGAAAATTTTGGAGCAATTTTTCGACAAGAACCTTCTGGTATTGCACCATTTTGCTTGTCCTCTCCACCGGAGGAATGAGAGATGAGAAATTCTCTTTGTAGCGGGGGTCCAGAAGGGTGAACACCCAGTAATCCGTGTTGTCTAAAATGCGTATAACGCGTGGGTCACGGGAAAGGCAGCCTAACATAAAGTCAGCCATGTGTGCCAGAGTACCAACAGGCAAGATTTCGCTGTCCTCACCAGGAGGATGACTCTCAATATCCTCATCCTCTTCCTCCTCTTCTGCCCACCCACGCTGAAGAGATGGAACTAAAGTTCCATGGCTACCCTCTGTAGCGGAGGCAACCGTGTCTTCCTCCTCCTCCTCCTCCTCCTCCGCCTCCTCCAATTGTCGCTGAGAAGACGAAGTGAGGGTGCTCTAGCTATCACCTTGTGTAAGCTCTTCCTCACGCATTTCCACCTCTTCCACATGCAAAGCGTCGGTTTTAATTGTGAGCAGCGAGCGTTTCAGTAGACACAGAAGTGGGATGGTTACACTGATAATAGCGTTATCGCCGCTCACCATCTGTGTCGATTCCTCAAAATTGCGTAAAACCTCACAGAGGTCTGACATCCATTCCCACTCCTCACTTCTGATTACAGGAAGTTGAACGGAGAGGCGACGACCGTGTAACAGCTGGTACTCCACTACTGCCCTCTGCTGCTCACAAAGCCGGGCCAACATGTGGAAGGTGGAGTTCCAGCGCGTGCTCACGTCACACAGCAGCCGGTGAGCTGGCAATTGTAAGCGCTGCTGCAGCTTCAACAGGCCGGCTGAAGCTGTTGATGACTTACGGAAATGTGCACACACGCGGCGCACCTTGGTCAAGAGATCATGCAAATTGGGGTAGGTTTTTAGAAATCGCTGAACCACTAAATTAAATACATGCGCTAGGCATGGTACGTGTGTGAGCTTGCCGAGCTCCAAAGCCGCCACCAAGTTACGCCCATTATCACACACAACCATGCCTGGTTGCAGGTTGAGTGGCGAGAGCCACTGCTCGGTCTGGTGACTAATCCCCTGCAACAGCTCTGAGGCCGTGTGCTGTTTGTCCCCAAGGCAGATCAGCTTCAGCACGTCCTGTTGACGCTTCCCCACTGCAGTGCTACACTGCTTCCAGCTACCGGCTGATGGGTGAGTGGCGCTGCGCGCAGAGAATTCGGAGGTGGAAACGGAGGAGGAGGAGCCAATAACGTAGGTGCTGGCGGAAACCCTGATGGAGGTAGGGCCCGCAATCCTCGGCGTGGGTAGCACCTGTGCCATCCCAGGGTCCGAGTCGCTCCCAGCCTCCACGACATTCACCCAGTGTGCCGTCAGGGAAATGTAGCGTCCCTGGCCACAAGCACTTGTCCATGTGTCAGTCGTTAAGTGGACCTTCCCAGTAACTGCGTTGGTCAGGGCACGGGTGATGTTACGGGACACATGGTGGTGTAAGGCGGGGACGGCACACCGGGAAAAGTAGTGGCGGCTGGGGACTGCGTACCGAGGGACAGCTGCTGCCATCAGGCTGCGGAAGGACTCAGTCTCCACAAGCCTAAATGGCAGCATTTCGATGGCCAGTAATTTGGAAAGGTGTGAGGTTAGTGCTATGGCCTGTGGGTGGGTGGCTGGGTATTTTCGCTTGCGCTCAAATGCCTGGGGTAACGACATTTGGACGCTGCGCTGGGACAGGGAAGTGGATGTGGTCGCTGATGGTGCTTCAGATGGTACAGGTGCAGGGCGGGAGGTATGCGGGCCTGCGCCTTCGACAGGCGATTGGCCGGCACCGAAAACAGGGGAAGAGGAGGCAGTGGTGTGGCCTGCAGACACAGATTGGCGATCCGGGCGTTCCTCCCACTTATTACGGTGCTTGGATGTCATGTGTCGGATCATGCTGGTGGTGGTGAGGTTTCTAGTGTTCATGCCTCGGCTCATTCTGGTGTGGCACAGGTTGCAAACTACAATTCTTTTGTCGTCCGCACTTTCCTTAAAAAAACGCCATACCGCGGAACACCTACCCCTTGGCAAGGGAGATTTACGCAAGGGGGTGCTCCGTGGAACATTTGCGGGCCGGTTTGGTGCGGTCCGCCTTCTTTCTGTAGCCACACCACTGCCTCTTCCAGCCTGTTGCGGTGCTGCAGATGGCTCACCCTCAGGACTGCTGTCATCGCTCGCCTCTCCACCTTCCCAGGTGGGGTCAGTCACCTCATCGTCCACCAAGTCCTCCTCCACTTCCTCACTCTGATCATCCTCCTCATTTCTTGATCCCACCACATCCTCAGTCATTGACAACTGTATATCATCCTCCTCATCAAGGTCTTGAGACAGTAAAAGTGGTTGATTTGATGGCAACTGTGTCTCATCATCATCATCATCCACTTCCTTTGACCTTAAATGCCGTTCCCCTCTGTCATCTTCTTGTGATTGGGTACCCTCTAGAGGTTGTGAATCAGGGCACAAGATGTCATGTTCCTCTGCAAGCGTGCTTGGAGAGAGGTTCAAATTAAGGATTGGTGATGAGACGAGCTCCTCACTATATCCCAGTGTGGGATCACTTCTTTGACCAGACCCTCTATGGTGGGAGGAAGGATGATCAGGGTGAGGATTATGTTGACCAGACTCTTGGCTACTGAGAGTGGACTTGTGGAAGACAGGGTGGTGCTTAACCGACTGGAAGCAGTATCAGCTGAAATCCAACCGACCACCTGTTCGCAGTGGTCTGACCTCGAGAGTGATGTCCTGCGACGCCCTGTAAACTGAGACATGAAGCTAGGTATGGTGGATGTCTTTCTTTCTTGTGCTCTGGCACCAGGCACAGTTTCTACGCATCCTGACCCGCGCCCTGAACTATCAGGATCACGTCCACTTCCCCGTCCCTTTTTACCCGCCTTCTTCATATTACACGGAATATGTACTGCAAATCTGCAACTTTGCACACTAAACAGAATGTGCTGCTTATCTGCGGCTAGGCACAGTGAACAGAATATGTGACTTTTATTTTTAACACTTTGCACACTAAACAGAATGTGCTGATAATCTGCAACTTTTCACACTAAACAGAATATGCTGCTTATCTGCGGCTAGGCACAGTGAATGGAATATGTGACTTTTAGTTTTTACACTTTGCACACTAAACTGAACGTGCTGATAATCTGCAACTTTGCACACTAAACAGAATATGCTGCTTATCTGCGGCTAGGCACAGTGAATGGAATATGTGACTTTTAGTTTTTACACTTTGCACACTAAACAGAATGTTCTGCTAATCTGCAACTTTGCACACTAAACAGAATGTGCTGCTTATCTGCGGCTAGGATCAGTGAACGGAATAAGTGACTTTTATTTTTTACACTTTGCACACTAAACTGAATGTGCTGATAATCTGCAACTTTGCACACTAAACAGAATATGCTGCTTATCTGCGGCTAGGATCAGTGAACGGAATAAGTGACTTTTAATTTTTACACTTTACACACTAAACTGAGTGTGCTGATAATCTGCAACTTTGCACATTAAACAGAATGTGCTGCTTATCTGCGGCTAGGATCAGTGAACGGAATAAGTGACTTTTATTTTTTACACTTTACACACTAAACTGAATGTGCTGATAATCTGCAACTTTGCACACTAAACAGAATATGCTGCTTATCTGCGGCTAGGCACAGTGAATGGAATATGTGACTTTTAGTTTTTACACTTTGCACACTAAACAGAATGTTCTGCTAATCTGCAACTTTGCACATTAAACAGAATGTGCTGCTTATCTGCGGCTAGGATCAGTGAACGGAATAAGTGACTTTTATTTTTTACACTTTACACACTAAACTGAATGTGCTGATAATCTGCAACTTTGCACACTAAACAGAATATGCTGCTTATCTGCGGCTAGGCACAGTGAATGGAATATGTGACTTTTAGTTTTTACACTTTGCACACTAAACAGAATGTTCTGCTAATCTGCAACTTTGCACACTAAACAGAATGTGCTGCTTATCTGCGGCTAGGATCAGTGAACGGAATAAGTGACTTTTATTTTTTACACTTTGCACACTAAACTGAATGTGCTGATAATCTGCAACTTTGCACACTAAACAGAATATGCTGCTTATCTGCGGCTAGCCACAGTGAATGGAATATGTGACTTTTAGTTTTTACACTTTGCACACTAAACTGAATGTGCTGATAATCTGCAACTTTGCACACTAAACAGAATGTGCTGCTTATCTGCGGCTAGGATCAGTGAACGGAATAAGTGACTTTTAATTTTTACACTTTACACACTAAACTGAATGTGCTGATAATCTGCAACTTTGCACACTAAACAGAATGTGCTGCTTATCTACGGCTTGGATCAGTGAACGGAATAAGTGACTTTTATTTTTTACACTTTACACACTAAACTGAATGTGCTGATAATCTGCAACTTTGCACACTAAACAGAATATGCTGCTTATCTGCGGCTAGGCACAGTGAATGGAATATGTGACTTTTAGTTTTTACACTTTGCACACTAAACAGAATGTTCTGCTAATCTGCAACTTTGCACACTAAACAGAATGTGCTGCTTATCTGCGGCTAGGATCAGTGAACGGAATAAGTGACTTTTATTTTTTACACTTTGCACACTAAACAGAATGTGCTGATAATCTGCAACTTTGCACACTAAACAGAATGTGCTGCTTATCTACGGCTTGGATCAGTGAACGGAATAAGTGACTTTTATTTTTTACACTTTACACACTAAACTGAATGTGCTGATAATCTGCAACTTTGCACACTAAACAGAATATGCTGCTTATCTGCGGCTAGGCACAGTGAATGGAATATGTGACTTTTAGTTTTTACACTTTGCACACTAAACAGAATGTTCTGCTAATCTGCAACTTTGCACACTAAACAGAATGTGCTGCTTATCTGCGGCTAGGATCAGTGAACGGAATAAGTGACTTTTATTTTTTACACTTTGCACACTAAACAGAATGTGCTGATAATCTGCAACTTTGCACACTAAAAAGAATGTGCTGCTAATCTGCAACTTTGCACACTGAACAGAATGTGCTGCTAATCTGCAACTTTGCACACTAAACAGAATGTGCTGCTAATCTGCAACTTTGCACACTAAAAAGAATGTGCTGCTAATCTCCAACTTTGCACACTAAACAGAATGTGCTGCTAATCTGCAACTTTGCACACTAAACAGAATGTGCTGCTAATCTGCGGCTAGGCACAGTGAACGGAATATGTGACTTTTTTTTTTAAACTCTGCCCCCCAAAACAAAATATATCTGCTGCCCCCACACACAGTAGTCCTAAAAAGGACTTTTGGGTCTTTTTTTTGTTCAAACTCGCTTTTCTTCTCCCTACACTGACTTTCCCTTCCTATCCTCATCTCTCCCTGGCTAAGACTGAGCCGAACTCGCTGGTCAGGTGCTATACAGCACCCGATCACGGGTTCTGGCCAGCCAATCAGTGTAATGCCAGCAGCCAACATGGCTGCTGGCATTACACTGATGTCAGAGCCTCCCCGCACGTTTATTGGCTGCGCAGCAGCCGCGAAACGTGCGGGGAGGAGACCCGAACATGGCGGGCGAGCACATGCGGTACTCGTACGAGTACCGCCATGTGCCGAGCAGAGCGATGCTCGAGCCGAACCGAGCTTCGGCCGAGCATGCTCGCTCATCACTAATGACTATCCCTTTAAATTAGGTTCAGTGGAAACCTAAAGAAGAGAAAAGGTTCCCCCAGAGCAAATGAAAGCAAAGCTGGCGTGGAAGAATGTGTGGTTCTGCGAATGAGTGAAAAGTTGGCACATTTCTTATAGGACAATTTTTCTTACAGTGAGATTGTTCTTTCAATAGCACTATAACATAGAGCTTTATTCACAAAAGAAAACATATTCAATTTTGGAGCAAATCAACAGTACCACATTGGAAAAAAAAACTCCTATTGACTTAAATGAGATTTCAACCACTTGATTGCAAGGCATGTCTCCAATGCAATATTTAGGAAAGTTGGAGACCTTTCTAGCATTCAGGGGTTTAAAATCCCAATTTAAGCAAAAAATAAAGTTTGAAAATTGGCATTTCTCCCCTATGGTGCAGTTAGTTGGGTCCAAAATTGCTTAGCTTTTCTTTTGCAGACAAGGTCCTTAGGGCCCAATTCAATAATCTGAGATAAACATAAGGTAGGGCAAAAATGAACATTGAACGGTATACCCACAGTGGTACTGTCAGAGGTTAATGTCCTACCAACAAGAGCCACGACGGGCGTTGGCCAACATAGCCTAACTTGAGCCCCAGCATACGTCTGTTATTTTTATTCTCATAACTCATGGTAAATAGCATGAAAAATGGAAACATCAAAAGAAACCAGCTAATGATTGGTTTTTGACACAGTGTCAAACACCACATGTGAGCTACAAAACACAGTCACCCTTCCCAAACTCTAAGCCTACCCTTGGCCCTACACTACACCTAACAATAACAATAAAGTGTACCAATACTAGCCCTAACACTATCCTGTTACCCATAGGTGTAACACTTACCTGGCAGTTTGCCTTCCAGTGGGGTCTTCTGCACCCTGGTCTCCTTCTTTAATTCTTCATCTATAAGTTTCTATCTTCTTCTTCATCTTTCATCTTCTCTCTTTTTTTTCTTCATCTGTGCTCTTCTTTAGTCTTCATCTGTAAACTTAATGCTAACTCTGAAAAAAATATAAGTATCAAAATCAATATTGCCATAAAAGTTATGCTGCCACCGTCACCACACTTCTAGCACATTGAGTCATCCCAATAGCTAGAAAGTGATTGGCTGGGAGGTGTGATTACACAAGGGCCCCTGCGTAAGCCCACATTCCAGCAACTGGGAGTGTGGGAACCATTTTGAACAGGGATTGGCCATCTACAAGGCAGTCACTGTTCAAATTTCTATCAGTGTGGTAACAACTTGAAAGAAAAGGGGGGAGTTGGTATTTTTGGCAATATCGATGTTAATACTTGTTTTTTTGAGAGCCAATACTAAGTTTAAAGAAGAAGTCTAAAGAAGAGCACAGATGAAGAAAAGAAGAACGAAGAAGATGACAGATGAAGAAAAATTAGATACAAGCTTACAGAAGAAGAACTGAAGAGGAAGACCAGGGTGTAGAAGACCCTGTTTTTTTGTTTTGTTTTTTTAGTAGTGGTTAATGAATCAAGCCCTTAGTCTCTTCTAGGATTATCAGATATAATTATGTGACATCGCATTTTAGCTGAAGAGTACTGCTTTCAGCTTACATCCTTTGTTACTGTTGCAATGCATTAGAGACTCCTCTAGCATTCAAGGAAATAAAATGATTGTTTATTAGGGTTCTATGGGGATTTAGTTTGAAACAAAGGAACTAATAGAAGTATGAGAACCACTGTCTTAGTGTATTGGTTTTGTGATTTTTTTAACCAGTAAATATAATCATAAAACAAAATATATGACATGTGCAATAGTTACTGACTTTGTCTAGAAGGTATGAGAATGGTTCGTCACGGTGGACAGTATAATACTAGTAAGTCTATTCAACAAATGCAAACATGTGTCCCTATTCATTAAGTAAATGACATGCAATAAACCACTGTACTATGGGAGAGAAATTAAAATTTGCACTATGGAGCTTTTAACCCCTTGAATGTTAAAGAGATTCCCAGCACATTGCTTAAAAATGCATTGTGGACCTCTCTAAAATTCATGAGATTAACTCCTTAAGGAGTTAAAGGGATAGTAACACTTCGTTTTAACTTTATTTTATTTTGTAGGCATTAAAAAAACATGAAGAATGATATAAGTCTTATCTCTCAAACCTTTATGGTTTATGAGATATTCACAAGCAAAGTTCCCCTCCCCGCCCCTTTTTCCTAGTGTAAGACATCTCTTCTCAGATGTGGATCAGGTTGTATGACAGTACAGATAACAGAAGGGGACAATTTTCTTTGTATGAAAACAATGAAAGCCCTTCCCCCCTTGAAAAGTTTTTCAGCTTTTTCCATTATCTTAATTGAAGATTGTCCCTCTCTGCAGTCTACCTGGGCATCTCCCTTCTTATCTGGTTGAACAGGGGGGGGATACTTTGTTTGTGAATATCTCTTAAACCATAAAGGTTTCAGAGATAAGACTTATATCATTCTTCATGTTTTTTTAATGCCTACAAAATAAAATAAAGTTAAAATGAAGTATTACTATCCCTTTAAAAGCCTCCTTCAAATCAATGGGCATTTGCAGAATTTTCATTCTCCCCTCCCTTTTACCCAGCCATGGTGCAAATGCTTTGCTCCAGATGTAAACCTCTTTATCTTGATGAATAAGGCCTATTGTTTTGTATACTAAGCTGTGCCTACCTCTCCACCCAAAATCATTTTTGTTATATCCTATAATTCAATATCAAAGGCACTCATGATAACAGATTCATTTCTACCAGTGCAGACTCTCCCGGAGTATCTGAAAAGTACTTACTCTTCATGAGCAGTGTAATAACAAGTAGGTCATTTGATAATAATAAAACAAGTTGGACTGAGCCCCATGTATTTATGTGATTATACCTAAGAGTCCAACAATGCTTCAGTGAGGGTGGTTTACCTCCCTTCATCAGGTGGTTACAGAGTCTTGTGAGCAAGTTTATAGGCTCAATTTCTCAAACTTCAAACAAAGTAAAGCAGGCTATGCAAGCAACTGCCATCACCCTACTGCCATATAATGGTAGGAGGAACATATTCTCTATGTGAAAAAGTGACATAACACATAAAATATTCATATATAAACATGCAAATTATGTCAAATAAAAGATAAGCAGTGCTAGGATGATTCTAGCAGCCACATAAAGAGGGAGCTTCTGGGTGTCAGTTCAGGAGCGAAGCAAAGAACAGGCTGCAATCAAGTGTTGACAAAGTATAAAGCAATGGTCACACACAGGAAACAAGGATCAAGCAGCAAGCAGAGTAATTTCAACAATACATTTCTTACATCATCTTTTATTATATCCTATTTCCAAAGAAACTATCAGACTAGGCATGGAACAATCACCTTCTCTACAGGGTCAGACATCTATAAAAGAGTAAACAGACACAGAAACAGCCCAATCATAGGAGGTTTACAAAAGAAAACATAAATGGCCCATGGCCAGTTTATTGGCAGGCCAAGCCACTTACTCTATTCTTTGTACCCCTCCCCATATGGAGCAACACAGAACACCATGGATTCTTAGAACAGCCCCTAGTATACACTGAGCATCACTGAGAGGGATGGTTAAGGAAGCAAGGCCCAGTGAACACTGTTCTCTATTGGTCTCATCCAGACAGGATTCCAGAAAACATCAAAAAGTAAGAAGGTAAACAAGTAGAACAAATCTTGACCTACATATTATAGGAGAATACTGGGGATGGTGGGATGGGAGGTCCATTTCTAATTTTCTCCTCCCAATTTTGGAGGTGGGGCATCTCAGTGTGTGTGTGAAGCAATGTATAGAATACTAGCATTCAAGGGGTTAAAAGGCCCTTTTTAAATTAGTGAGAATTTAGGAAATTTCTATCTGTCACTATGACACACCTGGTTTACCCCAGAAGAACTCCAATTTGATTTTATTAGGCCAGTTGTGTTACTCACCTGTCATGTTCGATATTTCCCCCTCAGAGCAGGGAATACACTCATAGCAGCAGATAGGCTTGCCTTCCTGAGCAACTTTTCTAAACCCTGGGGAACAGCTTTTACTGCACACAGAAATGGGAACCTAGAAAAGGAAAATAAAATGATGAACTGTGATAGCGGAGTCAAGTATGTTCATATGTCAAGTAGAAATGTATCGATAAACAAGGCCGGATTTAAATTTCAGGTGCTCCTAGGAAAGGATATCTAGGCTTCCTTAGACCAACCCATGAACACCCTTCCCCCGTTTCTCAAATGGCCTACTCACAGCCACTGCCACTGTTACCTGGTACATAGAATAACCTTAGCCTATAACATATATGCACAAAAATGATCTTAACCCACTGACTGCTAAAGATTACTCCTATTCATTGGGAGTTATGCACTAAGGACTGATCAAGACAAGAGGTGATAAAGTTGAGATGACTTCTCCAGTGATATCACTTCTTCATTTACTATATTATTCTATAGAGCATATGCTCTAAGATATCCAGAGTTGGAAAAATCTCAGTGCATTGGCTTCATAGGATAACATAGGAATTGGGGAAATGATATCACTAGAGAAGTTCTTTCCAGTTTATTACCTCTTTATCACGCCTTAGTGTATCTCCAGATTGTTTAGTGATGCTGTGGAGACCTCTCTAACATACCAAGAGTTAAATAATGACTGATAAGGGGATGTAAACTGGAAAATAATCCAGCAGTTATAAACCATTAGTAGGTGTGTGGTGCAAAGGCACTGGGATTGCTCTGGCCAGAGCAGCACCTTGAACTGTGGGTCTGACCAGCACAGCTAAGGTAGGACCCCTACAATTTTACACTCAGAGGTTCATAATCTTTTTTGACCCAAGGCAAACCTAACATGCAGTCTGCAATTCTAAGGGCACATTTGATTTTTTTAAATTCTATTTTCTAGATACCCTGAAGGGTGCAAACACAAAAATATATTCTTCAGGTGTTTCACAATCACAGTGACAAATATTAGCTTAATGTGAATGACAAATGCTTTAAACATATATTTCAAACTCAAGATCCCCATTTTTATCATAATATTCACAGGAGAACAAGGATCCCTAAGATAATGTCTATTTCACACCAAAGAGCCAACATGCAATCCAGTCCTGCATATTCTTGTTTTACAAAACTCTGCTGTTGGTTTCTCCTTTGCATATAGTAGGCTGAATGCAGTTTCCTGTTAATATGGGCCATTTACCATAATAGACTGCTTTCTTAATTGTTTCTGCTAATGGACGGTATTCAAAAGAAAAACACAATTTTTGTCCTTCCTTTTAATTTTCATTAACAACAATGACTTTATTTCCTTTTTTGCAACTGGAGTGGAGGAGATATTTAGAAGGTTACATGCACCATGTCACTTATTCTCAAGGCAACTGTTATGTTGGAGCCAATATCAGCAGACACAAAGCAAACTATCAAGGAGTGGGGTGCAAGACATTCCTCTAGCACTGCTCTAGTTTCTCTCAAAACTCTGCATGCACAAAGTGACACACTGATGGTATGGGCTACCCTGCTGCTGTTCTTTATTAATACTGCCAGACAAGATTACTGGCTCTGAGCAGTGACAATCATATAGCCTGGGCTCTACCCAGTTGTCTACATATCTGTTATCTGATGAATTCTATTTCAATATGAGGTTTCCAGTTTTTTGCCAATCACACTAACCACCTGCATGTACAATTCTGGCACAGCTGTCCTTAAAAAATAACTATGACTTGGCATATGCCTGCAGGGTGCCACTTGAAATCAATTATTTAAAAACTCATTTTTCTACAAAAAAGGCAGCATGTCAAATGCCAACATCTTGACAACTTTACATTCCAGATCCATACTTTGGGATTGTTTTTGTGAAGTTTTTGACTCCTTCCCAGGACCTCAGTAAGTGTGGGTCGGCAGTATATGGCTGAAAAACTATGTACCTTTGACAATATGACTCATAAAGATGGTGAGGGTTTTGTCAGTGGCCTGAATGGGCACTATCCAACTCTTGTCACTTCCTACAACAGACTCAAAGTAATAGTGCTTATAGTGTTATTTCAAATGAAAAATATCTTGGCACACTTTCTGACATCAGCATCATCACTTGTATTATGTGCCCCAGAGCCCCAGGAACTTTTTGGAGTGCTTCTGCTACTGCTAGTTGTGACACCTCTGACATGTTGATGGCATGTCTCCCAGTCAGACCTGTGATTGTGCTTCAGGTGGGATATCAGTATGTGTCTAGGCGAGTCTGCTTTCCCTCGTTCACTTGCTTATTATACAGACAACAGATAGCAACATGTTTATCTTTTGGAGCATGATTGAAGTATCTCCATACTGTTTACGTCATATACTGAAGGTATACTGAGGGGCTTGTACTACTACTGGGGCTAGATGTTGCTGCTATTTTAGTACTACTAGATGGCAAAGATACTGCACTTCTAACAGCAGCAGAGGTACTCATCATGGCTAGGGCTGTGGATGTTGACAACCTATGTTGCTGCTGGTTACTCAGCACTAGTGTATGTGGCAGAATGATGGTTGGACTTGGGAGTGGTTATGATACTGATTATTCATGACTGACAGAATGATTGTATATTTTTTGGCCTCTTTGCTTGGCCACAGTGCTACATTTCAGTGGTAGTAGATTGAGCCATTGTCTTTCAGCTAATGTTCTGGCCATGTCATCTTTAGGGGTGGGCAAAAAGTCAGAAACATTTCCTGCATGGCGTTTCACAAAAAGACAATGATTTTTTTTTTTTTTGCTGTTTTTTATTTATTTATTTACTTTCAAAGCACAAGCCCTGCGAAAAAAATGCCCTACCGGCCTAGTGCCAGCAAGTCATGTTGGTCAGTGGCCACTGGCCTTTGTCAAATGTCCTCCTCCTGAGTCGGAGTCCATAATTGTGGAATTTGCAACTGCTGTTCTTGCTGCTGTTGCTGAGATATTTAGCAGCAGGATGATTAGGCAGCTGAAAGGAAATGGGTTCAACAATAGCAGTAACATGGGTGATGAATGATGAAGGTTCCACTTGCCACAAATAGCTCCAGTGATGCGCCTGAGGCAGTAGCGGCACAATAAGTAGCCCCCAGTCTAAGTGAAGAAAAGAAGAAGTTGGCCAATAATTCTTTTCCAACTGCCCCTCCTCCAAAATCATGAGTGTGTTGTTATTAGAATAGATTTTTTTTCCTTGAGAGCAGGGACTGTGCCTCTCATCAGCAACTGCAATGAGCACAGTGTGTGGGATAAATAACATCTGGGGGTACAACTGTATCCAAACACTATGACACCAGAACCCAAGTACTGCCGCTGTTACTATACCCCTTGTCCAGACCCCTTTAAGGACACATGACAACTTGCTGACAGTTTAATAGTAATGATGAACCCTCCCTGCCAGCATCTTAGCATATTCTGTGGGATGGAATCTCCTCAGATGCCGCTTGATGACCTGGTATCGATTCTCCTTCACCACACTGGCATGTGTGGTCAGTGCACCACACAATGTGCAATGAGTAGAGATGAACTGCCATATCCTAACATCAACAGAGTGGCTATCATTTGGCGATGGTGGTAATGATGAATGATGTGGACTGGCAGAAGGTGTAGTTGTTACCCTAGAGGAAGAAGGTTATGTTGATGGTGAGCTAGTTATTTTGCTCATTGTTGTTTCCTCCTCTTTGATCTCCACCTTACCTCTTGTTGCCTTTCTGGAGAGTCAGGGGGTACAGTAACAGCGGTGCTTGATTTCTGTCGTGGGTGTTTGTCTTTAACATGTTTGACATAAATGTCATGGTGTCTGTGTTTCATATGTGATATCAGGAAGGTTGTGTCAAGGTGTGTTCCCTCCTTTAGCCTTCTCACTGACTTGTCACATATTTTGCACAGTGCCATTGGTGATGATGACTGTACTGTGCCTGCCCAAAGAGAAAAATAGTCCCACACCCATGACTTCTGGGGTGAGGGAACAGGTGGAGAAAAATGACCACTTTCTTCTTGTCCTTCACAATCCCCTTCACTGTTTCAGGCAGATGATGATGTTCCTGTTGTTGATGCTACTGCCTCAGAATCAGCACTGCAACTAGGACTTGCCGCTGGCAAGTGGAACCTCTCCTTGTCCTGCATCAGTTGCTGATCTCACTCCCACTGTGTCCACGGTGGTCTGTGGTATACTCACCTGCTCCTCAGCATCCTGCTGCCCTTGCTTCTCAGCAGCAGCAGGAAACAGTTGCAAACTCTGCAAAGTCCCAAAGCATACTGCTGGTGGTGGTAGTGGTGGTGGATATGCCCATCCTCATCCCTGTCTACCATTCCTTCTCAGTTTCTGATAAAAAGGCCATCAATGTCTCTTCCACCCCAGCTTCTCCAACACCACCATTACTCCCTACTTGCTGCTGCTCTTTTACAGACATCTCACTGCTGCTTGGAGGAGGTGACTAGCAATGTGAGAGAGGGTCCCCTAATGTCACACTTGTCATTTCTTTTTGACATGAAGAAAGCAGACTGGCAGCACTAGCAGCAGGCACAGGCAACTCATCTGTGCTCCTGCTGGTGGTGGTGGTATTAATTCTAAGCCTACTCTCCCCCATCACCATTTCTGTCCTCTTAAGGATCATGTTCAACTTGGACACTGTAGTGAAGGGAAGGGGACTCTCAGAGCCAGAGGAATGGTGTGAGCTCCCTTGACTGGTAGTCTGGACACTCCCCTACCACTCCCCTAACACTAGTCCCACTGGCTGCTTCACCATCACTGTTACTACGAACACCACGCACATCAAGTTCAGCCGCAGTGTCTTCCTTCTCACAGCCACTAGAAATATGAAGATATTGATTAGTATTACCCCCTCATTCACTCCTAATACTAACAAGCTGCTGGACCCTCTTAGTAGTAGTAGTTCTAGCACTGGAGGCACTGCTTGGGGCTGTCAAGTGTAACTTAGGGTCCCCTGCTGTCACACTTGGCATCATCTTCTACTTCCCTCCCTCCTTCTGAGTATTACAAGACACACTAGCAGCTTCAGCACTGGTGGCAGCAGCTTCAACACTGGTAGCAAGCACAGCACTTGGAAAGACACCTATGGCTTTTGCTGCTGAGGAATATGACTCAAAGTCAGACGTGCTGCCCCTGCTGCCACTAGTGCTGTGCCTGATGTCAGACGTGCTTCCTCTGCTGCCACCAATGCTGTGCCTGCTGTCAGTGCTGCCCCTACTGCCACCAGTGCTGTGCCTGCTGTCAGTGCTGCCCCTGCTGCCACCAGTGCTGTGCCTGCTGTCAGTGCTGCCCCTGCTGCAACCAGTGCTGTGCCTGCTGTAAATGCTGCTCCTGCTGCCGCCAGTGCTGTACTTGCTGTCAGTGCTGAACCTGCTGCCACCAGTGCTGAACCTGCTGCCAGTGTGTCTTGTAATACTCAGGAGGGGGGAAGGAGAAGATAATGCCAAGTGTGACAGCAGGAGATACTAATTCACACTTGCCATCCCCTAGCAGTCCCACCAGTGCTAGTATTAATTCTAAGACATTCCAGTAGCTTGTTAGTGTTAGCAGTGAAGGAAGGGGTAATCAATATCCTTATATTACTAGTGACTGAAATTGATGTGGTTGGTGTTAGTAGTAGTAACAGTAATGGTGAAGCAGCTGGTGGGACTAGTGTTAGGTTAGTGGTAGGGGAACCGATTGAGAGCATCCAGACTAGCGGTCAAGGAAGCCCACACCATTCCCCTGGACCTGGGAGTACCCTTTTTTCCCACAGCATTGTCCAGGTGGAACATGATCCTGGAAAAGCCAGAAATGGTGGAAAGCATGCACAGCAATAATACCACCACCAGGAGCACAGATCAGCTGCCTGTGCCTTCTGCTAGTGCTGCCAGCCTGCCTTCTTTACGTCAACAAGAAATGGCAAGTGTGACATTAGGGGACCTCTGTCACATTTCTCATCACCTCCTCCAACCATCAGGGAGATTTCTGTTATAGAGCAGCAGCAGCACAGAGGGACTAGTGGTGGTGGTGATAATGATGGTGGAGAAGCTGGGGTGGAAGAGATATTAATGGCCTTTTTAGCCCAAACTGAGAAGGAATGGGAGACAGGGATGATGATGGGCATCACCACCACCACCAGCAGTGAGCTTTTGGAATTGCACATTTTGTGACATAGACAACTGTGGACACAGTGGTAATGGGGTCAGCTAGTCATGCAGGACTAGTACATGTTCTTCTTGCCAGCAGCAGCAGTAATACTGGTCCTAGTTGCAGTGCTGATTCTGAGGCAGTAGCAGCAACAGCAGCAACATCATCCTCTGCCCCAGCCAGTTAAGGGGAATATGGAGGTGAAGAAGAAAGTGGCAATTCTTCTACACCTGTAACCATGTGTCCTTAGCGGGGTATGGACAAGTGGTATAGTGACAACACAGTACTTGGTTTCTGGTGTAATTGCATTTGGATAGAGTTTTGCCAGGTGTTATTTACCACACACACACACACAATGTGCACAGTGCAGTTGCTGATGAGAGGCACAGTTCCTGCTCTCAAGGGAAACATTTCTATTCTAGTAACAACACACCCATGATTTTGGAGGAGGGGCAGGTGGAGAAGAATTATTGGGCAACTTCTTCTTTTCTACACAAATACTGGGGGCTAGTTATTCTGCTGTTACTGCTGTTGATGATACCATTCCCCTTGTGCTGCTTAAACAACTCAGCAGCAGCAAGAACAGCAGTCACAAATTCTGCATCTACATCAGGGCATTTGACAATTGCCAGTGGCAACTGGCCAATACAACATTACCGGCTGGCACTAGGACAATAGGACATTTTTTTTCCTCAGGGCTTATGCTTTAAAAAAAAAAAAAAAAAATGGTCCGACAAAAAAATAAACAATTTTTGGGGGTTTGTTTATAACAAGTCTGAGTCCTACAAATCAATGTTTCCTCAGGGCTTGGGCCTCTAACAACAAATCTTACAAATCATCCTGTACAAAATACTCTGTCATGTCAAGTATCAGCCCACCCCAGTGGCAGCTTATGTCAGGGGATCCCTGTCTCTATCACGTTACATACAAATTTCTTATTTTATTTATTTATTTTTTTAATTAACTGTCCCCTCAATACCAGTCAACAGACCCACCCAAACAAATTCTCTGTTCAACTGATTCTTTACCAGACTCCACCCACCAAAACAGGCACCCTCCTCAGACCACTTTTATAAAATGTCTTATGGGTTTTTTAATTGTATTTATGTTTATTATGATTAACTGCCCCCCAATCCCAGTAAACAAACCCCCTCAAAAAAACATTCCCTGTTCAACTGATTCTTTCCCCACACCCCACCAACACAAGCACCCTCATGCCCATTTTATACTATGCCTTTGGGAAATAAAATAATAATTGCTATGAGTGGTGTATAAATTCAGTGTTCCCATTGATTTTGATGGAATAAGCCAGGTGAAAAAAGCAGAAAAACAGCACTTTTCGTGGGAACGTATTTGCCAAGTGGGAATTGCCATTATTCGCCGATTTTAGTTTGAGGTAAAAATTTCCACCCATCGCTACTATAGATAATGAAGAAAGGAGGTTTAGAGGTTTAGTGTCCCTATCTTTGACCAGAATACGTCTTGCAGTGACAGTCCATATTGATGTCCAACTGCATCTCTGGAGGCTGCTGAAGCCGTTTGCAGATTTTTGTTAAACTCTACATTTTTACATTACTCCAGGGCTGTTCAAGTTCAGTCCTTAAGGGCCACCAACATGCCAGGGTTTAAGAATTTCCTGCTTAAGCACAGGTGAGTCAGTCAAAATGAATGAGCCACTAATCTTCCCTGTGTTTAATCAGGGAAATCCTTAAATACTGGCTCATGTGTGGACCTCCAGGACTGAACTTGGACAGCCATGCATTACACCATGTTTTATGTAGGATCCAAATCCAATCCACTATGTTGTTCTGTTTCAGCATATACATTTGTAGGATATATAAGCCAGTGGCTTAAAGAAGTAGTACATTTTTAATGAAAAATTAATATTATAGGACTTTTCCTGCAGTGTAAAATAAGGGTACTCCTACTGCTTGGAAACACATTTTCCAGAGATATTACAGGGTAAGCTGTTTTATTTTAGACCACGTAAATGCTATAGTAGCCCATCTCTTGCGTCTACTTGCAACAACTTTTACATTTTTTAATATTTAATTTTCATATTTGGTGGGCTTGCCCATTGGTTCATCCATATTGGAATACTTGTTTCTCATGAATTAGCTCAGCACTTAAGTGCATCTTAGCCCTTCTGCAGTCTTACTCCTTCCCTAGCGGTAGCTCTCTCACATCTGGACTTTGATTTCCTTCAGGATCTTATACAGAGACTTATTGCCCATATCCTGTTATGTGACAAAATTTGCCTGACTAAACAATAGAAAACATTGAAAATTCAATCCTGGATTGATATAATTGCCTACCTAAATAGGAGCATTAGCGAGATATAGAAAACAGAGGCGTTTTTTGTGCAATCTTGTAAATTAAAACAGGTGATCACCACACCATCACCCGGTGAACTAATACTCACAAGGAGACATGCTGGAATCACACTTATGTGCAAACCAGCTTTCACACTTAGGATAAAATCAAGCTGTATCCCTCCAGATTCTTTTTAGGGTTCAATTAGTCTGGCCGCTCAGCATCAGGAACTCCACAAACAGAGTAACATATGGATAGGAAGAAAAAAAAAAGAGGGGCGCCATAAGTGCCTTATCACACAATACATAAATTATGTATTCCTCTTTTTTCCAACGGATCTTGAGAAAGCAACCTTAGTGTTGTGAAACGCGTTGATGTAGGTTTTAATACAATATATCAATTGGTATTAGATTTTTATTGTTTGGAATGAAACATTTTTTTATGATAAAAATCTGTAATCATGTCACTCAGTTTGGAGAGACACATATCGAGATGACCTCCGAATAGAAATGGAACTAGACAGAGGTGGAGATACTGGCAACTGACTGTAAGAAACGAGCAGAGACAGTTACATATTCTCTGCAAGCCTGTAAAGCTTTTCATGTGCGTAAGCGTTTAAACAGCATATATAAAATGTGATGGAAATACCATCTGTTACTGTTTCATTTATATATTGTGTGAGAAGACACTATTGGCTCCCCTTTTCTTTTTCTTCCTATAAACAGGAGCACTACTTATGAACTTATGACATACAGACAATGATAATTTGAAATCCTTCCATCAGGTGTGGGATCTATGGCTCACCAAACCATCCACTACTTGTAACACTGTCCAGGAATAAGAGGGACCTGAATCTCTTTAGTTGACTTGTTGTATTACATATTGCATTACAGATGGAACAGTTAGCACAAGTTAATTCACAGAGTTGCACCATTTTACCTGCTTAATACAGAATACATCTTTGTTCTATTTGCATTAATGAACATTTCTTATTTTAAAAATTCTAGCAGAATTGCTGTGCATAGTTTTGCTAGCAAAAAGGTATTAGCAGAACTGCCCAAATAATTGAGATGTAGAAGCAACATTTCAAATAGACAATACACAAAAACATATATCATGAATGACACTTACCCCTGAAGTGCTTCTTCCCCACACAATGTCTTTTTCATTTAGAAATAGCTGTTGTCCCCTAGAAGAGTTATATTTTCCCACTTGGGTTGCCCATGTAGTATAATTTGGATATACTACAAAATTTAGCAAGTCAAAATGACTGGGTGGGTTTCCACTTTCATCAAAGAAAAATTCATCACCGGAGGAAGTCACAAAATGAACATCTTTTAAATATTTCGTCAACTAAAGAGAAAAAAGCAACAAATATTAATTAGGTCACAGATGGACATGAGCGAAACTGCTGTAGTATGTTTAAGCTTCTTCAAAACAATTATATACTGTATTTAGAGAGAATGAAAAAGCTGCTGCTGAAATTTTTACATTAGCCATATGTAGAGGCAGACAAGCAAAGAAGGGGTGTTGGAGTTCATTGCATTTGCAATGAGTATGGATATGATTTTCTTTTAGATGGACAAAGGCAGTTTAAAATACATTTTTACTGATCATTGACAGAGATGCCTGAGCTATGACTGAGATTGACAGTGACAGATACTAGAGACAGAGATTTACATCATACATTATTTTAAGATGGAGAAAACAGAATTCCACATGCTAACAGCCATGTCATGTACTTTACAGTAAAAGAAACAAAACAACTTATTTCCACAGGGCAGGGGTAAGGGGAGAAGAAGAGGAGCATATGGATAAGTTGGTGACAGTGAAGCTGTAATACAAAATAGACTTGTGTGAATTGGTTTGTCCAAATTCGGAATTTGGACGAATAAGGGGCATTCAGCGTCATTTGGGCCAGCTGAATGGTAAGGTCCATTCTTAAAAAAAGATCTGAATCTGACGACGGCTTCCTGCGAGCTATACTTTCCTTCCCTCTCTCGTCCAATTAGCTTCTTCATTTCATGATGGGGGTTGGACAAATGACACAGACACCCAGACAGCCTGCATTTTCTGTTAGTCCGTTGTTGGAGCTCAGAGAGAGAAGAAGGAGAGAGAGAGAGAGTGTCCAGAGATAAGAGATTTTACTATCTAGTGCCAGTCTAGTGCCTTATAGCCAGTCTAGAGCCTTATTAGCTGGTGTAGTGCCAGTCTAGTGTCTTATTGCCACTGTCAGGAGCTGTTTTTTTTTTTAAGTTACATAACCAATCTGACAGTTGTTGTTTAGGCAGGCATCCAGTATTAGTGCCTTATTGCAACTGCAAGTCATCTTTGTTCCTGTATAAAAATATTAGGAATCTGTGTACATAATAATTCAGAGTGACACAGCCAGTGTGACAGTTGTCGTGTGGCCAGGTTTTAAAATTTTAAAAACATTGTAGTACACTACCAACCTATCTGTATTGGATATGAGTCCAATTGAACAACCTGATGTTGCTAGTCCCGGTGCCAGCTGCAGTGACCCAGCAACCACCAACACCACCACAGTGCCGTTGATTTAAGGCAGAGCTAGCAGCAGCAGACGGCTAAAGAAGAAGACTGTCAGGAGTACTAGTCAGGCTCAGCAGCAGCACTCCAAACCAAAAAAAAAGAAGAAGAGAACTGCAGGTCATTCTATCTCTGCTAGCAGGGTAGAGAGGTCCAGGTCCTCCTCTGAGACCACAAAGCAGCCGGCATCTGTTTCTCATCTTCAGCTGTTTCCTGATGATCCCCACAGAACCACCTACACAATGACTAGTGTCACTGCCAGTTCCGTCACCACCTCTGCTACAGCCAGTTCTATAAACCTGGGTTCACCTAGCGTGTTATTGCAATATTTGGAGAAAATTCCTCCTGCCGCCTATCATGGTAATCAGGCAAAGGTAACCACCTTTATTTATTATAACAGCAATAATGGTAGAGCCCACACAGGACCCCAGACATATGTGAATAGAACCCAAGGTCCCTCCGGAGCTGCACACTGTGCTGTGCACTGCACTACTCAAGATCTCAAGACTAGGGAGGCGGCTCAAGTGGGACAACAGAAGACTGGTAGAATATGTGTAAGTTACCACTTGGTTTGCAAGTGGAGGCAACAGAAAGCGAGAGCAGACCAGAGCTAGGAGGCACCAAGACTACAAGTCAGGAAAGCAGGTAGTGTAGGGAGAGAGTAGGCAGCCAAAGTCACAGGTCAGACAAGCTGGGGACTACACGGAGTGAGAGTAACCAGGCCACTGGTCAGACAATCGGAGACTATGCTGAGCGAATATGAGCCAGGACCACTGGTCAGGCAAACAGAGACTACAAGGAGCGAAAGTAACCAGGCCCACAGGAATAGCAAGCTGGGGTCATACACAGAGCGAGTAGTCAGCCAGAGCCACAGGTCAGAACCGATGTGGGTAGTCAGACAAGCTGGGGTTATACACAGAGTGAGTAGTCAGCCAGAGCTACAGGTCAGAACCTATGTGGGTAGTTAGACAATCCAGGGTCATACACAGAGCGAGTAGTCAGCCAGAGCCACAGATCAGAACCAGTGTGGGTAGTCAGACAAGCAAGGGGTCATACAAAGAGTAAGATTCTCAGGCAAACACGGGTGAAAACGGAGAGCAAGAGTAACGAAAAGGAACACCACGTAAGGGCAAAGACTCCCAGGTCCAAGGAGGTTTATAAAAGAGCAGAAGGATGTGGGACCCAATTAGGCCACCCAGAATAGGCATATAAACAGGTGTCCATGCTAGTGCCTGTTACCTGATGTCAGCAATGAGGAAGTGGCCGGAGGCCATGTCGGCCGGCAACCATAGAGAGGTAGGAAGTACAGGAAAACTTAGCCTCTAAGGGAGACTCTGATACCGCCACTATCACTGCCACTGAGAGCATATCTTCTCCAAAAAAATGTTACTGAGGGTGAGGGAGATAGTTGTTTATCATTTCCCGGTAGCCACCAGGCAGAAGAAGCAATTCAGCAGGTCTCCCCAAAATCTGCTGCTGATGAATTTTGTTCCTGTCCAAACTTACAAAAGGTAGAAGAATAATATGAGGGACCAAGGCCTCCTGAGCTTAATTTTTCCACTGAGCTTGATTTTTCCCCACGGCTTGATTTTTCCCCTGCTACCCATAGTACTCCTCCTGTTTCTCCAGCTACAATTGACTCTCCTATTGAGAACTCAACACCTGTCTTTCCAGTTCCAGTTGAGTCTCCTAGGCAGGTAGCAGCTGCTAGTGTCTCCACCACCACCGTTACTCCACAATCCTCCTCCAATCCCAGTCCCAACATCCCTGCTGCCATGTCTCGTTCTACTAGTACACCTCTAAAGATACGTAAAAGCAAAATGCATAGTGAGGTTGCTCCAGCATGTTAAGCTGAAGAAAGTGTCACCTCAATTTCTTCTTCTTCTCCACCACCTTCCATGTCAACTGGCAGAGTCATCCATCGCTCCAAAGCGTGGGAGCATTTTGTGACACTTGGTGATGGCGGCTAGCGAAATACAAATTGTGTGGCAGGGAAGTCAGCCATGGGAGGGTGTTGGGTCATCTAACCACCTCCGGGATAAACAAACACCTGAACAACTACCACAAGTCAGTGTTGATAAGTGCCGAAAGTGGCACTACTACATATACCAGTGTCATACCACCAGTAGGCAGGATAAAGGGCAGGGGGATCATGCCACATCTGGTCCTAAAAGCAGACAGTCACAGCCTATCCCAAAATCAATAGAGGCCACACTGGAAGATTTTGGTGGGTTTCATTCAAAGGGGATGTGCAGACAGCAGTCCCGAAAAATCACACGCCTCATTGCACAGCACGTAGCCGTGGGGGGCACTACTTTTAATCTGGTGGACGGGGAGCCCTTCCAGCAACTTTTGGAGGCTGTTGCACCTCGATATAAAATTCCATCCCGCACAACCTTCAGTAGAACTATAGTGCTCTCACAGTACCGGTCATGCATTGAGCCTTTGAAGGACTTGCTAGGAAAGGCTGGTGGCCAGTCAGTGCACTTTACCACTGACTTATGGAGTGCTCCGAGTGGCCAGCATGGCTTCCTGACATTAACGGAACATTGGTGGCAGCCCAATGTGTTGCAGGACACATCATTACAGACAACAAGTTCAGGTGCAGTGGCTAAGCAGGGGCACTACTCTTTCCTCCTCCATGCTGAGGTAATGGATCAGCAGCACACCTCAGATAACATTCGCAAAGCACTGCAGAACATGGTGGCATAGTGGCTAGGGGAGCAGGCAGGCACACAGGCACAAATGAGCTTTGTGGTCACTGACGGTGCAGCTAACATGATAAAGGCTCTCTGGGATCGCAGATTTGTGGGTGTGCACTGCTCAGCACATGCCCTGCATCTGGTAGTAAAGGCTGCTCTCTAGGATGGCAGTAACACTGGAAGGTTGCCAGCACTACTGGAGTCATGCCGACAAATTGCTGGCCACTACCATCGGGGCATCAAAGATAGCCAGCTCCTCAGGGAGGACCAGAAAAAGGCAGACTTCCCAGAGCACCACCTGAAACAAGATGTTGGGACCAGGTGGAACTCCACCTTAGATATGCTAGAGCGTATCATGGAACAGAAAAAGGTAATTCCCGCAATGTT
Source organism: Rhinophrynus dorsalis (assembly GCA_037306005.1). Classification (NCBI taxonomy): domain Eukaryota; kingdom Metazoa; phylum Chordata; class Amphibia; order Anura; family Rhinophrynidae; genus Rhinophrynus; species Rhinophrynus dorsalis. The sequence goes on along the minus strand of CM074722.1, from coordinate 445,827,972 downwards.
ATGTCACCATTTCATTGGCAGTAATAGAACACTGGGCAGGGCTGACTGGGCCCTGATGGAACAGGTAGTGACAGTCCTCATGCCTTTCCGTGCTTTGATGGAAATTTTAAGCAAAGAGGACACTAGCCTGGCCGAAGACTTTCCCCTCTTCACACACCTCTCCTAAAAAATTGACGATTTCCTTGCCCATAGGGAATGTTTGCCTGGTGCTGAGGGTAATATAATTTCTCATGTTGCTGCGCTTCTAACAAGGCTGAAAAAGGAACTGACTTGGAGCATGGAAGAGTGCATGGACAACTGTCCCGAGTTAATGCTTGCCACAATTTGCGATCCTTGAATCAAAGGCAAGATGGCACTTAGTTCCAATTCCATCACTGCTTGGAGGGAACAATTGATAGCGAGGGTGCATGAGAGGTAAAGAAAAAAGAAAATGCAATCACAGGAGGTGGGAGAAGATGAGCTGGAAGAGTGTGATGGTCTTCCGAGACCTATCAGTAGCAGCTCCAGTAGCACTTCATCTTGTTCCAGTGAAGCAGCTGCTGCTTTTTATGCTGAGGCAATGGATAAATTATGCTTCAGACAAAAGAAAAAGCTCCCCATAAATAGAAAAAGTGCTGAGTTTGAGGTTAAGGCTTACCTTGCAGAACCTTCTTTGCCCCCAACTACTTGAGTTTCTGGGATAACAAGAGGGCTGTGTGGCCTACTTTATCCCTGGTAGCCCAGGAGTTGCTTTCTTGCCCCCCAACCACTGTACAGAGTGAGCAGGTATTTTCCATAACAGGAAATATACTTAGCCCCCAGCGCTCTCAATTGGCCCCCCAGCTCATGGAGCAAATTACTTGCCAACTTGCCAAAGATGGGTTACCCTGCTCTCAGGTTCAATGCAGACTGAAAAAAAAACAAGGACTTCACCTATAATCATGCATAGTACCATAATACGCAGAGCGCTCCAGCTTACCCAGCTCTAGAGCCATGGTAGGTTGTTGGGCAGAGAACACCCCCCTGACTTGGTGGGACACAGGGGGGAATTAAAGTCTACATTGTTGTCCCATTATACAGGTTGTTCAGTCTTGCTCTATTGTTTTTATCTACTGAATACTGCACCAGTGCTCTGCAGTTTGCTGCTGGCTACATCTACAGTGTTACTAATGCTAACATGACAAAGGCTCTCCAGGATGGCAGACTTGCGGGTGTGCGCTGCTCAGCACATCTACAATGTTGCTGTCATCCTGAGTCCACTCTACACCAGTCATCCTCGTTTTGTAGTCTATTCTAACAATCGTCAAATATATATATATATATATATATATATATATATATATATATATATATATATATATATCTACTGAGTCCTGCCTGCTCCAGTGTTCTGAAGTTTGATGCTGGCTACATCTACAGTGTTGCTGTCATTCTGAGTCTGCCTCGCACCAGCCATCCTCAGTTCTGTAGTCTATTCTAACAAAAGTCGTATATCTATCTATCTATCTATCTATCTATCTATCTATCTATCTATCTACTGAGTCCTGCCTGCTCCAATGTTCTTCAGTTTGCTGCTACATCTATAGTGTTGCTAACATGACAAAGGCTCTCCAGGATGACAGATATGGGGGTGTGCGCTGCTCAGCACATCTACGGTGTTGCTGTCATCCTGAGTCCACCCTGCACCAGTCATCCTTAGTTTTGTAGTCTATTCTAACAAAAGTCATATATCTATCTGCTGAGTCCTGCCTGCTCCAGTGTTCTGCAGTTTGCTGCTGGCTACATCTACAGTGTTGCTGTCATCCTGAGTCTGCCCTGCACCAGTCATCCTCAGTTCTGTAGTCTATTCTAACAAAAGTCATATAGCTATCATCTATCTATCTACTGAGTCCTGCCTGCTCCAGTGTTCTTCAGTTTGCTGCTACATCTACAATGTTGCTAACATGACGAAGGCTCTCCAGGATGGCAGATTTGCGGGTATACGCTGTTCAGCATATCTACGGTGTTGCTGTCATCCTGAGTCCACCCTGCACCAGTCATCCTCAGTTTTGTAGTCTATTGTAACAAAAGTCATATATCTATCTACTGAGTCCTGCTCCAGTGTCCTGCAGTTTGCTGTTAGCTACATCTAAAGTGTTCCTGTAATCCTGAGTCAGCCCTGCACTAATCATCCTCAGTTTTGTAGTCTCTTCTTAAAAAGTCTGCTGTATCTATCTACTGAGTCCTGCACCAGTGTTCTTCAGTTTGCTGCTGGCTATATCTACAGTGTTTCAGTCATCCTGAGTCTGCCCTGCACCAGTCATTCTCAGTCTTCCTTCAAATAGCTACATCCAAGCTTCATCTACAGTACCATAAGGCTAAAGCTCCACCTTACCCTGTTCCACTGTCTATATTTAGACCCTGGAAATGGTTCCATTTCTTTTTATTTATTTAATTTAATATTTTTATTGTATATTTTAAAGTATTTTAAATATGGTCTAATAATTTGGACTATTGACAAATTTCATCTGAGTCAAACAGGTCCGGTTCAAATTCGGATCCAACTAAATAATAAAAAAAATAAATTAGTCCGAAATTGAAGTGTATCTAATTTTTTTGCAGTGCACAAGTCTACTACAAAAACTGAACACAGTTACGGTTTCTGCAGCTTGTGCAATAAATTATGATGATCCTACTGCTCATTTTCACTACCACCAGTAGTAGTACTAAGCTTATTAAAAAACTAAAAACACACTGGAGTCCCATTCTGATTTTGCTTATCTATATATACAAAAGAAAACTTCTGTGTGCCTGGCAAAACACACCCAGAGGTGGCAGTAAGGAGGAGTTACTGTCCCTGCCGCCCCTGCTACTCTTGTGAAAATCACTGCAGGAAGTTGGCCATGGCCCCCACTATCCACCACTATCCAAGTGAGAAAAAAATGGCTGCCACTTGCTCCTACACCACAGACACACATACAAGCCCCCCCCCACACACACTCATACACACACACACACACACACACACACAAGCCCTATACACACACCTGGCTGGCTTTTTGAAACTGCTTTTTCAAGTGACTGCTTTCAAGTGAAAAGTTTGAAGGAATCTGGTTAATTTACATGAGAGTGTGTTTGGTGTTTTATTGGTATTTTATTAAGGTTTAAAAAAATGTATATATTTATTTTGTGTGCGTATTACAAGAGTTAAAAAAAAACTGTTTACTGGGTTTTTTTCTGGCCTGTGTGATTAGGGGTGATTGCTAAGGGAATTCACCTGGCTGCAGTGTTACTATAAGTACAGTCCATAAGCTCTTTGGAGCTGGCTCTTTGAGACTGCTTTTTTGAGTGACTGCTTTCAAGTGAAGAGTTAGAAGGAATCTGGAGTTAGAATAGAAGCAGGAGTTGGAAATCAGCAGAGCTCTGAGGTGACTATCATTTCAAAGGATTTATTGCATTCACATTTAAAGTTGGTTACTTACCTTAGAGTGAGCATTAGAGGATAATATAAAGCTATTTGAAATGCAAAACCAAGCATGAGTGATAGCAGGTTAGCCAATCTCACGCAGTGCACATCTTGTCACATGTTTGAACACTTGGAGCAATCGTTCCAGGGGTCATACCATTGTGCTAAGTGTGAGCATATTTTCTCTTTAAAGTCTAAGATATTGGATTTGGAAAGAAATATTGCAACATTGCGAGACACTGGAAACCTGGAAAGGAGTTTAGAACTCACAGAGCAGGTAGTATGTGGGGTTAGTGGTGAAGAGGGTGGAGTTGTAGATGAGAAGTAACTGGTAGGCAGCTGGGTAACAGTAAGGAGGGGAGGTAGTGGGCAGAGGAAGAGGAAGGCCAGTTCTGAGTTGACTCAGTCCAACAGATTTGCAAGATTGTGTGAAGATGTTGATGAGAATTGCTCAGAATTGGCAACACTGGAGAGAGCTAATTCCTCTAGCAGCCAGGGGAACAGTCCTCCTTCCAGGCTAGATGGGATGCAGAGCAGGCAGAAACCAAGGCAGGTGGTGGTAATTGGGGACTCTATTATTAGGAGGGTACATAGGGTAATCTGCCTCCAGGAACGCGAATGCCGAACAGTATGCTGTCTCCCGGGTGCTCGGGTTCGGCATGCTGCGGACAGGGCTGACAGATTATTGGGAGGGGCAGGAAGTGATCCAGCATTCTTGGTACATATTGGAACCAATGACAAAGTAGGAAGAAGATGGAGGTCCCTAAAGAATGATTTCAGGGATTTAGCGTGCAAGCTCAAGGCAAGGACCTCTAAGGTAGTATTTTCTGAAATACTACCTGTGCCATGTGTCAGTGCAGCTAGGCAGAGGGAGCTCAGGGAGCTTAATGCATGGCTCAAGTAATGGTGTAGGAAGGAGGGATTTGTGTTTTTAGGACACTGGGCAGACTTTGCTCTTGGGTACAATCTATATGGAAGAGATGGATTGCACCTAAATGGTAGAGGAGCCTCTGTGCTAGGGGAGAGAATGCTAGGAAGCTTGGAGGAGCTTTTAAATTAGGAACTGGGTCAAAGTAAATGACCAGGGGGGTGGAGAAAGGGTGGGGATAAATTTAGTCAATAGGGAGTAAATGAAGGTTTAGAAAAAAGGCATGTAGGTATTAATATATGAAAACACTTCAAAATTAATTGTATGCTAGCAAATGCAAGAAGAATGGTAGATAAAATAGGAGAACTAGAATTGCTGGCAGTTAATGAGCAATTGGACATAACTGGAATAACAGAAACATGGTGGAATAATGCACATGACTAGGCTGTAAATATAGGGGGCTATTCCCTGTTTAGAAGAGACAGGATTAATAGAAAAGGGGGAGGTGTGTGCTTATATTTGAAAACAGAGCTAAATCCAGTTTTGCAGGGTGATATTAGTGAGGTAACTGGCCAAACCGTGGAGTCCATGTGGGTAGAAATCGAGACTAAATGTGGTGTAAAAGGTAAAAAAAAAAAAAAAGGTGTTGGTGGGCACATGCTACAAACCACCAAATATTGATAATAATGTTGAGGCCCCACTGCTATTGCAAATGAGGAAAGCTGCCCAGTTTGGGCATACTATAATTATGGGAGATTTTAATTATCCAGATATCAACTGGAAAAATGAGAGCTGTCAGAGTGCTAAGGGTAGCAGGTTTGTGAACACACTTCGTGAAAGCTACATGTCACAAATGGTGGAAGTGCTGACAAGAAATAACAATGTATTGGACCTAGTGATAACTAATAACACAGAAATGGTATCCAATATTAAGGTAAGAGAACATTTGGGAAACAGTGATCACAACATGATTACATTTGAGATCAGTCTGGGAAAGCAAAACTGTATAGGTTCAACCAAAACTCTTACTTTTAAAAATGCTATCTTCAAATTGTTAAGGGCTTCAATGAAACACGTAGAGTGGGATATTTTATTTAAAGGCAAAAACACTGAGGAAAAATGGTCAGAAATGCAGAAATGTACCCAACAGTATATACCAATGGGGATCAAATGCAAAAGAAGTACGTCACAGCCAATGTGGTTAACTGCACATGTAAAGAAGGAAATGGCAAGGAAAAAAAACCCCTTCAAATTATTTGACTGAAGGAAAGTGCACATTGAATAAATAACAATATAGGCTCATAAGATTATTTATAACCACATTCGACAACCTCAACATATGGAAAAAAACACTTGTAATCATAGAATAAACCGTTCTTTAAACCAGTTTAAAAACTAAAAGTGGTTAGGGAATCAATTAAAATAGTTCATCTTAAGAAAAAGAATTTGTTTATAAACATTAAATTATGATAATTCAATTTAGCAAGAATTTTAATATAATAGGGGATTTTGTATATATATATATATATATATACGCATATATATATATATATATATATATATATATATTATATACCCTTCATATAACATTTTATATATATATATATATATATATATATATATATATAGAATCCCAAAAGATGTGCACTCACTTGAATACAGTAAAACTGCCTGGGTGTACGTTTCTTATCAATACACATGTAGCAATATAATCGGAAGGAAGAAAGCACTCACAGGACTTCTGGACGGTGAATAATCAGTGATAGTTTATTCCATCAACGTTTCGGCCCTGCATCTTGATAAAGGCCCATGGCGTAGCTGGAACTTTGATGGAATAAACTTTCACTAATTATTCACCGTCCAAAAGTCCTGTGAGTGCTTTCGTCCTTCAGATATTTTTTTTTTATTATTATATATATCTCATGTATGTCTTATCTCCTTTCATTTAAAGAAGGGTTTATTCTGTGATTACAAGTATTTTTCTTTTCATATTTTGAGGTTGTTGAATGTGGTTATAAATAATCTTATGAGCCTATATTGTTATTTATTCAATGTGCACTTTATGACTATTTGTAAAGCCATACCAGAAAATGTAAACGTACATTACATCATAAGATTCTTCTGTAAGACACATTCGTATAGAAGCAAGCTTGCGCTCCATGGTTGGAATGCATAATGTCACTTCCTCTGTGCTGTTTGATTATACAGGAAGTGACACGCCATCCCAGAAGGAAACGAGCAGAACGTGACAGCAGGGTATTTGCAGGGGTTACAATGAAGGCACACATTAAGGTATTTATTTGAGATGCTATTTCAAAATAATGATGTATCTTTAGCCCTTGAAAAAGTGTCTTATTGATACGAAACATGTTGGATGTTACATTTGATTTTATATCTATTGTATATCTTTTATTAGTGCTGAGCAATAAATTAGTTTACCTATAACAATATATTGGCATCTATGGTTATCAAAATTGGGAGAAGATCCAGGAAAGATCATTGACTCCTGATGTGTTGACAATTTCCTTGTATCCGGTGAGCAGAAAATCATAGGGGACTTATGATCTTTTATGAACAGATACACTCTTAGAGGGGTCTTCACCCTTTTTTGTTCTTGACTTCTGAATATGTGGTGTACTAATTAAAATGTCTGTGTGATTTGACATATATTGGCAAAACAGACAGGATGTTGAAGGGTCACATCAATAGATATCGATCCGCTATCAAAGTGGCACACAGATGGTGCCACCGATAAACTGGTGACAAAACATTTTCTACAGATGGAGCCTCACCAACCTCCTTTTCAGTAATGCCTATTGACCACATTCCTGTCACGGTATTTGAAGACTCTCAGACTTAAGGTTTGGTAAAAACGTAACTTTATTGAAAAGTTAAGGCAGTCCCCGTAGGGTATCATACATATAACAATACAACAATAAATGACAGAGAATAGGTTCTACCGGCCTTGCCAATAATACCGGGCAAGGCAACCGAGTGACAGTTGAAATGGTGATAGGCTCTACCGGCCTTAGCTATACTGGGTAAGGCAACCGTGAGATGACATGTACCGGTTCTACCGGCCTTACCAATACCGGGCAAGGCAGCCCAAGGAGTACTGATTAGAGGCTCTACCGGCCCTGCCAATACCGGGTAAGGCAACCTTAGGATGGCAGCAAGAATAGGTTCTACCGGCCTTACCAATACCGGGCAGGGCAGCCTGAGGAAACGCAGTTAATGGGTTCTACCGGCCCTGCCTATACCGGGTAAGGCAACCTGAAAGATGGTAACGTACTTAGGTTCTACCGGCCTTACCAATACCGGGCAGGGCAGCCCTAGAGAGGAGACCTTGCTGTTAGATGACAATGACAGTAGTGTGGAAAGGTACAAGGATCTCCCTCAGCAGAAGTCTTTTAGCCTGAGAATACCAGACAACTGCGTAACGAGTTGGACAGCAACCTGTCCTCAGGATTTGAGTAATCAAGGAGCAAACCAGCGTCCGCACGCTGGGACCAACAGTAACAACGCCACCAGGTGAAATGGAGCAACCAGCGTCCGCACGCTGGGACCAACAGAGTGAGAGCAACTAGATCAATGAATTAAACCAGCGTCCGCACGCTGGGACCAACAGTGTGAGCGCAACCAGGATAATGGAGTAAACCAGCGTCCGCACGCTGGGACCAACAGTGGAGAGCAACCAGATAAATGGAGTAAACCAGCGTCCGCACGCTGGGACCAACAGAGTGAGCGCAACTAGATTGATGGAGTAAACCAGCATCCGCACGCTGGGACCAACAGTGTGAGCGCAACCAGATAAATGGAGTAAACCAGCGTCCGCACGCTGGGACCAACAGTGTGAGCGCAACCAGGTAAATGGAGTTAACCAGCGTCCGCACGCTGGGACCAACAGTGTGAGAGCAACCAGATAAATGGAGTTAACCAGCGTCCGCACGCTGGGACCAACAGTGTGAGAGCAACCAGATAAATGGAGTAAACCAGCATCCGCACGCTGGGACCAACAGTGGGAGAGCAACCAGATTAATGGAGTAAACCAGCGTCCGCACGCTGGGACCAACAGAGTGAGCGCAACTAGATTGATGGAGTAAACCAGCGTCCGCACGCTGGGACCAACAGTGTGAGCGCAAACAGGTAAATGGAGTTAACCAGCGTCCGCACGCTGGGACCAACAGTGTGAGAGCAACCAGATAAATGGAGTTAACCAGCGTCCGCACGCTGGGACCAACAGTGTGAGAGCAACCAGATAAATGGAGTAAACCAGCATCCGCACGCTGGGACCAACAGTGGGAGAGCAACCAGATTAATGGAGTAAACCAGCGTCCGCACGCTGGGACCAACAGAGTGAGCGCAACTAGATTGATGGAGGAAACCAGCGTCCACACGCTGGGACCAACAGTGGGAGAGCAACCAGATTAATGGAGTAAACAAGCGTCCGCACGCTGGGACCAACAGTGTGGCTCGCCGGAGCGAAAGAGAACAATGTCGCCACATCGACAGCAGGGAGAGTCGGCTGCCAGAATCCAGTAGGGTACACCGGAGTGAGCACCGCCATCCTGACAGATGACCGGAACCGGCTGGAAACTAGCAGACAGGCACCGCTGACACTCAGGAACGAAAATCTGGAACACAGGAACAAAGGAGCACCGGAACAATGGAGTACTGGAACACTGGAACACAGGAGCACCAGAACAACGGAGTACTGCAACACTGGAACACAGGAGCACCGGAACAACGGAGTACTGGAACACAGGAACACTAGAACACAGGTAACTCAGGCCCGACAGCCTGACAAGGCAGATCAGGTAAAGTGATGTCAGAAACACCACGAAAGGGCAATCTGGGAGTGCCCAACCTGGGTTTAAATAGGCTGTGAGAAATGAGACAGCCAATGAGGAACTACAGCAAGTGATAGACAGAGTCTAGCACAAATCACGGGCACCGTGATAATTCCTCCCTTACAAAGGGGTGGCAACAGAAGTAAAATTCTGTTGCAAAGGGAAACTTTCTGTATTCTGACTTTATATACCATCTCCCCATTTGGTCTCAATGAATCTGTAAACTTTTCCATGTTTTTGTATGGCACATGAAATGAGATTTTGTTTCATTATTTATTTTATTTATTTGAGAGAATGTACAAAGACACTATCTCAAAGAAACAGTGGGAGAAGTACACAGAATCTCCCAATTCCATAGATATACAAGTGAACGTGATAACATAGCAGGAGTTAAAAGGATAGTAATACTTTGTTTTAACTTTATTTTATTTTGTAGGCATTAAAAAAACATGGAGAATGATATGTCTTATCTCTCAAACCTTTATGGTTTATGAGATATTCACAAGCAAAGTTTCCCCCTCCCGCCCCTTTTACCTAGTGTAAGCCATCTCTTCTCAGATGTGGAATGCAGTCCATAGACCAGACAGATAACAGAAGGGGACAATCTTCTTCCTATGAGAACAATGAAAGCCCTGCCCCCCTTGACAAGCTTTTCAGGTTTTTCCCTTATCTTAATTGAAGATTGTCCCTCTCTGCAGTCTATCTGGGCACCTCCCTTCTGCTCTGGCTGAACAGTGTGACATCAGTAAAAGGGGCAGGAGGGGGACACTTTGTCATTGAATTACTCTGGAAGTACAACTCTGACAGAATTGAAATAACACTCTCCAAAGTCCAAATACTATGATAATTAATTAGAGCTGCTTTTACTATAACATTACTATCCCTTTAATGAACGATATAAGCATCACTACTATATAAACTCGAACCATGGAAATGTGAGACTGCAACAATGCTACAATCCAAATATGGGGAGTGAGAGGAAATATATATTGATATGAATTTTATAAACACTCGAGAATTCGTCTCCCCAGTACAAACATGTAGCAAAGGAAGAATGGAGAGGTGTCGAGATATATAGGGAAAAATAGATAATTGAGAGAGCTATTTGAGAGGAATGAGTAAGGAGGTTACCAGTAACCTCATAATAGAGATGTGAGGAGAGAAGAGAAAGCAGAGAGAGAGGAGATAAGAAGAAATAGTAGTATAACAAAGAAAGGATGGAGATAATGCAAGAGGCACGAGAAAAGAGAACTAGAAGGGGAGGGAATTTAAGGGAAAAGGGAAAGGGTCGTAGAGAGATTTCTGGCTCGCCAAGGAGGTTGTCACACACCAAAAACCGAAAGTGTCAGCTGTCGAACACAATACGTGTGCCAGGGTTGCCAATGAGAAAAATAATCATCAAGGAGGTTAACAGAGTAAACGTGGGTTTCCTGTGTCTGATCCATGGCATAGACCATGGGTAGTTGGCTCTGCCCTCCAGCTGGTAGGACCAATGCAAAGCTTTTAATACTGCTAGCTCCCTCCCACCTTCAGTTATTTGGTCCTACCAAGCTGGAGGACGGAGGGATTTTTCTCTCCTCTGCCTCTTCAGGAACTTTTCATTATTTTGTACCTTTTAATGTTACTTGCCTAACCACGGTCACATCAACGCAGTATCCGTTACATTGGGCAGTCTTCCAGTACGCTGCAATCCTTCCCCCAATCTTATGTGACCTAGCCAGTCGCCTCAGCGAAGTGCCCAGAGTCCCTCTCTCCATGCCTCCCGTTGTCTCACAATGTAGCACGCACGCCCTATCAATAAGCATGTATCCACCGGAAGCAGGAACAGGAAGCGCATCATGCAGGTCACCGCTGGAATGTACAGGCAGTGTGTGGAGCAGTAGACCAGCATAAAAAGCAGCAGGAACGGGATGGTGTCCTTTTGATGTAAGTGGCACATTTCATGCCTTTTGCCTTTGCTTATACAATATTGCCTTATTTTGTTGTACTGCTGTATAAGCATTTGCTGATATGTCTAAAGAGCAAAAAGCTGACAAAGCTAAAGTTACTGAGAACCCCAAGGAGGAGAAAGTAGCCATTAAAACTAAATCATGCTTAGGTTGTGATCAGAAACTCCCTGCAACAGATCCTGCCAAACTATGTGGTGATTGCTTAAAGCGTACAGCAACTAGTGAAGTGCCAGCGCAATTGCAGGATTTTCCAAGCTGGATTAGGAACTCTATTCAGGAGACTTTCTCTTCCATGCAGGAAGAAACCAGAAAGTGTCTGAGGCATTCTGACCCTGATGAAGGACCCTCCAGGACCCATGAAGATAAAGAAGAAAGCTTCCTTGAAATAGCATCTGGAGCATCTCCTGCTGAGGAGGGGGAAAACACTGATGACACAGAATGGACAACCTGGTAAAGGCAATGCAAAAATCCCTTGGCCTTTCTGAAGTCCAAAAAGACCTCAAAAGTATAGACACAGCATTTGTGGGATATGAAAAATCATGCCAACAAATACCGGTTCATAATTCCATCCAGGAAATTATTGCATCTGAATGGAAGTGCAGTTCAGTTACAAGACTATTTCAACGTATGTATCCCTTTTTTGCAGGAAGATTCCTTGACCTGGCATACACCACTATTGCACAAACATCCAGACGGACAACCATCCTACTTGAGGACGGCTCTACTCTGCGCGATCCCATTGACAAATGAGCTGACAGTGCGCTGGAAAAACTGTTTATTACTATAGGGCAAAACTTGAAGGCTGCAACTGCAATGGCCTCTATATTCCGTACAATGCGCATTTGCTTCTCTGACCTTGAAGAAAAGATTGAATCTTCAGTTTCCAGAAGCAGGATTCTAAAAGATCTAGGCATCATCAAAGATGCTATCAATTATTCCTGCGACGTGTCTCTTGACAACATTCACCTACTAGCAAAATCATCTTCATTGTCAATTACTTCAAGATGCTCCTTATGGATAAAATCCTGGGATGTGGACCCATCTTCAAAGAACCAACTGGTGTCACTACCCTTCTCCGACTCAAAGTTATTTAGGGATCAGCTGGCGGAGATCATCAAAAGATCTTCAGGAGGCAAGAGCCCCTTTCGACCGCAAGGGAAGAAACCTAGGATGCCCCCCCCCAAATCAGGACAATTTAGACGTCAATCCTTTCAAGAGTCCAGAAAATATAGGCCGGGAAGAAGTTATCAGCAAAAGAAGAGAGGAGCGTTTCAGGCCCCAAGAGCTGGATATCTCAAAGATTTCCAGAGTAAAGGCTAATTTCACCAATGAAGCCAGTGCCATCCCTTCCCCTCCTCCGGTTGGGGGCAGACTGGATGGGTTCTACCAAGCCTGGAGTCTGATACATCGGGACAGGTGGGCACTGGACATTATAAAAAAGGGATACACACTGGAATTTCAATCTGTCCCCAAGAGACACCAATTCAGACCTTCAGTAGTGAGACAAAAAAGCGAATATCCAACAGATGAGATGATCGATCCTACAGTTACTGCAGAACCAAGTGATAGAGGAAGTTCCCCTACACCACCGATTCACAGGCTTTTACTCAACACAAGCTTTTCTCACCAGACTGGACCTACAGGATGCATACCATCCCATTCTCCTCAGGGAATCCCACTGCAAATACCTCAGGTTTTATGTGTTACCAATACAGAGTCTTCTCATTTGGACTAGCAACGGCACCGAGGGTCTTCACCAAGATTATGGCACTAGTAATGGCATATATGAGGGCAGTTCATCACATCAGTGATACCTTATTTGGACGATATCCTGATAATAGAATCATCCAGGGACAGATCAATACTCTGCACACGCCTTTGTGTGAAATTCCTGACAGATTTAGGCTGGGTCATCAGTCTGCAGAAGCATTCCATATCACCCTCCCAGAACCTCACACTTTTTGGGAATAGAATTCAACACCAGCCTGGGACTGGCTACACTGTCTTTGGACAGACAGCCACATCCTCCACACGGTATCTATCTGTGTTCTGTCAAAAGAGTGCACAGCCTGAAGAATTTTCAGTGACTGCTGGGTCATCTGTCCTCTTCCTTCCAGATACTTCTTTGGCAAGGGCTCATGCGTGCCGCACGCAGGAAAATTTCCTGACTTTCTACAAGAAGGATCCACTCAACAAGAAACGGTTCAAGGCAGCTGGACAGTCCAAGAATCACGTCCGCATATAAATCTGAAAGAACTCTTAGTGGTATCAAAGACCCTCAATCACTTCAGTACCCATCTAAAGGGGAAAGCAGTTCTGATAGGTTGAACAGTGTGTCTGCTGTCCAATACCTTATGAACCAGGGTTGAACCAAGAGCATACTATTAAACAAACTGTCAGAAAATCCTGAACTAGGCAGAAAAGCATCTCCTGGCCCTGACAGCATCCTTTCTGTCAGGAATCCTAAACAACAAAGCAGACTTCTTAAGACGTCACCAGCTAGATCCAGGGGAGTGGTGTCTCAACAGCAAAATATTCAGTCATGTGGTAGAAATCCAGGGAAGGCCAGAGGAAGATCTCATGGCGACCAGAAAAAGCAAGCAGTGTCAAGCATACATATCCCACTGGCAAGACCCTCAAGCACTGGCACAAGATGCACTGAAGGTCCCATGGCTGTTCCATCGCTCATATGTATTCCCACTAGTGTTGAGCGAGCGTGCTCGGCCGATGCTCGGATCGGCTCGAGCATCGCTCTGCTCGGCACATGGCGGTACTCGTACGAGTACCGCCATGTGCTCGCCCGACATGTTCGGGTGAAGAGGATCTGTGCCGGAAGAGGCACAGATCCGAAGACGCTCCGCTGGACCACCAGGGAATGGAGGTACGGGGGCATTGCGGAGATGAAGGGGGCATTGCGGAGATGAAGGGGGACATTGTGGAAGAGGGGCATAGACTCTATGCCCCTCTTCCACAATGTCCCCCTTCATCTCCGCTATGCCCCTCTTCCACAATGTCCCCCTTCATCTCCGCTATGCCCCTCTTCCACAATGTCCCCCTTCATCTCCTATGCCATAGCGGAGATGAAGGGGGACATTGTGGAAGAGGGGCATAGCGGAGATGAAGGGGGACATTGTGGAAGAGGGGCATAGAGTCTATGCCCCTCTTCCACAATGTCCCCCTTCATCTCCGCTATGCCCCTCTTCCACAATGTCCCCCTTCATCTCCGCTATGGCATAGGAGATGAAGGGGGACATTGTGGAAGAGGGGCATAGCGGAGATGAAGGGGGACATTGACCAGGCACCCTCCGCTCATCAGAGCAGGGGGTGCCTGGTTTAATGCTCGAGTGCTCCCATTCATTTGAATGGGGCTCGGGTGCTCGGCCGAGCACTCGAGCATCAGGGGGTGCTCGGTCAGAGCACCCGAGCACCCGAGCATCGGGGTGCTCGCTCATCCCTAATTCCCACCTCTACCTCTCATCACGTATGTACTCCACAAGATAAGAAGGGATAAAGCAGAGGTAATACTCATCTCCCCAGACTGGCCTCAAAACCATGGTACACAGATCTTCTTCAACTGTCAGTTCAAGAACCAATATCTGTAGCACACAAACCAGATCTTCTCATTCAAGAGCCCATACTTCACCCAGATCCAGCCTTCTTCAAGCTCAAAGCCTGGAGGCTGAGCGGGAATCCCTAAAACTCAGAGGTACGTCCGAAGCAGTTTAAAATACTATCCTACAAGGAAGAAGTCTTCCACTATAAAAATCTACTACAGAGTATGGTCAATTTTCTATAAATGATGCTCCCAGCATAAGCTAGATAGCACCTCTGTCTACACAGAATATCCTGGACTTGCTGGAAACAGGATTCCAGAAAGGGTTAAAGCCAGCTTCTCTCAAAGTGCAACTCTCAGCAATATCAGCAGTTCTGGCTACCCCGTTTGCAGAAGACTATCTAATAAAAAGGTATATGGCATCTGTATCAAAGATTAAACCCACCAGAGACATTGTTCTACCATGGGATCTGAATATTGTCCTTCAACAATTGGCCTCCCATCCATATTTCGAACCTCTGGAAACAGTCTCCCTTAAACACCTCACTCTCAAAGCTGTTTTTCTCACGGCTATTACATCTACAGGCCCTAGTCTGTCCCACCATTTCTAGTTTTCCACCAGGACAAAGTGGTTCTTTGCCCAAAGTAATCATTTAGTTCCAAAGTGGTTTCCCAATTCCATTTAAATCAGGAGATTGTCCTGCCCTCCTTTTGCCCCAATCCTTCTCAAGAATTGGAGAAAAAAACTTCACAACCTTACCCATTGCCTGCAGATCTATATTACTAGGACTCAATTATGGCGTAAAACAGATGCTCTGCTCGTCCATTTCTTTAGAAAATTTAAAGGCACAGCAGCCTCCAAACCTTCAATATCTCGTTGGATACGGGATTGTGTTAATTTGGCATATGAGTCTTCAAATCTAGAACCTCCAAATGGCATCAAAGCCCATTCTACTCGGGCTATGGCTACATCTTGGGCACACAAAGCCTCAGCATCTCCAGATGTAATCTGCAGAGCCGCCACCTGGTCTTCAGTGTCTACTTTCATAAGACATTACAAGTTGGATATACAGGCTTCGGAAGACGCAAAATTCGGATGGAAGGTGCTTGAAGCAGCCATTCCAGTCTAACAGATAAACTAGCACATCCCTGCTTGCTGAGGTACTGCTTTGGTAAGTCCCACAGTCTATGCCGTGGATCAGACACAGAGGAAAAGGTGAAATTTACTAACAGATATTTGCTTTTCCTCTGTGTATTTCCATGACAACCCACCCTAGGTTCTTCAACTGGTATAGTATTGTTTCAATACAACTGTCTTTGTAAGCCATTATGTCTGTTATATATTACTGGCTCTCTAACCTCTCCTACATTATATCTTGCAGCTTGGGCGACTGTATAACTGAAAGGGGGAGGGAGCTACCAGTGTTTAAAGCTTTGCATTGGTCCTACCAGCTGGAGGGCAGAGACAACTACCCACAGTCTATGTCGTGGAAAGACACAGAGGAAAACCAAATATCGGTGAGTATATTTCCCCTTTTCATAATTATTTCTTAATTTTTTTTTTCATTATTTTTTATTTGATATTCAATTGTAGATTTTGATCATTTTTCCTTTTTTCTCTGGTTATCCTTAGCAGCCACATTAATTGATAAAAAAAGTTGACTGCAACAGTGTATTAAAATGTCAAAGGAGTTTTCCCTTCCTTTTTGGTTAGGAATAAATGGAAATACAGATTTTTTTTAGCTCATCTTGAGTTTTCCCAGGTGATTTAGTATCATTAGGTGGTCACTATTTTAATGCAAGACTATTTGTTTTTTCTTTGGATGCAGGAATGGGTTTTTCCACATGGCTGTGATACAAATGGATAAACTAAGGTCACTTTAATTCTATTTAACTTTCCTCTGCATGATCCTTTCACACATTGTTCTTCACCTTGTTTATAAGTTACAGAAGAGTTGATGATTGAATTAGGTGCAACTACACCTTGATTAAACTTTGTTCTTCCCTAAACAACTTCTTTGTTTCGCATTCCATCACTACACCAGAAATGCACATCATATCATTTGATACATGGGTTTTTGCAAAGGTATGGGTATGTATAACTGAGTTTTTATGTTTTATCATTATGTTCTTGATCAAGATCCCTACAGGACTGAAACATTGAGCAAATAAATTATTTACTTGTTTAAGTCCTGTGAGTGCTTGTCTTTTGTACTGGATATATATGCAAATATTATTTACATATGCAAGAGATGGCCTATTTGCTATTCTCATGTGTGTGTGTGTGGGAAATTCTGTTGCTGGTTGGCAAATATGAGGGGTGGCTGTGGAGCATTATAGTGATGATGGAGTAAACTCCTCACCTCTACCCAATTGTTTTGGGTTTTA
Organism: Rhinophrynus dorsalis; assembly: GCA_037306005.1. Classification (NCBI taxonomy): domain Eukaryota; kingdom Metazoa; phylum Chordata; class Amphibia; order Anura; family Rhinophrynidae; genus Rhinophrynus; species Rhinophrynus dorsalis. The sequence goes on along the minus strand of CM074722.1, from coordinate 445,810,940 downwards.
ACAACTGAAGATTCTATTGGAAATGTAGGGATTGACATTGGAGATAATGCAACTATTTTTGATTGGTATTAGTGACTGAAACCAAATCCTCTCCCTGTATCCACAGTCTGTCAGAGATTGTGAAAGCAGGCATAGTGATACAAAGTAACACTATTCCTACAGAATAAAAAGCCTTCCTGCCCTGCTGCATTCAAAGAGCTCAGTAATGCAGGGATAATGGTACATTGTATCATTGTATCACTATCCCTGTTTTCACACTCCCTGGGTGGAAATTATCTGGAAACAGATCTAGGGAGCTTACTGTCGGGGACAAAAAAGTGGAAAAAATAGATGAATGTGGAAAAAATAAATAACGAGTATGCACAATATTACTTTACATGTATGCCAACAGAATAAGGCAAAATTAATTCTGACTGTCTCTAAAATGCACATTGGATTAATCATTTATTTCAATAAAATCTTTCTGCAGGTGTGTTGATGCATTTAAAGGAAATACACCTCACTTACCTCTTGAGGCTTGATTGTATTAAATATTGGTAGAGGTACAATTTGCTTCATGGAAATATCTGAAAGCATGTTGTGTAAAGCATGTGCCAAAGCGTATACTGCTGTATATACACTATATGTAAACCTAAAATTTTCTAAAAAATAGTCTGACGTGGAGAGTAATCTGAGATATTCTTCATCATAGCATTTCAGTCCAATTAAGGCTATTGGATCTTCCAAAGAACAGCGGAATACGTTGTACCATACTGTATCATTTTCAGAGTTTTGTGGATATATAGATGCATTTGCATTGAAGATAAATTCTTTCAGGCCAGGAATCTTGCCTTTGGGTGGAAAGAACATTAATGAACCATTGAGAATAGTTATATTTGCAAAGCCGATTTCTCCATTATATACTGATTGGGCATTGGGTAAAATTAAGACTTTATTGATGAATACTTTGTAAAAAGAGTAAAATGATAGAAATCTCATCAGAGTGTCTGTTTGAACATAGAGAACTATCACTTTGGGTGATGGTTGATTTATCTGATCAAAGGCAGCTTTAGGATATGCATCCCATTCAAATTCCACTGGTATTTTTGCCACATAGGCAACACAGTATTTACTTGCAATGATTTGATTTTTAAGGTCATCGCTGGCTCTTTCATTGCTATCATCATTGGTGGTTACAATTCCAACCCAGGTCCAGCCAAAGTGTTTCAGCAACTGTACGATGGCTGCATTTTGGACAGTAGTATCAGAAACCATTCGAAAGAAGAAGGGAAATCTAGTCCGGTCATTGAAAACTGTATCAGTGGCTCCATAACTTACCTGTAAAATATAGAGGAACTTGAGATATTTGCAAGAACATAATATATCATAGGAAGAGTAAGACACAGATTCTAATATGTTTTGGCTTTTTGTATGAGATATTGGGCTAACATCATTTGAATCAAAGTCACAAAAAGTAAGTTGATATTGACTAGTGTTTTTTTTACCGCTTATCTTATTCCAATAGGGTCAAGGTGACTGACATTGAATAAAGTACCGATAATTGTTATAGCAAGTACATTACATAAAATACACTGTACAGCTGGGCGATAATGTATACTAGGGTGTCAATGCTATTGCAAAGTCGGCTAAGCTTAACTTACATCTTTGAACTCACAGACAGAGTTCACGATCTGTCAATGCAATGTTATTCATGAATCTGTGAATTAAAATTATCACAGAGGAGTTTTTAATGTGCTTTTCAGTGGCCATGCACCCGCGAGAGGCAAAGGGGCCGACCATGGGGTCCAAATGTTCAAGAAAACGTAAAAGGGCCCTGTGGCATAGATACAGTAATAGCTCTGGGCCCATCGGATATAATTTTCCTCCCAGTGGTGTCACAAGGAGAACTATCACATATTACCTTCCTCTGGACCACTCTACCTGTATAATATATAGCTTTAATTTATAACTGAAACTAACCAATAAAATTGAGTGGGTGGTTTGCGGCCACCCGAGACCTAATGCTCTCACTGACACATGTTATTGTGAGCGAGGGCAGTATTACTGAGTGTGAAGAGAGACTGAGGTAGCCAGTCCCAGAGCCATTGTAACAAGTGAAGAAATGTTACTCTCAGAGAGTTCACTGAGAAAAGGTGATGGCCCCAAGAGTTGGCACTAATTAAACACAACACAATGATAGTGAAGTATTGTATTTGTCTGTAATTACACTGGAGGACAAAGGGACATAATGTATTATACAGAGTTTTGAGCTTGCCATAATGGATTTGTGGTGCAGAAGCATACGCATAGTTTATGCCTGGCATTGGCATCTGTTGAACAATAGACATCATCTGTTTCTAAATAGAGGTCTATTTTAGGATAAAGTTTGGATGTTAATTGATGAATAGGTAGACTAAAAGTGAGGTTGGGGTCCAACATAATACCAGTGTATTTGTAGGAGTTCACCAGGGCCAAGTTACAATTAGACTGATGGTTAAATGGGGATTGTAGAGTTTAAAGTGTTAGTAATGTCCAAAAAAAAGTTTTTTGCATTTAGAAGAGCTTAAAAAGCTGAGCTAAATGCAAAAAACGTATCTCAAACCGCTATGGTTTAAGAGATACAGGCGTTTAAAGTTCACTGTCTCCTACTCACAGCTGTAAAGCTGTCAGCTGGAGATCTGTGTCGGCCTACACGGAGGCGCTTGAGAAGTGCCGCAATCTCGTTATTTACCACGAATCCCTTCATTGGAATGGACTAAAACGTGTGACTGGTGTTCAGGCACACGTTTTAGACCATTCCAATGAAGGGATTCCTTGTAAGTAACGAGATCGCGGCACTTCTCAAGCACCTCTGTGTCGGCCGACACGGATCTCCTGCTGACAGCTTTACAGCTGTCAGTAGGAAACAGCGAACTTTAAACGCCTGTATCTCTTAAACCATAGAGGTTTGAGAGATACAGTTTTTTGCATTTAGCTCAGCTTTTTAAGCTCTCCTAAATGCAAAAAAAAACCTTTTTTTTGGACATTACTAACACTTTAAAAGGATTGTAATATTTAAAAAAAAAAAACCTGTATCACCATGTCTTCTTTATATTATAAGAAACACATTGCGATATTTAAAAACACTTACTTTTGTGTAGTTCTAAAGTTATGAAGTGGAGAAGGATCCCCCATCTGCCCCTTCTGTCCACATCACTCAGCAGCTCTCTCTGGTCCGGACGGATGAGGCGAGGGACAAACTCCAGTATGCCAAGAAAAATCCTGCCCTCCTTCATCAAGGGGGGCAGGATTTTCCGTATACATACTGAAGTTTGTCTCTCGCTGCATCCGTTGGGTCACACAACACCATTAGCTATTCAGTGGGAGGCATCCAGAAGGGGCCGACGGGGGATCCTTCTTCACTTCATAACTTCAGAACTACATAAAAATAAGTGTTTTTTTATAAAAAGCACAATGTGTTTCTAATAATATAAGGAAGATTCGGCGATATCGTTTTTTCTAGACATTACAATCCCTTTAAGAAGTTTGTGCTTTGTACTAAATACCATTGCAACCATTTTGTCAGTATTTAAGTACAGTATGTTTTTAGCTATCCACCTTTCATTAATGTATATAACTTGGACCTCCCAATATACACCAAGCTACTCACAAAATTGATTTCTGTTAGAAACAGACAGCAATTGCAGATAGAGGATTCTGACTGCCTCCACTCAGTCAATGTCACCTTCCTCGCTCCTCCCCAGATCAAAAGGCCTTCCAAGGGTCCTCAACAAAACAGAAATACAACAGCAAGATGGGGGAGCTGACAAGTGAAATGACAATAATATAAAGTTGTTGGTGTATCAATCACTTACATTTGCTTGTCGGACGGCTTTCAGCTCCACAGCTGGCTGGCTCACAAATTAACGGGTTTCACTTGTCAGCTCCCCCATCTTGCTGTTGTATTTCTGTTTGCAATACACTTGTTTAAACACAATATTTATGAAGTTCATTAGTGACAAACATCTGTTTCTACTCCTCCTCACTGCTGATTTCCCAGAAGTCCTGAATAGAGATGGGCTTAAATTCACTGTATGTATCAGTCAGATTTGTGGATTATTCCAGATCTGATCACTTTATTTGTGAGGATATTTTTATGATTTGACTCAAATTTCTGTGATATTACTTCCCTTTTGGGCACCCTATTTTTGTGCTTTTACTTATGTTTTTGCCACTTGGGAGAGTATGTTTTGAGGAGCAACTCACTGATCTACTCTGTCTACCTTGAATCTTGTCAGTTGCATCTGTGACTACTTATATTCCCAGGAGTGAATACTGCTGAAACCTGAATATGTAAGTTCTCAGTTAGTTATTTTGTGAGTACCCAACTAAAGGTGTTATTATGGTGTTGTCTATTGTTGACTTTGAGAGTGCACATGTCCCCCCCTCCTTTTTGTCTCCCTCCAGTTTATTTTGCATTTGTTATGTCTGGTTACATTTAGGGATGTTCGCCTCAAACTGAAATCGGCTAATAATGGCACTTCCTGCTTGGCGAATAATTTCCCATGAAAAGTGACATTTTTCTGCTTTTTCCTGCTTTTTTCACCTAGCTCATTGTGCATTGAAATCAATGGGAAGAAACATTTTTCTCCAGCACACAAGTTTTCTCTTATTTTCTACAGCCATATAAAAGGGTGTCAGGCTCTCTCAGCATGCCATTCTGTGTTTGTGAGAGGAGAGAGAAACACATTGTTTGAACTAGAGAAAACAGGGCAACTGAAGTTTAGTTTATCGAATCTTTTAGGTAGGACATTTCTTCTGTGTATTAGGAGAGTAATTGGGCACTCTGGGGAGAAGAAGGGAGGAAGGAGGTTGACCCAAATATTCCAAAATTCCACGTGACTGACTGGCACGACACAGGCAGCTGGATACCTATTTACTTGCTGATCTTGCTGTTATTGTTTGTTTGTGGTAAAAGCAAAAAATCGGCAAGTTTCCGTGAAAGTCATGCAGGAAATCTTTCCACTTTTTGCCCACCCCTAGATACGTTAAGTTAATTTTGCATAATTTACTCTTCAAACTAGTGCACAACTGTGCACATAAATAGGCAGTGTGCACAAGCATTGTTTCATCAAGATTACACTGCTGACTCCGGCAAAAAAGCCTGTTATCCCTGGCTGTGTTAATTTAATTATAAATATAATCATATTTACTGTTAAAACTTCAGTGTTTCAGACACCACTGTCACGAATAGGCCGGACAGGCAGTACCGTTGTTCAAACTTAAGTGCACACTTGCATACAAATTGTCAGCTTTGCATGCAATGTTCCATCCAGATTCCACTTCTATCTCCAGCAAATATTTTGTAATTACTGGGTGTGTAATATATGCATACAAATAGGTAGTGTGCATGTGCATTATTCCATCTAGACTACGCTGCTGTCTTCAGCCAAAAAGCCTGATATTCGTTGTTGATTATATACTTTTAAAAATGTCAAAGATGCAGCAGCTCCTGGTTCCTCCCTTACTCTCAGAAATCACAGTGTATGTTATTTTGGGGTGCTTTCTATTAGACTCAATGATCTGTACTTCTTCATTCTGCAGACTTTTCTAGCACACATGTTCCTGCTGTGTTTGTCTGTCCAAATTAGTCAAATGCTTGTGCTGGTATTACAATGCCAACTCATCTCCTCTGTCACTTTCTAACTCTTACCATACTTCTACCAAAGTCAAAGATGCTTCAGCTTCCTTATTTAAGGGGAACTTTCACCCCTTAATAACTAAAGCTCCCTTTACTGCTGACCTGGCGACTAGCTGCTTAGTAGTGCTAGTCGCCAGAAAACTTACCCCGTTCTCAAGATTTCGCCGTTTGAAAGGATCAGGAAGCCCGGACGTCTCTTCACAGTGACGTCCGTGCGCCTGCGCTGTCAGTCCCTTGTCAGTCCCTTGTGCACCGTATGCACCGTACGGTGCACAAGGGACTGACAAGGGACTGACAGCGCAGGCGCACGGACGTCACTGTGAAGAGACGTCCGTGCTTCCTGATCCTTTCAAACGGCGAAATCTTGAGAACGGGGTAAGTTTTCTGGCGACTAGCGCTACTAAGCAGCTAGTCGCCAGGTCAGCAGTAAGGGGAGCTTTAGTTATTAAGGGGTGAAAGTTCCCCTTTACTTTCAGAAATCAGTGTGTGTTATTTTGGGGGGCTTTCTGCTGTTTGACAAAGCCACTGGTACTTTCCTATTCTAGAGACTTTAGTCCATGATGCTTCTGCTGTATTGTCTGTCCAGACTAGTTTAATACTGGTGATGGCAGGGCTGCTGCAAGGATTTTCACCACCTGTAACGGTTTTTAAAGACTCTCAGACCAGTGTGTGAAATAAAACACAATTTATTTCGAGTAAGGTAAGGCAAAGGTCCGCCCTCTAGTGGCGGTTGATATACACCAGCAGTGAAGGCTGAGAGATACAAATGTAAATGCACAAACGTATTACATGTACAAATACACAGTAGTAGAATGGAATCTAACCACAGAGGGTTAAGTCCTTGATAACGGTCAGTCTCAGATGTGGATGTTTGGCACGCCCTGGGTGTTATAAGACTGTGCTGGAGACAATGTTCACTATAAACTGGATACAGGACTGCCTCGCCACGGTGTTCAGTAACAAGCAGAGCAGGAATCCACTTAGCCCCCTCGGGCGTACCTACTGGAACTGCTTCTGCTAGTGCAAGTGAAAATAGCCCCCACGGGCGTAGATGGAACCGGCCTGCAATGCAAGAGCTGTCGAGCCTCCTCAGACTTAACCGGACACTGGGATATGACGTGCAAGAGCAAATAGCCCCACGGGCGTAGTTAACGGATTTGCTAGCGCTGAAGCCTTTGCCTGCCACCACTCGGTATAACGGAATTGCCCAGTAGCAATGAGAGAGAGCCTTAGGTGCCCAACCGGCCCAACGGATGTGAATACTCTGCGAGGATGTACAGAGTTGCCGACGGAGAGCGGCCAACTCAGCAGGAGTATCACCGAGAACGAGGCTCGCACTGGAGTAGAGAGAGTGGGACCAAGGCAGCACTGCTAGGGTTAAACAGCACGTTTACTCGAGGCTTTTCAGCGGTACAGCAAGGCTCTGCAGAATGAGGGAGGTGTACAACCACACAGCTCTGCACAGGTAGAAACACTGCACTGATCGGAGTAACACCAGGCAAGGCAGCCACACAAAGACTGGAACAGCAGGTAATAATGTCGCGGCGGCGACAACTGGAACGCAGGTCACTGGATCAAGCTGGAAGTCGATCTTCGGAGCAGGAAGTCAGCCAGGCCGGGTCGGAGCACGTAGGAGGTAGTCATACAAGCCGGGTCATACACAAGCAGGAACGTCAGCCAAAACCGGGTCAGGATTAGGGATGAGCGAGCACCCCGATGCTCGGGTGCTCGGGTGCTCTGACCGAGCACCCCCTGAGGCTCGAGTGCTCGGCCGAGCACCCGAGCCCCATTGAAAAGCATGGGAGCACTCGAGCATTAAACCAGGCACCCCCTGCTCTGATGAGCGGAGGGTGCCTGGTCAATGTCCCCCTTCATCTCCGCTATGCCCCTCTTCCACAATGTCCCCCTTCATCTCCTATGCCATAGAGGAGATGAAGGGGGACATTGTGGAAGAGGGGCATAGCGGAGATGAAGGGGGACATTGTGGAAGAGGGGCATAGACTCTATGCCCCTCTTCCACAATGTCCCCCTTCATCTCCGCTATGCCCCTCTTCCACAATGTCCCCCTTCATCTCCTCTATGGCATAGGAGATGAAGGGGGACATTGTGGAAGAGGGGCATAGCGGAGATGAAGGGGGACATTGTGGAAGAGGGGCATAGCGGAGATGAAGGGGGACATTGTGGAAGAGGGGCATAGAGTCTATGCCCCTCTTCCACAATGTCCCCCTTCATCTCCGCAATGCCCCCTTCATCTCCGCAATGCCCCCGTACCTCCAGTCCCTGGTGGTCCAGCGGAGCGTCTTCGGATCTGTGCCTCTTCCGGCACAGATCCCCTTCACCCGAACATGTCGGGCGAGCACATGGCGGTACTCGTACGAGTACCGCCATGTGCCGAGCAGAGCGATGCTCGAGCCGATCCGAGCATCGGCCGAGCACGCTCACTCAACACTAGTCAGGATCCAAGGGTGGTAGTCAGACGGGCCGGATCATACACAAGCAGAAACACTGGAGAATAGTCAGGACAAGCCAATACGGTACACAGGAATCCGGAACACAGGAACACAGCAACAGTACAACTGGCTCAGAAACACCACGAAAGGGCATCTGACAGATGTGATAGCCAGGTATAAAAAGGTCACCAGGAGGCGGGCCAAACCAACTCAGCAAATCAGTGTCTGCCACAGATGAGAGTGACAGGAATCACAGGCACTGTGATACCACCCTAGGCAAAACCTAATTTTGCTGCCCCTTGACCCTGCCCTTTATTCCCTGCTCACTTATATCACACCTCTTTTAATGATTGTTACCTTAGCACTAGTGATGATCGAGCACCCCGATGCTCGGGTGTTCGGGTGCTCTGGCCGAGCGCCCCCGGAGGCTCGAGTGCTCGGCCTAGCACCCGAGCCCCATTGAAGTCAATGGGAGGACTCGAGCATTACACCAGGCACCCCCTGCTCTGATGAGGGGAGGGTGCCTGGTTCATAGGAAAAGGTCAGAAAATGATGGAAACACCACAGAAATGGTTCAGGGACAGCATAGGGAGGATGTCTGGATGCATCTTGACTCCAACGTCGCTGCTGGGAACGATGTTTCGCCCGTAGTACGCCATTTTTACAGACTGACCGTAAAACACACAAAAAGGAAGATAAAAACGAAGCTAGGTATGGTGGATGTCTTTCTTTCTTGTGCTCTGGCACCAGGCACAGTTTCTACGCGTCCTGACCCGCGCCCTGAACTATCAGGATCACGTCCACTTCCCCGTCCCTTTTTACCCGCCTTCTTCATATTAAACGGAATATATGCCGGTAATCTGCGGCTAGGCACACGAAACAGAATGTGACGCTAATCTGCGGCTAGGCACACTAAACAATATGTGACGCTAATCTGCGGCTAGGCACACTAAACAATATGTGACGTTAATCTGCGGCTAGGCACACTAAACAATATGTGACGCTAATCTGCGGCTAGGCACACGAAACAGAATGTGACGCTAATCTGCGGCTAGGCACACGAAACAGAATGTGACGCTAATCTGCGGCTAGGCACAGTGAACGGAATATGTGACGTTAATTTGTGAATTTGTACACTAAACAGAATGTGACAATAATCTATGGCTAGGCACACGTTTAAAATGGCCCTTTTTGTCGCTGCGTTGTAAAATCATTGGCCCTGTGCACCTAACAGAATATGTCAGCTTGTCACTGCACTGTGAAATATTTGTCCCTGTGCACCTAGTACAATGTCACCTTAGAACATGCCCCCCCCCCACAAAAAAATGAAATTCTGCCACCCCCAAAAAAAATTAAATGCTGCCCCCACACACAACAGTCCTAAAAAGGACTTTTGGGTCTTGAAAGAGTTTCAACAATTTTATTCTCCCTACACTGACTTCCTGTGCATCTAGTATTATATGTCACCTTACAAATACCCCCCCCACAAAAAAAAGGAAATTGTGCCCCCCCAAACAAAATATAAATGCTGCCCCCACACACAACAGTCCTAAAAAGGACTTTTGGGTCTTGAAAGAGTTTCAACAATTTTATTCTCCCTACACTGACTTTCCCTGCCTAAGAGCATCTCTCCCTGGCTAAGAATGAGCCGAACTCGCGCGTCGGGTGCTATACAGCACCCGATCACGGGTTCTGGCCAGCCAATCAGTGTAATGCCAGCAGCCAACATGGCTGCTGGCATTACACTGATGTCAGAGCCTCCCCGCACGTTTATTGGCTGCGCAGCAGCTGAGAAACGTGCGGGGAGGAGACCCGAACATGGCGGGCGAGCACATGCGGTACTCGTACGAGTACCGCCATGTGCCGAGCAGAGCGATGCTCGAGCCGAACCGAGCTTCGGCCGAGCATGCTCGCTCATCACTACTTAGCACCTTTTATGTGCTGATTAACAGATTTTTGTCACAAATTTAGAGGACAGCTTGTTATTGTCTCATTGACCCGTATGTTTTTGCATGCATCACTTTACTAAACTTGCTAATTGTGGATATTTTTCTTCTAAAGAGGGACATTTGGGCGGTACGGACCGCTAATATCTCCTAAAGAGGGGTATTTGGGAGGTACAGACCCCTAATATCTCCTAAAGAGGGACACTTGGGAGGTACAGACCCCTAATATCTAGCAAAGAGGGACACTTGGGAGGTACAGGTCACTAATATCTCGTAAAGAGGGACACTTGGGACGTACATATCTCTAATATCTCCTAAGGAGGGACACTTTGGAGGTACATATCCCTAATATCGCCTAAAGTGCGATTTTTCGGAGATGTGGTAACATAGAGAACAAATGAAAATTTGCATCAATTTGAATTGGGCTTTAAATTCCCTGAATGTTATAGAAGACTCCAAGACATTGAGAAACAATGTGTTGTTGACCTCTATAGCATTAAGGGGATAAAGGTCCCATTTAAAACAGTGGACATTTGGGGGTTGGAGCCGAACACTGTGGAAGATGGCTGCTTGACTCATGTGCTACAGGGCTAATACGGCTAAATCTGCTTCTTTCCCTCATATGGGGGCTAGCTAGTTCTGGATTCTAACCTTCTAAATGACTGGGGGGAGGAGGAAGGGTGCTCAACGGCCCTCCGTTGACAGAATTTCTGATTTTTTTGCCAGTTCAACATTCATGTCGTGGAGGCCCAGGCTCTCCCTTGATGTCCAGGAGCAAGAAATTGTCACGGTTTTAATGAACACTCAGACAATTTGGTTAAGGTAAAATTCAGCTTTATTGAATAAATAAAGAACAGAAATGCCCTTCACAGGCCCAGACCCAGACAGTGATGGAGCATTTCTGGATCTGACACAGGTCAGAGTACAAACAGCAGCAAGTATACACAAATAAATGCAATGGCAGAGAATGGAACTGGAACAGAAACTGGAACTGGAACTTAACCTCAACAGTACCAACAAGGAAGTGCCCACAAGCGGAGGTAAGTACTGCAGGGCAAAATCCCCAATGGAACAGGGGAAACAGAGTGAGGCAACTGGACCTGCCCAGAAGACCAGGCAGAAGATAGCCCAAGTGGCAGACGCAGACTCTCACAATCGGAGGTTATGCTCAGAGGCAACCGGAGCAGGCACAGGCTGTATAAGTAACGCAACCGAGGCAACGGTAAAGGCACAGGCTGTATAGGCAGCGGAACCGGAAGAAACTGCAAAGGCACAGGCTATATAGGTAGCGCAACCGGAGGCAATCGTAAAGGCACAGGCTGTATAGGTAACGCAACCGAGGCAACAGTAAAGGCACAGGCTGTATTGGTAGCAACCGGAAGCAACCTCAAAGGCACAGGATTTATAGGTAGCGCAACCGGAGGCAACCGTAAAGGCACAGGCTATGGTAAAATGAGACTGGAGGCAACAGTGGGCACAGGCGGTAAAAGTACAGCGAGAAGTAATAGCCAAAGCCTGGATCGGTACACAGAGAGCTGTTGTCAGCCAAAGCCTGGATCGGTACACAGAGAGCGGTTGTCAGCCAAAGCCTGAATCGGAACACAGAGAGCGGTTGTCAGCCAAAGCCTAGATCGGTACACAGAAAGCAGTAGGCAGGCACAGCGAAATCGGTACACAGAATCGATAGTCAGGCAAACCGGGTCATCAATGGAATAGGCAGCGAAGAGAGGCGCAAGGTCAGGCAAAACCGGATCATACACGGAACAGGATACACAGCAACACACATATGGTCAGGAACACCATGGAAGGGCACCCAAGGTAGTGAGAACAGAGTTTAAAAAGGCAATTGCTGGGCGGAGCAGAGCCCAGTATCCAATAAGAAGCAGCAAGCACCGACAGGAAGTAGCAATGTCGACAGACAAGAAATCACGGCACTGTGATAGAAATCTGATCATGCACTCCTTTCCGCTGACTCTCCTGGAGCATCTCCGATGCGGGATATTTCTACTCCTGGCTTCCCTGTTTCTGAGGCTGCAGTTAAAGAGGAACTCCCGCTATGGAGCTCACTCCAGACGACCTGGCACATTTGTAACAAAGGAAGACATGTGCTCCTTTATGGAGACTATTAAGTGTGATAGAAATCTGATCATGCACTCCTTTCCGCTGACTCTCCTGGAGCATCTCCGATGCGGGATATTTCTACTCCCGGCTTCCCTGTTTCTGAGGCTGCAGTTAAAGAGGAACTCCCGGCTATGGCGCTCACTCCAGATGACCTGGCACATTTGTAACAAAGGAATACATGTGCTCCTTTATGGAGACTATTAAGTGTGAATTCTGGCAGGCTGTTAAATAGGAGATCTCAGAGCTTAAAAAGGATTTGGGCCAACTAGCTCTATGCATACGTGCTTTGGAAGAGGATAAAGAGGCCTCATAGTCTCAGCTACGAGTCCCAGCAAGAAGAAATCATCTCCCTACTGTCTATTCATCTGGAGGACTTGGACAATAGAGGGTGGAAAAGCAACATAAGTATAAAGGACTTCCCTGAGCCTGTCTCTCAGAAAGACCTTGTACCATGCATTCAACGTTTGCTTGCTGACTTACTTGACTTACCTGAGGAGGCCTGTATAAAAATTGATCGTGCACAGAGGGCTATGCGACATAGAGGCCCCCCTGGGTCTAAACCTCAGCACAACTATAGAGAAATAGAAAAGATTATGGCACGCAGCAGGGAGTTCTCAGCAGTTAGATTAGAGGGCTGTGCAGTTTATCTTTATGATGACCCCTCCCCGCACACTCTACATAGGAGATAATCTCTGAAACCATTAACGGATCATTTGAGGAATATGCGAGTGAAATACAGATAGGACTTCCCCTTTCAGCTAACTGCCTCCCACAATGGACCCTTCGCCTCTCTCAAGGATATCTCTGAAGCACAGGAATTCTGCTGTGCTCTCAATCTGGAACCAGTAGCCATAATCTCCCGGCCTTCAACCCCCATGGGTAGCTCCAGAGACCCAACTCCTACTAGAGAATGATGTGACCGCTGATCTCGTCCTTCCAGCCCGGAGCCTAAGAACAGTAGACAGTCTACTTCTGCACCCACTGCCATGGATTGGGACTGTGGTTCTTCATGGTTTGCCATTTTTACAGTAGCTATTGATGGCCTGGTCAGATTGGGAGGACTGATAATAGGTTTATGGGACTCTATGTTTGTTTTTTTTTGAGCTTTGCCGGTGACAATCCTGTTTTTTCTGTTTTTGCCTTTTCACTCCCTGGGGTTGACACTGGCAACATCTGACTCCTGCTTTCCTGGGCATGTGTGTGGTACATTTTGCTTGGAACTGCTTTCAATGCTCCTGGGGGCTTTGGCGCAGGTACTGTATTTCAATATTACTCAGGCTCCACTCTACTTGTTCTTGGGATGGGACCCTTTTCAGCTGTTTAGTGTTGTCTGCCTTTTGAGGTAGTGTTGGAGGGTCCTATCCCATGTTGGGGGCAGCCTGGTGTTTGGCGCCCTTGGCACCCTTCTTGGTCTGCTGAAGCTGGCCGCTGCGGGCCCTGGGGGGACACTGATGGTAACGGGGGCTTGTGCCTCCCTTCTCTGAGGCCTTAGTTTTTGGGTGCCTATTATTCGCTTATATCTGTATCTAATACTTTAATTATGATAATGTACACTGTTCTTCAGAGTTTTCTGTTTGTTCCTCCCCTTGCGCTTGGGATCCCTCTGGTTGCAGACTGGACCTAGTCTCTCCGCTACTCTCTGGTGGGGTCTCCTTAGACCATGCTCTCTAGCTCAGTGTTCCGACCTCTTGATTGGTCATGTTTGGGGGGATCTCTTCTTCTCCTTTCTGTCATGTATGCTTCCTTGTAATGTCTCTTAGTCTTCCCCACTTGTAGTTTAGTGCTCATATTCCTCCTCCCCTTCTCTGTCATCTCCTGCCTGACCAGCTTCCTGGTATTGCTGTCCCTCTAGCTTTGTTTAGTGACCCCCTCTCACCGGCCAGTCAAGCTATGTCCTCATTCTGAGTCTTTGTAGCCAGGTTGCATAGCCTATGCCCACATTGACATATCCTGATAACTTCCAGTCTGAGTCCAGTGGCCTTCATATAATTTTCCCCCTCTTGCCCTGCAGGCTCCCTGCAGTGGGCTTTACTGATTGACTGTCACTCATAGGTGCGAGTTCTTTCAGTTTATTTTCCTATTCCATTCTTTACTCCTATTGTACATCCTGTTTTCCCTCACTTTCCTCTTTCAACATATTTTCCCTACCCTATTCTCGCTTTTTCCAGATCTTTCTTCAACTTTTCTTTGCTCCATTACAGTTCTCTGGCTACTGCCTTTATTCACAGCACACTCTTTATCATGTCTTCTGGTAACCTTGGTTATATAGATTAAGATTGATGCTTTGTTCTTCATTAAGATTCTCTACTCCTGTTGTACTTCTTCTGTTCCCCCCCTTTCTTCTTTTGACATTTCCCCCTATTTTGTTCTCACTTTTTCCAGATCTTCCATTATCCTTTCTTTGCTCCAATAGAGTCCTCTGGCTACTACCTTTGCTCATGGCTCAATCGCCGTTAAGTCTTCTGGTAGCCTTGCTTATATTGGTTGAGATTTTATGCTTTGCTATGCGTTACGATTACTTTATTGTACTTGTTTTATGACTAAAGGCTCCCAACTGTTTCATTTGGACCAGTTCCTGGGTCCTGTATTTTTATTGATCTGTTGCCAATGCTTGTACTGACTACTTTATTTTCAATAAAGTTTTTGAAACTTAAAAATAAATAAATAAAACAGTGGACATTTGGGTCAATTTATTTGGTCCCCATAGTGGAATTTGTTTAATCCACAACTAATCATTTTCTTTATACATGCAGACCTAACCCTTTGAATGCCAGAGGGGTACGCAACACATTGCAAAGCAATTTGTGCAAAGCAAAGTGTTGTGTACCCCTCTGGCACTCAAACGGTTAAAACTAAGGTTGACTAGTCACTCCCATTAAAGCAGAGCAAAAGCCTCATTACAATAAATTAAATAAGAAAGTAGCACACAGCTGGCTGACTTCACTGTCATCCATACTACTAGGTCTTGCTGTTCTCTCACATAAATTGTGTCAGTGTCATGCATCTGAGAGCCATCTATTCAGGATAAGGGGGCAGGGTGTCCGATTACAGTTGAAAACTCTGCAGTGTGTCTATCTTCTCTTTTGGTCGGCTTTCTATCCTCCACCCCAACTCTGTTCTAACCAGGCTTCCCCCACCCACAAAAACGTATATTGCTTCCTCCCACCAGGCCTCTTACACTCTCGACAAGTTAACCCTTTGAGTCTCAGAGACGTATCTAATGAATTGGATACCTTTCTGGCACTCAAAGGGTTAAACCTCAGCGCGCACACACATGTGGCCCTCCTCCAACAGTTTTCTGTCCCACTCGCGTCTCTCTCTAACACATACAGCTACTCTAACCATACATACACTGATTTACACACAGTTCTGTCTGAATGCCTCTCCCTCCCTGACAATGTTCAGTCCCTACTGCTGCCACCTCCACTGCATGAAGAGAGGATCAGTGGAGCGACACAGTGCTTGGTGCAGAAGGCAAGTGCAGCACGCTATCTCTCAAATAATTCACATAATTCAACCCTAGCTTAGTTCTGCCTCCGCCCCATTTCACCAACCCTCAGTTGAATCTGCTTCTGATTCAAACATGAATATCATTAGCAGGAGCCAACATGGCTTTGTGAAAGACAGGTCTTGTCAAACTAACTTGATTGCATTTTATGAAAAAGTGAAATAGGCTTAGGGGCAAACGGGCTGAAAGATAGAATTCAGAGAGTGGTGGTAAATGGGAAGTTCTCCAACTGGACAAACGTGATAAGTGGAGTACCTCAGGGATCTGTCCTGGGTCCTCTTCTTTTTAATTTGTTTATTAATGATTTCCCAGTGGGCATAGGGATCCAAGTATCAGTGTTTGCCAATGACAAAAAATGAAGTAGGGTAACAAAGTCTGAACTGGATGTGTCATCATTACAAGAGGATTTGGACAAATTGGGTAACTGGGTAGACAAATGGCAAATGAGATTCAATATAGACAAGTGTAAAGTTATGCGATTTGGGTATAATAATAAAAATGCAACATTTAGTTTAAATGGTGTTTCTTTGGGGAAATCTACTAATGAAAAGGATTTGGGAGTAATGGTAGACAATAGACTTAGCAGTAGCGTGCAGTGCCAGCTGGCAGCTGCAAAGGCCAATAAGATATTGGCATGTATTAAAAGGGGTATTGACTCAAGGGAATAAGATATTATTATGCCTTTTTGCAGGTCCATGGTAAGACCCCACCTAGAATATGCTGTTCAATTCTGGGCGCCCTTTCTGAAAAAGGACATTATGGAACTAGAAAGAGTGCAGAGGAGGGCTACAAAACTAGTAAGGGGAATGGAAAGTTTAAGTTATGAAGAAAGGCTAGAAAAGTTAAACTTGTACACACTAGAGAAACGGTGTCTTAGAGGGGATATGATAACACTATATAAATATGTTCAGGGCCCATACAAAGGGCTCTCCAAAGACCTGTTCATTAACAGAACAGTACAAAGGACGAGGGGTCACCCGCTTAGACTTGAGGAAATGTGATTTCATCTACAACAGCGGAAGGGATTCTTTATGGTATGGACAATAAAGGTATGGAATTCACTGCCTGAGGAGGTGATGCTACTGAATACAGTAGGTGCCTTTGAAAAGGGCCTGGATACTTATTTAAAAGAGCAGAGCATAGAGGGCTATGTATGTTAGTATGGGATTAATATTTATTTAGTGCTTGTTGATCCAAGGAGAAATCTGACATTTGGAATCAATAAGGAATTTTTCCCCTAAATTCAAAGCAGAATTTGAAATAGCTGTATTGAGGGGGTGGGGTTGCCTTCTTTTGGATCAACGACGGTAAATAGGAATAGGAAAAGGGTTGAACCTGATGGACCCAAGTCTTTTTTCGACGTAAACTACTATGTAAATATGTAACTACTAGCAATTTGGGACGGCGTTGCCTGTCATGTTATGCAGGGAATGTTTTTTTTTTTTTTTAAATAAATGTTATGATAGTGAAATATAGCATAGGGTGTACGTGTCAGAAAGGTACACACAGTGATACACAGACACATGTGCAAACACACACATATACAGGGGGACACACAGTGATAGAGAAGCATGCAACACACATACATACACACACACGCATGCACTGACATACACAAACAGTGACACACAGATGCAAATCAGAACATACATACATATAGTATGTATGCAGTGTAAGCAACATACCTCCCAACATTTCAAATAGCCAAAGAGGGACACTTGTGTTTTAGGTGGTGTTACTGGGGGCATGGCTGGTGGTGTATTTTAGAGAATATTTAACCCTTTGAGTGCCAGGGGGTAAGCAATGCATTGCATAACCCTCTGGCATTGAAATGGTTAAGTTACTCTTTCTGTAAGTGAATGATTTAGAAGAAGATGAAAGTATTTTTTTTACACAGACTAATTTAACAGACATATACAGAAGTTTACACCTACATTAGTGTGGGTTTTATTGATGTGGAGCAATCTGATACACTGGTATATACACCACACAGTGTGATGTCCTAAATAGAGGAGCAGAGGGATTTGGGTCTCAAACAGGGACTGTCCCTCCTATACTGTATAGTGCCAGTCCTTATACACAGACTGTGTACTATACAATGCCAGACCATATATAAATAGTTTGTCATACTTGTACCGCATGGAGATGATTGCAGGAACTGACACCTCTACTTACAGACAGACTGACAAACAATCTGCTCTATTTCTCTCTCTTTGTGCAATATATAAATACAGTCACACTTATGTCTCTGCCACTTACCAGCTCAGCTGAAGCCCTACTCTGCACTGCCTGATCGTGTCTCTGCCATTGTTCCACTTTTTCAGCTTCTCTGTGCTAGCAGTCAGCTCCCCAGCATCCTGCCTGCTGATTGTTTAGAAATCAGCTCACTTGTAGTAATTGGCAGGGCTGTGCAGTCTCACAGACAGGGAATGAAGATGCTGCATAATACAGATTGGACCATGGCCTTCCAGCTGTAGCTTGAATATAGTTCCCATCATCCTCAGCTGCTCAGCGTGTGTGTGTGTCTCTGTATGAGTGTGTGTATATGTGTGTATGTGTCTGCCAGAGTGTGGGGGGCATGTGTGTGTGTCTGTGGTGTAGGAGTGAGTGGCAGCCATTTTTTTTTCAGCCTTAGATAGTGGTGGGCGGGCTGGACAGTGGGGGCAGGCCAAAAATCCCAAGCCCATTGAATCACCCAGTGGGAGCAGTATTCCTCTTTACTGCCGTCCCTGGGTGTGTTTTATATATATATATAGATGTAACATGACTGTAGGGATTACAAAATTGTTGCACTACAAGTTCTTGCTAGAATGACAAGGTCATTTGTTTCTCATAAGGTCATTTCATACAGTGTTAAATGCAAAACTGCTTATCATATACATCTGGTATGTTTCTAAGAAAGCAGTTTTCTTGCAAAGGGTCATAAGCTTGTGTGTGTTTTTTAACATATGCTTATATATGTATGTGTGTAGCTTTTGTCTCTGTCTATAATTTTGTATCCTGATGCAAAACTACACTGAAAGGGATAGTAATGTTTCATAATAAAAGCAGCTCTTATTAATCTTCATAGTATTTGCACTTTGGAGAGTGTTATTTCAATTCTGTCAGAGTTGTAGTTCATGAGTAATTCAGTGACAAAGTATCCCCTTCCCGCCCCTTTTACTGATGTAACACTGCTCAGCCAGAGCAGAAGGGAGGTGCGCAGGTAGACTTCAGAAAGGGACAATCTTCAATTAAGATAAGGGAAAAACCTGAAAAACTTGTCAAGGGGGGCAGGGTTTTCATTGTTCTCAATGAAGAAGCTTGTCCCCTGCTGTTATCTGTCTGGTCTATGGACTGGATTCCACATCTGAGAAGAGATAGCTTACACTAGGTAAAAGGGGTGGGAGGGGAAACTTTGCTTGTGAATATCTCTCAAACCATAAAGGTTTGAGAGATAAGACTTATATCGTTCTTCATGTTTTTGTAATGCCTACAAAATAAAATAAAGTTAAAACGAAGTATTACTATCCCTTGAAATGTAATGATGTTGTGTAGATAGAAGATAATGTTGTATGGTGCCTGTTCCATAGTACATTTTCTAAAAATAAAAATAATGTTCTCATACTTCCCAATGGTATAAAAGAGAAGCTTCTTACAGCCCTCACAAACCATGGATAATGGGATTCTTCTGGCCACACCCACAACTGAGAATGTGGGTGTGGCCATCAGAGTTCAGGTGCACCTCAGAACTTAGTGGTCTAGGCAGTCCAATTTGCTTACCTGTGGATACTTGTATGTTTGCAAAAGATTTGCAATTGCAAGAGATGAAGATGACAGCAAATGTCCTATGATTGCCATGACAGTACCATTTTGCCGACAGTTGTAATTTGGAAAGAAGTGTCTTCCTCCAGATAAAACTTTCAAAGTCCCCTCCACTGAAGTGATTTCACTCAAACAAGTATCAAATAGTTCATATCCCAGGGTAATGTTGGGTAAAATATTTGTATTCTGGTTAATTTCTTTAACGGCAAAATCAACAGCCAAATAGTGTCGAATAAAAGACATGGAGAACCTTTAAAAAGAGACAAAAAAAGATCTTATTATTGACCCATGAACATAAAATGCATAGGGACAGTGATTCACTGGATATATCTATAAATATAAAAGAGGAGGAGGACATCTTGGGAAAACCAAATGCACCTGAAGGGACAATTTAAAATTCCCAACTGTTTAAACTGAGTTTTTAACCCCTTGGTCTCCAGTGTACTGCAAAGAAAT
Source organism: Rhinophrynus dorsalis (assembly GCA_037306005.1). Lineage (NCBI taxonomy): Eukaryota > Metazoa > Chordata > Amphibia > Anura > Rhinophrynidae > Rhinophrynus > Rhinophrynus dorsalis. Next base: position 445,790,996 of record CM074722.1, on the reverse strand, counting down.
TATTTAGTGAACATTCATTCAAAGAGTTAAAAGCCCACCTTAAATCAGTGGGAATTTTGGGACTTTTTACTTTTCTGTTATGGTGCAGTTGGCTTGTCCAAGAATTGCTCCAGTTCTGTCTAGTGCATAAACCTCATATGGCTCTATTTAATACAATTGTGCAGACCAAACACAGTGCAAAAAAGTAAATAAGATTGCACTGGATTTAATTTTAAATAGCCACCAATGCCCCCAAAAAAGCAACCCCTTAACGAGCGGCTGTGCAGCGATTGGCCAGCAGTTAAGGACCGAGAAGCATTTTTTTTCTTCACTTTACGAATCTGATTCATGTGTTGCAGAGCTGCGGGTAGCCATGCCGGGGACGGTTCCTTAAGGAGTTAACCCCTTCGCGTCCTGTGACGTACCCGGACCGTCACGCTGGTCCGGCAATTAAGGACCAGTGACGGTCCTGATACGTCACTTACTTTTACTCACCGCGCTCCTGCAGGAGAGCAGTGAGTAATACCGGGGACTGAAGTTGATCGCTCCAAGACCGGTGCGATCTCTTTCAGTCCTTCTTTCGACGTGCCGCCCCACGTGATCAGTCACGTGGGACGGCACGTCGAACTCGTCTATCTGGTCCTTAAAGGACTAGACATCCCAGGATCGCTGGACCTTAAGGGGTCAAACAAAAATACCATAAAACTGTGTAAGTAGTGTAGAAAATAACGGTAACACTTGTGAACATTTCTTTAATTACATTTTTTTTCCCCTGCTTTGTTTTTTTTTCTGTTTTTTTTTTTTTTATTACTCAGGGTTGGAGCAGCTATGGCCACTATCAATGTTTAGTCTGTGCAATTCTATTGAATAGTCAGTTGAGTTTCAACTAATAAGACAACAGACTACACAGATACTCTGGTCAAATCCATAGAGAAAAAACACTTGCTTATTTTATGTCCAGTCTTATGATTATAGACAAGGAGGAGTAATTCTGGAGCAAATGAACTGTACCATAGGCGACAAATACAGATTCCACAAATTCCCATAGATTTAAAGGAGCAGTAAACTTTTTTTATGAAAATATATATATTGTAGGGATTTTCCTATTGAGTAAAATAAGGGTACTCCCACTGCCGAGAGATTTATATTTCCAGAGTTATTACAGTTTAAACCCATGTTTTTTTACATTAGCAGTGACCTCTAGTAGTCAAATTCTAATTAGATTTCCTGTTAGATTCTAATGGAGAGGAAAGTCAGAGACATACAGTTCTCCATAGAATGTGATAAAAACTGCCTGTCACTTCCTGTCAGTTAGAACTATCAGGAAGTACACACAGTAAATTAATTTCCTGATTATTTAAACTGCTATAATTTTTGAATAAAACATCTGACAGCGATGGGAGTGACCTTGTTTTATTCAGTAGGAAAAGCTCTATAAAATGTGTTTTCATAAAAAAAAGTTTACTGCTCCTTTAAATTTGTTGGAGACCTCTTGCTTTCAAGGTGTAAAAATTCCAATTAACCCCTTAAGGACCAGCGAGCACACGAGAGGCCGGCACTTAAGGCCCACGGTGCTTTTTTTTTTGTATCCAATTCAGGGCTCCCAGGGCAGTGTGTCCTGAATGCCGTGGCGGTCATGGCACGGCATTGGATGTTAAGGGGATAAACGCAATGGGAATTTTTGATTCCTATAGTCTGCACCATACTGCCCCGAACACACAGAATGCTGGGAGTTCTGTGCTGGGAGCATTCTGTGCTTTCGGGCAGTCTCTACATTGCATGACTGTGTCGGCGGCAAAGCAATGCGTTGCGTACCCCTCTGGCACTCAAAAGGTTAACATCACCCGGACCTTGGCCCGTGTACACAGGCTTTTACACTAGTATTATATATAATAACGATATATTTATTTTAAATCAAAGGAATGAGTCTTGCAGTATGCAATAATGCAACCACCTATTCTGGCATTCAGGCAACCACTGAATCTGAAACAATAATTGATCAATAGAAAACTGACCAATGAACACACAAATAACGATAATGGGACAAACCATGCAACAAATCACGCTGTAAATAATGTCAAAACATGTCAACACATTTCTGTAGTAATAAACTAATAGAGACTCACTCAAAAGGCTTCAGAAATAATCACTTGTAGCTGATGAGTTGGATAAAAACATCTTTATTGATATGCTTAAAAAGTAACATCAGCATTGAAGGGCAAGGATAAAGCAGGACATGGGTGAGAGATACTGGGTGACTCCAACACTGTCTAACGCATTTCACACTTTTCATCGCTTAATCATAGACTCAAGACACAATGCAAAAATCATCAATTTAAATACAATACTACATAAGGCTGATTGGTCAAAACACACAAGAAGGAAACAAAGTAGCAAACCCCCCACCATCACCCACCTCTATACTTCACACAAAACCGCAGTCCTATGTATTCCAATATCTAGCTGTATGCATTTAAAGTTGCACAAGAAAACCTAAAAGGTGAACGCCTCAATACATTCCAGTTAACAAACTCATAGGGGGCCATAATAGCAGCAATGACAACAAACAGGAAGTATCACACATATACGGCAATTAATAAAATAAAGATATGTCGAATTAAACTCTCACATTGAGTGTGTAGCCATAAACACACAAACACGATAGACACAGACCATGGATAGACATACATGTTTCTGAAAACATGAACATGGAAGTGCAAATATATATACCTATATATATAAGTGATAGAGACAGGAACCCCCTGACATAAGCTGCCACTGGGGTGGACTGATACCTGACTTGATAGAGTATTTTGTAGAGGATGATTTGTTGTTAGAGGCCCAAGTCCTGAGGTAACATTGATTTGTAGGACTTAGACTTATTAGAGGCCCAATCCCTGAAGAAATATTGACTTGTAGGACTTAAGCTTGTTTGCACAAGCCCTAAGGAAACATTAATTTGTAGACTTTAGGCTTGTTAGAAACAAACCCCCCAAAATTGTCTATTTTTTTTGTAGGAGTATGTTTATATATATATATATATATTTTTTTTTTTTTTAAAGCACAAGCCCTGAGAATAAAAAATATTCTACTGGCTTATTGCCAGCAGGTCATGTTGGCCAGAGGCCACTGGCCATTGTCAAATGTCCTCCAGTCCTGAGCCCATAATTGCGGAATTTGCAACTGCTGTTTTTGCTGCTGCTGCTGCCACTGAGGTTGTTTAAGCAACAGGATGAATAGGCTGTGGAAAGGCAATGGGATCAACAATACCAGTAACATGGGAGATGGACGATTAAGGTTCCCCTTGCCACGACTAGCTCCAGTGATGCTCCTGAGGCAGTAGCAGCACCATAAATAGCCCCCACTACAGGCATGTGTGGAGAAAAGAAGTTGGCCAATAATTCTTCTCCACCTGCCCCTCCTCCAAAATCATGGGTGTGTTATTAGAATATAAATGTTTCCCTTGAGAGCAGGAGCTGTGCCTCTCATCATCAACTGCAATGTGTAAAGTATGTGTAGTAAATAACATCTGGGGGCATAGAAACATAGAAACATAGAAGATTGACGGCAGAAAAAGACCACCTGGTCCATCTAGTCTGCCCTTTAGTATTCCTTTATTGTTATCTTAGGATAGATACATGTTTATCCCAGGCATGTTTAAACTGTGTTACTGTGGATTTATCAACCACCTCTGCTGGAAGTTTGTTCCAAGTTTCTACTACTCTTTCAGTGAAATAATATTTTCTAATGTTTTTCTTGATTTTTCCTCCAACTAGCCTCAGATTGTGCCCCCTTGTTCTTGTATTCAGATTCTTATTAATCACACTTCCCTCCTGAACCTTGTTCAGTCCTTTAACATATTTAAAGGTTTCAATCATGTCCCCCCTTTCTCTTCTTTCCTCCAGACTATACATATTTAGATCTCTGAGTCGTTCTTGATAAGTTCTATGCTTTAGACCTTCCACCATTTTTGTAGCTCTTCTTTGAACCCGCTCAATTTTAGTTATATCCTTTTGCAGATGAGGCCTCCAGAACTGTACACAGTATTCCAGATGTGGTCTCACTAGAGCTCTATACAGAGGGATCACAATCTCCCTCTTCCTGCTTGTTATACCTCTAGCTATGCAGCCAAGCATACGATTTGCTTTCCCCACCGCCTGGTTGCATTGGTTACTCATCTTGAGGCTGTCAGAGATGACCACCCCCAAATCCTTCTCTTCTGAAGTCTTTGCTACCACAGAACTGCCAATACGATAGTCAGATTGAGGGTTTCTTTTCCCCAAGTGCATTATTTTACATTTGGAAACATTGAACTGAAGTTTCCATTGTTTTGACCACTTATCTAATAGTGCCAAATCATTCTCCATATTACAGACACCTCCTGGAACATCAACCCTATTACACACTTTTGTGTCATCAGCAAACAAGCAAACCTTCCCTGCCAAGCCTTCCCTTATGTCACTTACAAATATGTTGAACAGAACAGGGCCCAGAACAGATCCTTGTGGCACTCCACTTGTAACCAGTCTCTGCTCAGAATACACTCCATTAACAACAACCCTCTGGTTTCTGTCCTTCAGCCAACTGCAGATCCACTGAACTATCCAGGGGTTAAGTCCAATTCTTGATAATTTATCTATCAGCTCTTTATGGGGAACTGTATCGAAAGCTTTACTGAAATCCAGGTATGCGATATCCACAGCACCACCTTCATCCAGCACTTTAGTTACATAGTCAAAGAAATCAATGAGATTAGTCTGACAGGATCGGCCCTCAGTGAAGCCATGCTGGTTTGGGTCCATCAGGTTGTTTTTTGTTAGATGGTCAATTATCTTCTTCTTTAGAAGAGTCTCCATCATTTTTACCACTACAGATGTCAGGCTGACTGGCCTGTAGTTACTAGCTTCTTCTTTACTACCCTTCTTGTGAATGGGTACAACATTGGCCATTCTCCAATCATCAGGAACTTCTCCCGTAAGAAGGGACTGGTTATACAGATTAGTCAGGGGGCCAACTATGACAGATCGGAGTTCTTTAAGAACTCTAGGGTGGCATAACTGTATCCAAACACCATGACACCATGACACCATGACTGCCGCTGTCACTATACCCCTTGTCCACACTCCACTAAGGACACATGACAATTTGCTGACAGTTCAGTAGTAATGATGAAACTTCTCTGTCACCATCTTAGCATGCTGCTTGATGCCCTGCTTGTGATTCTCCTCTACCACACTGTCATATGTGGTCAGTGCACCACACAGTGTGCAATGGGTGGACACAAACTGCCACATCCTAACATCAGCAGAGTGGCTATCATTTGGCGGGGGAGGTAACGATGAATGAGGTGGATTGGCAAAAGATGTAGTTACCCAAAAGGAAGAATGTGATGGCAAGCTAGTTGTTTTACTAGTCATGGAACTTCCAGTCTCTGCCTGGGTTTCTCTGTTCTTCCTCCTCTTTGATCTCCACCTCACCTCTTGTTGCTTTTCTAGAGAGTCAGGGGGTACAGCAACAGCGGTGCTTGATTTATGTGGTGGATGTTTGGCTTTAACATGTTTGACATAAATGTCATGGTGTCTGTGTTTCAGGGCGGTTGTGCCAAGGTGCATTCCCTCCTTTCCCCTTCTCACTGACTTGTCACAAACTGTGCACAATGCCGTTGGTGATGACTGCACTGTGCATGCCCCAAGAGAAAAATAGTCCCACACCCATGACTTCAGGGGATAGGGAACAGGTGGAGAAGACTGGCCTCTTTCTTCTTGTCCTCCACATTCCTCTTCACTGTCTGGAGCAGAAGATGATTTTGCTGCTGTTGCTGCTACTGCCTCAGAACAAGCACTGCAACTAGAACCAGGAGTATTGCTGCTGCTTGCTAGTGGAGCTTTTCCTAGTCCCAGATCACTTGTTGACCCCATTCACACTGTGTCCACGGTGGTCTGTGGCACACTAGCCTGCTCCTCAGCATCCTGTTGCCCTTGCAACTAAGCAGCAGCAGGAATTAGAGCAGTTGCAAATTTCTCAAATTCCAAATGCACACTGCTGGTTGGAGGAGGTGAGGAGCAATGTGACAGAGGGTTCAATAATGTCACACTTACCGTTTCTTGGTGACGTGAAGAAGGCTGACTTGCAGCAGTAGCAGCAGGCACAGGCAGCTGATCTGTGCTCCTGGTGGTGGTGGTATTATTGTGGTGGTGACAATTCTACCTTCTTCAGGATCATGTTCCACATGGACAATGCAGTGGGGGGAAGGGGACTCCCATGGTCAGGGGAATGGTGTGGGCTCCCTTGACCGCTAGTCTGGACACTCTCAATTGCTTCCCCTATTACTCTTTTAACACTAGTCCCACCGGCTGCTTCACCATCACTGGTACTACTACTAACACCAACCACATCAATTTCAGCCCCTGAGTCTTCCTCCTCACAGTCACGATTAATATAATGATTACCTGCTCCTTCACTCCTAACGCTAACAAGTTGCTGGACCTTAGTAGTAGTAGTAATAGTACTAGCAGTGACGGGACTGCTTGGGGATAGCAAGTGTGACTTGGGGTCCCCTGCTGTCACACTTGACATCATCTTCTACTCCAATCCCCTAAGTATTTAAAGACACACTGGCAGCAGGCACAGCACTGGTGGTAACAGAGGCAGCATGTCTGACAGCAGGCACAGCACTGGTGGCAGCCGGGGCAGTAATGGCAGCAGGCACAACATTGGTGGTGGCACTGGCAACAGGGGCAGCAGGTCTGACAGCAGGCACAGCACTGGTGGCAGCAGGGGCAGTACTGGCAGCAGGCACAGCGCTGGTTGTGGCACTGGCAGCAGGGGCAGCACATCTGACAGCGGGAACAGCACTGGTGGCAGCAGGGGCAGTACTGGACAGCAGGCAAAGCACTGGTGGTTGCACTGGCAGCAGGAGCAGCATGTCTGACAGCAGGCACAGCACATCTGGCAGCAGGCACAGGCAGCTGTCCTGTCCTGCTCTCACAACTACTACCCTTTTGTTCCTCCCTTGACATTAATTTCCCCATGAACCCTAGGGGTGTTTAGGGAGACTGGCCAGCATTGCTTCTGTAGTGCTCACTTCCTCCTCAGATTCAGACACAGTGGACATATAATGTTCCTTCCAATTTCTCCTTTTATTATTTTTAAACCTCCTCATAGTGATAGAAGTCACTATGAGCCTCTCCTGACTCAATTTTGCTATAAATACACAGCAGAACAGCACAGCACACCTACCTCACTCTGTAGCTGCTTCTATTGTGTTTCACTTCCTGGAATACGTCACGTTTTTATAGAGAAAAGGTGAAAAACATGTAAATCAATGGGAGGAAATTTTCTAACCATTAAAAAATGACAAAGCATTTTGGCCAATTGGCGAAAAATGCGAAGATTTTAATCACTATTTTTAAAGTGGATTTTCTCATGACAAACAGAACAATAACATGGCTGCTGCTTTTTTTATTCATGAGAACACTGTGGGATCTTTTGCCCACCCCTACTCACAGTGTCTTTCCCAGCTAGGAGGCTTCTACTATGAAGAATCAGGCAGATTTATTATAATGTGAGTAACAGTATGATTTTCAGTGAATGTACATTCCATGTATAGTTTGTAATTGGGATGGGTGACTTTTTTTTTTTAGCCTCAAAAAAGCGAAACATGGTAAAATTTGCAATTCCACCCAGTGGGAAATTTTTTGCAAAAAGTCACCATTTTCCACTTTCTTCCCTCTGGCTCATTGGATTGAAATCAATGGCAATATCACGGTGCCTATGATTCCTGCCTGTACTGTATTGTTGGTGGGCGACATTGTCATTTCCGCTATTCCTTACTACACTCTTATTGGAGATCGGGTATGAGCTCCTCCCACCATTTGCCTTTATATACCCAGCTCTCACACTTCCTGATTGCCCTTTCGTGCTGTACCTGCATTTAGTGAATCTCTTGTTGCTACGTATGTTCCGTGTATGACCCTTGGCTAGACTGACTCCGATTTCCGCTTGATCCTGTGCTGTGCTCCTTTCCTGCTTTGACCTCGGCTTTGGCTGATTTCCCATTCCGGTTCTGACCCTGCAGTGTATGACTACCCGCTCTGTGTACCGACCCGGCTCTGGCTTACGTTTGCTCCTGTGGTTAACTCGGCTTGGCTGCCTACCCGCTCTGTGTACTGACCCGGCTCTGGCTCACGTTCGCTTCTGTGGTTGACTCGGCTTGGCTGCCTACACTCTCTGTGTACCAACCTGGCTCTGGTTTTGACTCCTCAGTTTCCTCACTGTCTGGTAGACTACCCACTCGTATTACCCTAAGGCTCTGGCTCCTTATCAGTTAGTCTCCTTGAAGACTCTGTATCATTCTGTGCGAAGCGATCCTATCATCTATCCCCCCTTGCGGTGATTCGCTTACGTACTTCCACTGTCTGCTGGCTTGCCCTAGCGTTCTAGGGCTGATTGAGTGGTCCTCCTTGTAGTCGCCTTCAGTCCATTTCCAGTAGCCTGTTGCTAATGTTCTAGGGTTTGTCCGAGGGGGCTCCTTACCAGTCACCCATTCCATTTCCAGTAGCTTGTTGCCATCCCTAGCGTTCTAGGGTTGTCCGAGGGGTCTCCTTGCCAGTCGCCCATTCCATTTCCAGTAGCCTGTTGCCTATGCTCCCTAAACATACTAGGGATCCGTTCTGCAGGTCTCCTTCCTGCTGCCTGGTACCTACTTATAACCTCAGCAGTTGAGGTCATTACTGTTGCCTAGCCTGAGGGAATCTACCCTCTGTCGGTTGTTGCCAATTACCAGTCTGATCCAATAGCATACTATTGGAAGGTTCTATTTTTGGGTCAAGGAACTACATGTTTTTTGAGTAGTTTCTGCCTTCATCTCCACTAGTCAGTTCCTATACTTTTTCCTGTGTCAACCTGAAGACTAGTCTTCCTCTCTGTGAGCCATACCTGACCTGTGACATTGCTGGGAAGTACTACGGTACTGTGTGGGTTGGGGAAGTGCATATTTCCTTGTTATTTATTTTTCAATAAAAACCTTGTTTTTACCTAAACTGTACTTGTCTGAGTGTTCTTACAAAAACCGTGACAGGCACTGGCAGAGCACTGTGACAAAGTGTGGGGGAGGGGGACAGAATGTGTGGTTCCATGGATACTACTACAGTCCATAATGAATTCTACATCCTGCCTAATCTACCTTAGACATTGATCCGATAACACTGCTCACCTCTTCTAGGCCCCTCACTGGCTCCCACTAAATACAAATTACTGATGATAATTTACAGATACCTTACTAACACTGCACCCTCTTACATTTCATCTCTTGCTTTCGAATACACTCCCACTCACCATCTTCATTTTGCACAGGATTGTGTTCTTTCTGTATCTGTCATTACAGCCTCCCATTCCCACCTGCAGAACTTCACCTGTGCTGAACCTGAGATCAGAAGTTCACTCCCCTGTCCCATAAGACTCTCCCCAGCCTTCACATCTTCAGATGTTCCCTGAAATCTCACCTCTTCAGGGAGCAATGCCAGATCAACAGCTTGTCCAACCTCTACTTACTCTTGCTCTCTTTCTATATCTGTCTCCCATCTATAGGCCATCAGGACCTCACTGCCCACACAGAGCCTTTTGCTCCTGAACAGACTCGATACATGTCTGGACCACTGCACTTCTTTCTCCCACCCACTGACTGTAGTTCATGTGGCAGGAGAACTTTCATCCCATAGCATTTCGACATTCTGTATCCATAAGACCTTCCTTTAGACTGTAAGTTCTCCCAAGCATGCCCCTCTGATTCTTTTGTTTTGTATGATGTCTGTACTGTTTTACACATCTGTATATATATTCCCTATTGTACAGTGCTGCAGAATAAGTTGGCACTATTTATAAATAAAGGAAATAGTAATAAAATGAATAACATTCATACCGGTGGGGCAAGCCTTGGGATCTGGTATGTGTGGTTCTAAGGCTACCAGTACACTGGGGCAATGCTGGAGGATCAGTATGTGCAGTTCTGTAGCTATCAGTGGAACATGCTGGAGGGCCAGTATGTGTGGTTCCTGACTACCATTGTAGTCAGACAAGGCTGGAGGGGGGTCAGTTTGTGTGGTTCAGTGGGACATGGTTGAGGAGTATCACGGTGCCCATGATTGCTACATTTCCTTGTCTATCACCAGTAGGGGGCTTCCATTGGCTGCCTGCCTTTAGCCCGCCTCATATTGCCTATTTAAACCTGGATTGGACACCCTTTGGGTGCCCTTTCGTGTTGTTTCTGACCTCATTCGTTATCCCTATGTCCAGTGATAGTTGGGCCTCTTTTCCTGTGTTCCTGATTGCAGCTGTTCCAGTACCTCCTTTATGCTGAATTGTTCCAGTCCTGGTTCCGGCCTAGTCCTCTGGGGTTGCAGTTCCTGCTGACCATCTTCACTGCTGTTCCTGACCTGACTGATCGTTCTGCTGGTTCCTGTCATCTCCTGGCCTGTCTCCTGCGATCCTGGCGACCTTCTGCTTGGTCGCGTCGGCGACATTGCTTGTCAGTCCCAGCGTGTGCTAGTTTGCTCCAAAGCCTAGCGGCGATACGATTCACCTGTTGGTCCAGTGTACGGACACTGGTTTTGCTCCATAGCCTTGCGGCTACACGATTCAGTTGTTGGTCTCAGCGTGCGGACGCTGGTTTGCTCCCAAAGCCTTGCGGCTGTATGATTCACTTGTTGGTCCAGTGTGCGGACACTGGTTTGCTCCAAAGCCTTGCGGCTACACGATTCAGTTGTTGGTTCCAGCGTGCGGACGCTGGTTTGCTCTAAAGCCTAGCGGCTATACGATTCACCTGTTGGTCCAGTGTGCGGACACTGGTTTGCTCCAAAGCCTTGCGGCTACACGATTCAGTTGTTGGTCCCAGCGTGCGGACGCTGGTTTGCTCCCAAAGCCTTGCGGCTATACGATTCAGTTGTTGGTCCAGTGTGCGGACACTGGTTTGCTCTTAAGGTCCTAGCCCAGACAGCTATTGGTACCTCTGGGCTGCCTTGCCCGGTAGTGGTAAGGCCGGTAGAACCTTGCACCGCATTCTTCCTGAGGTTGCCTTACCCGGTATTGGCAAGGCCGGTAGAGCCTACACTGTACGTTACTGGGCTGCCTTGCCCGGTATTGGTAAGGCCGGTAGAACCTTGTACCATATTCCACCTGAGGTTGCCTTACCCGGTATTGGCGAGGCCGGTAGAGCCTACACCGTGTATCAACTGGGGCTGCCTTGCCCGGTATTTAGGTAAGGCCGGTAGAACCTTGACGCTATTCCATCTGCAGGTTGCCTTACCCGGTATTGGCAAGGCCGGTAGAGCCTACTATTCCATTATCCCAGACTGTCCTGTCCGGTATATTGACAGGACCGGTAGAGTCTGTATAGTGTCATTGCCATTCACTTTTGGTATATATGTATGTAATTGCCATTCTAAGTGATAATCTTAATCATTTCAATAAAGTTGTGTTTTTACCTAAAACTTGTGTCTGAGAGTCGTACAAACAATGACAGTACGAAAGGGCCATGACCTCAGACAGCAAATGTGAAGGTAACACACAGTATATCCATTGGAGGATGGATATGCACGAGCAACGTTTGGATCAGTTGGCGGTTGCAATCCAAACTATCCTTGAACGCACGGTACTTGCTGACAAATCTGGTTCTAGCCCGGTGGTCTCGCCAAGTCAGACACCGGAGAGTGATACCAGGCCCCTAGGGGGTACAGTTAAAGGGTTAATGGCTTCTGCACCCTTGCCGCTAAGATATGATGGTGACCCTAGTCTCTGCAGAGGGTTCATCAACCAACTTGAAATATTTATGGAATTGACGGCACACGCATTTCCTAATGATCGTAGTAAAGTTGGGTTCATGATATCGCTGCTGACTGGCAGAGCATTGGCTTGGGCTAACCCCTTGTGGGAAAATGCTAAACCTTGCACTAAGAATTTTAGAGAATTTGTGTGTTTGAACCTCCTGGTAGAACCACCTCTGCTGCCAAACGTCTTATGGGGATACAACAGGGGAGGCGCACAGTGGGCGACTATGCCATCGAATTCTGCACCTTGGCAGCAGAGGTAGGGTGGAATAACGAGGCATTACTGGCAGCCTTTGCTCAAGGCCTGAGTGACCATATTAAAGATGAAATCGCAGCAAAAGACTTACCTATTGACCTAGATTATTACATTGAGTATGTTATTCTAATTGACTCCAGAATACGTGAGAGATCAACTGCCAGAGATCGTAGGTTACGGTCCAAAAATAATGAGTCTAGTAGCATATTTTGCCCACCCATCCCACCCCTGGTATCGAAGTCTAGTGAACCAGTACAGGAACCTGGTGAACCTATGCAAGTAGGTTTTACTAGACTAACCAAGGAGGAAAGACTATATCGCAAGAAACAAGGGTTGTGTTTATACTGCGGTAAAAATGGGCACTTGCTAAGATCCTGTCCGGTACGTCCGGGAAACGCACACACCTAGGGTACCTTGGGGGACAGGCCCTAGGTGGTGTACAATCGTCCCCAGTGTCGGGCATAATGAAACCCACCATACAGGTGGTATTGTCATGGGCACAATGCTCAGTGGAGGTTTTGGCCCTGGTTGATTCTGGTGCAGCAGGGTATTTTATGGATAATACCTTTGCCGAATTGCATGGAGTTCCACGTATTGAAAGAGAAAACCCCTTGGCTATTGAAGCAATTGATGGCAGACCCTTAGAACCGGCTCATGTTACTTTTGAAACTATGCCATTATCTATGACTATTGGGGCACTTCACAGAGAAGAGCAGCAGTTCCAACTTATCAATTCTCCTCACCATGCTGTAATATTGGGATTTCCTTGGTTACAGTTACATAACCCACAATTTGATTGGAAAAAGTGCGAAATCGCTGCTTGGTCCCCGTTTTGTATGGACAAGTGCGTCACCCAGCCTATTAAGGTCCTGTGCACCTCCTCTGCTATTCCAGATGTTTACCAACAGTTTGGCGATGTTTTTAGCAAGGGATAGGCTGGCACATTACCTCAGCACAGACCTTATGATTGTTGCATTGAATTGCCTCCTGGAGCGGTACCTCCGAGGGGACTCACTTACCATTATCTTGTGAGGAGAATAAAGCTATGGAGGACTACATTTCTGATGCCCTTGCTAGAGGGATCATAAGAAAATCTACCTCTCCAGCCGGGGCTGGGTTCTTTTTCGTAAAAAAGAAAAATGGAGAATTAAGACCATGCATTGACTACCGTGGCTTGAATAAACTAATGGCTAAAAACGCGTACCCAATACCACTCATCACCGAGCTTTTTGACAGGCTTAAGGGCGCTTCGATTTTTACCAAATTGGACCTACGGGCCGCTTACAATCTGGTTCGCATTCAAGCAGGTGATGAGTGGAAAACTGCCTTTAATACTCGATCTGGGCATTACGAATACCTAGTGATGCCATTTGGGCTGTGTAATGCACCCGCAGTTTTTCAGGAACTGATAAACGATGTTTTGAGAGATATGTTGCAGTCATGTGTCGTGGTGTACCTTGACGATATACTGATTTACTCCCAAAACATGTCACAACACATCAAAGATGTATCCGCAGTATTGCTAAGACATCGTGAGAATAAATTATATTGTAAATTGGAGAAATGTGAGTTTCACAGAACCAGCGTGCCATTCTTGGGGTTCATAATTGGCAATGATGGCATTGCTATGGACAAGGAAAAGTTGTCAGCTGTCATACAATGGCCACAACCCAAGTCTTAAAGCCATACAGCGTTTCCTGGGCTTCGCTAATTATTATAGGAGGTTTATTAAGAACTTTTCTTCCATTGTCAAACCTCTGTCCGATCTTACGCACAAGGGTGCTAATCCTTCTTGTTGGCCGGTATCTGCTGAGGAGGCCTTTGAGAGATTGAAGTTGGCATTTGCTGCGGCTCCTGTGTTATCCCACCCCAATCCTTTACTTCCATTTACGTTAGAGGTTGATGCCTCAGATATCGGGGTTGGGGCAGTACTTTCGCAACGATACGATAAAGGTGGAACACTCAGACCTTGTGTTTTTTTTCAAAAAAGTTGACTGGCACTCAAAGCCGCTATGAGACAGGGGACAGAGAATTATTGGCCATTATCCTCGCTCTTAAGGAATGGCGTCATTTACTTGAAGGTACTAAGAATCCTGTCTTAATCCTAACAGATCACAAAAATCTGACTTATCTCTCGGAGGCCAAGAGATTGTCCTCTCGTCAGGCCAGAAGGGCACTGTTTCTGTCCCGATTCAATTTCATTGTATCTTATTTACCAGGATCGAAGAATGTTAGGGCTGATGCACTGTCAAGACAATTCGAGGCCGACAGTGACAGAGTGGAAGCACCAGCACCTATCATTCAACCCGATCGAATATTGGCTACTATACGTACGAGTATCACTTCTCCTCTAGGGGAGGAGATCCTGGCTTCTCAGGCGGCTGCTCCCCATGAAACCCCAGTGGGCAAATATTTTGTCGCAGAACCATTTCGTACTAGGTTGCTCAAAACATACCATTCCTCTAAGGCTGCGGGACACATTGGTAGAGACCAACTGTTATGGTCCCTTTCTCAGTTATTTTGGTGGCCTTCCATGAGAAACGATTGTGCCGAGTTTACTAATGCCTGTGCCACTTGCGCCCTTGCCAAGACCCCTAGACATCTCCCAGTGGGCTTGCTCCAACCGGTGCCTAATGGCGAACGTCCCTGGTCTCATGTTTCCATTGATTTTATGGGAGAATTGCCTATGTCTAAAGGGTATTCCTTTATACTTATGGTGGTGGACAGGTTTTCTAAAATGGCTCATTTCGTGCCCCTCCATGGCCTTCCTTCAGCTAAGGCATTGGCAATTGTGTTCGCTAGAGAAGTATTCCGGTTGCATGGAGTGCCCAGGGTACTGGTGTCCGACAGGGGGAGCCAGTTTGTGTCTAGGTTTTGGAGGGCATTTTGCCAACAGATGGGCATACAGCTGGCCTTTTCCTCTGCCTACCATCCCCAGACCAATGGAGCCGCTGAACGAGCTAATCAGGGTTTGGGACAATTTCTGCTTTGTTTCATTACTGACCATCATGATAATTGATCCGACTTGTTGCCTTGGGCAGTGTTCGCCAGGAATTGTGCGGTCAATTCGTCATCTGGGAGCTCCCCGTTTCTGATTAATTACGGGTTTCAGCCCTGTTTGCTCCCAGATTCATTTCAGACGCAACAGATTCCAGCTCTGGATGAGCATATCGAGCAACTCCGTTCCACATGGGCACAAGTTCAGAGGGCACTTGGTCAGTCATTTCAGCGTCATCAGCGCTATGCCAATCGCAGAAGGCTTCCAGCGGTTCCCTTTCAGGTTGGGGACAGAGTATGGCTTTCCTCCAGAAATCTCAAGCTGCAGGTTCCGTCCAATAAGTTGGCTCCCCGGTTCATTGGTCCATACAGAGTCATTCGCAAAATTAATCCTGTCTCCTACCCACTAGACATACCTGCATCCATGCGTATCCATAATGTGTTTCATGTGTCTCTTCTCAAGCCTCTGGTATGCAATCGCTATACTACCACACCTGTGGTGCCAGGGCCTGTTGAGGTCGAAGGTCAGGAGGAGTACGAGGTTCAGAGCATTATTGATTCCTGAAGGCTTAGAGGAAGGGTACAGTACCTGGTACATTGGAAAGGATATGGTCCTGAAGATCGATCATGGGTGGATAGTAAGGACCTTCATGCACCCAGGCTAGCTAGGGCCTTTCATGCTAAATACCCACAGAAACCTAGACCCTATTCTAGGAGAGGGGGTCTTTGAAAGGGGGGTAATATCACGGTGCCCGTGATTGCTACATTTCCTTGTCTATCACCAGTAGGGGGCTTCCATCGGCTGCCTGCCTTTAGCCCGCCTCATATTGCCTATTTAAACCTGGATTGGACACCTTTTGGGTGCCCTTTCGTGTTGTTTCTGACCTCATTCGTTATCCCTATGTCCAGTGATAGTTGGGCCTCTTTTCCTGTGTTCCTGAGTTCCTGATTGCAGCTGTTCCAGTACCTCCTGTATGCTGAATTGTTCCAGTCCTGGTTCCGGCCTAGTCCTCTGGGGTTGCAGTTCCTGCTGACCATCTTCACTGCTGTTCCTGACCTGACTGATCGTTCTGCTGGTTCCTGTCATCTCCTGGCCTGTCTCCTGCGATCCTGGCGACCTTCTGCTTGGTCGCGTCGGCAACATTGCTTGTCAGTCCCAGCATGCGCTGGTTTGCTCCAAAGCCTAGCGGCGATATGATTCACCTGTTGGTCCAGTGTGCGGACACTGGTTTTGCTCCATAGCCTTGCGGCTACACGATTCAGTTGTTGGTCTCAGCGTGCGGACGCTGGTTTGCTCCCAAAGCCTTGCGGCTGTACGATTCACTTGTTGGTCTAGTGTGCGGACACTGGTTTGCTCCAAAGCCTTGCGGGTACACGATTCAGTTGTTGGTTCCAGCGTGCGGAAGCTGGTTTGCTCCAAAGCCTAGCAGCTATACAATTCACCTGTTGGTACAGTGTGCGGACACTGGTTTGCTCCAAAGCCTTGCGGCTACACGATTCAGTTGTTGGTCCCAGCGTGCGGACGCTGGTTTGCTCCCAAAGCCTTGCTGCTACACGATTCAGTTGTTGGTCCCAGCGTGTGGACGCTGGTTTGCTCCAAAGCCTAGCGGCTATACGATTCACTTGTCCTAGTCTCTGCTGTCATTGTCATCAGACAGCTATTGGTACCTCTGGGCTGCCTTGCCCGGTAGTGGTAAGGCCGGTAGAGCCTTGCACCGCATTCTTCCTGAGGTTGCCTTACCCGGTATTGGCAAGGCCGGTAGAGCCTACACTGTACGTTACTGGGCTGCCTTGCCCGGTATTGGTAAGGCCGGTAGAACCTTGTACCATATTCCACCTGAGGTTGCCTTACCCGGTATTGGCGAGGCCGGTAAAGCCTATACCGTGTATCAACTGGGGCTGCCTTGCCCGGTATTTAGGTAAGGCCGGTAGAACCTTGACGCTATTCCATCTGCAGGTTGCCTTACCTGGTATTGGCAAGGCCGGTAGAGCCTACTATTCGATTATCCCAGACTGTCCTGTCCGGTATATTGACAGGACCGGTAGAGTCTGTATAGTGTCACTGCCATTCACTTTTGGTATATATGTATGTAATTGCCATTCTAAGTGATAATCTTAATCATTTCAATAAAGTTGTGTTTTTACCTAAAACTTGTGTCTGAGAGTCGTACAAACCGTGACAAGGAGTCTGTGACATTAGCAACTTTCTCTCTCTTTTCCAGCACATACTAACAATGTGGTAAACTGACACTCCCTTTAGTATGATAGGAATATATGGGAGAACTGTAAACATGTGAGAGAATTGCATTATTATTATTGATTTCAATACACTGAAAACGTTGAAAAACTTGCACTTTTCATTGTAATTTCCACAGAAAGTGAAAACTGATGTCTGCACATTTTTCTTGTCAGATGAAAGTGTTTGTCCATCTCGTTTTGTATGGCCATAATAATATCACATTGAAGCAGAATGTCCTTTGCGGCTGGACAAGCCTTCCCCAGCTCAGCAACCCAGGACTGCCAAGCCTGGGAAAAAGGCCTGTTTGGCCTCAAAGGGCAGCAACTATCTCAGCTCCTCCAGTGTCCCCATGTGCATCCACCCACACTATCTGTACTCTCCCAAATCCTCTTTAACCCCTCTGATGCCAGGCAGTTTGAAACAAATTGCTGAACAGTTAGCTATACAAAAAAAACAAACATACACTAGCCCAACACCCTAGCCTAACTGGATCTATCATTAACCCTTCTATTGCCAGATTAGCTGGGAAAGCATTGCAGTCAATGTTTTCCAACTTGCCAGCAAAGATGAGGTAAAAGGGTCAAAATGATCTTAAATAAATATTTGTGGTGATAATGGCAGGTCCCCCATAAGCATATAAGGATGTGGAGTGCTAAAAAATGGGGTCACAGGTCCCAAAACACATTGGACACATTCACCTCATACAAAGAAAAGCATCCATATGGGATAAATACACTATATAGCCCATATTAATGCATTCAAAACCTAAGAAAAACAATTAAAGCTAGTAAATGAAATAAATACACTGGTCAAGTTAAAAAAAAAAATATGTGGAGTGCGAAGCCCCATTTTAATTTGACAAAAACCGCTCCCTTCCAACTCATCCCCCTCAAGGCATGATGTGTGTATGATAAAAACATATACTCATTTTGATGTTAGCGGTCCAGTGGTGTCCACAATGCACTGGACCTCCACATCAATCACATACTGAAGTAAAGTTAATTTAAAAAATAATTCCTAAAAACCTTCTGCCACATTTGTCGCTGCTCAAAAGAAAATGACCTCCTGCCACCCCCCACCTCGTCCTACCTGGGCCATTCCTTGTTTACATTTTTTCCACTCTGAGTGACTTGGTTGTGCAGGACCTAGTACATGCCCCGGAGTAACCCAGCCTACCAGCCAGTCATAGATGTGGAGAAGGGGTCACACATGTGTGATAAGTGACCACTTAAAAAAGCCAATCAGAAAACAGAGGAAAGGGTCACATATCACACATGAAAGGAGGTTTCAACTTCAGCAGATGAAAGGGTTTTTTACATTAAAAGAAAAAGAAAAAAGACAGCGCACCAGGGATCTAAGAGTAGTCCATAAAAAACGGTAATGCACAGATGTAAAAAACAATAATTTATCAATTTTATTAAATAAGCATGTAAAATAATGGATAATAAGTATAGTGTAATGCGAATGATAAAATCAATAAAAAATAATAATCGGTAAAAGCAGTGGCAGGTATGGAGAAAAATGGGGTAAAGATCTGAGAGTTGCAGTAATGAAGAACCCCAATGTATATCGGGGTGAGTCTGGTAATGACAGGAGAGGAATAGGTAAATATAGTGCCAAGAACAACTGTGTTCAGTGAGAATAAAAATAATATGAATCTACAGCATATATAAGAATAGACTCAGTCCGGGGGTGGGGATCCCCCTTATATAGTGTGCTCACCGGAGCGATACTTGTGTTGTGGCATGGCATATAATGATCAATGGTTGTCTGCTCACCAGAGAATCTCCTGTGTTGTTGCACCTCAGATTACATGCGGTCAACTTGTAAGCTCGCTATTCTGTTTAGTCCCGATGTCCGTCTCTCTCTTCCGTCACTCGCTTATTCCGGTAACAATATTCCAGTTGTGGTGTGTTTCAAGTCTGTTATCAACAGGAATCCATTCAGACTTGATGTCTTGGGGCGCGGGTATGTTCTTGGGGCGCTATAACTTCAACGCGTTTCGGAGCTAACTGCTCCTTCCTCCGGAAGAAAAAGAAGGGGAGATACGATGCGCCCCAAGACATCAGACATTTTTATATATTTTCTCCATACCTGCCACTGCTTTTACCGATTATTATTTTTTATTGATTTTATAATTCACATTACAATATACTTATTATCCATTATTTTACATGCTTATTTAATAAAACTGATAAATTATTGTTTTTTACATCTGTGCATTACCGTTTTTTACGGACTACTCTTAGATCCCTGGTGCGCTGTCTTTTTTCTTTTTCTTTTTGTCTATACATGTACTGGCTTGAGGAGACTCCGGGCAACTGACAGCAGCACAGAGAACAAGAGCGAATAGGATTATATATGAGCATATCATCCTTTTACTAATACTCTCATTTCATCGCTAATATTACCATCACTGCCATCCATATCATCATTCATCACCGATCATCTCCATCTGAACTGCTTCATTCACATGAACTATTCCATGATCAGGTCTTTGCTCCTTCTCTCTTCCCTTTGAATGAATATTCATTTGTAATGTTGTATATTGCATATTTTTTATAGCATTGTAAAGTATGTCACTAATTGCCTATTTTTAGTTGTATTGATAAATTTAACCATTCATATCAGTTACTATATATGAATTACCTTCCCCCTCTCTTTACCAGGGTTTACATACAGGTAGTGCACCCAATTACTATTATTCTTTTTTTTTACATTAAAGTATAATAAATTATGGATTTCCTTGCCCAAGGATGTGGTTACGGCAGATACAATGCATTTAAGAGAAGATTACATATATTTCTTTCAAAAGGGAACATACAGGGTTATACTGTGTATTACACAAGCCAAAAGATGTGAGAGGCTCTGAGAGTGGAAAAAAAAGCAATGTTGCCAGTTCTATGGTTAGTCACCGCTCAAGAGCATCACATTTTAGCTCTCTAGTGCTATTACAGAGGAGAAATTTCCAAATACATATTAGACTAACCCCACCCATAAGGGCAGTCCAGTTCCAAAATGATGGGCAAGTCTCCTCTGCATGGCAAATACCAGCTAACCCCAGACGTATCCTTTAGCCTTGTTTGGGCCTCCTCAGTGAGCTGGTTTCCTCTCACATTTGTATGCTTATTTTGAATACTCTAAGAGAGTCTCCCTAAGAGTGAAGGGGAATCCAGAAGTGGACGCCTTGCTCTCAGTGCATAAGGAATGCAGCTGCACCTCCCTGATGGGCCGCCCTTTTTGGCAGTATTAGTTGAATATGCATGTGGAAATTACTTCTCTTTACTCCTCTAGAGAGCTAAAAATGTGATGTTTCTGAGCTGTGACTAGCTGTAGAAAAGGCCATTGTGCTGTTGTTTGTTCTTAGAAGCCTCTCACATTTTGTATGCTTATGTTGAATACTCTTAGGGGGTCTCCCTAAGAGTGAAGGGTAATCCAGACATGGATCCTTTGCTCTCGGTGCCTAGGGAATCCAGCTGCACCTCCCTGACGAGGCCCAACAAGGCCGAGACATACGTTGGGGGTTAGCTGGTGTTCCCATGCAGAGGGGACTTGTTCATTATTTTGGAACTGGACCACCCTTTTGGGAGGGATTAGTCTAATATGTACCTGGAAATTTATCCTCTGTAATGGCACTAGAGAGCTAAAACGTGATGCTTCTGAGCGGTGTTTAGCCATAGAACAGGCCATTGTGCTGTTGTTCGTCCTCAGAAGCCGCTCACATTTTGTATGCTTATACTGTGTATTAGTAGGCAAAACAGGGAGGTCTGATAAAGGCTAACTTATTTGGCAGCAGGAAAGTTATATAATTCTCATGTCTCTGGGTTAAGAGTTAAAGGTCAAACTTGATGGACTTGTCTTTTTTTAACCTAATTTTCTATGTTACTATATTACCCCACATCCACGATTGGCTGAGAAGTGAGGTTACTTCAGTACACATTCTATGCCCTGCATAACCCCATCTGCCACCTAACAGGAGCGTGGGGAAAAATGTAAACAGGGATTAGCTATATAAATATATATATATATATATATATATATATATACATATATATATATATATATATATATATATATATATATATATATATATTCCAATCCCTGTTTTTCTGTTTCTCACAATGGGACGGGTGATAGCATAGGCAAAACTGACTGAGAGGTTGTTTATTTTCTTTATTTTTGTGGTGTTGGATAATGTGACTCCATGTTTTTAAAGATTTTGTAAAATTTATTTTAAATCTATAGGTGAATGATGATGTGGAGGACCAGAACATATCGGATGCTGTTGGACCTCCGACATCAAGATGAGTGTGTTTTTTGTCATGCACACACAATACGTTGAGGGAGGAAGGGGACTTGCAAGTTTTAGTTTTAATTAAGATGGGAGCTGTGGGGGATACTTTATCATTCAATTACTCTTGAACTACAACTCTGACAGTATTGAAATAACACTAATACCATTAAGATTAATTGGAGATGATGTTTTTGTGAAATATTACTATCCTTTTAAGGGACACACGGTACTATCAGCATTTATCAGTTTGTAAACAGAAACAACTGTCAGGACACTATAAGGCTCAAAAATAAACTATATAGATGTCCCTGAATGTGTAATGGATGCTTACAAAGGTAAATCATTAAACTACAATAATATCTACTTATTACTAGAGTATAAATTAGCTTTAAATTCCATTTTTTTTTTAGCTTGGAATGGTGTGAACCAAAATTGTCTTTGTTGCTCAAGTTGTAAAATAGATAGTAGCTAGTGATGTATCACTCATGTTCCTGTTTCTGGCTGTATGTGAGGCAATATTGCATATAACATGGTACAGAGACATAGAGGCTGACATACTAAGAAGGCCTGTAACAACCCTGGTGGAAACTAATTGTAATTCTGGTACAATATGTTGCACACCCCTCAAAGGGTTAAAGGAAAGGGAATTTGTATTTGGTTGGTTTTAATCAAGTTCTTCTTAGTACAGCAGTCTGATAGAGTACAGTGATTAGTCTACAATAACGAAAGGAGCAGAGAAACTGTTGACAAACCAAGCACTAAACATTAATTATCAATATAAAATGATTGGAGGAATTTCATGGATGGTCATCTGAAGCATTAGAAATATAAATGATATTGGAGAGCAATGAATGGGGAAGGAGGGAGGTACAGTGGAGAATGATGAATGGAAAAGGAGGAAGGGACAGTGGAGAGCAATGAACAGGTAAGGTAGGAGGGTCAGTGCAGAGCAATGAATGAGGAGGGTGGAAGCAACTCTTTGCAGAGATTTTCAGGAGTGGCCAGTGGGGCCTGTGAAAAATCATGCCTCTTGCAGTGACCTATGTGAGAGGCAGTATTGAGGATGTTTGCATAACTCTTCCTTACTGCCACCTCTGTGTGTATGTATGTGTGTGTGTGTGTGTGTGTATGCAGTATTTTTATACAGGCAATGAGCCACAAAGATGTGCAACAGGCAACATCTTTTGACACACGTTTTGACAGCAGCCAAAATGGCTCTGGCTAGAAATGGGAAAAAACAAGAAACCCCAACCTGGGTAACTGTAAAAAATCAAATAGTCTATCAACTAAGGATGCAAAAAGATGTTTTTGCGAATAAGCTAAGAAATGTAGCAGAAAAGGCATGTGGAATTTGGAATTTATGCTATATTGATGAAGATCTTTAAAGGGATAGAAATGTTTCATAATAAAAGCAGCTCTAATTAATCATCATAGTATTTGGACTTTGGAGAGTGGTATTTCAATTCTGTCAGAGTTGTAGTTCAAGAGTAATTCATTGACAAAGTGTCCCCCTCCCTCTCCTTTTACTGATGTCACACTGTTCAGCCAGAGCAGAAGGGAGGTGTCCAGGTAGATTGCAGAGAGGGACAATCTTCAATTAAGATAAGGGAAAAACCTGAAAATCTTGTCAAGGGGGGCAGGGCTTTCATTATTCTCATAGGAAGACAATTGTCCCCTTCTGTTATCTGTCTGGTCTATGGACTGCATTCCACATCTGAGAAGAGAGGGCTTACACTAGGTAAAAGGGGCAGGAGGGGAAACTTTGCTTGTGAATATCTCTCAAACCATAAAGGTTTGAGAGATAAGACTTAGATCGTTCTTCGTGTTTTTATAATGCCTACAAAATAAAATAAAAATAAAATGAAGTATTACTATCCCTTTAAGGTTAAATAGAAGGAGTTGAAGATAATATTAGTACCTGGAAATTATGTTTTGATGCAGCTCTGGAATGATAAAGATTAGGATAATACGATGGGAGGGTCGAGGGTTATTGGAATGGTGATACAAATAATTTTTGTGTTTATCTTGTATTTGCACATGTAATGTAAGATAAGAATGGTACTATATATGTAAATACTGTAGTTTTTTGATTTAATGTGTTGTCTATATATTAATACAATTTTAATTAAAAAAATAAAAAATAAAGTTCTAGACCACATTGTAATAATGTGCTACACCATACAGAAAAATGTACTAACTATAAAAATATAATGTTCTATACCACACAGTACACTCTATACCACACAGCAGTCAATAATAATAATGTGGTACACCACACAGTAATAATGTGCTACACCACAGAGTGATGATGTGCTATAACACTCAGTAATCATAATGTAATACACCACACAGTAATAATGTTCTCTGACAGGCAATAATAAGGTGTCACAGAGAGATGGCTCGGTTATGCATCAGCTGCAGCAACTGCTCAAACAGCAATGTCACAGATTCTAGTCCCGACAAGATCAGCTCAGCCTTTCACCCTTCTGAGATAGATAAAATTGGTATCCTTTTAAAAGGCTGCGTGCAAAAGAGCATGCAACCATATAACGTATTGACCATGGCGCCATGCTCAAAATGGCGACATGAGTACTGTAAAGGTCGCATACTGGCAACAAATCCCATCACAATCCTATTAGGAGACAGATGAAAAAAGGGAACCACGATCCCTGGGTATTGTTTCCCCGCTATTACAGATAAGATATCTCAAACATATGTCATAGCATTGATATATGTAAGGCTTAACGGTAACTACAACTCCCATCAGCCTTGCTGGGCACTACCCCATCACATTATGTTTTGTTGATAGCCCCATCATGTTATGTTTTGTTGATAGCCCCATCACATTACGTTTTGTTGCTAGCCCCATCACGTTATGTTTTGTTGATAGCCGGGGCAGCGCTCAGCAAGGCTGATGGGAGTTGTAGTTACCGGTAAGCCTTCCATATATCAACGCTATGCCATGTTTGAGACTTCTTATCTGTAATAGTAATATGCAACACCACACAGTAATAATGTGCTATACCCCACACAATAATAATGTTCTATGCCACAAAGTGGCTTGATTGCATGTTTTTTGGTTTCATGAGATATGAATCCATTCACAGTATGTAAAAAAACTTCTTGATAAATAATTTACTTTTCCACCAATATTTTGTAGGAAAAATGTTTGATATTGAAATGCAAGTGACTTGAGCATTGAGTATCAATTTATGTCACAACCCTCTGGCGCTCCAATGGTTAAAAAAAGCTGTAAATATTTTTATAAAGAAGTACATGTTATATAGTTTTCCTTGTCGAGAAAAATAAGAGTAGGCCCATTGCTGGGAGATTTTTCATTCAGATGTTATTACAATTCAATCTTTTTTAATCTTATGATTCCCAGAAGGGGTATCCAATGCATAATAACTCAGCAAGTTACTCAGACTCAGTCCTTTGAGTGTCAAAGCAATGCGTTGGCTACCTCTCTGGTACTCAATGTGTTAAAACAGTGCCAATGTCTTTTTGTTCCATATAGTGCACTATGTGGGAGAGTTTGAGTCATTTTCTATAGTTCTCCATATTAACAGTGCCAATGTCTTTTTGTTCCATATAGTGCACTATGTGGGAGAGTTGGTCATTGTCTACAGTTGCTCATACTAAGTGACAAGAACAGCACCTCATTGTGGCAGCAACAGAAAATTGAATTTTAATTTTTATTTAACTGTAATCTTTTAAATGAAAAATCTCCCTGTACTATAGATTTTACTCAGGAAGGATGTAATAAGGGTGAAGATCTGTAGTAATTCTAGAACAAACCAACTGCACCATAAAAATGCCAATTTATTTTAAAAAGGGCATTTAACCCCTTGAATTCTATAGAGCTTGGAGACTAGCATTCAGGGGGCTAAAGGCTCCATTTAAAGGCATAGTAATACTTCGTTTTATCTTTATTTTATTTTGTAGGCATTAAAAAAAATGAAGAACGATATAAGTCTTATCTTTCAAACCTTTATGGTTTGAGAGATATTCACAAGCAAAGTTTCCCCTCCCTCCCCTTTTACCTAGTGTAAGCCATCTCTTCTCAGATGTGGAATGTAGTCCATAGACCAGACAGATAACAGCAGGGGACACTCTTATTCCTATGAGAACAATGAAAGCCCTGCCCCCCTTGACAAGTTTTTCAGCTTTTTCCCTTATCTTAATTGGAGATTGTCCCTCTCTGCAGTCTACCCGGGCTCCTCCCTTCTGCTCTGGCTGAGCAGTGTTACATCAGTAAAAGGGGCAGGAGGGGGATACTTTGTCATTGAAGTACTCTTGAACTACAGCTCTGACAGAATTGAAATAACACTCTCCAAAGTCCAAATACTATGATGCTTAATTAGAGCTGATTTTATTATGAAACATTACTATCCCTTTAAATCAATGGGAGTTAGGGGAATTTAATATATCCCGGTGGTGCAGTTGGTTTGATTCAGGATCGCTCCAGTTTTTCTACATTTGTCAAATTCAATGGATGAACAGAACTTACTCTAAACATTCCTTTGACGATGGCGTATGAGCATATTCATAGAATGCGTTTTGTATGTTGAACAGCTGGAAAACTCCTCCTAGAATGATGTCACCTTCCTTGCTGTAACGTGGAATAGTTGAATAAAATGGTATAGAGCAGGCCTTTTTTCTTGTTTCTTTTCCAATGATATCACAAACTAGCAGTATAACAGCTATCTTCTTCAGCAGTATATTCCTGAAAAACACAGTTATCATATATTGACTGTTTAAGTATTTAAATAATATTGATCATAATAAATGCAAGGGAGTAATTAGAGAGGGTGAAGTGGTTGCAGTTGTTACAGGGCCTGGCATTCAAATGGAGTTACCCCTTACAATTAGTCTAATTTCCTGTCTTGGCTGGCCACTGATATCATCTCACACACAGGCAATGTCACCCAGTAAGTTTATAGCGTTGGTGAGCCACTGTCACATAAAGACCTTCTGATATCTTCAGGAAGTGAATTGCACCTTGAGTCTGTGTTGGCATGTGACTTTAAAAAGGCCAGGACTTGTTTTCAGGGTGTGCATGGGTGGGAAGGAGGTGTCACATTGATAGGTTTATGACAATTCATTTTAATTATTTAAATGCATTGTTAGTAATAATAATATTATTATCTATAATAATAATAATTATTATTATAATATCTGCTTGTTTTGCACTTATCTGTGGCCTTGGTGTGCTTCCCTTTTTTTTATTACTTTCCTTTTATAAATGTTTGTTTAGACCAGTGGACTTAAACGTCATTCACAATGGACTGAAACTGTGCTAGATTTAAGTGATGTATGTTGAAAACAAAAATGGAGAAGTTCTGAAGCAAACTGTTTGCACTTTAGTGGAGAACTAAAAATCCCCAAAATTCCCATTGAGGTCCCCAATGTGTTGCTTATATTTAATGAATATGAAGGAAATGTCCTGGTAAGTATTTGTTATATTTTATTATATGGGAGGTGTTTACCTATCACACTCAGTAGTAAATTCTGGCTTCAACCACTCACTGTCCCATCTCTTGATTGATGTGCAGTTCAGTCAATGGTATGAGCCCATCTACAAACCAACCAATGAGCTGAGAGGAGAGAGTGATTTAAATCAGTGATTCTCAACTCCAGTCCTCAAGAGGTCAGGCTTTCAGGATAGCCTTAATTAAGCACAGACATTTCAGTCACAATGACTGACCCACTAATTACTTACTTGTGATTAAGCAAGGATATACTGAAAATCGAACCTGTTGGTGCGCTCCAAGGCCTAATGCTGAGAAACACCATTTTAAACAGTAGTCAGAATAAGGATTTGCACCTCAATGCTGGTGCAGTTTTACTCTAAATAATTTGTAACATTTACCACCCTTATTGGGTTAACCTAAATGTATTGCACTTGACTTGAGGTCCCCGTATTAGCTCATCGTTTGATCTGTGGTTTCTCAGATTTTCCTGAAGTCAAATAGCACATATTTCATGCACATTTGCACCTACAGTTTCCAGCTCATCTCTCAGAATTGAATGCAAATTAAAAATTCATGCTGCAGGGCTACACAGGAATCATTACAACTCAGTAGTTATCACTTTGGCATGTATAGTTGTGTTCTGTTTTAAAGGGATATGCTAGCAACCCTGCGTGTACCCCAGAACAAAATGGCACACATTTCACCCTAATCCATAAAAAAAAAACATAACACATATACATCTATTACTGCACAAAAAGATGTGATCTTTAACATGATAAGATAAAATCAATAAAACAGATTACTATAGTTGTATCTTTATGTTAAAAACTAATGTTTTCAAGTAAAGAAATAATTTGCCATTTGAGTGGAAGAGGATAGCACAAAGAATTACAAAGCAACACGCTAAATACCACTCTGGCGCCCAAATAAATGGTTAACCTTTTGAGTACCAGAGCACTATGCAACACATTGCAAAGCAAAGCTCTTCCTACCCCTCTGGCGCTCAAAGGGTTATGCGAATCTGTCTAAGATTAATGTAACTTGTATTGCATAGAATTTAAATCTTCCTGTATGTTTTATAGATTAACCTTTATGTTTTTTGGTGACACTATGTGACAATTTATCCCAATTCTCTGCACAATGTGCTAATCAGTTCTGTTTGAGTCCAAACTTACCATTCACTGCTATTACACATGCCCTCAGTGCGTGGGCTCTGCATATATTCATTCATTGCACAGTGTTTGGTAATATTGGACCAGCATCCTATATAATAATTTGCTTGGATGTTTGTCAGAAGCCGTCCTGCGCTGTAGAGACTGCCCGAACGCACAGAATGCTGGGAGCACAGAATGCTGAGAGTTCTATGTTGGGAGCATTCTGCACTTTCGGGCAGTCTCTACAGTGCATGACAGCGTTGGTGGCAGGACGCAGAGCAGAACCGGCCTCTTAACTTCACCCGGACCTTGGCCGTAAACATGGGCTTTTACAGTAGTAGAAAATAATTAGCATAAGGTGCCACACTGTGAAAATAACAAAAAAAAAGTCTCAAACTATGTTACAAACAAATTTAACAAAAATTTTTTGTTTTTTAGTTCATTTTAAAATTACTACACCTATCTTAGTGTGACAAGTCCACTTTAATACCTGGCTAGTCTACTATGTCTCCGTTAATACAAGTTTATAAGTTAACCCTTTCAGTGCATGCGAGGTATGCAACGCTTTGCTTTGCAATGCGTTGTGTACCCCTCTGACACTGAAAGGGTTAAACACCTAGTAGTATCATTTCCCCAGACCCAGGCTGAGATGTCATCCTATATAATAATTTGCTAGGATGTTTGTCACGATGCCATCCTCAGTAGAGACTGTCCGCGTTCGGGCAGTCTCTACTGGCATTGATTGCATCGCGTGAGTGACGCTACACATGACTGCATCTTGTGGAGCAGTGAGGTAGTGCCGTAGCGGCCTCTAAAACCCCTCGAGTTCCAGAGGGGGTATGCAACGCACTCAAAGGGTTAACATTATCCGGACCATGGCCCGTGTACACGGGCTTTTACACTAGTTTTACATAAAAGTGCATCAGGACATCCAGCTGTACAGCTTATTCCTGTAGAGACGGTATTTAAGATAAAGCTTCAGAGAAGATACAGGAGGCCAGGAGTATTGTAAATATACTTCTAGTCACTGCCAGGCAGTTGTACATAGAGCAATTGTGCATACCCCTTTGGCACGCAAAGGATTAATGCTTTACCTAAAATGATCATACCAAATTCCCACCAAGTAACCATCTATTTGGGTATAGGAAAATTACTCTCATTCACATTCATGCATTCTGTTTTCCCAATAAATTATCTTAGTGGTTCTCAAAGTGGATGTCTTGTGGAAGAAATCTTGGGGGTTCTACAAACAAATGTAAGCAATGGAGGACAGGGCATAAGACTGGAGTTTCAGTGTTTTGTAATGATTCTATTATAATAAACCATATATCCTCACCCCATTCAAAGAAAGAAAAATATAAGATACAATCACCTGGTATCTAGTGGATACATTTTAGATTAATCATTTTGTCTTTAGTTACCACTACCAACTACCATTCATATATATCTGATATGGATATAAAGTTAATTAATTGGATGCTAGCTATGTCACTATGCGTTGCTTTGTATCTTGATGGAGATCTCTCTAGCATCCAAATTAATTTGATTGTTAGGGTTCTACAAGCATTTAATATGAAACAGAAATGTATAGAGCCACCGATTTGATTACTACGACTTGGTCTTGGATTACACTGTAATAAGTTTCATTGTTATCTATATGATTTTAATCTGCTGTTAGAAAACCCTTTAAACGTCACACATTGCAAAGCGTTGATTACCCCTCTGTCACTCAACGGGTTAATTAAATTAACTGTAATGGTTAAGCATAACCCTTCATAATCTGTCTGTGTATATAATAACCCCTTAAGGAATGGGAAAATCTGGGGTGTTTTGCACTTAACGTAAAATGTAAAACTACCATTAATTGGTGTTTAAACTTCACTAGATGTGTTTTTAATTAGTTGTTGTAACATAAAAATTTTGTCTTGCTCACATTTATTAAAAGAAGCCAACAAGTTGCTGTTAACAGGTCATAAAAGGACCTACATCCATCCTGCCCAGAGATCAAGCGCTGAAGGGGTTAATACCCCCAACTCTGGCCTGTATGTCTCCCTGTGTGTGTCTGCTCTCTGCTTCTCTCTCTCTTACTTATTAAGGAAGAAAGAGGCAGAGAGCAGCAGGCACGTGCACACATAGACACCAAGGGGGGCTTGAGCACCTGCCCTTTTTGTCCAAAGTGCCCTCATGCCCTTTTAACAAAAAAAAAAATGTAATCAGTCCGATTTTATCAAGAAGTGCCCTTTTTTTCATTTGAGCCCCTGCCCCCCCAAAATGTCTGTGCACGTCCCTGGAGAGCAGTCACAAAAGCAATGTGTGAAACACATTGCCTTTGTGAATGAAAATGCCAGTACATGTGATCGTTTCTGGAGTGATCACTAGTCTTGGCAGAAGAGAGAAGCACTGAAACTAAGTGCTCCAGTCCTGGAACAATCAGTTTCAGCCTGTAAAGCATTATAGCAGCATGTACTGAGGCGAGCTGCAATCATTTAACCCATGATGTGCCAGGATCATCATGGGTCCTTATGGGAAGTTTACCCATGACAGTCCTGGCATTTCATGGGTCATTAAGGATTTAATAAAGGCTGTCTAAGTTCAGTCTGTAAAGGGCCACCAACTGTAAAGGATTTAAGGATTTCCCTGACGAACCACAGGTGACTTAATCAGTGGTTTATGTATGTTAACTGAGTCACCTGTGCTTCATTAGGGAAATCCTTAAATCCTGTACTGTTGGTGGCCCTTGAGGACTGAACTTGGACAGCTCTGTTTAAGTGGATCATAAGAAGTCTGTCCATGTATGCCTGGCTTAGCAGGCACTTTCTCTGTTCAGCACAGCTGGACAGAGACTGTAGAGAGAGATAAAAAAAGGTAGAGCCTTTATGATCCTTTGCGGGTGAATTGCAAACTCTTTTTACAAACTGTGGGTAGAAGCTTTAATGTTGTAATAGCACAAGGTAGAGAAGAAATTAAATAGCTAATTGTATAGGTACACAGAATTAAAGAGGTTTTACAATATATTACTAATTAATATAGTGTGCAAGATTCTTTAATTCTGTGTACTTACCTGATTAGTTATCTAATTTCATCTCTACCTTGTACTATTACAGACATTACCTGCAGTCTGTAAAAAGAGTTTGCAGTTCACCTGCAATGGATCATACAAGCTCTCTCTCTCTCTCTCTCTCTCAAAGAAAATGCATGTTAAGCCTGGCATACATGGACAGACTTCTTATAATCCACTTAAACAGAGCTGTCCAAGTTCAGTCCTCAATGGCCATCAACAGTACAGTATGTAAGGATTTCCCAGCTTAAGCACAGGTGAGTCAGTCAAATGAAGGAGCCACTGATTAACTCACCTGTGCTTAAAGGGATAGTAATACTTAAAATGTAAAAAAAAATATGTTGTAGGGTTTATCCCCCTGAGTAAAACAAGGGTACTCCCACTGCTGAAAGGTGTTTCATTCAAAAGTTATTAATTTTCAAAGTTGAATTTTTTAGGTGCAATATCACAGTGGCCTGAAATTGTACAGTGGCGCTGTTGCTAAACGATCCTATGGACAGATCTGGTCAATTGACCATAAATCTCCATAGGATGGTGTAGCAACAGCGCCACTGTACAATTTCAGGCCACTGTGATATTGCACCTAAAAAATTCAACTTTGAAAATTAATAACTTTTGAATGAAACACCTTTCAGCAGTGGGAGTGCCCTTGTTTTACTCAGGGGGATAAACTCTACAACATATTTTTTTTTACATTTTAAGTATTACTATCCCTTTAATCAGGGAAAACCGGTAAATCATTACATCTTGGCATGTTGGGGGCCCTGGGGGATTAACTTGGACAGCCCTGAACTAGCAGGTACTGCTGAGTCACATATTCTTTTTACAAACTGCAGGAAGAGTAGGCTGACACGATCTCCCCTTTAACCAGGGACACATAGGAAATAGGCATATTTCAGTACTTCACCAAAATCAAAGCAGTCCTGCAGTATGCATTTTTCCTATGTGTCCCTGGATAAAAGTGAGGTATGGTCAGACTAAGGAAGAGGCAGCTGTAATGTCACTGAAATCAAAGAGAACACATGAAGTAGCTGATAGAAAATAAGTACCCAGAATGAAAGGAAAAGAAAGCTAGCATATAAAATGCAGAGATATATACTTAAAGAATGTAAAGATAAAATAAAACTATTGAAATTATAAAATAAAGTATACAATATAAGTGTAAAATAAAGTATACCTTTAAGATGCATTGTAGTTGCTTTTTACTTACATTTGAAGATTTACAGTAAGCAGCAGACAGTTTGCAATACCCACATATATCAGAGAGAGAAAAGGTTTACTTGGTAATTCACTTCCTTCAGTTGAACAGCTGCTGGAGGTTATTTTCTTTTGATACATTCTCTACAGAACAATTTTAGGGTTTCATTGTAGTAACGACACAATTCAGGCAGTGTGACTTGTAATCTTAGACAATGGAGGACAGAATACCCTGTCAACACCATATGGGATGATGCACCAACAGTAAGGGTCTTTAATAGGATGCAACAAATATTATCCATTCAAGTTTAACTAAACATGTTTACATAGTGTGCAATGTTGTGTTTTTCACTTACTAATAAGTATAATTAATCTAAGAATATAATTGTTGCTTTTGACATAGCTCGGGGAAAAACAGGAGTAAATAACGCATCAAACAAACAAGTATGTGGTGCTGATTTAACTATTTGGGCATCACATAACAGAGCAAATTAAAAAAAATAAATTGACATAAAAAGAGTTAAGATAATTTGACGCAATGCGTTGGAGACATCTCTAGCACTTTAAGTAGTCAGTGAAACCTTATCAATTGCAAACAAGTATGACAATTTTGAATCTTATTAATAAGTCAGACATAGGGTGTAAAAAATTAACTGATATTAAATGAGAACTCAAATTCTAATCATTAAAAATTCCTACTTACCTTACCATGGCCAGAAAATCCTAATGGACCCTATGCATTTTGCCCTTGTGCCTTTGTTTGAAATATTAATCTGCCATCAGTCCTGGATGCCATGTCTATGGAGGCCAACATTACGGATGGGTGAAAGGTCCAATTAGGTTCCCACGAGAAATGCCGCAAACCTACATGGCTGTCCATTTTTCTCTAGAAAACCTGCCCTCAGCGAACCTCTGAAATATGTCTCCATTTTTCCTACACCAAATTTTTTTTGCTATGTTTTTCTGTGGCTACAAACTTCTTGCCCGTTTACTACATACATGTACTTCGCATTTTAGGGTAAAAAATTTGACTTTTCCAGGAAGTGAAACAGAAATCTAAGCAGCTAGAGATATAGGGGTAGATTTAAAGGTTCACATTAAAACAGCCGCTAAAAGGCCTATCGGTTGCAAATAATACATGATTTACGGAGGATTCGACAGGTAGTCTACAAGAATAGCTAACGAGCGTAGGCACAACAAAAACACGTTACACAAAAACCTGCGTCGCACCTTTTTTCAAATCACCGTGCGTTCCAATCACCTGTTAAAACACAGCTTAAGTCAAAATGTAACATAACGGCAGGCTTTGGCTAGCAACCCTGATTGATGCACAAACAAAATTCAAACCTACAGCCAATCCCAAGACCCCAAAGTATCAAAAATGTTCAAATACACACATATATATATCCAAAAATAACTGTCACACCTTGTCTGTGTTTCGAGTTTTGGCGAGCTAGATCATAGGACCCAGGGGCAGAAAATAGCGTTTAGAGAGAGGGAGAGAGAGAGAGAAGCATACAGAGGAGTAAGGCAGAAGGATTTTGGAGAGGCGAGATTTACATTTAAATAGACACATAGCACACTTTTGCACATAGCACATACACCCATACAAACACATACATACAATAGTCTTTTTTTTTTATAACACTTTACACATTTTTTACAGTGTGAATCTGTGAGTGAAAGAATGTGACAGAGAGTGAGTGGGATCGCGTGTGTCTGTGAGGGCCAGTGGGAGTGCCTGGGTGTCAGTGGGTGAATGATGGCCAGGAGAGGAGGACAGGAGAGAGGGATGGGGAGAGTAGTGGAAGAGGAAGGTCAGGAGGGCATCCCTGAGCAGAGTAGGGGTGGGAAAGGGAGATCCACAGGGTGGAGGGGGACCTGGCCCAGAAGAGCAGACACACGGAGGCCAGGGACAGAACCTGCAGTGGGACGAGGGGTACCTGTTGGGGATCATCACACACAGGCAGAGGCAGCTCAGGCAGGACACTCTGGTTCTGACTCCTCACAGGCCGCAGCTAAGGAGGACAGGATCAGGGATCCTTGTTACACGGAAGAGAAGAACAGGGCTCTCGCGGAGGCTGTTTTGGAGAGGGAGAGTGTCCTCTTTCCAAGGGAGAGGGTCACTGGCTGCGAGGAGGAAGGCCCCCTGGAACCAGATCTGCAGCCGGGTGAATGTGGTGGCCAGCTGTAGACAGGACGTGGACTCTGGCAAAAAGATATGGGGAGACTGCAAGAGGCAGGTGAAAAAGAAGATGGGGGATGCGGCCTTGTTGTCCTCAACTGCGACAACTACAACTGCTAGGAGGAGATGCTGTGGCAGACCATGTCCTACACACTCATTGAGGGGGTCCCTGGAGGATTGGACAATGGGGAAGAGAGGAGCCTCTACACTACCAGTAAGTGCATCATCACATAACCACACACACCACATATACCCACACAACCATTACACACAAACACAGTCACATCCCAACGTATGCCCATCATTCATCCACACAACTGCACCAACACAGCACCCTGAGGGTTAAAAAAGGACACAATACAAGGACAAATGTCAAGGTTCAACCAGGCCCAAACCTGTCCAAGTCCCAGGTTAACCCTCATGTTGCTGTGCTGATCACACACAATCCACACAAACCATGCTCATGACAGTGTTGAATGTTAAACATCATAACTGCTCCTACACAATGTCACCCATGTAGCCACAGGGAAACCAGCATATAACCCCTTGAGTGCTAGAGCGATTATCAATGCATTGCTGAACAATGCTTTGGCAACCCCTCCGGTACTCAATGGGGTTAACCAGAAAACAAACACAAGTCGATAGAGTAATGATTACATGCTACACAGGGGACATTTACTAAGAGGTGAAAAAGAGATGGAGAGAAATTAACCCTTACATACCCTCACTTCACCAATCCCAATGTTAGTCTATGTACATAGACTCCATAGAAAACAATGGAAATGGGGAAATTAGATCACTGGAGAAGTCATCATCATGTTCAATTCATCACCGCTTACTGAATCACAAAAAGGATGGATCAGGTCACACATCATGGTGCCACTGAGAATAACTGGTTGTATGTGCAACACACAGGACTAAAATAATTCCCCGGAGTTAAAGGAGAAAAAAGTAGGCCTTGGTGTTGTGTATGCAATCATTTACTCTAGCTTGAAATGACATATCTCACATTTGATTCCCACATGGATCCTCAGGAGTGGTGATGCCATGGATGGATGTTACACCAGCCACTATTTGCAGGATACACATGGGAACCAAATATGAACCATTGTAGTTTGTTCACCAACAGGCCATGAATGATGGATATCTCAGATTGAGTACAGCTGCCTCACTCAGAAGGATGGATGGGCTTATCCAGAAAAACAACAGACCTCAATCAAAGATATCCTTCACTACTGTCTTGATTGTTGCCCTTCAGGATTGAATTGGAGCAGACCTCATGGACAGGATCCTGTCAAGTTCATCAGTCTATGATTGATTGCCATGGTGGTATCCCATGCATCGCAACGCAATGCATAGGATACCATCATGACAACCAGAGAATCACATGTGAACTACTTAGAAATCTTGCATTGTACAGGATAAAACTAAAAAGATAGGGATAAATAACAGTTGAATCGTACTGCTGATCTTTTAAAAATATATATGTACACAGAAAGAAAAATGGTATGACATATGTGGATATGTACCTTTTGTATGTGTACAGATATATCATAAATAAAAACATACCTCGTATTTATCATCTAAGTAAGGTGGGATATACTAGGTATGTTTTGATCTATGATATCAATAGAACTTAAGTTTTGATGGTTGCACACATATAGTCAGTAGTGATGAGCGAGCATGCTCGGCCGAAGCTCGGTTCGGCTCGAGCATCGCTCTGCTCGGCACATGGCGGTACTCGTACGAGTACCGCATGTGCTCGCCCGCCATGTTCGGGTCTCCTCCCCGCACGTTTCGCGGCTGCTGCGCAGCCAATAAACGTGGGGGAAGGCTATGACATCAGTGTAATGCCAGCAGCCATGTTGGCTGCTGGCATTACACTGATTGGCTGGCCAGAACCCGTGATCGGGTGCTGTATAGCACCTGACGCGCGAGTTCGGCTCATTCTTAGCCAGGGAGAGATGCGCTTAGGCAGGGAAAGTCAGTGTAGGGAGAATAAAATTGTTGAAACTCTTTCAAGACCCAAAAGTCCTTTTTAGGACTGTTGTGTGTGGGGGCAGCATTTATATTTTGTTTGGGGGGGCACAATTTCCTTTTTTTTGTGGGGGGGATATATGTAAGGTGACATATAATACTAGATGCACAGGAAGTCAGTGTAGGGAGAATAAAATTGTTGAAACTCTTTCAAGACCCAAAAGTCCTTTTTAGGACTGTTGTGTGTGGGGGCAGCATTTATATTTTGTTTGGGGGGGCACAATTTCCTTTTTTTTGTGGGGGGGATATATGTAAGGTGACATATAATACTAGATGCACAGGAAGTCAGTGTAGGGAGAATAAAATTGTTGAAACTCTTTCAAGACCCAAAAGTCCTTTTTAGGACTGTTGTGTGTGGGGGCAGCATTTAATTTTTTTTGGGGGTGGCAGAATTTCATTTTTTTGTGGGGGGGACATGTTCTAAGGTGACATTGTACTAGGTGCACAGGGACAAATATTTCACAGTGCAGTGACAAGCTGACATATTCTGTTAGGTGCACAGGGCCAATGATTTTACAACGCAGCGACAAAAAGGGCCATTTTAAACGTGTGCCTAGCCATAGATTATTGTCACATTCTGTTTAGTGTGCAAATTCACAAATTAACGTCACATATTCCGTTCACTGTGCCTAGCCGCAGATTAGCGTCACATTCTGTTTCGTGTGCCTAGCCGCAGATTAGCGTCACATTCTGTTTCGTGTGCCTAGCCGCAGATTAGCGTCACATATTGTTTAGTGTGCCTAGCCGCAGATTAACGTCACATATTGATTAGTGTGCCTAGCCGCAGATTAGCGTCACATATTGTTTAGTGTGCCTAGCCGCAGATTAGCGTCACATATTGTTTAGTGTGCCTAGCCGCAGATTAACGTCACATATTGTTTAGTGTGCCTAGCCGCAGATTAGCGTCACATATTGTTTAGTGTGCCTAGCCGCAGATTAGTTTTTATCTTCCTTTTTGTGTGTTTTACGGTCAGTCTGTAAAAATGGCGTACTACGGGCGAAACATCGTTCCCAGCAGCGACGTTGGAGTCCAAGATGCATCCAGACATCCTCCCTATGCTGTCCCTGAACCATTTCTGTGGTGTTTCCATCATTTTCTGACCTTTTCCTATGAACCAGGCACCCTCCCCTCATCAGAGCAGGGGGTGCCTGGTGTAATGCTCGAGTCCTCCCATTGACTTCAATGGGGCTCGGGTGC
Organism: Rhinophrynus dorsalis; assembly: GCA_037306005.1. Lineage (NCBI taxonomy): Eukaryota > Metazoa > Chordata > Amphibia > Anura > Rhinophrynidae > Rhinophrynus > Rhinophrynus dorsalis. The sequence continues at coordinate 445,753,106 of CM074722.1, read as the reverse complement.
TCGGCCGAGCACTCGAGCCTCCGGGGGCGCTCGGCCAGAGCATCCGAACACCCGAGCATCGGGGTGCTCGATCATCACTAATAGTCAGTAAGGCAAGCAAACATACAGAACTGATCTCTGGGTTCATATCTTTCTGTCTACATTGTACAGGATAGTAATGGTTAATTTCAGCCTGATGTAATATTGTAGGCATTCGAAAAAGCTGCAGGTTCCAGTCATTTGACCAGACGAAGGCTCTTCAGCAGAGGCAAAACTGCGCCATTTAGAATAAATATTTAATTGGAATGATCTACAAAGTGTGCCTGGTTTGCAGGTATGATCCAAGGTGGGGGCCAAGAACCTACCAGTGGCCAAGGTATGACCCTTGGCCACTAGATTACCAACACCCTGGGCCTGATTGGGGAGCCCCAGCACCCTGTACCAAGGGAACACTTTACCCCACCACTACCACCACAGACATTTGGCAGCTCTTCCCAAGATGTGGTGGGCACACGCCCATCATCTGCAGCAGCCTCTCCACCAGCAGACTCAGTAGCAGCAGATACAGCAGCAGCAGCAGAAGACACAGCAGCAGCAGACACTCCACCAACAGCAACCACACCATCAGACTCATCAGGCATATCCACCTCCATGAGGGGGATGGAGGTGGAGTGCATGGTGCTACAGAGGAGGTTAATCCGGGAATTCGAGAGGGCCGACAGGAACCTTACAAGGCTCAGAAGGGAATCCCGGAGGAACACCTCAAGAATTGTAGCAAGGATACATGCCCTGGAGGTAGAGCACACGATACAGACCACACAACTCCTTCATTACCATACAGGGATGATGGACAAGATGGGGCAGCTGCTGGTGGAGTTCTGAGGCACAACCACAGGGAAAACTTGCATGTGGAGAGGGAGCAGCGGTCGATAGAGGGGTCCACTGCGCCCACCACTCCCTCCAGTGTGACCCCTGAAGGTACACCAAGGGTGCATAGGGTGACCAGGCAGTCAGCCAGGGCATCCACCTCTGGCACCCAGTCGATGGTCCCCCCCAAAAATAAACAGCCCAACTTGTTATTTTCCCCCTTAAAAAAATTGTGCTTTTCAATCTTGTCTGATATGCTTTGTATTTAGTAATAGATTGGGTGGCAGAGATGTCTCCAATGCTTAATGGCTAAGAAAACTGGGTCTTAACTTTCGCCCGTTAACTGTATCTTTTTTTCAGCCGTTAGCAGTACCGCACTCCTTTAAATGGCTCTGGTGAATCTTGTTCCATGAGTCTCAATGCACATAAGTCTATCGGCCGTAAGGATTATCAAACTGCCGTTAGCTGTTCTTAAGACGGACCTTTAAATGGCTTACTGCATGTTAAAACATGCAACGGTCGTTTTTTTTTGCTAACGCCTGCCTTTAAATCTACCCCATAGAGAGGGAGTAAGGTGATTTTCTGGTAATTTAATTAGCAAAATAAGGCTAGCAGAGACTCACAGTGTGGGCTAACACTGTAAGCACCTGGATTGAAAAAAAAAAAAAAAAGGAGGAGCTGGAATGACCGTGATGTGTCCAGTGAGTCAGAGGAGGAGGAAGTGACCACTACCACCAGCATGTCCCATGGAAGGGTCTGGGAACCCTGATTTCCCAGACCCCATGGAAGGGTCTAGGGACCCTGATTTCCCAGACCCAATGATGCCCCTAGCACCTGCGTGAAAATTGTGTCATCATCAGCAAAGGCACAGGAAGAAGTGAGTAGTAGTGTGAGCAGCACAGGTCAGCTGCCTGTGCTTGCTGCTACTGCTGCCAGGTTGCCTTCTGATTTTCAGGAGGAGGAGGAGATGATGGCAAGTGTGACAGCAGTCACACTTGTCATCAACAAGCAGTCCAACTACTACCACACAGCAGCTAGAGAGTGGTGAGGATAAGGATGGGGGTGATGTTAAGTGTAAAGCAGTTGCTGGGACTGGCTTGAGTGTTGATCCTCCTAATGCTGAGTGGCAGGGGAAGTGATGATGAACAGCCAGAATAGAGGTCAAGGGAGATGATAACATCCCTCTGACCCTTTGATTCCCCTCCCCCAGCATTGTTCCTCTGAAACTGTCACAGTACCTAGTATGAAATGAAGGTCAGACACAGGATATGTAATGTAAAACCACCTTTATTTATTATGTACAGCAATAATAGTATTAGCCCACACAACCGCAGACTATAGGATGATAGGACCCAGGCTCCTACCCGGAGCTGCACCCTGTGCTGTACACTGCACTACTGCGAGATACCGGAGAATATGACAGAGGTACGGGTGGAATACCAGAGGAAACAGTAATTGATGCACAAGTCTCCACCATGGGTTACACGACCGGAGGCAACAGGGAGCAAAAGCAGGCCTGAGCCACCGAGACTAATGGTCAGACATGTTAGGAGTGTATGGAGCAACTAGTCAGCCAGAGCCACAGGTCAGACAAGCCAGGGACTACACGGAGCGAGATGGTCAGCAAGAGCCTAAGGTCAGACAAACCGGAGACTATACGGAGTGAGTTATTCAGCCAGAGCCACAGGTCAGAACCAATGTGGGTAGTCAGACAAACTGGGGTCATACATGGAGGGAGTCAGTCAGTGGGAGCCACAGGTCAGAACCAATGTGGGTAGTCAGACAAGCGGGGTCATACATGAAGCGAGTTAGTCAGCCAGAGCCACAGGTCAGAGCCGATGCGGGTAGTCAGACAAGCCGGGGTCATACACGGAGTGAGTAATCAGACAGGTACGAGTCACAACGATACACAAGAGCAGCGAACAGAAACACCATGTAAGGGCAATGAGTACTAGGCCCGAGGGGTTAATAAAGGAGCAGCTCAAGGTGGGAATCAATTAGGCAAATGAGACTAGGCCCATAAACAGGTGCACGTACCTCCGCCCATTCTAGTGATGTCAGAATGCGGAAGCAGCCGGCAATCATGCTGGCGACATCACCACAGAGCAAGGAAGAGCAGTATATCTAAGGTCTCCTTAGGGGGACTGTGATAGAAACAAGATGATGAAGCATGCCAAACTGGCTAGCAGTAGTAGCAACAGTACACAACAACTGCCTGTGCCTGCTGCTATTGCTGCCAGTCATCCTTCTTCACCTGAATAAGAGATGGCAAGTTACAGTAGGGGACCCTCTGTCACGTTTGTCATCATCTTCAACCAGTCCAACTTTCATAGAGAAGCAGAAGCAAGGTACTGGTGGTGGTGATGAAAGTGATGGTGGAGCAGTTGGGGTGGAGGAGAGAATGAGGGCCTTTTTAGCAGAAAGTGAAAAAAAAATATGAAAAAGATACATAAATGGGGATGGGCATCACCACCACTACCAGCAGTGATATTGCTGAGTTTGCGGCTGCTGTAATTCCTGCTGCTGCTGAGTTGCAAGATTGTTGATGTTTATCTGTCTCATCAGCAGCAGGCTGATGATAAGTAGGCTAGTGTGCCACAGACATAGTGGTAATGGGGTCCAGCAATAGTGATGCAGGAATTGGACAGGTTCCACTTGCCTAGCCAGCAATATTCCTGGTCATAATTCTAGTACTGATTCTGACAGAGAAGCAGCAGCAGCCAGTGAAGGAGATTGTGGAGAAGAAGAAAGAAGCCATCCTTATTTCCTCCTCCCTAAGGTTATGGGTGTGGGACTATTTTCCTTTTGGGGCAGGCACAGTGCAGTCATCAGCGAAAAGGGGAAACAGTAGACACCTTGGCACAAATGCCCTCATAACACACATGAAATGTGGACACCATGACATTTATGAGAAGCATGTTAAAGCCAAATTCCAACAAAAATATAGGGAGACTTTGTTGCCATACCTTGTCTCTCCTCAGAGTCCCCAATGGTAGCAAGAATGTAGACCTACATTTATGAGGAAGAAGAATAGAGAAATCCAGCCTGAGCCTCAAAACTTGATGGAGAGTGAAACACTTGCCTCATCATCAGCTTCTTGCATTAGGGTACAGACACAGAAAGACGTAGAATTATAATCTGGTGAACCACCTCTGTCATTGTTACCTCCCCCACCAGCTGATAGAGATTCTGTAGATGTAAATATGTGGCAGTTTGTGTCCACCCATTGCACATTGTGTGGTGCGCTGACCACACATGGCAATGGAGGGGAGTATAATCACTAGCATGGAATCAAGCAGCATCTGAGGAGAGTCCATCCCACAGAATACACTAAACTGGTGGTAGGGAGAATTCATCATTATTATTAAGTCTGCTATTTTTTAATTGTCCTTAGCAGAGAGAACAAGAGGCACAGTGACAGCAGTACTTGGTTTCTGGGGGAGATGATTTGACATTGCGGACCGAAGCATCAAAGGTGTTTGCTTGCAGTTGTGCCAGTTGTTTGATGTGAGTGCAGACGTGTTCATTGTTCCCAGTCCTTCTGCTATTTCACAACTTTCTTACACACACACACTGTGCACATTGCAGTTCATGATCAAAGGCACAGTTCCTTGCTGCTGTCAAGGACAAAATTATATTCCAACAACACACCCATGTTTTTGGAGAAGGTGCAAGAGTAGAAGCATTATTGGTAGTGATGAGCGAGCATGCTCGGCCGAAGCTCGGTTCGGCTCGAGCATCGCTCTGCTCGGCACATGGCGGCAGCCAATAAACGTGCGGGGAGGCTATGACATCAGTGTAATGCCAGCAGCCATGTTGGCTGCTGGCATTACACTGATTGGCTGGCCAGAACCCGTGATCGGGTGCTGTATAGCACCCGACGCGCGAGTTCGGCTCATTCTTAGCCAGGGAGAGATGCGCTTAGGCAGGGAAAGTCAGTGTAGGGAGAATAAAATTGTTGAAACTCTTTCAAGACCCAAAAGTCCTTTTTAGGACTGTTGTGTGTGGGGGCAGCATTTATATTTTGTTTGGGGGGGCACAATTTCCTTTTTTTTGTGGGGGGGATATTTTTAAGGTGACATATAATACTAGATGCACAGGAAGTCAGTGTAGGGAGAATAAAATTGTTGAAACTCTTTCAAGACCCAAAAGTCCTTTTTAGGACTGTTGTGTGTGGGGGCAGCATTTATATTTTGTTTGGGGGGGCACAATTTCCTTTTTTTTGTGGGGGGGATATTTTTAAGGTGACATATAATACTAGATGCACAGGAAGTCAGTGTAGGGAGAATAAAATTGTTGAAACTCTTTCAAGACCCAAAAGTCCTTTTTAGGACTGTTGTGTGTGGGGGCAGCATTTAATTTTTTTGGGGGGTGGCAGAATTTCATTTTTTTGTTGGGGGGGACATGTTCTAAGGTGACATTGTACTAGGTGCACAGGGACAAATATTTCACAGTGCAGTGACAAGCTGACATATTCTGTTAGGTGCACAGGGCCAATGATTTTACAACGCAGCGACAAAAAGGGCCATTTTAAACGTGTGCCTAGCCATAGATTATTGTCACATTCTGTTTAGTGTGCAAATTCACAAATTAACGTCACATATTCCGTTCACTGTGCCTAGCCGCAGATTAGCGTCACATTCTGTTTCGTGTGCCTAGCCGCAGATTAGCGTCACATATTGTTTAGTGTGCCTAGCCGCAGATTAACGTCACATATTGTTTAGTGTGCCTAGCCGCAGATTAGCATCACATATTGTTTAGTGTGCCTAGCCGCAGATTAACGTCACATATTGTTTAGTGTGCCTAGCCGCAGATTAGCGTCACATTCTGTTTCGTGTGCCTAGCCGCAGATTAACGTCACATATTGTTTAGTGTGCCTAGCCGCAGATTAGCGTCACATATTGTTTAGTGTGCCTAGCCGCAGATTAACGTCACATATTGTTTAGTGTGCCTAGCCGCAGATTAGCGTCACATATTGTTTAGTGTGCCTAGCCGCAGATTAGCGTCACATTCTGTTTCGTGTGCCTAGCCGCAGATTACCGGCATATATTCCGTTTAATATGAAGAAGGCGGGTAAAAAGGGACGGGGAAGTGGACGTGATCCTGATAGTTCAAGTAAATATATAGCAAATACTGTTTGGTAACAATTTTTCGCCTAAAATCGTTTTTATCTTCCTTTTTGTGTGTTTTATGGTCAGTCTGTAAAAATGGCGTACTACGGGCGAAACATCGTTCCCAGCAGCGACGTTGGAGTCCAAGATGCATCCAGACATCCTCCCTATGCTGTCCCTGAACCATTTCTGTGGTGTTTCCATCATTTTCTGACCTTTTCCTATGAACCAGGCACCCTCCCCTCATCAGAGCAGGGGGTGCCTGGTGTAATGCTCGAGTCCTCCCATTGACTTCAATGGGGCTCGGGTGCTCGGCCGAGCACTCGAGCCTCCGGGGGCGTTCGGCCAGAGCACCCGAACACCCGAGCATCGGGGTGCTCGATCATCACTAATTATTGGTCAACTCCTTTTTTCCAGATATATCTGAGGTATTGGGGTGGGATATTTGTGGTGCTGCTACTGCCTCAGGTACATCACTGGAGATAATGGCAAGTGGAACCATAGTTGCCTGTCTCATACCACTGCTGTTGATCCCATTCCATTGGAGCTGCCTGATCATCCTGCTAGCTATTCAGACAACTCAGCAGCAGCATGAGCAGCAGTCATAAATGCCATAATGTTGCCATGGCCAAAGTCCAACAAACCCCTGTTTCCACAGGGTTTGTGCCTAAAAAGTGTAAGTCTTACAAATTAATGTTTCCTCAGGGCTTGGGTCTCTAATAAATCTAAGTCTTTACAAATCACTCATTCCTCAGTTCTTGGGCCTCTAATAAGTCTAAGTCCTTCAAATCAATATTTCCTCAGGGCTTGTGCCTAACAAGTCTAAGTCTTCCAAATCAATTTTTCCTCAGGGCTTGAGCCTATAAAGTGTTAAGTCCTACAAATTAATGTTTCCTCAGGGCTTGTGCCTAAAAAAAGTATAGGTCCAACAAATTAATGTTTCCTTAGGGCTTGTGCCTAAAAAGTATAAGTCCTACAAATTGTTTCCTCAGGGCTTGTGCATAAAAAGTATAAATCTTACAAATTAATGTTTCCTCCAGGCTTGGGCCTCTAACAAGTCTAAGTCCTACAAATTAGGATTTACTCAAGGCTTGTGCTTAACAAGTCTCATTCCTACAAATCAATGTCTCCTCAGGGCTTGGGCCTCTAGCAAGTGTAACTCCTATAAATCAATGTTTCCCCAGGGCTTGTCCCTAAAAAGTCTAAGTCTTGTGTTTGGATAACCTGAGTACTGCACAGTGCACATCATGGATACAAATATCTTTCAGTTTTTTTAAGCCTGCTGCTCTTCTGCCTTTTAGCCATTATTTATAAAGAGAAATAGAGAAATCAGTAAAAAAAAGAGTTACTAAAATCAAAATTGAATGTAGCACATGTGTATGTTGGTGATGGATCTTTGGAGGGACTTTGACAAACTGCTTTCTCCTCAGGAGGAGCAGGGGATCACCATCATTTATTGCACAGCCTGCAGCAACCATGGCTGCAGTCAGTTTTTAGACTAAAACTTTAATCATATGTCCCTGCACTGCTCCTAAATCTTTTCACCCTCTCCATACCCCTTGTGTGTGTTGCTGGGCATTACTCAATTACTGTGTGTTTAACTGTAAAGTACACCATGGAACTGATTGTGTGTGATATCTTGCCTTGGCCTTCTACAAAATACTCTATCTTTTCAAGTATCGGTCTGCCCCAGTCACATCTTACATCAGGATCCTTGTCACTGTCACATTATGTAACATTTTTTTATTTTTTAAATTGTATTTATTTTATTAACTAACTTCCCTCCCATCCCAGTCAACAAAAAAGCATTCCCTGTTTAACAGATTCTTACCCCAGTCTCTACCAGCACAGAGAAAACAGCCAGATCAGAAAGGAATTTGGATCACGGCTTCCTGTGTGTTCCCAGTCAGTCACAAAAGATGTTAGCTCAAACTCCACTCTCCCTTCCTGTCCCCCAGATTGCCCCCAGACTCCCCTAATGCAGAGAGGAACTGTTCTGCCTACAAGTCTCCCTAAGCTAAACTTCAACTCCTTTTTATTAGCCTGTGTTCACTAGCTGACAAATGTGCTGCTCTCCCTTCCTCTCACACAAACACAGGTGGGCATGCTTTGGGACCCCGAGACCATCTTTATACTATGCCTGTGGAAAATAACATAAATCTGCTATGTGATGGGTTAAAGCGGAACTTTCATCAGCTAACAATAGAGCCTGGTAGGATAATTATATTAGTGATATGCACATATCTAGCTTTATTTTAAAAATAATTGCAACATTAAACAAAAATAGAACCTCCTATGCATGCAGGCTGAGATCTTTCTGTTGCCACTCTTTGCCCCTGCACAAAGGAATTCAACTCACCAATGTGGAGTTGAAGCGGGCGGACAGCACAGATGCAGAGATCCTGGCTCCTCAAGATGTCTGCACTGTTCCCAGGTGCCTACCTGCATAGAAGGTTCTATTTTTTTTAATGCCGCAATAATTCTTGAAAATAAAGCTAGGTATGTGCATATAGCTAATATAATTATCATATGATATCTGATGAAAGTTTTGCTTTAAATACAGTCTTCCCATTGATTTCAATGCAATCAGTTAGGTGAAAAAAGTTGAAAAACTGCACTTTCCCTGGGAACTTTCCATCTAGCCGGTAAGTGCCATTTTTCTCCTGTTTCTGTTTTGAGGAGAAAACTTTTGCCCATTCCTAGCCAGCATGACCGTTTTTGAATCTGAAGCAGTCAGAATGCCTGAGTCAACTTAACACATAATGGACAAGTGGAGTGTACACCTCTTTGCTAAACAATAGCTGCAAAACGCTCTGGACTTTACGATTATAATGTGTACAACATGAACATAGTTTAAGAACCTGTCGTTCTGCTATCAGCTGTCATGTCTGTCTCCAGAGACCTGACATCTAGGACCGATTTAAAGCGGAACTACCACCTAACATACACTTTAGCTTAAATAACTCCTCATCTGGTGACTAGCTGCTTAGTAGCGCTAGTCGTCAGAATTATTACATTGTTAAATAGATTTTTTATATTTTTTGACAGAATCCAGTTCTTCAGAGAGAGATACTGTTAAACATCCTGTCTTGTCACAAATTGATCAGGCTTTGGAAGAAATTCAGAAATCTTATGTTTAAAGCAGGGGTCCAGCAAAGTAGCAAGAATGTACATCTCATTGCTTTTAATGACCACTACACTAAGACCCTGCTCAAAGCACACTAACATATCCTTCACTAACTGTTGCATTTCAGCCATGCTTCTCAATTTTTTCAGCAATAAATATATCAGTGAAAAAATCTCACTAATTCCCGCCCTTAAATAACTAACCAGCATGGTGGCCTCCTCAAACATTTCAGCAGCTCACATACATCACACATTGTCCAGATGACAAAGATGTTCCCTCCAAAGCCTTCCAGTTTTTAATTGTTATCTTACTAATGGCCTTCTTCTCTTTGTATAAATGCTCTAGTATGTAAAATGTGGAATTCCACCTGGTAGGGACTGCCATTTTCAGCTATGGTGATGGGGCAGGTTTTTATCCTCTTGTATGGAATATAATACATTGTGAGCACTGTAGGAGGGGCTAAAATGGCCACAGATTTTGTGGGCGATATTTACCATCTCTCGGTGGGTTTTGGATTCTGAGAGGAATTTCCCAACTGAATTTAGGATGCGGACAAAACAGGGTACATGCACCATATCACCTATTCCCAAGGCAACTATAATGTTGGAGCCATTATCAGCGGATGCAAAGCCAGCTAAGAGCAGGGTACTAACCATTCCTTTATCACCTACTCTAGTTTATTTAACCCAACTGTGGCTTTGTGGGATTGTCTCTAAAACTCTGCATGTATAAAGTTGCATACTGGTTGCATGGACTGCCCTGCTGCTATCCTTTAATAATACTGCCAGAACCAAAAGCAAGATTAAAGGCTGTGACCTGATTCATCAAGAATAACTGCAATTGGTTGTTGGGAAATCAAGTGAGCAATAACAGTCATAAAGTTTGTACTCTGTCCACTTGTCCATTTCTGTAGTCAGGTGAATTTACTTTCTGATTGAGATTTCTATCCATTTAGCCACTACACTAACCACCTGCTTGTACAATTCTGGCACAGCCGTCATTGAAAAATAACTGCAGCTTAGGATATATCAGTGGGGTGCAACACAACATCAGTTCTATAAAATTTCTGTTTTCTAGAAAAAAATAAGGCAATGTGCCAATGGCCAACATCTTAGCAACTTTTCCATTCAACAGCTGTACTTTGGGATCATTTTTGTGATTTTGTTTTACTCCTTTCAAAGAACTCAGTAAGTGTGGATTGGAAGTACATGACAGGAGAACTGTATAACTTTTTTGCTTTAACATGACTTGTGGAGGTGGTGGGGGTATCGGTGGTGGCATGTGTGGACACTCTACAAATCTTGTCATCTCCTACAATAAACTCAGAGTTACACGTCTCTACAGGAAAAGCCATATGTGTTATTTCAACTGAATGAAGCTTTGGCACATTCTCTGACACATCTCCATCATTACTTCTGTTATGTGTCCAAAAATCCAGGGAATCTTTAGGAGTGTTTCTACTGCTGTGGCTCCAAATCAGACCTGTGGTTGTGCTTCAGATGGGATCTCAATGAGGCAGTGTCTGGGTGTAGCCTGTTTCTTACACAAACAACAGATAAGGACATGTTTAGCTTTTGGATCATTAACTAATTATCTCAATACTCTGGACTACTACCGGGGCTAGATGTTGTTTCAACTGTAATAATAGCTGCCAGAGGTACTCATCATAGCTGAGGTTTTGGATGTTGATAACCTGTGTTGCTACTGGTTACTCAACACTAGTGTGTGTGTGTGGCTGAGCGGGTGTTAGACTTGGAAGCAGTAATGATGACGTATTGTGTATTTTTTGTTATCCTTTCTTGTTCAAAATCAGACTTTCCAATTAATTTGTCAAATATGTAACAAACAGTTTATAAACAGGCACAGGGATCCTTTTCAGTGGTAGAAGATTGAGCCGTTGCCTTTCAGGTAATTTTCTGGCCATGTTATCATCTCTCTCACTCTCAACTTTATAGGTATCTGAAGAATAAGGGTGCTGTAGGGATATATTCTAGATCAACATCCTCATCAGTAATTAGGTCATCTTCAGCACTACTTTTATAGTCCTCTATGATTTTGAAGTCTTCAAAAATTTAATTTTATTTTCTCCTTAGAGGTATTTCCACAACATTCACTACTGCTTTCAGGGCAGGTGTTGTACTTATCAGATGTAGCATTTGGTTGAACTGCTACACATTCTTATTCAATTCAATTATGAAAAGATTTGTAGAGTGTCCACACACATGTCCCAGAATGTGACTCATTGTTATGTTAAGTGTTCTTTGATGGTTTATTAATATCCTTTAATAGAACTTTGATGAACAGCCTCATCAGGACGAGAAGGATAAATAGTAACTAGTGTTGAGCGAGCACCCCGATGCTCGGGTGCTCGGGTGCTCTGACCGAGCACCCCCTGAGGCTCAAGTGCTCGGCCGAGCACCCGAGCCCCATTCAAGTCAATGGGGCGACACCAGGCACCCCCTGCTCTGATGAGGGGAGGGTGCCTGGTCAATGCCCCCTTCATCTCCGCTATGCCCCCTTCATCTCCGAATGCCCCCTTCATCTCCGCAATGTCCCCCTTCATCTCCGCTATGCCCCTCTTCCACAATGTGCCCCTTCATCTCCGCTATGCCCCTCTTCCACAATGTGCCCCTTCATCTCCGCTATGCCCCTCTTCCACAATGTCCCCCTTCATCTCCTCTATGGCATAGAGGAGATGAAGGGGGACATTGTGGAAGAGGGGCATAGCGGAGATGAAGGGGCACATTGTGGAAGAGGGGCATAGCGGAGATGAAGGGGCACATTGTGGAAGACGGGCATAGCGGAGATGAAGGGGGACATTGTGGAAGAGGGGCATAGAGTCTATGCCCCTCTTCCACAATGTCCCCCTTCATCTCCGCAATGCCCCCTTCATCTCCGCAATGCCCCCGTACCTCCAGTCCCTGGTGGTCCAGCGGAGCGTCTTCGGATCTGTGCCTCTTCCGGCACAGATCCCCGCCACCCGAACATGGCGGGAGAGCACATGGCGGTACTCGACGAGTACCGCCATGTGCCGAGCAGAGCGATGCTCGAGCCGATCCGAGCATCGGCCGAGCACGCTCGCTCATCACTAATAGTAACATAGCACCATAGCAAATTAGGTTTAAAAAAGACAAGTTCAACCTTTGCCTCATAAGTCAGAGATAATGAGATTTTTTTACTTACCCATAAATCCTTTTTTCTTCGTCCATCGAGGGATGCAGGGACTATAGCCTTAAGCAGCGTGCTTGTAGGAGACAGAGAACTCTAAACAAAAAAAACCTCGTCCCACTTAATAGCTGCTAATCCATCTCCCTGCATAACTGCCTTCCATTTTTGTTTAGCGGAGTCAGGAAGGGAATTCAGTAACACATATCCACCAGAAAAGTCAATACATCCTCACTCAATAAGTTTTCTATGGGCCGGAAGCTCTGCATTCCTCAATGGACTAAGAGAAAATGGTTTATCTGTAAGTGAAAACCCTATTTTTTCTAGTGTCACTGAGGGATGCAGGGACCATGGGAATGAATGAAAGTCGTCCTAAACAACTGGAAGGGAAGACAACTAATGAACAATGGCCTGTAAAACTTTACAGCCAAAACTAGCGTCCTACAATGCAAAACATGTTAACACTGTAAAACTTAGTGAAAGTATGAACAGATGACCATATAGCTGCTTTTCACAATTAGTCAACAGTAGCTTGATTCTTCAAGGCCCAGAAAGTACTGATGGACCTAGTAGAATGAGCTGTGATTCTGAAGGGAGTTGGAACAGACTTTAGTCTGTAAACTAGTCTGATTGTCTGTTTAAGTCATGCAGCAAAGATAGTCTTAGAGACTGGTATGTGCTTTTGAGGGTTTTCTGGATTCACAAAGTGTCTGAAGTCCTAAAAGTCTGAGTGACTTGTGCATAATGTTTTAAAAATCTTACTACATCTAAAGTTTGAAGAACATTTTCTTTAGAGGATTAGGGCTCAAGGTGGGGCTATGCACTAAGGCATAATAAACAGGTGATAAAGAGGAGAAGATTTATCCAATGATATCACTTTACCAGTTCCTATGTTAGTCTATGGAATCTATGCACTAAGATCTCCACAGTTGAAGAAGTCATCTAAGTATTATCAACTATTTATCACATATTATTGCATCTCCCCCAAGGAAGGGTGTACCACTCCCTGGTTTACGTGAAAAGCAGAGACTACTTTAGGATGAGACTCCGGGACTGTTCTTGAAACCACATTATCTTGATGAAAGATAAGATACGGAGACATGCAAGAGAGGGCACTAAGTCCTGAGACTCTTCTTGCTGATACAATAGAGGTTAGAAAGGTTGTTTTAAATGTTGGTCTCTTATAGAGGCTGATGACAAAGGCTCAAATGGAGAGGCCTGAAGAGCCTCTAGCACTAAATTCAAATCCCATGGTGGAGTAGGATGTCTGTGTGGGGGAACTGTCCTACTGGCCCCTTAAAGAAAAGTTTGTATTTCTGGGAGAGAAGCAATTTTGCTCTGGCAAAGCACAGAGAAAGCTGAAACTTGGATTTTCATAGAGTTATCCCTTAGACCTTTTTCTAGACCTGATTGCAGGAACTCTAGAAGGGATGGAAAATGGAAGGAAGAGGGCTCTAGATCTTTTCTAGTACAGAAACTCGGTGCTATGTCTTAAATGGCACGTGTTTGCGAGCCCTGAGCATGGTTTGAATCACAGGAGAACTGAAACCTTTGTTCTTTAGGATTCTTTGCTCTTTAGGATTTGGGTTCTCAAGTTCCATGTTATCACAGAAAAGTTGTGTAAGTTGTGGTAGAGAATTGGGCCTTGAAAGGTAAGGTCTGGAATCTGAGGAAGACGCCATGGGTCTGTCAATGACATGTCTTTGAGGTGGTGAAACCAAGGCCTCCTGGACCAGAATGGTGCTATGAAGATGGTGTGAACCGTCTTCTCCTTTATATTGCAGAGAATTCTTGGAATCATAGCTAGTTGAGGGAAGATGTACACTAGTCTATAATTCTAAGGGATTGTTAGGGCATCCACTGCTATTACTTGAGGATCCTTTGCTCTTGCACAGAATGTTTTCTGTTTCCTATTGATGCCATCATGTCTATGTCTGGAATTCCCCATCAGTGAGTTACCTGAAGGAATATTTCCTGATTTAGTTCCCATTCTCCTGGGTCTATGGTCTGACACTGAGGTAATCTGCCTTCCAGTTCTCCACTCCTGGAATCTACATGGCTGGCAATGCTGAAACATGGCTCTCTGCCCAGATGAGAATTCTCTTTCCTTCCAGTCAGTATTGCTTTTTTGTCCCTCTTTGATGGTTTATGTATGCCACTGTGGCATTGTCTGACTGAATCCAAATGGCAATATTCTTCAGAGTGGACGTTTATGCCAATAGTGCATTGTAAATTGCAGGTATCCAAGTTGATCATAGGAATGCAGGGCACTTATGGAGCCCACTGACCTAGAATGGAGAGATGTTTGTATACCACTTCCCATCCACACAGACTGGCATCTGTTGTGACTATGTGCCACTTTGTGATGGAGAAGATTTGAATTTATAAGCCACCAGTGTAGTGATTGTCTTTTGTATTGGGATATCTTCAGCATATGATGAAGATGATTTGGATTTTTGGACCAATTTGCGAATGAGGTCCAGCAGAAGAGGCCTCAGGTGAAACTGAGCAAAGGGAACTGCTTCTATTTTGGATAACATTTTCCAACAATCTTCATGCAGTGTCTGACAGACACTTCTAGTAGAGAGAGAAAGGACTGGATTCTATCTTGAAGGTCCAAAATTTTCTCTTGAGGTAAAAACACCTTTTGAAGGCTGGTATTGAAGTTCAGGCCTATAAACTATATGATCTGAGATGGTATTAGCTGATATTTGCTTAGGTTGATTATCCAAATGTGATTCTTCATAGTTAACAGAGTAAACTGAAGATGTTGTTGAATCATCTCCAGAGATGGAGCCTTTAGCAACAGACCATTAGGTAAGGAGTATATTTGCTCCCGTGGATCTGAAGTGAGCCATAAGTGGAGCCATCAACCTGGTAAAAACTCTCTGAGCTGTTTCTAGGCAAAAAAGAAGAGCCACAACTTTAAAGTGTTTGTTTTGGTAAGCAGACCTGATATATTCCAAGTTTTTGGGCCAAATAGGGATATGTAGGTAGGCCTCTTTGATGTCCAAACATGTGAGAAATTGCTTTGGTTTCATGGCTTTCACTGCCTCTATTTTGAACCTGGGAACTTTGAGAAAATGATTTAGGTTTTTCAGGTCCAGGATAGCATGGAATCCTCTGTCTTTTTTGGATACCATAAAAAAATGGAATAAAAGCTCTGAACTTTTCGTTTTTGGTACTGGAACTAATACACCATTGTCTAGGAATTGACGGATAGCCTAATGAAATGCTTCCTTTAAGTTATTTTCTTTTGGTACCTTGGACATGAAAAAATGATGAGGCGAAAGAGTTATGAAAAACATTCTGTACCCTTGTAGAGCTGTAGAACCCAACCGTCTGAAATTGACATCCTCCATTGATGTGTGATATAACGGAGTCTTCCCCCCTAGGAGGGTTTTAGGGTGACCCCATACTCCAAATCACATGCAGTAGAGGGCTTGGAGTCTGAAGCATTGGGCACAGATATCTTTTGTGTCCAGGTAACTTTTGCTCTGTGAAAGCGAAAGGAACCTCCAGAAGAAGGATTAGAAGATTGTCTGGAGGATGTTTTAAGTAAAAGTCCTTTTCTTGTTGTCAAAGGTTTATTTTGAGGCAGAAAGGTACTTTTACCTCCAGTGGAGTGGCTGACAATTTTGTCTAACTCTGACCCAAAATGGAGGGTTCTCTTGAAAGTTGAGGACATTAGAGATTTTTTAGAAGCAGAATCTGCATTCCAATTCTTTTACCATAAAGCATGACAATGCCAATTTATACATCTTCAAGGCAGCTTCCACATTATAGGAGGTGGACACTTGGAGGTAGCCTATGAGAGGAAATATATCATCATGTGGCACATTATCCTGCAAGGCTTGAATATTTTGAGCTTGTCAGGCGTCAGCAGCTCTGCATGCCCAGGCTGAAGCAAAGCAAGCTCTAATGATTGCTCATAATCCAGAAAACAACTGTCTGCTCAAGGTATCAACGTTTTTGTCAGCAGGATCTTTAGTGCTGCTGCAGACAGAACAGGGATAGTGGTATGTTTGGATAATCTGTATACAGTAAGGTCAACTGTCAGCGGTGTTGACAAAAGGTCAACCTTGGGTTTAGAAAAGGGATATACTTTAGCAATTTTTTAGGAATTACCACACATTAATTCCCTTTCATCACGGTGACATGCTGAATGTGCTGTGTAGCCGTATGCTGTTTAGAATGTGACATTTTAAAAGTGAACCATCCTTGACTATCTGATCAAGCTCTTCATAATCAGGGAATATGAAAGTAGATTTCTTTTTACCTTTAAAAATAAACTTGGTAAATTACTTAGACGCTTGGTCTTCTGAAACTTCAAATGCATCCAAGACAGTTTTAAAGGAGGAAGGGGGCTCAGAATAGTCATAAGCCAATTCATCATCATCATCAGAGGAATCTGAGGGTGAATAAAAGATTTTTTGAGGGTATTTTAGATAAACATTTTTTAAGTGGTGCACGAGGTGCTTCTGTAAATAATTTTTCCAAAATCCTCTCTAATTTTGCAAGGGAACCAAGTAAGGACTTGACTCACTCTGGTTCAAGCATAGGGGAAGCATCAATAGATGTGGAAGTCCTCTTAGCCTCTAAGTCCATACATTTTGAACACACAGGCATATTTTTTGTGACCTTTGCATTATATTGTTTACATGTAGAAAAATTACTTTTATTGCTCTTAGTTTTCCTCTCCTCCTTGTCTGCCATATTATAAGAAAGAAGAAAGATAATAATTTAAATCTCAATGCTAGTAGAGAGAGCCCTGATTGAGAATTAGTTCAACTTTCTATGATTAATGTTTACAATCAAAGGGACTTAGCCTGAATAAGCATTTCTAGTTCAACAACAGTAAGGTTATAGCATGTCCCCAAAGAGATGACCACTGATGTTGAAATAATGGACAGACTTAATTCCTCACATAAAACCCCCCAAAGGAAGGAACAGATCTTGGCCCCAAAGGAGCTGGCAGTGAAGGGTTTAAAATTTAGAATGATAAATAATACCGCTGCTCCTACGGAGGGAGCTCAAAATGGGTGACCAAATAACTCTAACAACAACTACAATATTGAGTACCCTGCTCCTATGGAGCGGTATAACCTGGACAGTCCCGTTTTCCACTCAGAAGTTGTAGGGAGGGTCAGTAAGTGGTGGTAAAGAGATGATAAATTGGAGATGACTTCTCCAGTTCATCACTTCTCCAATTCCTATGTTATTCTATGGAGCATATGCAAAAAGATTTCTTCAGCTTTGGAGATTTTAGTGCATGGGCTCTATAGAATAACATAGGAACTGGATAAGTGATAAAATGTTGAAGTCATCTCTACTGCTTAGTGAATCTCCCCCATAGAAAAGCTGATAACAGGAGAATCTCCAGAGTTGATGGAAGTAATGTCTGCTGCTCTGTGAGGTGACTTGTGTAAGTGCACCCCCTAGCATGTGCACCCGTAAGAGCAAATTTTAACTGAGGAGAAACCATAAATGCCTCAGAAAGGCATAGTTCTCTGTACAGAGCACTATGCAGTGAGATACATTTAGTTGTACTGATAGAACAAATATAATAAATTATAATAATATAATTAGAAAATGAAATTGAAATAAATAATTCTATACTTTTTGTATAATTAAAACCAAATAAATAAAGAACTGATATTAAAATAAACCTGTATGTGTCCCATGAAAATCATCTACTAACTATAAAGCGTCTCTCCCCTTAACAGCCAAAGGCTGATTTTGGGCCTCTATATGCCATAAGTTCAAAGAAGTAGCGAAATAGCTTTTGTCGTTTGTAACGACTTTTCAAAGTACAGTGTCGTTGGGCTCATTAATATTTTCAGACAGTGTCGGTTGTGATCGGAAATATGTAGTTTGTCCTGACTGAAACTGTTGTATGGAACGACAAAAAAATGTCTTAACTAGCGACAAAAATGTCTTAACTAAAGACAAAAATTCTCACATTCAGAACACATTCCTTCCACTTTTTTCTTAACGTACAAATTTTGTCTTTTGTAAGACAATTTTTTTCGTTAGTTATGACAAATTTTCTTTTCCTCTATACGACACTGGAGAATAGTTTAGCCACGCCCTTGCCCCTCCCCTTTGCCCGTCAATTCTGGAGTTGTGTCGTACACAACGGACATTACTAGTTTTTTGTCGTATACTCTATAGAAAATATGTTGTTCTTCCATTCAATTACTTATTTTTGTCTTTCATATGACATTTTTGTGTTGTTATCTCTTTGAACATATGGCCCTATGATTCAGAGAGTAAGCTATTCCAAAGGACAGAAGTTAGGAATCAAAGCGTTAAATAGGAGGACTCTCTTCACAAAGTGAGGGCCATCAGACACTGAGGAGAAGGGTAAAATAATAGAAGTACTAACCAATGAAGCTCCCTTCAGGAGAAAAGTTGCCCTAAACCTCCTTCAAAGACACTCTAAAAAAACTGAAGGCAGTTATATAGGGGGAGAGGATTAGCAGCTAGTAAGTGAGATGAGTCTTTTTGTTTAGAGTGCCCTGCCTCATATAGGCATGCTGCTTAGCCAAATGGTTCCTGCATCCCTCAATGATGAAAGAGAAATGAGAATTATATAAACTTTCCTGCTGCCAAATAAGTTAGCCTTTATCTGAACTTCCTGTTTTGCCTACTAATACATAGTACAACCTTGTATGTTCCTTTTGAAAGAAATGCACCTAATCTTCTATTAAATGTGCCTATTGTATCTGTCATTACTACATCCTTGGGCAAGGAATTCCACAATTTAACAGAACTTACTGTAAAAAACAAACAAACAAAAAAAAAACTTTCCTACCCTGGAGTTGAGTCATTTCCTTTAATCTCAAGGGATGACCCCTGGTTACTTGATCAGGCCTTGGAATGAAAAGCTCACCAGAGAGAGCCTTATATTGACCTCTCATGTACTTGTACATTGTGATATGATCTCCTCATAGTGGTCTTTTCTCGAAAGTAAATAAACCTAAAGTTTGTCTAGACGCTCCTCATATGTCAAGTCTTCCATTCCCTTAATTCATTGTGTTGCTGTTCTCTGTACTCTCTACAGTTCTAGAATATCCCTTTTCAGAATGGTGCCCTAAACGGCACTGTATATCTGAGGTGAGGTCTTACCAACGATCTGTGCAGTGGCAAAACGATGTGATCCACTCTTGCTTCAATACCCCTTTTTATGCAAGACAGGACTGAATCATACCTAAACAGATGGATACCAAAATGCTGAAAATGTGTCCAGCTACAATGGTACATAAAATACCCTAAGCCCCTGATATTGATAGGGTTAAATTTCTGAAAACCTAATAAGAAACACATAAAAAAATGTGGTTTACCCATAAATATCATAAGACAAAACACAGGCACATGCATATATCCTTGCAATTAAAATTTTGCAAATCTTGTCAAAATCAGAATACTAGATAAGCAAATTAGGCCACAGTGAGCCAAAAAAAAAAAAAGTTATAAAAATCCCACTATCCTACACAGAGATCTGTTTCAACATGAGACTGCGCTGCACAGACACTTACTTTTTGGGTTGAATATCATGAAATAGTCACCTAAGAACAATCAAAACTATTATTTGTTTTTTCTTTGGCTTGTCTCTACTAAGCAGCTTTCCATTTTATGTCTGTACTAGTTCCATTACAGAAAACTGTCCATATACATATCAAACTAATACCACCCAAAAAAACAGTCAATTTTTGAAATGATTAAAGGGATAGTAATACTTCATTTTAACTTTATTTTATTTTGTAGGCATTAAAAAAACATGAAGAATGATATAAGTCTTATCTCTCAAACCTTTATGGTTTATGAGATATTCACAAGCAATGTTTCCCCCTCCCGCCCCTTTTACCTACTGTAAACAATCTCTTCTCAGATGTGGAATGCAGTCCATAGACTGGACAGACAACAGAAGGGGACACTCTTATTCCTATGAAAACAATGAAATCCCTGCCCCCCTTGACAAGCTTTTCAGGTTTTTCCCTTATCTTAATTGAAGATTGTCCCTCTCTGCAGTCTACCTGGGCAGCTCCCTTCTGCTCTGGCTGGAAAGTGTTACATCAGTAAAAGGGGAGGGACGGGGACACTTTGCTTGTGAATATCTCTTAAACCATAAAGGTTTGAGAGATAAGACTTGTATCATTCTTCATGTTTTTTTAATGCCTACAAAATAAAATAAAGTTAAAATGAAGTATTACTATCCCTTTAACAAGTATCCACTGTACAAGAATACTAGGATTTTCAAAATCAATAAAAAAAATTGAAATAATTAGTTGCTTGTTTGACAGCTAGTCAGTGCTCAGAAGCTTCACAGTTTAGCTCTCTTTTGACATTACTGAGAAAAAATTAGCTTGTACACATCAGACTAACCCCATTCATATTAGTAGCCCAATTCAAAATGGTAGTCAAGTCCCCCATGCATAAGAATATCAGCTAACCCCATACATAGCTCTTAGTCCTTTGGGGCCTATTTAATGATGTTTCATGGTTTCTCTTGGCACTGTCAGCAAGAGATCCATACCCGGTTTGCCCCTTAAAGGGATAGTAATACTTTGTTTTATCTTTATTTTATTTTGCAGGCAGTAAAAAAACATGAAGAACACTATAAGTCTTATCTTTCAAACCTTTATGATTTGAGAGATATTCACAAGCAAAGTTTCCCCTCCCGCCCCTTTTACCTAGTGTAAGCCATCTCTTCTCAGATGTGGAATCTGGTTGTAAGACCAGACAGATAACAGCAGGGGACAATCTTCTTCCTATGAGAACAATGAAAGCCCTGGCCCCCTTGACAAGTTTTTCAGGTTTTTCCCTTATTAATTGAAGATTGTCCATCTCTGCAGACTACCTGGGCACCTCCTTTCTGATCTGGCTGAACAGTGTTCAGTAAAAAGGCTGGGAGGGGGACACTTTGTCATTGAATTACTCTTGAACTACAACTCTGACAGAATTGAAATAACACTCTCCAAAGTCCAAACACTATGATGATTAATTAGAGCTGCTTTTATTATGAAACATTACTATCCCTTTAACTTTAAGGAGACACCCTAAGTGTTTTCAAATCTGGTGTTGTAGATAGACACTGAAAGTGACTTTGTTGTGGTCACAGCTAAATTCAAGGTGTGGATATCAAGGACAGATATCAGAAACCAGATAAACCTGAAACTGAACTATATAGCCTCTCCAATGACCATTTTAGGAAGGCAAGTTAAGTAGTAGATAGAATCTGGAAATTAATGCCACATTAGTCCTCAGTGGGAAAGGATACAGAGACCAGAAGAACTGCGAGAGTAATACCCTAATACCCTAATCTACTAGAGGAGGCAGCAAACTACTAAGAGAAAAAATACAGAGGAAGCAAGGAGCTTCCATCTTGGAATGATCATTGTGTCATTCTTCCTCTTTAGAACTTTATTCCACACCTCTGGTGGAGCCTGATAGGTTTCATCAGCCTCAGAAGGTGGAGAGAGGTGATTTTCTGGACATTCTGGACATTACATGAGTAATTTATTATACAGCTTTATCTGACCATGTCAGATACCAAAGCTCCCACAACTACTAAAACCAAAATTTCTAAAAGTATTTATCTGTATTGAAAACAAAACAAAATGTATAGGTAATTTAAATGTATAACTTTATTAAGATGAAAACCTACATAGGTAAAATATCCAATTTAACATAATACTACATTTATCTCAATTTTGTCCCAGGAGGCACTGTCACTTTAATAATATCACCATAAAAGAAAGTATTTGTTGTCTTCTTTCTCACATCTGCTAGTTAGACAGCTATCATTTGTATTATTTTTAGTTACGGAATTATTCTACTGTCTTATCTAACACAGTGTTATTGTTACTTTGTAATGAAATTATAAGATATAGCTGCGTGATACGTGATTCTTCCTCTAGATGGCAACATTTTGTTATTACAAGTACAATGTGTATGTGAATGATCCATTCTCTAAGCTAATTAGCTGGTGCTGCATTTAGGAGTAGAATGTATTCAGTGTTAGCCTATTTTTATAATCAAGTAAATGTTGTTTTTTAAAATGTTATTTGGGGGTGAATAAAAAGCTACCAGTATAATCAAGTTAACCTTTTGAGTGTCAGAGAGATAACTAATGCATTGCATACCACTGGCACTCAAAGGGTTGAAAAGCATGTTGTAATAATTTATAATCCTTTTCACTCCTTGCATACTAGATGTCTCCAGTGCATTGCCTTGTTATGAGTTGGAGACATCTTTAACATAAAAGGAATGAAAACTTTGTACCTAATATCCAGTTTAAATAAGAGGTTAATACTTTGAATAATATTTCTCCATAGTGGTTACAATGCAGCTAGAATTCTGATCCAGGTTGATACCGGATTGTCTTCTGGATTCAGGAAGGGTAATTTTATCTCACATCAGGCAGAACTGGCTTCAATAATTATCCTATATAATAAAAGGCCAGATGTATGTTTGTGCGATGCAGTCATGCGCAGTAGAGACTGCCCAAATGCAGGCCAATACAGTTATGTGCAGTAGACACTACCTGAATGCACAGAATGCTGGGAGGTTTAGTTCTGCGATAGTACACCTTCAGTGTAGTTCTGCACTTTGGCCAGTGTACACGGGCTTTTACAATAGTATATAAATAATCAACTGCATTACTATGTTAGTACCAACAATATGTAGAACATCAAATGTAGATATATAGCTTCACTAGTGATACCACTAACCTTATAAATGAAATGGTGATATTCTGTCACGATTTTGTTCTCTTCTCAGTCTGGTGCAGTACCTCACAGTGCCACTACCTTTCCGTGGTGCTGTTGTAGGCTACTGCACTCAGACTAAAGAGATCTGATTCTCTTCCCAGCTGGCCCTACCTTGCGATCACCTCCTCTCTATTTAGTTTAATCTCTCCCCTTCCTCTGGGTCAGTTTATTCAGTTTAATTTCATTTTGTTGTTTTTGGGCCTGTGTCCTGTGTTACTTGAGCCAGATGCATTCCTGAGTTCCTTGAGCTAGCTGCACCCCTGAATTCCTTGAGCTAGCTGCACCCCTGAATTCCTTGGGTTAGCTGCACCCTTGAGTTCCTTGAGGTAGCTGCACCCCTGAGTTCCTTGAGCTAGTTGCATCCCTGTGTCCCTGAGCTGGCTACCCTCCTGTGTTCCTGGGCTAGCTGCCCTCCTGTGTTCCTGAGCAGGCTGTCCTCCTGTGTTCCTGAGCTGGCTGCCCTCCTGTGTTCCTGAGCTGGCTGTTTTCCCATGTTCCTGAGCTAGCTGTCCTCCTGGGTTTCTTGAGCTAGCTGCCTTCCTGTGTTCCTTGAGCTGGCTGCCCTCCTGTGTTCCTTGAGCTAGCTGCATTCCTGTGCCTCCCTCCTGTGTTCCTGAGCTAGCTTCATCCCTGTATCCAGAGGCCCTGCTCCCTGTGCCAAGAGGCCCTGCTCCCTGTACCCAGAGGCCCTGCTACCTTCCTTTATATTGAGTGTTCTGTCGTGCATTATTCTTTTAGATTTCTTGTATGTATATATATGTATGTATGTATATATGTTGCGTTTAATTTGTGTGTGTGCTGGTTTTCTTGCTTTCTGGCTTCCAGTTTATTTACATTTGTTACTGTGGTCAGCACCTCTTCCTGACCAGCCCCCCATGACATACTCTAGGGATACCGCAGAGCTTACAATTTAAATGGAACTACACTATTGATAACACAGAGCTTACGGTTGAAATGGTGCTACACTATTTATACCACAGAGTTTACAACTGAAAAGGAGCTATACTAGGAATACCACTAAACTTACAGTTGAATTGGAGCTACATTATAGTACAGAGAACACAAATGGAGCTACAAGAGGGATACCACAGAGCTACACTATTAGTGTAACTCCATTTAAATCATAAACTCTAAAAAATCACTTGTGTAGCTCCATGTACTAGAATTCCACCTCCTTATATAAGTTAAAAATGAAGTAAAGTATAATGTCCTGATCCAACTAAATGTAGCATCAAAGATTATAACATTTATTTTAATCAAAAGGTGGAAATCTAAATACACATGGAATCATAGGAATGAATTGATCAAACGAACAGGATCAACAGGGGACAATGAGGCTGAGACAAAGGACATGGACTGTGGGGGGATTTGTCAGCAGGAACCACCCTTGTACCGGATGGCATATTATACACCCTCTATAATCAGCACTGAGTCTATTTGTTGTTCAGCTCCAGTAAACAAAAGTAGACAATACATGTCATGGCAAAATAAAGTGTGCTCCAGTACCTTAAGTTATGCCTAGGTCCTCTGTATATTTGTTATTTCATATACTCTAACTGTAATGTTTGGGACATTACAATACTTTCTTTTGGGGAATTGTTCCAGAGAAAATATGAGATTGTCAATGTGTTGTTTTTTTCTTAGCAGAGTCCTGTGAGGTGCCCTCTTGTATAGTATGTGAGCAGTATATTGCCTGCAATTCACTGTCAGTCAATTTACAGCTTGTTTCTCTGTACTTTTTAGCAATCAGGATTTGTGTAGTGGGTGAGGATGTCTACTGATTCACTACCGACTCAAGGCAGCTAGGAACAATCTGTCAAGGAATACTAGGATTATTGCGTTGGATGCAGACCGAAGACCAAGGGTGTGTTGGAATAGACAGTGGCATTAGTTCATCTGCCAATTTAGTGCTTGTACTTTTGTACATGGCACAGATTGTACAAGAATGGACGTAATTGTCTATGTAAGACATTATGGAAGGCCACCACAGGTTTTTGGTCTGATAAAAGCCAAGGTGATCTTCCAGGGAAGAGCTTCAGAACTTCTGTCCATAGAACAGTAGGAACAAATACAAAATCTTGGAAGAGAATAAAGACTGTCCTTGCAGGGGCTGCTTAGGCAATTCTAAATTAGACACAGGGTGCTATTTAATTCAAACATAGATAACCTTGTATGTCAGAAGAAAATGGCCTGGAGACAAAAGAGTATCTTCAGAGACAGGGTGAGCCACAGGGACCTAACAGGAGAGTGCATCGGCCTTTCAGTTTTGACAGTAGGACAGTAGATAAGATGAAATCCTAAATGGAAAAGAATATAGCCCATCTGACCTGACATGGGAATAATCTCTGTACTGAGGTATTCCAAGTTCTGAGGGTCAGTGAAGGTGGTAAAGGGGTGTTAGCTCCATCTAACAAATGGAAGCATTCTTCAAGCGTGAGTTTGAACCTGATGTTCTCTATCATTTACATCATAATTATTTTCTAAAGAGGACTATTTACAAGAAAATAAGGACACTGGGTACAGTAAATCTTAAGGACCACTCCTTTGAGACAACACGGCTCCACAGTAGTTTCAGAGGTGTCCATTTGAAGAATATAAGATAGACTGCTTGAGCATAAGAGCTAAGGAGAAGGATTTTTGTAGGAGCTCAAATTTGTCTGGGCAGTACGGAACCAGAGAAATCAAGACTTGGAACTGGTTAAAATGGATTAGTGGGCCAAATTCTTTCAAGTATATTTGGATAAAAGTCTGGTAAAAGTTAGCAAAGCCCAAGTACCATTGCAGAGCCTTATGATCTTTCGGTATTGACCAATCAAGTATGGCAGACACTTTCTGGGAATCCACTGTAATTCTGGCAGGGAAGAAGATGAAGCCTAGAAATTGTAATGTGAATGTTTCAAATGTGCAGTTCTCCAATTTAGCAAACAAATGATGTAGGTGAAGATGGGATTTTCTAAACATGAAAATGTTCTTCCTCCAGGACAAAGTAGAAAACGAGGATGTCATCTAAATAAAGGACTACAAACTGGCCCAGCAAATCACAAAATATGTCATTGTCAAAGTGTTAAAAAGTACCTTGTGTATTGCCAAAAGGCCCACAAAGAATTTGGAATGCTGCCTTCCATTTCGTGTCATTCCCAGATTGGTACCATGTAATAAGTCCCATGTAGATCCAATTTAGTGAAAATGATGGTAAATCTCAGGAAATCAAACAGCTTCAGAATTAATGGAAGAGGATACTAAATGTTGATCTAATTGAGTTCTTTGTTGTCAACACAGGTTGAAGGCTGAATGAATCCCTTAGCCAGATTTTCTTGTAGAAAATCTTAAGACACCCCAGCTCAAGTTCAGACAAAGGGAAGGTATGACCAAAAAGGGATCATAGCACCTGGAAGTAACTTAATTGGGCAATCATAAATCTATGTGGAGTAGCTGTCTACTTCCTTTTTACTGAAGACATTGGCAAAGTCCCTGTAAGCTTCGGGTATAAAGGCAGATTTCACAGTTGCTGATGCACGAAAGGGTTCATATTTAGAGGACCTAGGGAATGAGACACACCTCTGATGACAGTACAGTGAATGGAAAAGTGATTTGACTAGTAGGCCAGTCAGTACTGCAGTTGAGAAGGTGTAGCCACAGCAGCACCAAAAGCTACAGGGATGAATGAGGAAGACTGAACCACATCAAATGTCAACAATTCACAGTGTTTATTGATAGTTAGCTATAGGGCAGTGGATTCATAGTGACCAAGCCTGGGTGTGAAAAGGATGAGTCTATCACGGTGCCCATGCTCTTTTTGTTTTTTTCTGTCAGTCTAGCCTGTGTTTTGCTCCCATTGGCTACCGTGTGTTAGTCCCGCCCAGTATTACCTTTATATACTGGGCTCCGTTACTGCTCCAGCAATTGAGCCACCGGTTGTCTCCGGTTATACTGATGCAGAGTGCAAGTGTTGTCTCCGTTACTGCTACGGCAGTTTACCTTGGGTCTAGTCTCCATTACTGCCTCTGCTCAGGCAAGTGTCTGCCTCTTTTACTGTTCCGGCAGTTGAGCCACCGGTTGCCTCCGATTATACTGCTGCAGAGTGCAAGTTTTGTCTCCGTTACTGCTACGGCAGTTTACCTTGGGCCTAGTCTCCGTTTCTGCCTCTGCTCAGTGCAAGTGTCTGCCTCCGTTACTGCTCCGGCAGTTGAGCCACCGGTTGCCTCCGGTTATACTGCTGCAGAGTGCAAGTGTTGTCTCCGTTACTGCTACGGCAGTTTACCTTGGGCCTAGTCTCCGTTACTGCCTCTGCTTTGTGCAAGAGTCTGTCTCCGTTACTGCTTTGGCAGGTGAGCCACCGGTTGCCTCCAGTATACTTCAGCAGAGTGCAAGTGTTGTCTTTGTTATTGCTACGGCAATACCTTATGTGTTCCCATTGTTGCCTAGGCAGTTCACGCTAATTCTGCTTATCTGGTTTTGGGCATTATGAGTTCTACAGCTGTCTATATACAGAGAGCCCCACCACAGACCTCTCTGCACATGGGACTGTTTACACTTTGAAGATCATTAACCCAAGCAAGACCTTGCTTCTGGGAATCCATCGTATCTGCCTGATCTGTGTCAGTACAGACTGTTGTGGACTTTATGCTTATGCTCGACGTGTGTATTCATATGTATCTATAACCTGTCGTGTGTCTGTACTATTCTGCTGATATACTACAGGACCTGTGAAGGTTATTTTAATACTGTGTTTTCCATAAAACTGTGTTTTATCCTAAACCACTGTGTCTGTGTGTCAAACAAACCATTACAGAGTCTTAGGCACCAAATGTACTTGGAGAGAGGATTCCAGATCTAAGTTAAGAAAATTGGTAGTAGCTCTAGAGTTGATAGGGCTCTAAGTGGAACGGCCTTTGACCCCAACTGAAAGGACAAAGAAAGAAAGCAGTGAGAAGTCGGAATACTATGACTGCCAGTTGAATGAGAAATGGTTTGCTGAGGAACCCTATGCATACTGTTCCGAGGACAAAAAGAGCAGGTGTGGAGTAAGTGGCCATTTTTCCACAGTATAAGCAGAGGTTCAAATTGCACCTCCAGGACCTCTCTTCTGTATTCAGGGCCGCATGAGCCATTCCAGTCTGCATCAGTTCACTGGGGACTTGTGTCCAAGATGTCACCTCTGTAGATGGCAGAGTCTGACACACAGGAGACAGGGACTGAGTCCTCTCCTGACATCATTGTATGTCATCTATCAATCTGAATGTATAGGGTTGTTACGGTTGCAAAACAAGACAAGGAGTCAAACGGTATAGTTAAAATCACCTTTATTAGAATAATAAATAGTAGGCAAATAATGAAGATACGATAAGCAGAGGGTTACTGGAGAGGCTAGAGACTCTATCAGAAATAGGAGCCTGCTGACGGGTCAACCACAACTGCTGAAGACTAGGCCGAAGCCAACTGGTAATCTCAGGGTAATAGGTGGAATGCAACACAGAACCTACAGTCTCCTGTAATGTAGCAACAAAAGGGACTACTGACTCACGCCTGCAGTCAGTAAGGAAGAGCTAGTCTCCAATACGATGGCAACAATGGAGACTACTGACTCACGCCTGCAGTCAGTAAGGTCGGAGTCTGCCAGAGCCCCAGGTCTGCACCAGGATGGATGTCTGTGGGGAATGGAGCCACATAGCGAAGTGAACAGACAGAGCCACAGGTCAGCACCAGCTAGGATAGTCAGAAAAGCCAAGTTCATACACGGAGCGGGTAGTCAGCCAGAGCCACAGGTCTGCACCCGACAGGATGTCCACTAGGATTAGGTAACACTGGGAGGATACTTGGACGGAGCCCCAGGTCAGCACCAGAATGGATTGTCAGACAAGCCAGGGTCATCCACGGAGTGGGTAGTCAGCCAGAGCCCCAGGTCTGTACCAGATTGGTTGTCTAAGACAAATGGAGCGCACAGAGAGAATGGTCAGACAGAGCCACAGGTCAGCACCAGAATGGATAGTCAGACAAGCTGGGTCATACACAGGATTCAGGAACAACTGGAACTAGAACTGCACTGAACAACAATGTAAGGGTAATGATACACAGGCCCAGAGAGGTTTATAAAGGAGTACGAGAAGTCGGGACCAATTAGGTCCCCCAGGCTGGGCCTATAACAGGCGTCCAGGCAAGTGCCTGATTCATGATGCCAGGCTGGTGTCACTGGGTGGCTGGGCTTACCACTACCATTTAGCACTGCTGGCACTAGGCCAGGATTTCATGCACTGTTTTTCATGGCTTTCTTTTTGCAAGCCTGCAAACATATTTTTCAAAGCTTGCCATGTTGCAAGCCTGCAAACATTTTTCTCATCCTATATGTTTAATAGGAAGTAATGCTAGACAGATTAGTTTCTGGAATGCTTATTAATAGTAGTCAAAGAGTCTGCAAGGAAGAAAAGGGAGACAAGTGCAGAGAAGAATATAAAGGAAGATACAAAATAAGAGAAAGAGGTCAACCAAGAGAAGACAGAAGAAGGAGGAAAAGGGGAAACTGAGGAGAAGTATAGAGAAAAGTAGAGTCTCTAAAGGGATATGGGAGGGGGGAGGAAATAATGACCGAGAAGCCAAACTACCCTTGGATTGGAGTGGGCTTGGAGCGGAAAGAACATGTGAAGGAGAGGGCCACAGAGTCTAAGAATCCCTGCCAAGGGCCATACATTTCTTGTAAATCTGTTACCCAATTGCGAGAGTAATAATGAAGTTGTTCCATGTCCAATAAATGAGTGACTTCTCGTCTCCAGTCTGATATCGTCGGGGGGATGGTTGCAGCCAAAGGCATGGGACACAAATCCGCGCAGCTGAGAGCAGTAGGAGCCAAGTCCAACAGGTTCAGGTGAGACAGGCCTCTCTGAGACGGAGTCAGGCCAAACTGAGAAAAGCTTAAGATGGGGGGAAATGGGGATAGAAAGACCTGAGATAGTGCATATATGACCATGTATCGTTGACCAGTACTGTTTAAGCAGTGGACAGGACCACCAAATATGTGCTAATGAAGCCTCTTGTGACCCACACCTCCAGCAAGAGTCGGGGGAGCATGGTCTATATTTAGAAAGGATCAGAGGAGATCTATACCACTGGGTCAGAGTTCTTAACATATTGCCAGGATCTTTTAAAGGATAAAAGCCATTGGTCTTCCTTAACAGAGATTCCTAATTCAGCTTTCCCAGGAAGCTTTACTCTGATTAAGGAAGGTCAGAGAAATGGTGTTTGAAGCAGAAGTTAAAAGAGCATAGGGCACTGAAATTCCTTTGGGGGTGGGAGCATCTTTCAAGATCAGTTTTTCAAAGGGGGTGAGAATCCTGGGGTGAAAAACCTATAAAGGGGGGGACAAAGAAAATGCCTAACCTGCAGATGCCACCAGCTTTCTTCGTGGGGCAAACTGAAGTGAGAACAGAGATATTGAAAGGAAAGGAGTCCTTGGTCCATAATTAGATGATCAAGATCAATCAGACCCGCCCAAATCCATGATGCATATGGCGACTTATCTTGCCCCGGAGGAAAGTCCAGATTGCCAGTTAAAGAACAAAGTGGAGAGGGAGATGGAGCTAAAGCATAAGAACTAGCACAAATCCACCAAGTCTGTAGGAGGTGAGACAGGACTGGCTTGGACCAAGCAGCAGATGGGCGATGTAAAGGCTGAGACCACAAAAGTTGACGTAGTGTAATTTTTGGAGTATGTGATTGCAACCTTTGTGCCCAGTCTTTATCTGGAGGGCATCTAACCAGATCCAGAAGAGTTAGTAAGGAGACAGCCGATGATAGTTACCAAAGTCCGGCAGACCTAAACCTCCAAGAAGCGGATGACGGGTCAGAATTTTGTGGTGGATTTGAGGACGCTTTTTATGCCATATGAAGGAGTGGATCAGATTTTTGATGTGACGAAGGGACAGTGATGGAAGGGAGAGAGGTAGGGCATGGAATACATAGAGGATTTTGGGTAGGAGGACCATCTTAACTCGTTTGATCCTACCAGTCCGAGAGACAAAGATATGTTCCCAATTAGAGAGATCCTGACTGATGGAGCGTATCAGCAGATCCAGAATATGGATAACTAGATCAGATACTCAAGGGGTCAAATAAATATCCAACAATTTAAGTGAGGTTGAAACCCAAGGAAAGGGATAGAACGTTTGAAGATAGGCTTGCAGAGCGGCTGGGATTGACAAGGAGAGGATTTCCGATTTAGCATGACTGACCTTCATGCCAGACAAAGCGTCATATTGAGATAACAAATCTGATAGAGCCACAAGAGAATCAGCTGGGGAGGTGAGATAAGCCAGTATATCATCATCAAAACACGTCAGCTTGATGGAGGAAGATCCCAATTTGATACCTCGAATGTTTGGGTTGTTCCTGATTGAGGCAAGGAGAGGATCTAAGGTGAGAACAAAGAGGAGAGGGGAAAGTGGGCAACCCTGGCGAGTGCCATTAAAAATAGAGAAGGAAGGCGAGAGAAGACCCTCGCTGTGGGCGATGCATATAGGGACAATATGGCCATAAGAAGGCATAGGCCAATTCCCACCTAGCGCAACACTGATTCCATAAAGTCCCAATCTACTCAGTCAAAGGCCTTTTCCGCATCTAGAGAGAGAAGGAGAGCAGGTTCACTAGAATGTTGGGACGAATGAATCAGGGAGATCGCCTTTATAATGTTGTTCCTGGCATCATGTCCTGGAACAAAACCTGACTGATCTAATCCTATGAGGGACGGGAGAAATTTCGGAAGTCAGGAGGCAATAATTTTGGCAAAAAGCTTTACATCAGTGATCAACAATAAAATCGGGCTATAACTGTTACATAAAGGGCGATCTTTTCCTGGCTTTGGGATAACAGTGATAGTGGCCGACAGAGATGAAGGTTGCCAAGGAGCACCTTCCAAAATAGAATTGAAGGTAAGTTCCATGTGAGGCAGTAAAGTCATGAAAAACATTTATAGTAACGAGTCGATAGACCATCAGGGCCGGGGCTTTCCCCAAGCGCTGTGAATTTGAGAGCCTGGCAGATCTCCGTAGAAGTAATAGGTAGATCTAAAGAGGAAATAGCAGAATCAGAAAGACACGGTAGATCAGCTTTAGCTAAAAAAATAATTGATCGATGTAGCAGGTTTAGGCTCCAGAGTATCACGGTGCCCGTGCTACGCTGGCGACATTCTGTCAGTCTTTGCTTACTGCTGACGCTTATTGGCTGAAGTGACTTTGTCCCGCCCAGTATTTGTCCTTAAATACTGGGCCTTGCCACTTCTCCGGGGCCCTTTCATGGTGTTTCCGTTACCAGAGCTTGTTCCAGTTCACGTGTGATCTCTGTGTACCGACCCAGACTGCCTGACTACTCTGCTGTATCCGTTCCTGCCTGTGTACCGAGCCGGACTGCCTGACTACTCTGCTGTATCCGTTCCTTCTCTGTGTACCGACCCGGCCCGGCTGACGTTCCTGCTCTGTGTACCGACTCGGATTGGCTGACGTTCCTGCTCTGTGTACCGACCTGGCCTGGCTGACGTACCTGCAGTGTGTACTGACTGGGATTGGCTGACGTTCCTGCTCTGCGTACCGACCCGGCCCGGCTGACGTTCCTGCTCTGTGTACTGACTCGGATTGACTGAAGTTCCTGCTCTATGTACCGGCCCAGTTGGGCTACATCACCTGTGTCTCTGTCCTGCCTGCGGTCCCATTCCGGTCCCCGGTTTGGGTTTCACCTCCGGGCTTCTGTCTGTCTCCGGACAGTATCACTGTTGCCTCAGTGCCACTCCTGCAGTCTAGTCTCAGTTCAGTCTGTGTCGCGAGGGCGACATTCCGGTGTCTATCTCCCATCTGTGCACCATGGTACGCTTGACCCTCCTTCCTGCCAATACGCTGAGGTTGGTCTAACATTGGGTGCCTCAGGCTGTGCTTACGATCGGGCAGTCTACATTGGTCTTAGTGTTCGTTAACCCCTTTGGGGAAGGTGCCATTATTCACCAGCTATTCTACCGTGCAGTCTCCGTTGGGTGCCCTAGCGGGCATACCTTTACAGTCCTCCGTTACTGCTATGGCAGTCCACAAGCTTATCCTGGGCCTCTGTTGTCTTCTGGGCATTTCTCGCTATTTGTGCACTCTCTGCAGAGTGAGAGTCTTAAGGGCCTCGCACTATTAAGGCCTATCAGCATTCCTGGCCTAATAGTAACCTGTTCATTGCTGCCTCGTCTGAGTATTACACAAACTTTGCCTGACCTGTGTCAGTATATTGTAATTTCTGTATTGTACATATACTGGACCCGTGTGGGTATAAATTGCTGTAACCTGTCCTATGTCAGTACTATATTTTGTATATATATACTACTGGACCCGTGAGGGTTATCTTTACTGAATCTGTTCAATAAAACTGTGTTTTATCTCACCTACGTGTCTGAGTGTCAAATAAAACCATAACACAGAGGGTGTAAGGAGTGAAAGTTATATAATGAGTCACCAGATTATTGTGAGTTTTTTATTTTTCCCCCTCAACGATTTCAGTTTGTTTTGCAATTGAATTGTTCACATTATAGGTCACATTAAAGGTGGAAAAAGTTCTGACATGATTTATCTTTGTCTCATTCTTTAACATCACAAGAACCTAGTGTGTAGACTAGACTCCATTCACTTCTATGGGACTGTACAGTTTGGGACATATCTCTGCAACCGCTCTGCAAGTTACTCTGTCATCCGGTTAACGTTTTATGTGTGTTGGGGGGCTCAGGGGGCTTCGGGCACTGTTGGGGTACTTTTTCTAGGAAAACTATATTTCCCATGAGAGCTTGCTTCGTGCTCGTTTCTGATTGGCTTCCACCTCGGCAGCCATTTTGTGCCTTTTCCTGAATGAGTATCCTACGCAGAGCTTGGACTCTTCTTCTCTCCTCTGCAGATTAACCCTTTGCCTGCCAGATAAGTGCATTTTAGCAATGTCTGGGGTGAAATTTTAATCTTACACTGTATTTGGGTGATTCCTTATACTTTAAACGTTTTGACACTGTGATAATGTCTAATCCGTTAGAGCTTGGGGCCAGGCCTAACACTAAAGATGCTGGGGTCTCTGTGTCCCCAATTGCACATTGCTTCTCATGTCATTCAGGGTTACCTAGAGAATTCTCAGGTCATTTATACCCAGCATTTTCTGATGTCCCTGAGTCTTCCCCAGGGACCTCCCGCCATGCATTAGAGCTAGTTTGGGTAATAGAGTTCAAGGCTGCTATTAGAGACCGCCAGTCTACATTGCAACTCTTTCCGTCCCAGTTACAGGGGGTCTTCCACTCCTGGCAGACCCCTTCTTCTGTCAGATCTTCCCTGCCGAAACCACAGGGAGTACCTGACGTATCAGATTCCTCTGAGGAGGAACTGTTGGTGGATTCGGATGTTGAGGAATGTTCTGCTGTGGGCTCCTCTCAGTTTTTTGGGGACCCCTTTGAGGCTGATCCTGATCCCTGGGCTGAGGGCTTGATCAGAGCCGTCTTAACTACCCTAAACATTCCCTTAGTTCAGGAGGTTTCTTTGGATCCCCCTGATGTATTTCAGGAGCCTAAAAGGCCCTTTACTTGTTTTCCACCTAACCCCACTCTTTACCGCCTTGTGTCTGATGAGTGGAAGTCTCCAGACAGGAAACCTTCTGTTTCCAAGAAATTTGCCAAGCTTTACCCCTTCTCTGAGGTGGCGCTTGCTCAGTGGGTTCATCCCCCCAGAGTGAATGCTCCTGTCTCCAGGCTATCTAAGTCTACTGCCTTGCCAGTTGCTGATACGTCCGCTCTGAAAGACTGGAATGACAAGAAACTTGAGGTCTCCCTCAAGCCCATTTTTGCCACTGCTGGTACTGCCATGCTTCCAGCAGTCGCTGCAGCATGGGTGAACCGGGCCACTGCAGTCTGGATTGAACAGCTCACCCTGGCTGTCCGTCAGGGTGCTCCTACTTTGGATATGTTGCGGCTTCTTGCCAACATTTCTGAGGCCAAGCACTATGTTTCTGCTGCCTTATTTGATGCCATCTGTTTGGTAGCAAGGGTTTCCACTATGTCTGTGGTTGCCAGACGAGTTCTTTGGCTCAAGATCTGGTCTGCTGACACTGCTTCTGAGAAAGCTTTGCTCTCACTGCCTTTTCAAGGCACCTCTTTGTTTGGGCCAGATCTTAAGGATCTGATTAGAGAGGCCACAGGGGGCAAGAGTACCCTTCTGCCTATGGTCCCCAGGAAGAAGACCCCTCTCAAGTGTAATCGGCTTTTTCGTTCCTTCCAGACTGAGACATGTCCAGCAAACCAGGCGGTTCCCTCAGCTCTGCATTCCTCCTACAAGCCCAAACAGCAATGGAAGCCCAAGATCTCCTCCAAGCCTAAGGCTTCCAAGCCTCCTTCAGCATGACTCATCAAACCCTGGTCCCCACTCGGCTGTGGGTGGCCATCTGCGTCACTACCACAGCGTTTGGGAGAATTCAGTGGCAGACGTGTGGGTTTTACAGGTGGTGGCGGAAGGGTACAGAATCCCTTTCGCCTCTCATCCTCCCTTATGGTTTTTCCCCTCTCATACGCCCCAGGGCGCAGAGGAATGCCGCCTGTTCAATGGCGCTATCCAGGCCCTTCTGGACAAGGATGTTCTGGAACCTGTTTCAATTCAGGACAGAGGTATGGGATTTAATTCAAACCTTTTTGTGGTCTCCAAGAAGGACGGCGGCTGTCATCCCATTTTGGATTTGAAGGATCTCAATTCCTTTGTGATCATGACTCATTATCACCGGGAGTCCTTAAGGACGGTGATTGCTGCTATGTCCCCGGGGCAATTCCTATCCTCTCTGGATCTTCAGGATGCGTATTACACATCACCATTCATCCAGAGAGTCGGCAGTATCTCAGATTTGCCTGCAACCAAGGGCACTTTCAGTTTTCAGCTCTTCCCTTTGGTCTGACTACAGCTCCTCAAGTCTTCAAGCGTGTCCTGGGAGCTTTAGTATCCGTCCTCCATTGGGACGGCATCAGAGTTACTCCATGCATGGATGACCTGCTTCTGAAAGCCCCTTCTGCGGAACTTCTTCATCAGCAGGTTCAGGACTGCATTCATGCTCTCACCCACCACTGGTGGATCATCAACATGGACACAACAAATCTTGTCCCATCCCAGTGTCTGGTCTTCCTGGGCCTTCTCTTCGACGCTCAGCAGAGCGTGGTGTTTCTCACGGACGAGGTGGCTCACCAAATCGCCCATGGGGTTTCTGCTGTTCTGGCTCACGATCCAGTTCCAGCCAAGAAGCTGTCCTCTCTAGTGGGGAATTCATCTCCACCACAGAAGCAGTCCCATTTGCCATGGCTCACAACAGGGAACTCCAGAGATTTGTGATCCAGGTGTGCAGGGGTCAGCTGCCCCTTCTGAAGATGTCAGTATCCCTCCCTCTTCATGTGGAACTGAGTTTGTCATGGTGGCCTGACCTTTCCAAGCCCTTCCTGGTATCCTTCTGGACCACGGTGATGATGGATGCCAGTTTATCCGACTGGGGAGCAGTCCTGGGTTGCCTGAGTGCTCAGGGTCGGTGGTCTCTGGAGGAATCTCTCTTTCCCATCAACGTGTTGGAGCTTCAGGAGATATTTCATGCCCTTCGCCATTGGACACCCCAGCTGGAAGAATGCCCAGTCCGAGTCCAGTCCGACCACGCCACGGCCGTGGCTTACATCAACAAGCAGGGTGGAACAAGAAGTCTTGCCGCTTGGTTAGAGGTCAAGGCTATTTTGTCCTGGGCAGAAGAACATGTTCCTGCCATATCTGCAGTGCACACTCCTGGCGTAGACAACGTCATGCCGGACTTCCTCAGTCGACACACAGTGGACAGCGGCGAGTGGGAACTACACCTAGAGGTGTTCACCCTCATCGTTCAGAAGTGGGGTCTTCCTTGCATCGACCTGATGGCGACAAGACACAACCAGAAGGTTCTGAGGTTCTGCTTTCGCTGGAGGGATCCTCTAGCTCTAAAGGTGGATGTCATGTCCTTGGTTATTTCCTCTGGCTTACATCCTTCCTCCCCTCCCCATGTTGCACAGGGTGTTATGGAAATTGGGACTGGAGCGCTGTCCAGTCATGCTGATTGCTGTGTACTGGCCTCAACAGGCTTGGTTTCCGGAGTTTCTGGATCTGTCAGTGGCGGAGCCATTCCGGCTCCCTTGCCGTCCGGATCTTCTTCTACAGGGTTACCTGTGGAAGGAGGATGTTCATCATCTAGCCTTAAAGACTTGGAAATGGAATCCTCAATACTGAAGAAGAAAGGTTTTATTCTGGTGTGGTGGCTACGATGCTCAGTGCCAGCAAATCTGTTTCTTCTAAGGCCTACCATCGTGTCTAGTCGACCTTTCTCTCTTGGTGTGCTGGTAGGGACCTTTCTCAGGATTTTGATCTGCCTACGGTCCTGGCTTTCTTGCAGGACGGTGTGGATAAGGGCCTCAGTTTAAGTTCCCTTAAGATTCAGACTTTTGCTCTCTCTTCCAGGGCGTTGCTCATACTCGTCCTGCTTTTAAGACTCCCGCTACTCAGTGAGATGTTAACTTGGTTTTGGGCATCCTTCAGCGCCATCCCTTTGAGTCCTTGGCTACTATCCTCTACGCCTGTTGACGTGGAACATGGCCTTTCTCCTGGCGATTGTGTCTGTTCTCCATGTTGCGGAGTTACATGCTCTGTCTTGTAGACCACCCGTTTTGGTGTTTCACAAAGACAAGGAGGTGCTTCACACTTCACAGGAGTTTCTCCCAAAGGTGGTCTCTGAGTTCCACATTAATCAGGAGATTGTGGTGCCTTCTTTCTGCCCTGACCCTACCTCTGCATTGTCGCACGTTTTATGTACATCGCACATGTCCATTAGACAGTCTGACACGCTATTCATCGTTCCTGAGGGCCCCAGGGCAGGGAGACCTTCACCCAAAGTGACTATTGTGTCTTGGATCTAGTCCACTATTCGTAAGTCTTATGAGCTAAGGAAGAAGCCTGATAGAGAACCATTAACGATTCCCCAAATTTATATTAATTTACTTTTATCCCCTTAAATAGTATACAGGTGTACAAAGCATTGCTTCTCAATGCTCTGGAGACCTCTCTAGAATTCAAAGGTTTAACAGCTCAATTTAAATCAATGGGGATTTTTATTTGTCCCCCTTTTATGTAGGAGGTTTGCCTCCAAATGGTTGCACTTAGTTTGTATATACAGTCCAAAATATATAGCTGAATTTCCAAATTTCAGGGTTTTGTAAAAGTATTTTACCAGAAAATACATTGAGATTATGTTTTATTTTCAAGTATGTTCTGGACTCATTTTATCTACCTCAGAAGGGTGAAAGGCTGAGCTGATGTTGCTGGGACTTGAACCTGGATCCTTGTGGCTTGAACACATTCGACAGCTGTTGCATTAACCAATTGAGCCATCTCACCAGTTATGTGGGACAGCTCTACTTTTTTGATTTGTGAAAGGATTGACGCAATGTTATTTTGTTTGTGCTAATACATGTTTCAGTGTGAAGACTGCCAGCCATAGCGTTGGGGGAGATTCACTAAGCGGTGATAAAGAGGTGATAACGTGGAAATGACTTCTCCAGTTTATCACTTCTACAATTCCATGTTATTCTATGGAGCATATGAACTAAGATATCTCCAACTTTGAAGATCTTAGTGCACAGGCTCTATAGAATAACATAGAAACTGGAGAAGTGGTAAAGTGGAGAAGTCAGCTCCACTTTTATCTCTCTCTTAACTCAATGGTGCCAGTTGGGTTGCTCCAGAGAAGCTCCAGTACATTAACTTCAGATACTGTATAAGCTTGTGAAGATACAGTTGATCCTCAAATTTGTTTTAGGTTTTTTTTACAGGC
Source organism: Rhinophrynus dorsalis (assembly GCA_037306005.1). Taxonomy (NCBI): domain Eukaryota; kingdom Metazoa; phylum Chordata; class Amphibia; order Anura; family Rhinophrynidae; genus Rhinophrynus; species Rhinophrynus dorsalis. The sequence goes on along the minus strand of CM074722.1, from coordinate 445,714,224 downwards.
ATGTCAAAATGATTCATCTCACTAAAAAATTAAAGGGGGAAGAAATTATCAAGCTGGTAAAAGGTATTTACATAAGATATAACCAAGATATAACCAAAATCTGAATTAATGCTCTTATCATCTCCTGTCTAGGTTACTGCAACCCTTTCATAACCAGCCTTCCTTTTTTCTTGCTGTCCCCTCACCAATCTGCTTTGAATGCTTCTACAAAGTTAACCCTTTAAGGAGTTGTGACCTCTCTAGGTTAATTATCTTCCCTCATCATTCTACTAACACAACTATCCTCTTTCATTCTCTGTACTGGCTGACTCTTCCATCTAGAATCAAATGCAAAATCCAACCAGCCCTACCCAAAGCACCCCACACTGTGGTGTCTTTCTCTGAGTATGGTGTTTCAGTACTTCCTGAGGGTATCCTTTTGAAATGTTGCCCACTATTGGGTGACTAACACAACAGCACATTAAACATGTTGCTGGCAAGAAAAGAGCAACAGAGGGAGAATCTTTCCCGCATCAAAAGGGAGAGATTCTCATGTTGTGGGCTTAAACGTTGCATTTAAACATTTAAGCAATGTATTACATGGGTACTCTGCTCTGTTCAATCATTTTGATCCAAGCACATTTTATGATATTGCATTTCCCCAATACCAGAGCAGCAGACCATTAACTGACACATGGTAAAATGAAAAAAGTACTTTCTCTCATTCAGATGACTAGTTAGGAGGTATGTATTAATGAGAACTTAATTCTCTGAGTACCAGTGCAGCACAGCATTGACTGACAGCAGCAGCAAAATAAGACAGTCCACTGTGTGACAGTTATAGTGGAGTGGAGGTGGCCTTCACTCCACTATGACTGTCACACGCTGCAGCCGCTTCTTCTGCTGCAGTGCTTGTCAGTCAATGGTGTGCCACTCTGGTACTCAAAGGATTAAGTTCTCAGTCCCGTGACATGAGAATCTCATCCTTTTCATGCAGGTGAGATTCTCATGTCGCCCTTTTCATGCCGGCGACATGCTTAATGCGCTGTTGTGTTGGTCACCCAATAGAGGGCAACATTTTCAAAGTCAACCCTTCCTGAGCACCGTCATTGCAAATATATTTGTGTGAGTGAATGCTGGGTAGAATTTTGCCATGGCAACCGAGCAACAATGGTTGACCAGACAGGTAAACACCTTCACAGGAAAAGGAGCTGATATCAGGTAAAAGGGGGAGAAAGGAATATTTTTTCAATTGCATGTTTTAAACTAATGTATATTAAAGAGTATGACTGACATCAATCACATTCTTTAATAAGTTAGAACACATTTTAGAGAAGAAAAATTCAAGCATTCCTATCTCTTAAGCAGAGGATTAGTCATTCTGATTAACTCATCTGTGCTCAAACTAGAAAATCCTTAATGCCTAGAAAATCTCAATAAATTGATTACCTTAGACCTTGTATTCATTGCACAAATAAGTAATCAAATATAGACAGATATAGATACTGGTAAAGGATTAGAAGGCAGACAAAAACATTGATTTTTAATACATTATAAAGTATGTGCTTTTCAAGGACATAGAATATATCTGTCTTACGATGGATAGATAGATAGCAGAGGCGTACCTAGAAGTCTCTGGGCCCTGGTACAAGAAGTGCCACGGGCCCCACCCCACATTGACCCCCTCCACAATGCCCCCATCTCCTACCTGGAGCTCCCGCGCGGTCCTCTTAGTAATGTAAAGCGTGGGCAGGAGATTGCGTGCGCCAGACGGAGGGGTCGCAGGGGGAGGCCGGGCCGTCGCAGGTGCGACCCCTATAGTTACGCCACAGATAGATAGATACATACATACATAGATAGATATGTGGAGATCTGCACCAATTACTTAGCTATACTACAACAGCTATGACCCCTTAAAATAATTCAGTGCTGTTGTAGGCTTTTAATTAACTACTTTGAACAAACTGTAGGCTTACTTCATCCCATCAAAACTTTCTGATACATTTATTGCTTACAGGTTCTTATGTGGGTTTAAATTCTACCTTATTGGCTCACTGTGTATATCTGGTACAACAGTTTTTTGGAATATATTACATATGTAAGGTATAAAGGAAACAAAAGTAAAGCTTCTTTGTGATTGGGGTCACAAGCAGTGAAACTGATTAGGCACAGTCCACATGCTGTAGACGTCAGTGCTCAAGCACCTGGGACAAATCTGGCAGTGGGACGGCTCTGGCACTAAGAGGAATCAGCACAGTTGTAGCTATTTCAAGGCTCTCTCCTTCCGCTGCGAGTACACAGCTATCAAGAATAACTCCCAGTTACTTATATCAACATGTGGTAGGTTGGAGATGGCTTGTAAAAGTTCACATATGAAAATGCTTTATCTAACATAATGTTTTGATATATTTTTTTTTATAAAGAACAAATTAGTATTTTTTATTGAAAATATACCCAATTAATATTGCCTGCAATGCCTCACACCCGAACTAGAAACCCAAGCCCTATCCCTGATGTGAACTGGGATTCTGGACTTAAGGAGATGAACGAAACATGGAAGGGTGCAGTCGCCTGCCTCGGGGTTGCGTTCTTCTTTGTTATGACAATTGGGATTATCTACTGGCAGGTGGTGGACCAACCCAACAAAAACTGGATCCTGAAAGGGAAATTCAGTGGAATGATATGGGAAAGAAATACTCACACTCTGACACTGCAGACGCTGAGTGAGAACAAAACCTACTTGGAGATAGACGTAGGAAACTTTCCTGACATAGAGCAACCTTTCGTTAAGAATTTGTGCTGGCTGAATAAGACAGAATTTTGCTATACATGGGATTCCACTACAGATCTCAAAATCTCATTAGACCGAAGCTTCTCAGCAGGTACTGAGTGCTACAATATAATCTGGACCCCAATACACTGTGATATTAAACTAAAGGTATGTTAAGACCTAACCCAAAGTGAATAATCTTTTTTAAACAATAAATGCTATATATTTTTATTAAGGTATAATTGTGGTTCTCGTTCTGCTATCTCTTTGTTCATAAAGAAATTAACTGCTTCAAGACACTAGAGAGGTATCCAGTGCATTGCAAAGCAATGGGTTGTAGACTTGTTTATCATCTAAGAGTTAAAAAAACAACTGAAATACTAGACATGTGCTAAAAAGCATGTGACAGGATGATAACTAATTTATCACACACTTGAAGTCCAGACGGGATAAGCAATCCATTGCTTTGCAATGTGTTGCACAGTCTTCCGATTCTATGATTATTTTTAATATGTGGTGGTTACTGCATATTGGCTGCCTGTATCTATAGGAATGAATTCAACAACCTTAAAAACAACCTTGTTTCCCAGTAATATGAACCCCATTCACTCATAAAAATAGGTTTAGACACACATCATGTGTATTTCGGTAGCCTACAAGATATGCTGAAGGGAGAGCATATTTACACTGCTATTCGTGAATAATTGTGTTTACTAAAACATAGTCTAAAAAGATGCAAGTATTGGCACAAACATTTTCCAATAGAAAACTCTTTTTCCATATTTTTTTTACAAGTAAAAATAACATTGTCATGTGCGTTAAAAATTCTTTAACACAAACGCACACAAAAAATTCATAGGCTAATGATAAACATACTTTTATTTGAGACACGAGTAGAAATGCACTAATTTTTCTCCAACAATAACCAGAAGCATTTTACTAAATCCCAAGATCGGGGAAATAACTGAAAAGAAAATTGAATACTCCAAAATTGTGGAAAAAAATACTAATTCACAACTTATTAAAAAATGCTCTATAAGTTTCTGTATCTTTAGATAAATTTATATTGAACACTAAAGGAAAATTTGAAAAAAAAAAACAGTGATACATTTATCACTTGCAACTAAATTTGGTTTGATGTGTGAAGGATAGATTAATTACACTCTTTTTCTCTCAGTTGATAATTTAACAAATACATATATTACTTGTTATATTTTACACAGACAGACATACTCACATAAAGATAGATAGATAGATAGATAGATAGATAGATAGATAGATAGATAGATAGATATTCTGAAATTCATGCTACACATCTCTAAAAATTCTGTAGAATGATTAGAGTTTTTCAAATAGCAGATACATTTTATGGGATTCTACAAATGCAAAACAAGAGGCATTGGGTTATATATATTAAAATAAAAGTGGATCAGTTCTATAGAAAACAATCTACTTTGTGGGGAAGAATGAAAATTCACATTTGACTTAATTAGGACTTAAAGTGGAACTAACACCTTATTACAACTTAGATGGTTTTGAAAGTGCTTTCGGAATCACCTATATGTTAATGTAGCAGTTCTTTATTTAAAACTACAGTTTACAAAATATTTAGCTTTATTTATTTGTCTGTTTATGCAAATTAGCCAGTGCTGGCTGGTTTGTAAGATACGGACATTCCGCTCTCCCTCCCATCTGCCACTTCCTGCCAGTCATTATTGGCTAATTTGCATAAACTAACAAATAAATAAAGCAAAATTCTTATTAATTAATAGTTTTAAATAATAAAGGCTAACATAAATATAGGTGATTTTGAAAGCTACTTTGAAGTCATAAAGTTTTAGTTCTACTTTAAATGCTAGAGTGGTCTCCATTCTTAAATGCTTTTAGTATAAGAGACACATTTAATACTGGATTTTAACATGTTAATGAAAGTTGCATATGAAGAAATATTCCTATAATTGAAAATATATATTTGTGCTTGTTTTAGCTACTATTTATTTCCTTTAATGGATAAAGTGCTGGATAAAGTGCTAGACAAACTGATGATTTTCTTCACCTTATATATATATATACTTGGTTTATAAAATTAACACCTGCATTGCATTATAGATGTCTCTACGGGGTTAAAAGTTCAATTTAAACCAATGTAAATGTTTATTTGTTCCCTATGGTGCATCTGGTTTGCCTTAACCCCATAAGGACCCATGACGTTCCAGGACCATCATGGGTAAACGTGCCATAAGGAACCATGATGGTCCTGGCACGTCATGGAATTCAAGTCTACCCGTGCTGCTGCACGCCGTTCAGGAAGCATTGAATCGGATGCAATAAGGACCACGGGGAATTTTTTTTTAAGTGCTCTCCGTAAGGGCACACACAACCAGTCCTTAAGGGGTTAAAATTGCTCCAATTTTGCTTTTATACACATGATCCGTGACGTTTCAGTAAACACAATTTCTAATTGTTGTTTCATTACAATATGTATTTCCACTAACCCTTGTTAAATGTTTAACCCTTTGCATGCCAGGAGGATGTGCAACGGATTGTAAAGCACTCAGATTGTTACTAAGGCTCAACTGTTGTTTAAGTGCTAAAAAAAATACCAATATAGAGAAAAAAATATTTTTAATTAGAATCAAAGGTATAAATTAGTTAAATCTTTAAGGATCAGAGGGGTGAGCAACAGTTTGCAAAGCAATGCATTGAACACCCCCCCTCAGCCATTAAAAGGTTAAAGTATAAACTGCACCAAAACTTTTTGAAAATTTTAGCTTCATGGATAGAAGAAAAATTTGATCCAGACTCTCCTTGATACTGAGAATGACACGACTAAGAAGCATTGGGGCAATTGGGAAATAAACCGGTTACACAGCAGGGGACACATAAATTAAAATCCCCCAAATCCTTGTTGTTTTAACTGGCACTCCTAACCTCTTAAATGAAATTCTAGAGAAGTATCCAATGAATTGCTTTGCAAAAAGCTGGAGACAGTGGCTGTTGGGGTCAACACATAAGGTCAACACCATTTCATACTTCCATCTAGCACTGAAGGGGTTAATATTCACATTTAAACATTGCTTTTTGTGGTGTTCTTAACACCTAGAGATATATGACTTTCTGGGCCTTATGCCAGGAATGTCTAGTTAGCACAAAACACGCTAAAGGCATGATGCGCATAACCACACGCTATCATGAAAAAATACCTAGCAGCTAGATACAGCGCAAATAGGATGTGTATCTTACCGTAAACACAGTAGCATAACGGTCATTTGTAAACATTGTTTAGGGCCTCCTAACACAAAAAAATATTTCCCAGATGCATAACTAGAGCCTATTATAACCTGGGCAGACAGGGCCCTTGGGCGTTGGGCTCCCTCTGCTGCCCCTGTGGTTACGCCCCTCATTTAACCTCATTTAACGCCTCATTTAACCCTTTGAGTGACAGAAGGTTATACAACAGTTTGCAACGAAATGCATAGGATAACTCTCTGGCACTCAGAGGGTTAACGCAATGGTAATTTTCATTTGTACCCTTATGGTTCAGCTGATTTACTGTAGAATTTCTCCGGTTCCTCTTGGACCATTAGCCTCACTTTTTTGTCTATACAAAGTGACACTTTTCATCCAAGGTAGGTTGTTCCTTAATCATCTTGATGCTCACACTACATTACATACCTGTAAGTCTATCTTTTGTATACTGGAATCACCCCCCAGCCCAAATAGTTCCTTTTATCCTCAGCTTACTGACCCCTCCCTTTATTCCTAGATGAAATCTTGCTGATGCCAAGTGGCGTTGTTTTTGCCACATGACACTACAGTAATGTAACTCTATTTGATGTCTGTATTAGAATTATAGACAAAGCTGTGTGTCAGAACATATAAAGTTTATTAACTTGAATTAATAAAATATGAATAGTACCAAAACGTATGTAATAATGTGAGACCAAAATATAAATAATTGTTAAGCAATAGAGAGGCTGATGTGAAAAGAAGAAATTGCTTTGCTTTGCAATGCATTGCTTACCACTCTGGCACTCAAAAGGGTTAACTCACTGAATGCTAGATAGGTCTCCAGTGTGTTCAATGTGTCTTCTCTGGTGGAATTGGTCTGATGAAGAATTACTCCATAGGGGGAGATGCACTGGGATTAGTTATGCTGGAGATTTTTTCTTTTTGGCAATGTGTTGTTGACCACTTTGCCTTGGAGAAAAAAGACACACTTCTCCACATGTGCTAGAATTATGTATTAAAGGGATAGTAATTAGTGTTGAGCGAGCACCCCGATGCTCGGGTGCTCGGGTGCTCTGACCGAGCACCCCCTGAGGCTCGAGTGCTCGGCCGAGCACCCGAGCCCCATTGACTTCAATGGGGCGACACGAGCATTACACCAGGCACCCCCTGCTCTGATGAGGGGAGGGTGCCTGGTCAATGCCCCCCTTCATCTCCGCTATGCCCCCTTCATCTCTGTATGCCCCCTTCATCTCCGCAATGTCCCCCTTCATCTCCGCAATGTCCCCCTTCATCTCCGCTATGCCCCTCTTCCACAATGTCCCCCTTCATCTCCGCTATGCCCCTCTTCCACAATGTCCCCCTTCATCTCCGCTATGCCCCTCTTCCACAATGTCCCCCTTCATCTCCTCTGTGGCATAGAGGAGATGAAGGGGGACATTGTGGAAGAGGGGCATAGCGGAGATGAAGGGGGACATTGTGGAAGAGGGGCATAGCGGAGATGAAGGGGGACATTGTGGAAGAGGGGCATAGCGGAGATGAAGGGGGACATTGTGGAAGAGGGGCATAGAGTCTATGCCCCTCTTCCACAATGTCCCCCTTCATCTCCGCAATGCCCCCTTCATCTCCGCAATGCCCCCGTACCTCCAGTCCCTGGTGGTCCAGCGGAGCGTCTTCTGATCTGTGCCTCTTCCGGCACAGATCCCCGCCACCCGAACATGGCGGGAGAGCACATGGCGGTACTCGACGAGTACCGCCATGTGCCGAGCAGAGCGATGCTCGAGCCGATCCGAGCATCGGCCGAGCACGCTCGCTCAACACTACTCCTCAGACTTAACCGGACACCGGGATATGACGTGCAAGAGCCAATAGCCCCACGGGCGTAGTTACCGGATTTGCTAACGCTGACGCCTTTGCCTGCCACCACTCTGTATAACGGAATCGCCCAGTATTGCAAAGAGAGAGAGTCTTAGGCGCCCAACCGGCCCAACGGATGTGAATACTCTGCAAGGATGTACAGAGCTGCCGACGGAGAGCGGCCAACTCAGCAGGAGTATCACCGAGAATGAGACTCTTACGGGAGTAGAGAGAGTGGAACCAAGGCAACACTGCTAGGGTTAAAAGGCACGTTTACGCGAGGCTTTTCAGCGGTATAGCAAGGCTCTGCAGTATGAGGGAGGCGTACAAATGCACAGCTCTGCACAGGTAGAAACACTGCACTGATCGGAGTACACCAGGCAAGGCAGTCACACCAAAGGCTGGAACAGCAGATGAAAAGGTCGCGGCGGCGACAACTGGAACGCAGGTCACTGGAACAAGCAGGAGTCGATCTTCGGAGCAGGAAGTCAGCCAGGCCGGGTCGGAGCACGTAGGAGGTAGTCATTAGTGTTGAGCGAGCACCCCGATGCTCGGGTGCTCTGACCGAGCACCCCCTGAGGCTCGAGGGCTCGGCCGAGCACCCGAGCCCCATTGAAAAGCATGGGGCGACACGAGCATTTCACCAGGCACCCCCTGCTCTGATGAGGGGAGGGTGCCTGGTCAATGCCCCCCTTCATCTCCGCTATGCCCCCTTCATCTCCAAATGCCCCCTTCATCTCCGCAATGTCCCCCTTCATCTCCGCTATGCCCGTCTTCCACAATGTCCCCCTTCATCTCCGCTATGCCCCTCTTCCACAATGTGCCCCTTCATCTCCGCTATGCCCCTCTTCCACAATGTCCCCCTTCATCTCCTCTATGCCATAGAGGAGATGAAGGGGGACATTGTGGAAGAGGGGCATAGCGGAGATGAAGGGGCACATTGTGGAAGAGGGGCATAGCGGAGATGAAGGGGGACATTGTGGAAGACGGGCATAGCGGAGATGAAGGGGGACATTGTGGAAGAGGGGCATAGAGTCTATGCCCCTCTTCCACAATGTCCCCCTTCATCTCCGCAATGCCCCCTTCATCTCCGCAATGCCCCCGTACCTCCAGTCCCTGGTGGTCCAGCGGAGCGTCTTCGGATCTGTGCCTCTTCCGGCACAGATCCCCGCCACCCGAACATGGCGGGCGAGCACATGGCGGTACTCGACGAGTACCGCCATGTGCCGAGCAGAGCGATGCTCGAGCCGATCCGAGCATCGGCCGAGCACGCTCGCTCAACACTAATAGTAATACTTCATTGTAACTTTATTTTATTTTGTAGGCATTAAAAAAACATGAAGAATGATATAAGTCTTATCTCTCAAACCTTTAAGGTTTAAGAGATATTCACAAGCAAAGTTTCCCCTCCCGCCCCTTTTACCTAATGTAAGCCATCTCTTCTCAGATGTGGAATGCAGTCCATAGACCAGAGAGATAACAGAAGGGGACAATCTTCTTTATATGAAAACAATGAAATCCCTGTCCCCCTTGACAAGTTTTTCAGGTTTTTCCCTTATCTTAATTGAAGATTGTCCCTCTCTGCAGTCTACCTGGGCACCTCCCTTCTGCTGAGGCTGAACAGTGTGACATCAGTAAAAGGGGCGGGAGGGGGATAGTTTGTCATTGAATTACTGTTGAACTACAACTCTGACAGAACTGAAATAACACTCTCCAAAGTCCAAATACTATGATGATTAATTAGAGCTGCTTTTATTATGAAACATTACTATCCCTTTAAAGGGTAGGGGTAGAGATCTTGACCACTTGCATATAATGTATATATTTTGCCTTCCAGACCAATGTCAAACTGCTAAATAGCAGTGTATTTTAGTAGTCTAATGTTAAACTTCACCCTTTCAGCCTTATGTGGAGTTTTACATTGGTCAACTATGGAAGAGTTTGAAATGCACTTATATAAAGAGGAGTTTGAAATACTCTGCTATGGAGAACTTTGACATTCTCTTCATTAGAGAACTTTAAAATACTCTTTTATGGAGAACTGAGGAACAGTGCAATTACTCCAATATGCTAAAGTTACATGTGAGGTTATGTACGTGAATAAGTGTAATCTAAGGCTTTCATAGAAAGCTATGGTAAAACCAACATTATGCAAGCTTCAGAGAGGCTAGTTGGTGTCTGTTCGTTATGGTATTGTACTCAACTATTGGATCCACAGTGCATTAACATAAAAAAAAAACACCTCGGTTATATGAAAAGAACTTATTAAGTCAAGGTTAACTATATACATAAGGCACTGGCAAAAATATATGCTCAGACATTGTAACTGGGGAAATATCTCATGAGGATAAAGCGTGTATTTAAGGTATAATCAAAAGAGTAAAATTTGAATGCAGTTTAGTGCATACCAGGTCAAATTTGATGTTTTAACACAACACAAGATTAATATCAAACCTCAGTGCATCTCCACTACCCAGGACCAGGGGAGGGCAGGCCTGGGGGGCAGGGGGGCAATTGCCCCCCGGGCTGGCCATGTGTCTGGGCTGGTGGGCCAGTGCCTCACTCAATCTCCCACCTGCTGCTGTAAATGGAGCTACACTATTGATACCACAGAACTTATGAAATGAATCTATATGCAAGTGATACTGCAGAGCTACAGTCCAAACAGAGCTGCACTAGTAGCATAATCCATTTCCCTTGCAAGCTCTATGGCATCACTATTCTATCTTTACTTAACCATTTGAGTGCCAGAGGGGTAAACAAAGCATTGAAAAAGCAATGTGTTGTGTACCCCTCTGGCACTCACAGGGTTAAATTGTAAGCATTGTAGTATCACTAATGTAGCCCCATTTCAACAGTAAGCTCTGTGGTATCACTTGCTTTAATTCACAGCATTAAGGACAATTTTAAAGGGATAGTAATACTTAGTTTTAATTTTATTTTATTTTGTAGGCATTAAAAAAACATGAAGAACGATATGTCTTATCTCTCAAACCTTTATGGTTTATGAGATATTCACAAGCAAAGTTTCCCCTCCCCGCCCCTTTTACCTAGTGTAAACAATCTCTTCTCAGATGTGGAATGCAGTCCATAGACCAGACAGATAACAGCAGGGGACAATCTTCTTCCTATGAGAACAATGAAATCCCTGCCCCCCTTGACAAGCTTTTCAGGTTTTTAATTGAAGATTGTCCCTCTCTGCAGTCTACCTGGGCACCTCCCTTCTGCTCTGGCTGAACAGTGTGACATCAGTAAAAGGGCCGGGAAGGGGATACTTTGTCATTGAATTACTCTGGAACTACAACTCTGACAGAATTGAAATAACACTCTCCAAAGTCCAAATACTATGATGATTGATTAGAGCTGCTTTTATTATGAAACATTACTATCCCTTTAAAATAAAGGAAACAGGGGTGGGCTGGGACAATGGGCTTGGACAATAGTAGATATGGGCCACTTAATTGTATTTGCCCCCCTGGGCTGTATGTTGCCAGCCCTCCCCTGCTCAGGACCTCTTAGTACATCTGTCTTAGTATTGATCTGATATATGTATCAGAGGACTTTCTCACTACCTATATAAATCATCTCAACTACAACTGAAAATAAAATATTATTTAACTTTTTACTTTTATTAATTGACCTTTAGTATTTCAGTGGATTTTATTCTAAAATGTATTCTCAAAATAAATAAATAAAAGTAAAAAAGAAAAGAATGAGGAAAAAACCCTCTAAGAGAACCATGTGGCATTTCTATTGATTTTGCCATTAGTACTGTGGCAGGCTGACCACTCCCTAGGAGAATTTTACCATAATTTATCAAAAGGTAATATGATCCAAAGATGTGGCTCAAGATTTACTGTAGAGTGATAACTGTCTCCTTAAGATCAGTTAAAAACTGCCTAAATGTTACGTTACCTATTCTTTGTAGTATAAATATATCTTGAGAAATATACCTTTATATGTTGGTGTCACAATATGGCACTGTATGCTAATTAGCTTCTGTGATAGGCCAATATTACTATTGCCTCACGCTATGAAATGAATGAATGAAGTCAGAGCCCACACATTGGTGACATTTTTAATAGCTTTGCAGGGTTATGCACTAATGTGTGATAAAGAGGTGTTAAAGACAAAATAGCTTCTGCAATGTTATGCATTATCCAAGTCCTATGTAATTCTGTGGAGCAGGGTAGCCATTAGCCAATGCTGGGCATCAAGAGCTATCAACAGAGCATATTTCCAGGATATCCTAGCAGGAGGACAGGTAGACTAAATAGTAGCTCAGTCACATTTAGTAGTACACCTGTGATCATTCATTTAAATGCTGAAAATGTGAACTTTTGTTAACTGAAGGACCAGGATTGTCTACCCCTGCTATGGAGCCTATGAACTAACATAGGTTCCATTGAATAACATAGGACTTGGAGTGTTATATCTTCTTTATCACACTTTAGTGTATTACCTCACCGGAAATCCAAAGGCTGATAACCACTGCCTTAGCGTACCATTATTTCATTTTATTCTTGATTGGGCAATGCTAATAAAATTGTCTGCTTTTGCAATAAAAACTGCAAATGAGCATCAAGAAAACATACATACATACAGATCAACACGAATTGCCAATAGTATGCAAGAACTGCTATGTGTCTGCTTTGTAATGAGCAATTAATATACATTGGAAAAAGACATGTTTTTTCCTGAACACATAGCAATTAATAAAAATTCAGTTAATTGCATATTTCATTAAAGAAATATTTTTACACATACTTATTTTAGTTTTTTGTTGAATTATGTTCTAAAAGTTAACCCTTTGAGTGCCAGAGGGGTACGCAACGCATTGCTTTGCAATGCGTTGCGTACCCCTCTGGCACTCAAAGGGTTCAATAAGAAATGTTAACACATTTCAATTGTATTATAAATTAATAAGCTATTTTAAACAACATGAACATGGTCATATTATCAATATTTTTTTAAATTGTATGTTTAAGGAAAAGAGCAATGTAACCCTCTGGTATTTTAACAGTTAACCCTTTGAATGCATTGGAGAGCCCAAAAAACCAAAGGGGTTAAAACTCAGAGAAAGGGATGAGCAACAGGGTTCCATAAAGTTTGGGCTGGAGCTGGGAAATGCCAGTTTGCAATTGCAAACTGGTTTATGAAATGATCTTCAACTTGTTCGCTCGTATTTTGATTTCAGTAAACTGTGATCCAGCTCTCAGTGACCCCCGTAACCAGCAGGTACAGAGCAATGAGCAATTTCATGAATTAGTTTGTGAACCACTTTGGTGCAATGAACTTTTCACATGGGTTGGGATAACTGAGCATCCCTTACTATTGCTTTGTGTAGCATTTTCACGCAAAAGTTATTACAGAGCGGACATTTTTAAAGGGATAGTAATGTTTCACAAAAACAGCAGCTCCAATTAATCTTCATAGTATTTGAGCCATAGAGTGTGTTATTTCAATACTGTCAGTTGTAGTTCAAGAATAATTGAATGATAAAGTTTCCCCCTCCTGCCCCTTTTACCTAGAGTAACACTGCTCACCTCAGATGTGGAATCTGGTTGCTTGACAAGACAGATAACAGCAAGGGACAATCTTCTTGCTGTGAGAACAATGAAAACCCTGCCCCCCCTTGACAGGTTGTCAGCTTTTTCCCTTCTCTTAATTGAAGATTGTTCCTCTGCAATCTACCTGGGCACCTTCCTGCTGCTCTGAACTGAGCAGTGTTATATCAGTAAAAGGGGCGGGTGGGGGATACTTTATCATTCAGTTACTCTTGAACTACAACTCTGACAGAATTGAAATAACACTCTCCAAGGCCCAAATACTATGATGATTAATTAGAGCTGCTTTTATTGTGAAACATATTTACCATCCCTTTAAAATCAAACTTTTAAAGAAGAGCTTGAATCACTGAATACTGCTCTCTATGCCATATGTTCAGTAGGAAAGTGGAGGCGTTCTGGGTCATACAATTTGCACTATAATGGAGAACTAACCATTCCCATAAATTTAAGTGGGGATTTTAACCCTTTGCATGCTAGAAAGGTCTTCAACATATTGCTTTGTAATTCAATGGTGACCTGTTCTGCATTCAAGGGGTTAAACCCACCGTTTAAATCAATGGGAATTTTTTAGAATTTTTAGTTTATGCAGCATTAAAGCGGAACTTTAATCTGCTATAAAGTTGCCCTGCAATAATTAAGCAGGTAGTGACTAGCTTTATAATAGATATGTTACCTCTGAAATGTAGCAGATTATAAAGAAATCCTTTATTGTAGGATAGTGACAGGCAGGTTAGTGAACTGTCAGTCTCTTCTGGTTACCATGTGGCACACTGCAATGCTTCTCAATGGAGACCTGTACTGACAGTGCAGGTGCTCAGACAAGATGTCTGCACTGATGCCTGGCTTCCGGTCTCCTACAATAAAGGATTTCTTTATAATCAGCTACATTTCAGAGGTAACATATATAAATGTAAAACTAGTCGCTACCCGCTTAATTATTGCAGGGCAACATTAGAGTGGGTGGAAGTTCCGCTTTAAACACCCTATAACATATTTTTTTTCCATAAAAAAGATTTACTGCTTCTATAACATCTTTGATTTTTCTTGACTCATAGGGCAGTCCTTACCGGTATATATATATATATATATATATATATATATATATATATATATATGTATAAAAATTCTGAGGAGGGACGCACTCTCAAAAATTATATGTAAATGCCTGGGTGCCAATAAATATTTTCATAGTTCTACCGCAATCAGCACTCTCAGGACTACTCTTTTAGAAAAACAAAAACACTTTTATTTGTATCAACGTTTCGATCCCTCACTGGGATTTTTATCAAGATGACAGACCATACAAACAGCCCCTTGATATACCCCGTGACCTGTGGAGAAATCCCGCCCAAAATTGAGTGTATAAACAAAGGAATTGTCCGTGAATAAAACAGATTACAATATACTTAGGCATTCATGATACCCAGTTCTGCTACATTTATAAATCACCCACGTGAAAATTTGTGATTGTACATACAAAAATCAATATCAAATTTGTTACAGTTTCATGACGTCATCTAATGTCAAAGCTCTATAGCCAATGCAACATTTTATTTACTGTAGTAGCGCTTGTAGGGATAACAGGATTGGAAGAACGAATAAACATTTGCATCTTATGTTGCAATTCTACACTTTCTATCTCAATTAATAGCTACTCTTGCATACCCAGAGTTGTACTAAACATGAACTTTTAGGAAATACTGTTGCATATTATAAAATACCCATGGCGGGTCTCTCTCACATTGCACAGCCTGCACCTCTTGTGCAATTTTGCAATTTGCAAGTGATCCGTCCAGACTCTGACTATTGAAAATATTTCTTCCCAATGAACTGATCAAAATTAATAACTGCAATCTGCTCAATACGTGAAATAACAATCTCCATGGCCCAAATACTATGAAGATTAATTGGAGCTGCTTTTAATTTGAACATTACTATACCTTTAAGCAAATTATATGACTAAGCACAGGTTTGTCGTCTTTTCACTTAGAATTTTTAATTTATGGATTTATGGAGAACCCCCTCATTCCTTGCTGTACAACATGGATTGTGTACCATGGTTACTTGGTGTTTTAGAGCTGTTAGTTTTTTCTTTCCCTATAAATGCAAGAACAGATTGGCACTTAGTCAGATGCAGACATCTGGCCCTGGTGCTGAAACTTCTAGACATCTGCCTCTGCCACAAACACTGAGAGTATGAGCAGAGAAAGGTGTCACTTGGGAGGGATGGAAGATAAAAAGGGAAAATAACTTATCAGATAGATGCATTTCTAGGTCAGTAATTAGCCTCTTGAAGTTTGGCGAATAACATGAAAAACTGTGTACCTCTCTTTGCATTGAATACATAGGGTTAGACCTGGGTCACAGGTTCTTTAGTCAGTGTATGAAATAGCAAATCTGATGAATTATAGAGATTAAAGTGGAGAAGCGAGCACAAATGTTGTAGGGCAACCCTGAGCATCAAAATTAGACGGTATCAGTTCCTAATAACAACCCCCATTTACCCCCACAGAAGAGAAACTCCACCACTGCACATGGTTATCTTAACCTTTTAAAGTCCAACTGGGTGCATTGCTTTACAATGTGTTGAGCATGCATTCTGACTGCTTCTGTTTAAAGGGATAGTAATGTTTCACAATAAAAGCAGCTGCAATTAATCTTAGTATTTGGGCCATGGAGAGTGGTATTTCAATACTGTCAGCGTTGTAGTTCAAGAGTAATTGAATGATAAAGTATCCCCCTCCCGCCCCTTTTACTGATGTAACACTGGTAGGCTGACCATATTTCCTTGAGACAAAAACGTGACGGGGTTATGCATGTATCCATACTGATACACTGACCTTCCCTATTGCCTTTCCTGGCAATGCAGCACCAAGCAGTATTTATGGCATAATTCCCTTAGCTAGCATCAAGTAAATATTAGTATTATATACATGTCCTCTTATGTCACATGCACTATAAATATTAATAAACTAAAGTGGATTAACCCTTTAGATGTAATGCATTGGAGACCTCTCTAGCATCCAAGGATTAAAAAATAATCATTGATCAGTAAACATTTGCATTTTTCTTAAATATTATAACAAAGCCCCCCTTCCTCTGTACCCCCTCCCCACCTTACCCCCCTCCTCTCACCTTCAACAGGTTGACATTTCTACAGGGTTTTGGGCTGCTCTCTCTTCTTTGGTGCTGCCAAATATATATATATTTTTTTTTCCAAAAGAAATCCACTTAAAAATTATTTTCTTTATCTTTTTTTATTATTATTTTGGATTTTTGCAAAGGGGAATTTTAACCCCATAAAAAAATCAGAGTCTGGATTCTTGTCTAGAGGTCGGTCCTTGGGTCCTTCTTTCTGTAGATCCAGTAGTATGAAGGGTCCCTCCATTTTTAGACAGATTATATTTATACTAGCAGAAAAGCCCGTGTACACGGGCCACAGTGCCCGGCGGTTGTGGTGCAGTCAGGCCCAGTAGAGACTGCCTGCTCCACAGCTGATACAGATCTGGATGCTTCGGAGCACCACACTGTGTATCTGCTTCATCAAGGGCAGTCTCTACTGTGCATGACTGCAGCACGCGCAGCAGTCTCTACTGAGCATGACTGTATTGTTACAAACGTTTCAGCAATTTATTATATAGGATGTGTGCCATTCTTCTTCCAGACCAGACTTGATCATTATAACTCTGACTTCTGAATTCTTGTCACATGCTCAGGCTGCAGCAAAGATCTGCACATCGCGACTCGATCCGCAGTATGTTGGAGACCCGCTCGCGGCTGTCTGGCTCGGCACCAAGAGTCTTGGTGCTGAGCCAAACAGCCGCGAGCGGGTCTCCAGCACATTACGGATCGAGTTGTGATGTGCAGATCCTCGCTACTGCCTGAGTATTTGATAAGCTTTCAGAGTTCATGAGACAAAAGTGATCATCACTATGTTGTCTCATGAATTCTAAATGCTTGTCACAGATACTCAGGCAGTAGCGAGGATCTGCACATCACAACTCGTTCAGCAATGTGTTGGACTCTGGAGAACTGCTCACATCTGGTTCAGCACCAAAGGAGTACATACATGCATGGTCAGAGAAAAACGGGACAAAACTGACATTTGTATTAAAATGATGGGACGGTCGAGAAATATGAGAAAAAAAAAAGGTACTGTTACGTTTAAAAAGGTACGTATGGTCAGCCTAAACACTGCTCACTTCAGAACAGAAAGGTGGTGTCCGGATGGATCACAGAGAGGGACAATCTTCAGTGAGAATAAGGGCAGGGTTTTCTTTATGTTCACAGTAAGAAGATTGTCCCTTGCTGTGAGCTCTCCGATCGAGTGACCAGATTTCACATGTGAGAGAAGGGGGCTTACACTAGATAAAAGGGGTGGGAGGGGGACACTTTATTATTCAATTACTCTTGAACTACAGTCTGACAGTATTGAAACAACACTCTCCATGGCCCAAATACTATGATGATTAAAGGCCGGCACTTAACTCCCGCAGAACTTTTTTTTTTCATTCTACTGAATGACTTCCGGGACGTACATGTATGTCCTAAGTGACAGTTTCTGCTGGACGTACATGTACGTCTATTGTCGGGATGGGGTTAATTGGAGCTGATTTTTTTGTGCAGCATTACTATTCCTTTAAAAACCTTGCCAGTGTTATGTCTGCCATTATGGAGAGAGGCCTTCAACACATTACTTTATAATGTCTTACACACGGCTCTAGAATCAATTGGATTAAACAAAGAATTCTAAAACATAAACAGTGGCTTAGTAATGGGTCATTAGCGGGACAGCAAGAACATAGTGTGCATGGATTTAGAGAATTACACAGCTTATTATTAGATGTGGGATTTTTCTGTTAAATTGTATTATAAATTGGATTAACATAGGTCACAGATTATGATTTTCTATTTGTTAAATATGGCTATTAAGTCTAACATTTCTACAAATGAAAGGAATGCTTTCATCTGGCTTTACTCAATATAGGTAGAATACATATATTGTACAGCAGGAATTGTCCGCCCAGGTCCTCAAGGGCTACCAGCATACCTGGGAACTCTCTGGATTTGCCCCAAAGACTCCAGTTTTGACACTGCATTACCAGGTCTCTGAGGCAGAGGCTGAGTCTCTGGCTGTGGAGAGTTTCTACTGAAACTCTGCCCACTTCTGCTCTTTCCCATTCTGTTTCTACTCCCCGCCCAATTCTCCTCCTTCCACAGCCTATTTTTACAACTTTTTTCATGCCTGTTAAGCCCCACCCTTTCTTGCTGCAAATCACAGCAGCACCACAGGACTCCCCCCCAGGGAGACCACACATCAAAGTTTCCAGGTATGGCTACCAGCAGTGCATGTTGTCAGCACATGTCTGCTTGATTACAGGTGGATCGGTTTACATTACTGAGCCACTGACTAATTTACCAGTGCTCAAGCAGAGATCTCTAACAAATATGCATTGTTGGTAGCTCTTTAGGATCAGGGTTGGTTACCGCTACTGTAC